>JALAZF010000152.1:2073750-3300000 GCA_022829125.1 Lathyrus tuberosus | reverse complement strand
ACCAAACTGCATTGCCTATTTATATAATGATTAAATATAAAAACTAAAATATTTAATGCATTTATATAAAAACATTAAAGAATTTTAATCTAGATTAAATAAATTTATAAGTGGTGTATTAATATATTAAAATTCTTTTATATAATGATTAAATAAATCTTAATTAATATTTTAGTTTTTATACTAAATTAAAATTCTAGTATATTATTAAAAAGGATTTGAAATAAATTATAAAATAAAAAAAAAATTAAAAAAATAATAAAAAAAATAAAAAAATAAAAAAATAAAAAAATATAAAAAAAAATAAAATAAAAAAAAAATAAAAAAAAAAAATAAAAAAAAGATAAAAAAAAAATTAAAAAAAAATTAAAAAAAAATTATCCAGTCAGCAAATGCCACGTGGCAGATTCCATCCAGTCAACAATGCCACATAGATAGATTCCTTCGTCCAGTCAGCATAGGGGGGAGAGAAAATAGAATCTTAGTTTTGTGAGGGGGCGTTCAAAAAAAAAAAAACTTCAGGGGGGCAAAATCAAAACTCGCTACATTGGCAGGGGGGTAAACACTATTTAACCCAAAAAACATAAAAAAATATTATAATAAAAATTTAATAAAATAAAATAAATGCTATAATAAAAACTCAATACATAAAAAAAGAGATGGATGAATCAAAGTCAAAATGATTAAAATTAAATTTATTTTTTATCAATATATAATTATATTTTTATATGTCATTTTTAATTATTTTAATTACAGAATTTAAAAAAAAATGGGCCCATTTTTTAAAATTAGAACGGGGCCTCCGGATTTATTGGGTCGGCCCTACAACAACCTTAATCGGCTATGTTAATGGCTATACACGTTATTCTCCTTTCATGCCATGGTGTTTTCGTTTCTTCTTCCTGTCAAATGACATTTTCTGTTCATCTTATTGACGATGCTAATTTACTGGTTTATTTCAACAAGTCCCTCAGGCCCCTGCTGTGCGACAAAGACACATGAGGAGAAGAATCAGGAGATCAAGAACAATGGGAATAACGGTACGAAACTTTGATTCGGATGATGATGAAGAACCGGACAATGAAATCTTTGATTCTGATGAAGACGATCAGCGAGACTACAGGTGGGACAACTTTTTGACAGCTACGAGTTTTAGATTTAGTGATTGATGTTTCAAAAATTATTTCGAATTCTTGTCGACTGATTTTCTATGTTTTTCGTCTTCCTAATGTACTGAACATCTGTGTTTCTTGCGACATGTTTCTAATCTTAATGTACTGTTCAGAATGAAAATATGAGTTTGAATCTCATATATTGTTTCTAATGTTTTATTATGTAAATAGTATTAAATACATTTTATTATGAATTACATATTTATGAAACCCTTGAAAAATTTAACTTTTTATTCTTGAAATTATTAGAATAATAATTTATATTTTAATATATATTTACAAACTTGGTGACCAAGTTTGTTAGAGGGTATTTTAGTATTTTATTGTTGCTTTTGTAGCCCTAGTTTTAGCTTATAAATAGGGTAGTGTAGATGTCATTCCAATTATTGTATCCTTATCATTTGTAGCCGTCATTCTCAATATAATATATTCTCTTCTTTTCATCATTATTTTCACCTTGTACACCAACAATTGGTATCTAGAGCTCCGGTTCGGATCAACGGGAAAACACGGGAAACACGAGTGAAACGTGAGGATTTCTTGTGTGATTGAATTTTGGTTCTTGATTTGTGTTGAATCTAGAACGAAATTCTGATCAGAATCATAATTTTTGATTCTGTGGGTTGGGAAACACTGTGTGTGGTAAGTTCTGAGTGTACTGTACAAGGTTGAAGATGATGAACGGCATGAACACCAAGCTTCCAGTATTTGATGGCAAAAACTGGAATCGTTGGATGATTCAGATGCGAGTACTGTTCGGTGCTCAAGATGTTCTAGATCTTGTCACCGAAGGTTACGTTCCAGTAGCAGCAGATGCGACGGAGGAACAGAAGGATACAAGGAAGAAAGATCAGAAAGCACTGTTCTTCATCCATCAGTGTGTGGATGCGAATGTGTTTGAGAAGATTGCAGATTCAACGACGGCAAAGGTGGCGTGGGATACACTGGTCAGATGTTACGGTGGTGACGCATCAGTGAAGAAGGTGAAGCTTCAGTCTCTACGTAAGCAGTACGAGAATCTCAACATGAAAAACAATGAGAAAGTTTTTGAGTACATCTCCAGAGTGATTCTGATCACTAATGAGATGAAGGCGTGTGGAGAAACTCTTTCTGAACAAGTAATCATTGAGAAGGTATTGAGATCCCTTACTCCTCAGTTTGATTACATTGTAGTAGCAATAGAACATTCTAAAGATCTGTGCACCATGAGAATTGAAGAGCTGCAAAGCAGTCTAGAAGCGCAAGAGTTGCGTCTGATTGAGAGAACTTCTGAAAGGGAAGTAGAGTAGTAGGCTCTGAAAGCAGTTTCTGATAAGAAGCATCAGAAGCAGTCGTGGTCAGAAGCCAGGAGAAGATCTGATGGTGGTTAGAAGTCAGAAACCTCAACTTCTGATAGGCAAAAGAATGCTCAGAAGGGAAAAGAGAAGTATGACAAGAAGAAGATCCAATGTTATTGTTGCAAGAAGTTTGGTCACTTTGCTAGAGATTGTTGGTCAAACAAAGAAAGGAAGTCAGAAGAAGCAAATATAGCCCGAAGTTCTGATGATGAATCTGTGCTACTGATGGCTTCTGAATCTGATGATACGAATTTGACAGACTGGTGGTATATGGACACTGGCTGCTCAAATCATCTTACTGGAAATAAGAAATGGCTGGTTGATTTTGATTCTGAGAAGAGGACAAAGATCAGATGTGCTGATGACAAATTTCTTAACGCTGAAGGTATGGGAAATGTCAGAGTTGTTCTGAACAATGGGAAAACAACATTGATTCAGAAATTGCGGTATGTGCCTGGCATAAAAAGCAATCTGATGAGCGTGGGACAATTAATTGAGAAAGGTTTTTCAGTTACCATGAAGGACAATCTTCTGAAGCTGTATGACTGTAATCAGAAGCTGATTATGGAGTCAGAACAGGGAAGGAATAGAACATTCAAGGTGAATGTCAGAACTTCTGACTCTGAATGTCTTAGTGCAACAAGTGTTGTGAAAGAAAGTGAGCTGTGGCACAGAAGATTTGGTCATCTGAATTTCAGAAGCTTAGAACATCTGAATTCGAAGAAGCTGGTACATGGAATTCCTACAATTAAGAAGCCTGAGAAGTCATGCAAAGTGTGCATGGAAGGAAAGCAACCAAGATTGCCATTTGCGTCAGAAGTTGCTCCAAGAGCAAAACATGCCTTGGGAGTAGTACATTCTGATGTGTGTGGTCCATTTCCAGTAGCATCGATTGGAGGGAACAAATACTTTGTGTCATTTGTTGATGAATTCACGAGAATGATATGGGTATCCCTTATTAAGTTCAAACACGAGGTGTTTGCTGAATTCAAGAAGCTCCGAATGAAGGTTCAGAATCAGAGTGGTCAGACTCTGAAGATTCTTAGAACTGATGGTGGGGGTGAGTATAACTCCAAAGAGTTTCAGAAGTTCTGTGAGGAGAATGGAATTGAGCATGAGGTTACTGCTCCTTATACTCCTCAACACAATGGTCTTGCTGAAAGAAGAAATCGTACTTTGCTTGATATGGTGAGAAGCATGCTGAAGGAAAAGAAGCTTCCTCACAACTTGTGGGGAGAAGCTATTGCCACCGCAGCATATGTGCTAAACAGATGTCCAACAAAGAAGCTAAAGGAAATAGTTCCTATTCAGAAGTGGACGGGAGAAAAGCAAAGTGTTAGTCATCTAAAGGTGCTTGGTTCTGTTTGTTACAAACATGTTCCAGAAGCTAGAAGACAGAAGCTGGATGATAGAAGCAAAGTAATGTTACTGGTGGGGTACCACAGTACGGGTGCGTACAAGCTTTATTGTCCAGAAACTATTAAAGTTGAGTTCAGCAGAGACGTTATTGTGAAGGAATCAGAAGTTTGGAATTGGGATAAGTCTCAATCTGATTCTGATGTGAGAACTTCTGAAGAAAGGTCAGAAATAAGAATTTCTGAAACTGATGGTGATTCTGACTCTGAAGGAGACTCAGAAGATGAAGGTGATTCTGATGATGATCCAGATTCTGATGATGATCCAGATTCTGGTGGTAATTCAGATTCTGGGAATATGCCAGATTCTGAAGATGGTCAAGGTTCTGGAGGAAGTCAACCTTCTGGAGTAAGAGCTGCTGAAGGAGAAACTTCTGAGGACAGAACTTATGAGGTTCAAGCATCCGGAGAAAGTTCTGAACGAGGTCAGAGGCCACAGAGAATCAGAAACATTCCGAGAAGATTCGAAGAGTTTGACATGTTGCAAGACACTGAAGTAGATTCTGAAGGAGAAATTATTCAGTGTGCCATGTTAGTAGACTTTGAACCTGTAAGTACGGAAGAGGCTCTCAAGCAGAAGTTCTGGCTAAAGGCCATGAAAGAAGAACTTGAGGCCATAGAAAGAAACAAGACTTGGAAGCTGACAGAACTTCCAAAGGACAAGAAAGCCATCAGCGTCAGATGGATTTTCAAACAGAAGCTAAAGCCAGATGGATCAATTGGCAAACACAAAGCGAGGTTGGTAGCAAGAGGATTTCTGCAGAAACCTGGGCTGGATTATTCTGAAGTGTTTGTACCTGTAGCGAGACATGAAACGATCAAATTGGTGATTGCAATAGCTGCTAATAGGAATTGGCCTCTGATGCATTTAGATGTGAAATTTGCATTTCTGAACGGTCCATTAGAAGAAGAAGTTTATGTGTCACAACCTCCTGGATTTGTGAAAAAGAATCAGGAAATAATGGTGTACAGATTACATAAAGCTTTGTATGGACTGAAGCAAGCGCCCAGAGCTTGGAATCAGAAGATTGATTCATTTTTTAAGAAGCAGGGTTTTCTGAAATGTGAGATGGAATACGGTGTTTATGTTCAGCATATTTCTGAAGGAAATATGATTCTGGTGTGCTTGTATGTTGATGACATACTGCTGACCGGAAGTTCTGAACAAGAATTAGCTAAGTTCAAGAAGGTGCTGATGAATGAGTTTGAAATGACTGATCTCGGGAAAATGACATACTTTTTAGGGACGGAGTTCAGATATTCTGAGAAAGGTATCATTTTGCATCAGCTGAAGTATGAACGAGAACTTCTGAAGAGATTTAAGCTGCAGAATTGTAAGGCTGCTATCACACCTGCAGATACAAATCAGAAACTAGATTCTGATTCTGATGGTGAGGATGTGGGCGCTACAACCTTTAAACAGTTGGTTGGTTCTCTGAGGTATTTGTGTAATACCAGACCTGATATTTGCTATGTAGTTGGAATGGTTAGCAGATTCATGAGTAAACCCAAGTGGTCCCATTACCAAGCTGCTGTCAGGATTCTGAGGTATATCAAGGGAACTCTGAAGTATGGAGTGCTATTCCCTTCTGGAAGAAAGATTGAATCAGAACTTCTGAGTTATTCAGATTCTGATTGGTGTGGAGACAGAGTTGATAGAAGAAGTACTTCTGGATACTTGTTTAAGTTTCTAGGAGGCCCCATTTCTTGGTGTTCCAAGAAACAACCTGTTGTTGCGCTATCAACCTGTGAAGCTGAATATATTGCAGGTGATGTTACTGCATGTCAAGCTGTGTGGATTCTGAACTTGCTGGAGGATCTGAAGATCAAAGTTGACAAACCTCTGAAGCTGATGATTGATAACAAGTCTGCAATCAATCTTGCCAGAAACCCAGTATTGCATGGGAGAAGCAAGCATATTGAGACCAAGTATCACTATCTGAGAAGTCAAGTTCAGAATGGAGTGTTAGAAGTTCTGCACTGTAGCACCCAGAAACAGTTGGCAGATGTTCTGACGAAGGCTATCAAGACTGATCCATTCCTTCGCTTAAGGGATGGAATTGGAGTTGTTAGTTTTGAGGAAATATAAATTAAGGGATGGTATTAGAATAATAATTTATATTTTAATATATATTTACAAACTTTGTGATCACGTTTGTTAGAGGGTATTTTAGTATTTTATTGTTGCTTTTGTAGCCCTAGTTTTAGCTTATAAATAGGGTAGTGTAGATGTCATTCCAATTATTGTATCCTTATCATTTGTAGCCGTCATTCTCAATATAATATATTCTCTTCTTTTCATCATTATTTTCACCTTGTACACCAACAGAAATTACTATCTCACAATATAGATATTTTTAATATTACTTACAAAAATTATGAGATTGGAAGATAAAATATATAAATGTACGGGCAAAAAAACATTTGTTACCTTATCGAAATTTATATTATTAAATAATATTTTTTAAATATGTGTTGTTATTATTGTAAATATGATAAAAATATATATGACTACTTAGGTCTGGTTTTTTTTTTTTAATTCATGTTAGTTATTCAAATTCTCATCTAAATTTGAATTTAAATTTTTCGTTACACTTGGAAATGGGCATCTATACGTTGATTTTTTTATTTTTTAATCTATATTTTCAGTTACAATCTTTTTATCTAAATTAAAATTTACCATTACAATTGATAACTGGTGTCTGAGTGTAATCATTTATTAAATTTATAAATTTATAAGGTAAATTGTATGAAATTCTACATTTATATTTTTTTAAATCAATATTTTTACACGGGGAAAATTGTTGTTCTACTTAATATTTATATTTATATTTAAATTAAAATTTTTTAATTTTTTTAAAAAATATATCTTTCATATCCATTGTATAAATATCATTAAATAAATTTTATTATGTATTAAATATTTATGAAAATTATTGATAAATTTAACATTTTGTTGTTTTAGCGAGTCTGTGTGTCATTCCGATGACGAGGAAATAGCAGAACAGATATTGAAGAAAGATAACTCTGCTGCGAGCATATTTTGTTGGATAAAAGCTAATATTGATACCTCAAATTTGCCTTTCGTAAATGATGCTCTTGGTGTCGTGGCTACCCTTGCTAAGGTTGAGAATGATGATCTCAGTAGGTAAATATCATTCTTTTTCTTTCACAAGGAAATATCTGTTGTGGTCAACACGAGTGCATCACGGTTTCAAGTAGCGGCCAAATGCTGCTAGCAAAGTATTGTAAATATAAGCTACTTTTTATGATTACTTATTTTTCTGAAAAATTAGCAATTGTGTAATATAGGATCCTTTCTGAGTATGTGGGTTTGGAGAGGATGCTTGCAATTGTGTGCAGTACTGATGAAGGTGTTAAAGCACTCGAGAAGTATGATCCAGATGGCACAATAAACTGTAAATGCGGTTTGCATGGAATTGGATGTTAGGAAGCAAAATGCTAAACCCTAACAAGATTAAACCAAACTAAGAGAAGCAATAAAACTAACTAAGAAAAATTAAAGATAACTTTGATTTTCATTTCCCCCTCAAATGTGTCAAAGACAATACATATATAATTATACTAGTGAATAATAAACTAAAGCCCAATAACTAATTAAAGCCTAACTAAGATAAAATATATATTTTTTTAACTTAAATACTTAAATGGCTTAAAAACTAATTCCATAATCCTATCATTACCAACCCCTTCAAAAACAACCTTGTCCTCAAGGTTGTAGAAGCTATTCCAACATTTCCAAACTCAAAAATAAGTTTTGCATTAGTGACTTGATCAGTCCAAAGTGACATAGCAATCAACTGAACACCAATGCTCAAAGCTTCCAAGGTCGAATTCTAACCGCAATGTGTCATGAAACATCCAACTTCTTGAACATAAGCTCGTGAGAGTGCATCTTTTTCTTCACCTTCTAAAGCATTACAGGTTCCTTTAAGGAAGCGTTTAGCTAGTTTCTTTAGATCAACAAATTCTTGAGTATCACCTCGATTCATTACAAGAAATGGATGGTCACAGTATTGCCGAAGGCGTAAAAGTAGCTCTAGAATTGAAGCATAATTATGAAGAACGCATCCTTGCTCAACAAACTGATCAAACTTTACCTTAGATCTTTTGAATATGGCCTCATAAAAGTCTTTTTCAGATTCTGTGGGTTCACAATAAATCATCTGCATATCAGCATGAGGGAGAACTAGTATAGGCTTGCCCTCTCGATCTGTGCTATGTTTGGTTCTCCTCAACATGATAGGCTTCAATATGGACTAAACTAATTTCAATCCTCTGTCATCGACACCCTCAAATGGTTTCTGAATAAGCTTGTTCCACCAGGCCCAATGGCCCCAAGGCTCTATTCTCAGAAAGCGAAGAAGACTGTAAACATCTTCAAGGTTGTTCTGGATTGGAGTCCCAGTAAGACACCAGCGATTGTCAGCAATTAGAGCAGAAGCAGCCATAGAAACTTGACTTTTAAAAGATTTTATAGTATGTGCCTCGTCAAGAACCATTCTGAACCAACGAATTAAGAAGAGTCCACCATTATTCTTTGCATTCTCACTGGAAAAATCAGAAGCCAAAACTCCGTATGTAGTAATTACAACGTCACATTGAGCTAGACTTTTTGTATCTTTGGGTCTACTTTTCCCATAATGAACATATAGAGTCAGGGACCCAGGGCGCACGTGAGTTTCAGTCTCTGTCTTCCACTGCCCAAGAAGATTCATGGGACATATTATCAAGTTGCCGCCACTTGTTAGAGAATTGCCTTGCTTTGTCGGTTTATCAAAACCAGTAAATTTGGTTACCTTCTTTGGAGTGTTCACAAAATTGGGAATTGTACCAGTATCACTAACTTCGCCACTTTCAAGAAATGACAGGGTTATGGGTTGACTGCCTAATAATCCACCCCTTCCTGAATGGGAAATGAGAAGGGATATGGTCATTACTGTCTTTCCAAGTCCCATGGCATCTGCCAAAATTCCTCCTCTGGCCATTTGAAGGGTGCTAGGAAAATCTGTTGTGGCTTCACCAGAAAATGCATTCAAATAAACAACAAGCTCCCTCTTATTAACCAGGCGATATGCCTCCCAACAAGGATGAATAGTTGTAGTAGTATCGTCCCTTGGCCGTCCCTTCTCCATCTGAACCATCCAATGAAGAACTTGTTTTTGGTAGGGGCGCATGTAACACCCATATATAAAACTCATACATCAAAGCATAAATATTATATATAGATCGAAGTGTTTGGTACTGAAACACATAAGCTCCTAGTTAACACATTGTATACAATTAAATGCCCTAAAGTACAAAGTACAAAAAACCTAAGGCATATTATACACAAGATGTTCAAACAATAAAAACTAAGAACTAGATCACAATGATCTCAAAATAAACTCCGCTACGGAAGCTAGCCATCAACAAGTGAAGAAAAGATCACACGACCTTATCCTTACTCTTCTCGAAACCTGAAGTACCTAAAATTCATCAAATACGTGGGGTGAGATACATCAAATCTCAGTGAGTTCCCTATCTTATGGATTCTCTCGGATTATTTACGGTTCTAATAATCCTAACTCAAGTCCGGGGAAAGGGAAGGACTCTTGAGTTCACACTTTATAATCTCACACTATATGGAAACATGACATGAGTTCATTAACTCACTACATCATTAATCGATAACCATACCAAGGCATCTCCTATTCCCGTCCGCTTCTACGTCTAGAAGACCCGAGTCATAGATCCTTGTAGTTACTTGGCATACGAATTGGATTCGGGATCACCGGCCTGTTAACCGTGAACCGTCACTTCTCATGGCCTGTTAACCATCACAAGTCTCTTTACCCTTAGGCTCCAATCGTACTACGCATAGGGAATCAAACCTACCAAGTAATTGTGTACCCGTTTCAGAGGAGCTCGAGACCCATGAAACTACACTCAAGTTATACCGGTTACGATTTCATGATCACACAACAAAATAATGTATTCGACAATGCCTAGGCCATAATGCCTCAAGGCCTTTCTTGTCTTTTAAACCACAAAGTCAACCTCATATTCCATACTAGTGTTCCACTCTCGACTAGGCCAATACCGGCAATGATGCACTTTCTTACAACACGTGCCCAAGTATTGCAATCTAGAGTTGTCTACCATTTCTAGTTCTTCCTAGGTTCTCTTATTGTCAAGGTTGATGTTTTCCTCACTCTTCCTATTTTATTTTACATTAACATGCATATTCACTCACGACATGTTAAACAATAATTGGATAGGCAAAACACATCATAATTGCATAATATAATAACATACCATAATTTAAAACATAATTATATCACTTCTGAACTTTCCCGATTATTTAGTCGGTCGGTAAATTTGACATATATTAACTCCATTTCATAGAATATTTCCTTAGCTTCACATCGATATAAAGAGTAATCAAATCCGATAAACGAGTCAAAAGTTATGAATTTTTCCCTAAAAACTATAAAATTCCAACTCCCAGGTCACGCTCAGGGCGCAACTGCCCGCGCTCAGCGCGCAATTTACTGCCTGGAGGGGTTGCAGGAATTCAACACCACGCTCAGCGGGCTCCTGCGCGCTCAGCGCGCTCTGCGAAACTCAGAAAAATACCTGCTATAACAGTTCAAAACCAGCCCCTCTACACCCTCAATACCAATTCCAACAACCAATTAGAGGCATATTCAACATGTTTAGCATGGTTTGATCAATATCATTATCAAAATACACATTTTCTTAAAACACAAAAGTTTCTCAAAACCTAAGATTTCCAATCAAACCAAAATCAATCCAAACATCAAAACAAACATCAATACATGTTTCTATAAGCATATGGATCATTCCTTTCAATTTATATCGAAATCCAATCGTTAGAACATCGATTTCCATTTTCTAACCTAAAACTCATATTATCCAAAAACTCTAAAATGAGGTTCCTAACTAGAACCCACCTTGGATAGATGATGAAAATGAGGAAGATGAGATGATTGGATGAAGTTTGGATTAATGGATGATGATTGTTCTTGATGTTATTGAGCTTTTTCCTCTTCCTTTTCCTTTCTCTCTTTTCTTTCCTTTCTTCTCCCTTCTTTCTTCTTTCTCTCTCTAAGTTACTAACTTTTCCTTTTTGTTTGGAAAGTGGAAGGAAAGAATTCATATAGTAAACTTAGTATTAGAAATAATACTACTAAATGTCCAAAAAATCTCTTAAATCCAAATTAATAAAATACCTCAGAGTCAGATAATATTAATTGGATTTATTCTACGTTCCACAGTTACTCTAATTATTTTGTCAAATAATTCCTCAGAGTACACTGGGCTCAGTCGATCACAATAGAATATTATCTGGAGTAATAAAATACGGGGTATTACATCCTCCCCCCTTAAATGGAAATTCGCCCTCGAATTTAAAGATTACCTGAACAGATGATGGTAAGCATCTCGCATGTCCGATTCAAGTCCCCAAGTTGCATCACCCGGATGCGTTACATCCCACTGCACCTTAACGAGAGAAATGTCCTTGTTCCTTAATACTTTCGTTTCTCTTCCCACAATGCGGCTCGGTTGAGGTTCAAATGTTAAGTCTGCTTCTATTTCAATAGTATCCGGTAGAATCGGCTGAAGAGGATCTGGAACAAATCTCCGAAGTTGAGATACATGGAAAACATCGTGCATTTCTGACAGAGAAGGCGGTAAGGCCAACCTGTAAGCTACTTCACCAATCCTTTCTAAGATCTGATACGGTCCCACGTATCTCGGGCTTAACTTGCGTGACTTAAACAGTCCTTTCAATCTCAATCTAGGAGTAACTTTCAAAAACACATGGTCACCTTCTTCAAATTCTAAAGGTCTCATTCGATTGTCCGCATAACTCTTTTGTCGATCTTGTGCTTTCTTAATTTTCTCGCGGATCATTCGAATCTTTTTCGTAGTCTCTTGGATGATTTCGGGTCCTAAAATTCTATCTTCGCCAATTTTCGTCCAACACAAAGGTGTTCTACATTTTCGCCCATACAATGCTTCATACGGAGCCATACCGATACTCGCGTGATAACTATTATTATAAGAAAACTCAATCAGTGGAAAAAGTTCTTTCCAGTCCCCTTTACTCTCTAACACACAAGCTCTCAACATATCCTTCATTGTTTGTATTGTTCGCTCAGTCTGACCATGTGTCTGAGGATGATTAGACGTGCTCAAACGCAACTCCGTACCCATAGCTTGTTGAAAAACTTTCCAAAACCTTGAAGTAAACTTCGGATCTCTATCCGACACAATATTAGAGGGAATACCATGCAATCTTACAATTTTTGCAATAAACAACCTCGCAAGATTACTTGCTTTGAAAGTAGTCTTCACGGCTAAGAAATGCGCAGATTTCGTTAGTCGATCCATAATCACTCAAATTGAATCATAACCACCTTGCGTACGGGGCAACCTACTGCAAAGTCCATAGAAATGCTATCCCTTTTTCCAAACCGGAATTTCTAAAGGTTGCAACAGACCGCCCGGTCTTTGGTGTTCAATCTTAACCTGTTGGCACACTGCACATTCTGACACATACATCGCAACATCCTTTTTCCTTCCGGACCACCAATAGTCCTTCTTCAATTCCTGATACATTTTCGAAGAACTAGGATGTATCGTAAAAGTACCTTTATGAGCTTCATCCAAAATCTTTCTTCTTAACATTGCATCATTCGGAACACAAATTCTTTGGTCGAACCTAATAATTCCGTCGGTAGCCCGAACAAAACCCGATAGAAGTGACACTCCTTGCAACTTCTCATCCAACATTTGACCTTGTTGAATCTCAACTCTTAGAGTAAAATTGACATTCAAATTTCCCATAATTACACCATATTGGATCCACACAAACTGAAGATTAAGATCTCTAAAATTCTCCAACAATGCATACTCCAAGATCACCAATTTCGCGCTATGAACCACTTTCCGACTTAACGCATATGCTACCTTATTCGCTTTTCCTGGATGATACTTCAATTCTAAATCATAATCTTTTAAGTACTCCATCCATCTTCGTTGTCGCATATTTAACTCCCTTTGGTCACATAAATATTTCAAAACGTACACCATACAAATAATTCCGCCACACTTTTAGTGTAAAAACAACCGCTGCAAATTCCAAATTGTGAGTTGGATAATTCTGTTCATGAATTTTCAATTGTCGGGAGGCATAAGATACTACTTGACCACTTTGCATTAGAACACCTCCCAATCCCATCTTAGAAGCATCGCAAAACACTTCGTAAGAGTTGTTAGGATCAGGAATGATTAACACTGAGGCTGTCGTCAATCTCTCCTTCAACTTTATGAAACTTTGCTCACAACCCGAATCCCACTCAAAAGCAAAATCTTTACGAGTAAGTTTTTCGTCATTGGTAAAGCCAACTAAGAGAAACCTTCGATGAACCTCCTATAGTAACCTGCCAGTCCTAAGAAACTCCTGACTTCTAAAGCATTTCTCGGCCTCTCCCAATTTATCACTGATTCTACCTTCGACGGGTCCACCGCTACACCACCTTGTGATATAACGTGACCAAGAAACTTAACTTCCGCCATCCAAAATTCACACTTACTTAGCTTAGCAAAAAGTTGCTTCTCTCGCAACACGGAAAAAAATTCTCAGATGTTCCTCGTGCTCTTGTGAAGTACGAGAATAAATAAGAATATCATCAATGAAGATTACAACAAACTGGTCCAAGTAAGCTTGAAATATACGGTTTATGTAGTCCATAAAAACAGCTGGAGCATTAGTCACACCAAAAGGCATTACTAAGAATTCATAATGACCATAACGGGTCCTAAATGCAGTCTTGTACATCGGAACTCTTCACTCGGATTTGGTGATAACCCGACCTCAAATCAATCTTCGAGAACACGCAGGCTCCTTTCAATTGATCCAAAAGGTCGTCTATCCCGGGGCAAGGGATACTTGTTCTTAATGGTGACTTTATTCAGCTGACGATAATCGATACACAATCGCATTCCACTGTCTTTCTTCTTTACTAACAGAACTGGAGCTCCCCATGGTGAAACACTAGGTCTAACAAAATGCTTTGCCATAAGCTCTTCTAATTGATCCTTTAATTCCCTTAACTCCAAAGGTGCCATCCGGTATGGAGAAACGGATATAGGAGCCGTTACCGGTACCAGGTCAATAGAAAATTCCACTTCCCTCACCGGAGGAAGAGAAATGACATCTTCGGGGAAAACTTCGGAAAACTCGCAAACTACGGGAATGTTCGAAATTTAAAGGTCGCTGCTCTCTCTTATCAACAGACAAAACACAATCTTGCACATTAAAGGTGTTTCAGCTATCTCATCCATGGCGGTAGTGACCACCATAGGAGGAGACAAAGGAAATAGTTTGCAACCCAAGTCGCCCCACGCATTGCATTGACACAAAGGAGTGTGTTGTTCCACAATCAAATAAAATAAAACAAGGAAATCCGTTAACGAGGCACGTACCAGCAATTAAGGAATTGTCACTTTTCTTCTTCCTTGCATCTAAAGTGTAAACCCTTCCTTGTGGTTGAGTCTTATTCTGAGGACAATCCCTCGCCAAATAGCCGATTCTATGACACCGATGACACTCCACTCCTTCGAAATGACATCTACCACCATGCCTCTTTCCACAAACTCGGCAGATAGGAGGTGCGCTAGATCTAGAATCCTGAATTTGCTTTCCCTTGAAAGCTTGTTGCCTTGGTCTAAATTGTTGGCTTGACCTCTCATAATCATTCCGATTCGACCTACGCGAATTCCCTTCTGTCTGAACACTCCTCAAGTCGTTCTCCATCCCATAACCTTGTCGTAACTCTTGGAATTCAAATTCTCTTCGGATCCTTAAAGAACCAGGAAGGTACTTCTCCATATAAGTAGCCCTGAATTGCTCCCACAATATAGGTATACCTTGCGTAGTCATAAAAGCTGAAACAATGTCCCACCACCTTATAGCAGGACCTCTCAAAGAGTGAGAAGCAAACGCTACCTTGTCCTCCTCCCTACAGTGAATTAACAGAAAGATTCTCTCTATCCCAGCCACCCAATCGTGAGCTTTCACAGGATCTAATCCACCATGAAATTCTAGAGGATTCATGCGGATGAAATCCAGGAAGTTCCCACTTACAGTATCTGGAACAACCACTTGAGGATGCAGACCTCCATTCATCTGCTGCACCATTTGCTGCATGAATAGATTTTGTTGTTGTTGCATCTGTTGCATGAACTGATACAACGGAGCATTACCATTGCCGCCCAGCGGATTTGTCCCAGCTGGAGGGTTTGCGGGTCTGCCGCGAGTGTTTCTACGTCCGTCAGCCATGTTCCCAAAGGTCATACAAATAGGATTAAGTTGATCAGGCTCAATGCCATAAGTATAACACCTAAGACCAATGGAGACACAACGTATATGAAACGAAAAGAAACACTTATACGATTTCATGGCTAGGTCGAGGATACGACCTACTCTGATACCAAATGTAACACCCATATATAAAACTCATACATCAAAGCATAAATATTATATATAGATCCAAGTGTTTGGTACTGAAACACATAAGCTCCTAGTTAACACATTGTATACAATTAAATGCCCTAAAGTACAAAGTACAAAAAACCTAAGGCATACTATACACAAGATGTTAAAATGATAAAAACTAAGAACTAGATCACAATGATCTCAAAATAAACTCCGCTACGGAAGCTAGCCATCAACAAGTGAAGAAAAGATCACACGACCTTATCCTTACTCTTCTCGGAACCTAAAGTACCTAAAACTCATCAACAACGTGGGGTGAGATACATCAAATCTCAGTGAGTTCCCTATCTTATGGATTCTCTCGGATTATTTACGGTTCTAATAATCCTAACTCAAGTCCGGGGAAAGGGAAGGACTCTTGAGTTCACACTTTATAATCTCACACTATATGGAAACATGACATGAGTTCATTAACTCACTACATCATTAATCGTTAACCATACCAAGGCATCTCCTATTCCCGTCCGCTTCTACGTCTAGAAGTCGACCCGAGTCATAGATCCTTGTAGTTACTTGGCATACGAATTGGATTCGGGATCACCGGCCTGTTAACCGTGAACCGTCACTTCTCATGGCCTGTTAACCATCACAAGTCTCTTTACCCTTAGGCTCCAATCGTACTACGCATAGGGAATCAAACCTACCAAGTAATTGTGTACCCGTTTCAGAGGAGCTCGAGACCCATGAAACTACACTCAAGTTATACCGGTTATGATTTCATGATCACACAACAAAATAATGTATTCGACAATGCCTAGGCCATAATGCCCCAAGGCCTTTCTTGTCTTTCAAACCACAAAGTCAACCTCATGTTCCATACTAGTGTTCCACTCTCGACTAGGCCAATACCGGCAAGGATGCACTTTCTTACAACACGTGCCCAAGTATTGCCATCTAGAGTTGTCTACCATTCCTAGTTCTTCCTAGATTCTCTTATTGTCAAGGTTGATGTTTTCCTCACTCTTCCTATTTCATTTTACATTAACATGCATATTCACTCACGACATGTTAAACAATAATAGGATAGGCAAAACACATCATAATTGCATAATATAATAACATACCACAATTTAAAACATAATTATATCACTTTTGAACTTTCCCGATTATTTAGTCAGTCGGTAAATTCGACATATATCAACTCCATTTCATAGAATATTTCCTTAGCTTCACATCGATATAAAGAGTAATCAAATCCGATAAACGAGTCAAAAGTTATGAATTTTTCCCTAAAAAGTATAAAACTCTAGCTCCCAGGTCGCGCTCACCGCGCAATCTACTGCCTGGAGGGGTTGCAGGAATTCAACACCGCGCTCAGCGGGGTCCTGCGCGCTCAGCGTGCTCTGCGAAACTCAGAAAAATACCTGCTATAACAGTTCAAAAACTAGCCCCTCTACACCCTCAATACCAATTCCAACAACCAATTAGAGGCATATTCAACATGTTTAGCATGGTTTGATCAATATCATTATCAAAATACACATTTTCTTAAAACACAAAAGTTTCTCAAAACCTAAGATTTCCAATCAAACCAAAATCAATCCAAACATCAAAACAAACATCAATATATGTTTCTATAAGCATATGGATCATTCCTTTCAATTTATATCGAAATCCAACCGTTAGAACATCGATTTCCATTTTCTAACCTAAAACTCATATTATCCAAAAACTCTAAAATGAGGTTCCTAACTAGAACCCACCTTGGATAGATGATGAAAATGAGGAAGATGAGATGATTGGATGAAGTTTGGATCAATGGATCATGATTGTTCTTGATGTTCTTGAGCTTTTTCCTTTTCTTTTTCCTTTCTCTCTTTTCTTTCCTTTCTTCTCCCTTCTTTCTTCTTTCTCTCTCTAAGTTACTAACTTTTTCTTTTTGTTTGGAAAGTGGAAGGAAAGAATTCATATAGTAAACTTAGTATTAGAAATAATACTACTAAATGTCTAAAAAGTCTCTTAAGTCCAAATTAATAAAATACCTCAGAGTCAGATAATATTAATTGGATTTATTCTAAGTTTCACAGTTACTCTAATTATTTTGTCAAATAATTCCTCAGAGTACACTGGGCTCAGTCGATCACAATAGAATATTATCCGGAGTAATAAAATACGGGGTATTACAGCGCATATCACAAAGAAGATTTTCAGGAGGGTCCATTTCCCCTAACTCAGAACTTGACTCAACACCAACACTGTTTTCAAGATCAAATTCGGAAACAGTATCCTCAGTTTCGTTCTCATGGCCATTTTGCAAAGGACGTTCAGACTTGGCATGTAGTGATGTTACCGTTTTACTGAAAGGACGCTTGTTGGAACAGAAATCACCAGGAGTTAACTCTGCCTTCTTGAAAGGACTAAGACCAAGCAATCGAAACAGGGCTGGAAGAGGATGAAACACTGATTCATCTGTTGAATTTGCAGCATCCTTAAGAGAAACCTGATGTTGCTTAACAAGCATTGACCTATTGATGAAGACACTGATTGACAAAAAGATAGTATCCATGATGCCCAAAATAACAGGTGCAAATTCACATTTCCCTTCCACAGTGATAGCATCAACACGTCTAGGCTGAGTTATTCCAATATATATGATAAAAATATATATGACTGCTTAGGTCTGATTTTTTTTTTAAATTCATGTTAGTTATTCAAATTCTCATCTAAATTTGAATTTAAATTTTTCGTTACACTTGGAAATGGGCATCTATACGTTGATTTTTTTATTTTTTAATCTATATTTTCAGTTACAATCTTTTTATCTAAATTAAAATTTACCATTACAATTGATAACTGGTGTCTGAGTGTAATCATATATTAAATTTATAAATTTATAAGATAAATTGTATGAAATTCTACATTTATATTTTTTTAAATCAATATTTTTACACGGGAAAAATTGTTGTTCTACTTAATATTTATATTTATATTTATATTAAATGTTTTTAATTTTTTTTAAAAATATATCTTTCATATCCATTGTATAAATATCATTAAATATATTTTATTATGTATTAAATATTTATGAAAATTATTGATAAATTTAACATTTTGTTGTTTTAGTGAGTCTGTGTGTCATTCTGATGACGAGGAAATAGTAGAACAGATATTGAAGAAAGATAACTCTGCTGCGAGCATATTTTGTTGGATAAAAGCTAATATTGATACCTCAAATTTGCCTTTCGTAAATGATGCTCTTGGTGTCGTGGCTACCCTTGCTAAGGTTCAGAATGATGATCTCAGTAGGTAAATATCATTCTTTTTCTTTCACAAGGAAATATCTGTTGTGGTCAACACGAGTGCATCACGGTTTCAAGTAGCGGCCAAATGCTGCTAGCAAAGTATTGTAAATATAAGCTACTTTTTATGATTACTTATTTTTCTGAAAAATTAGCAATTGTGTAATATAGGATCCTTTCTGAGTATGTGGGTTTGGAGAGGATGCTTGCAATTGTGTGCAATACTGATGAAGGTGTTAAAGCACTCGAGAAGTATGATCCAGATGGCACAATAAACTGTAAATGCGGTTTACATGGAATTGGATGTTAGGAAGCAAAATGCTAAACCCTAACAAGATTAAACCAAACTAAGAGAAGCAATAAAACTAACTAAGAAAAATTAAAGATAACTTTGATTTTCATTCCCCCCTCAAATGTGTCAAAGACAATACATATATAATTATACTAATGGATAATAAACTAAAACCCAATAACTAATTAAAGCCTAACTAAGATAAAATATATATTTTTTTAACTTAAATACTTAAATGGCTTAAAAACTAATTCCATAATCCTATCATTACCAACCCCTTCAAAAACAACCTTGTCCTCAAGGTTGTAGAAGCTATTCCAACATTTCCAAACTCAACAATAAGTTTTGCATTAGTGACTTGATCAGTCCAAAGTGACATAGCAATCAACTGAACACCAATGCTCAAAGCTGCCAAGGTCGAATTCCAACCGCAATGTGTCATGAAACATCCAACTTCTTGAACATAAGCTCGTGAGAGTGCATCTTATTCTTCACCTTCTGAAGCATTACAGGTTCCTTTAAGGAAGCGTTTAGCTAGTTTCTTTAGATCAGCAAATTCTTGAGTATCACCTCGACTCATTACAAGAAATGGATGGTCACAGTATTGCGAAGGCGTAAAAGTAGCTCTAGAATTGAAGCATAATTATGAAGAACGCATCCTTGCTCAACAAACTGATCAAACTTTACCTTAGATCTTTTGAATAGGGCCTCATAAAAGTCTTTTTCAGATTCTGTGGGTTCATAATAAATTATCTGCATATCAGCATGAGGGAGAACTAGTATAGGCTTGCCCTCTCGATCTGTGCTATGTTTGGTTCTCCTCAACATGATAGGCTTCAATAGGGACTGAACTAATTTCAATCCTTTCTCATCGACACCCTCAAATGGTTTCTGAATAAGCTTGTTCCACCAGGCCCAATGGCCCCAAGGCTCTATTCTCAGAAAGCGAAGAAGACTGTAAACATCTTCAAGGTTGTTCTGGATTGGAGTCCCAGTAAGACACCAGCGATTGTCAGCAATTAGAGCAGAAGCAGCCATAGAAACTTGACTTTTAGAAGATTTTATAGTATGTGCCTCGTCAAGAATCATTCTGAACCAACGAATTAAGAAGAGTCCACCATTATTCTCTGCATTCTCACTGGAAAAATTAGAAGCCAAAACTCTGTATGTAGTAATTACAACGTCACATTGAGCTAGACTTTTTGTATCTTTGGGTCTACTTTTCCCATAATGAACATATAGAGACAGGGACCCAGGGCGCACGTGAGTTTCAATCTCTGTCTTCCACTGCCCAAGAAGATTCATGGGACATATTATCAAGTTGCCGCCACTTGTTAGAGAATTGCCTTACTTTGTCGGTTTATCAAAACCAGTAAATTTGGTTACCTTCTTTGGAATGTTCACAAAATTGGGAATTGTACCAGTATCACTAACTTCACCACTTTCAAGAAATGACAGGGTTATGGGTTGACTGCCTAATAATCCACCCATTCCTGAATGGGAAATGAGAAGGGATATGGTCATTACTGTCTTTCCAAGTCCCATGGCATCTGCCAAAATTCCTCCTCTGGCCATTTGAAGGGTGCTAGGAAAATCTGTTGTGGCTTCACCAGAAAATGCATTCAAATAAACAACAAGCTCCCTCTTGTCAGCCAGGCGATATGCCTCCCAACAAGGATGAATAGTTGTAGTAGTATCGTCCCTTGGCCGTCCCTTCTCCATCTGAACCATCCAATGAAGAACTTGTTTTTGGTAGGGGCGCAGATCACAAAGAAGATTTTCAGGAGGGTCCATTTCCTCTAACTCAGAACTTGACGCAACACCAACACTGTTTTCAAGATCAAATTCGGAAACAGTGTCCTCAGTTTCGTTCTCATGACCATTTTGCAAAGGACGTTCAGACTTGGCATGTAGTGATGTTACCGTTTGATTGAAAGGACGCTTGTTGGAACAGAAATCACCAGGAGTTAACTCTGCCTTCTTGAAAGGACTAAGACCAAGCAATCGAAACAGGGCTGGAAGAGGATGAAACACTGATTCATTTGTTGAATTTGCAGCATCCTTAAGAGAAACTTGATGTTGCTTAACAAGCATTGACCTATTGATGAAGACACTGATTGACAAAAAGATAGTATCCATGATGCCCAAAATAACAGGTGCAAATTCAAATTTCCCTTCCACAGTGACAACATCAACACGTCTAGGCTGAGTAATTCCAATAACTTTTCCATCGTGACAAGATTCAGCCTCAATTAAAAACTGTGGAATCTCTGGATCATAGGTCATGAAGATGATGCACAACACCTCTGCAACGAATAATCTCGCAGCGTCTCGTTCCGGCATTTCATCAAACAGATGGTGAGTTGGTTCAAGTGGCAACAACGAGACTGGTACCGTGATTGAATCAGGTGGCTCTGGCGGTGGAGACGGCTGTGATTGAATCGATTGTATAAGGAGAAACCCATTTTTGAAAAATCCCCTACCAATACAAAATTTGAAAACCTTGTTCTTCGAAGCTAAATTCTTCATGTGTTCAATCTTTTGACCTTCTGTTAATCCACCATCAAATTTATTGAACTTCATTTCCTTCAACCGAATCAATTTCGGCACTGTTGCATCAACCGGTGAATCAAGGTTATCGAAACCAATAGATTCAACCATTTGCGTTTGTTCATCTGGTGTTGCTGAGTTATGGCGTCTCGAAAATGTGTCACTCGGTTTCAACGCTTCAACTGAGATGGATTGAGATTGTGATGGATAACCAACACCGAGAAATCCACCAACATAATCCTTGTTTTTATCCAGAAACATATCAGCCTGATATGTCACCTTTGCAATGGCACCATTTTGAACATTCTTCACTTCACAGTCCTTAACCTTCAATTCTTCATCCTCTACTACAACACCGTTTTGAACACTTCTGAATCCGTTATCGGTACCAACCTCCGCAACAGTATCAGTAACATGAACTTTAATCACATCAGATCCCAAACCGTTATGAAGAATCTCTCCTTCCTGTTCAACGACATCAACTTTCTTCGTTTCATCAACAGAACCATTAGAAACTACACAAGGCTTTTCAGGCATGACAGCTTTAACGACATCTAATCCACCCTTTGTGACAAGCATTCCCAAAAGAAGTTTGACCTTTGCTTGAAGTGGGTTGGAAGAAAGGGATGGGGTTTTCCGGGAGGTGGATAGAGTGTTTATGGATCTAATGGTTTTTTTAGAGGTTGTTTTGGATATTTTCTTAAATAGAAGGTGAGACACTTGCAAATGCTTCTCAAAATCCCTTCTAATTGTGTCAGAGGTTTTTGTTGGTTGTAGTTGTTGATGATAATTATTGTGTGTAAAATTTGCGTGTAAAATTTTAAATCACTGATGTACTTGTTTTATTTCAGACCATTTGTTGGAGGTTTTGTTGACCAAGATACACAAAAGAAGTTGGCTATTCCAAAGCCGAATGATACTCTACTCTAAAGCTACTCTAGATCTAGGGTTGCAAAGGAAGAAGAAGAACATAAAACAGCTTTTCTAATTTCATTCATAACTTTCTAAATCTGAAAACAACATATAAATACTTAGGGTTTTAGAAAGCTAATGGGCCTCAGCCCAGAATCCGAAATTACAACTAAAGAAAACAGCTGCATAAAATAAAATTACTAAGACACCCTCTTTTAAAATTGATAGTAATCCTTAAGCCATGTGGGTTGTTGAATTTTCCTTTTGGGCTTGAAATTGGGCCTTCTAACAATACTACCGGGCCTAAAAGGAACCTTGTCCTCAAGGTTCACATGATCCATGGTCACATGTTGTGTTTTTTGCACAGAATTGGTTCCAAGGGTTGTAGTGGAAATTGACGTGGCTGTTTGAGGGGAAGTGAGAAAATAGGGTAAAGTTTCACGTGGTGGGGCCGTGGGAATCCAAGGAAAGCATGGGAAAGAAGTCTTGGGAGAAGAGAAAGAAGTGGGTGGTTGAGGGAAAGTAGCATTGGGCGGCATGGGTGGGTCAGAAAAATAATTATTATTCTGAGGGTTTACTGTTGGTATTGGAGAGTGGGCCTGGGGAAGTGAAGAAATTGGGTTTTGTGTCACGTGGGAGTGGTTGGGCGTGGCAGTCCATGTGTTGGGAGTTGAAAATATAGCTGTTGCATGTGATACAGCTGGGGCGGTGGAGGTAATTCGGGGAATTGGCTTAGAAGTGTTGGGGGAAATAAATAAAGGACCACGTGAAACTGAAATCCCATTTGGATTCTGTGAAGTACCAACAAATGCAAGTGGCTCTAAGTTACTCTCACAACTTGGGTCAACATGAGAAGTGTCTTGTTTCTCCAAACTTGAGTCTTGTTGTTGGAGATTCGTCACAAAATCGCGTCCTGGCTTAAAAAATGATGAGAAATCAGTGTGAGGTGGAGATTCAAAGTAGGGTCGAAGCTGCGAGACATGCACAACTGGGTGGATGCGTGATGATGGTGGTAGATCAAGTTTGTAGGCGA
This sequence comes from Lathyrus tuberosus, assembly GCA_022829125.1. Lineage (NCBI taxonomy): Eukaryota > Viridiplantae > Streptophyta > Magnoliopsida > Fabales > Fabaceae > Lathyrus > Lathyrus tuberosus. The sequence continues at coordinate 3,276,460 of JALAZF010000152.1, read as the reverse complement.
CCTCTCCAATACGAGCAGTGATTTTGAAAGGCCCAAAGAAGCGTTTGGCGAGCTTTTAAGAAGTCCGGCGAGCAACTGTTTGTTGGTGGTAGGGTTGGAGCCGAAGGAGCACGAGATCTCCTACCTTAAAGGTAAAATCTGATCTCTTCTTGTTTGCTTGGATTTCCATTTTATTTTTGCTCTTTGCCAAGTTTTCTTTTAACTGAGAGATTATGTCTGCTCTTGTTTGTAAGGACTCTTCCAAGGATGGAATCGTAACCGAACCGGAGATGAAATCTGGAATGGAGGGAGGGGGTCGACCATAGAGTGCTCTGAACGGCGTCATTTGAATCGCAGAGTGAAAGGAAGTATTGTACCAGAACTCAGCAAGATGAAGGAGCTTGTACCAGGCGCGTGGTTGATCGCTTGTGAAGCATCAAAGGTTTGTCTTTAACCCACGATTTACAACTTCTGTTTGTCCATCAGTTTCTGGGTGGTAGGCTGAACTATACTTAAGTATTGTTCCGTGTGTTCTAAAAAATTCTTTCCAGAAACTACTCAAAAACAGAGGATCTCGATCTGACACTATGGATTTTGGGATACCATGAAGTTTGAAGATTTCAACAGAGAAGCGTGAAGCGAGATCTTGGGCGGAAAAATTAGTTGGAAGGGCAATGAAATGAGCATATTTGGTGAGGCGGTCACATATCACCCAGATTACAGTGTGGCCAAAGGAACTAGGGAGGTGGGTAATGAAGTCCATGCTGATGTCCTCCCAGACTTGAGAAGGAGTAGGTAATGGTTGCAGTAACCCTTTCTTTTTCTGTGTTTGATTCTTGTTAACTTGACATGTGGTACAGTTTTTGACAAATATTTTGACATCTGTGTAGAGGCCTGTCCAGGAGAAGGAAGTAGTCAAACGAGCAACAGTGGGTTTAACGCCGGAGTGCCCTGCTGAAGGAGTACAATGGAATTCATGAATGAGAGCCCGACGTAGATCTGGTAAGTCTGGTATAAAGAGCTTGTTGTTGAGGTATAAAAGGCCATTTGAAAACTTGTAGTGATTATGATCTTGTTCCTGTTGGGTTAGCTTTGACACTAATGTAATGCCTGCTTGATTTTTTTCATAATATCTCTGGAGTTGTTGAATAAGAGTTGGAATTGGTGAAGAGATCGTGAGGAGCAATGAGTCTGCATCAGAATACTTCCTGCTAAGGGCATCAGCAACCAGATTCGAGCGACCAGGTTTGTAAAAAATTTCAAAGTTAAAGCCTTGGAGCTTAGAAGCCCACTTTTGCTGTTCTGGTATCTGTATCTTCTGCAACAATAAGTTTCTCAAACTCTTTTGGTCTGTGTAGATGTTGAAGTGTTGCCCAATCAAGTACTGGTGCCATTTCTTGATGGATTCTGTGATAGCATACATCTCCCTCACGTATACTGAAGCTGCTTGCATCCGTGGACTCAGTTTCTTGCTAAAAAAGGCAATTGGATGACCCTCTTGAGATAATACAGCACCGATGGCGACGTCCGAAGCATCAGTTTCCAGATTGAATTTTTTCTTAAAGTCCGACAATGTTAATACCGGCATTTTAGTCATAGCAGTTTTCAATTCTGTAAAGGCTAAGCTAGCCTCTGTACTCCAAGTAAATTTAGTGAAACGTAACTGATCGGTGAGGGGAGCGACGAGAGTGGCGTAATTTTTGACAAATCTTCTATAGAATCCGGCGAGGCCTAAAAAACCCCTGAGTGCCGAGAGTGAACGAGGTTCGGGCCAATCCAACATTGCCTGAATCTTTTCTGGGTCTGGTTCAACACAACCAACAGAAATAACATGCCCCAAGTAATTAATTCTGTCCACTGCAAAAACACACTTAGACAGTTTCGCAACAAAGCAATTGGAATGTAATAAATCAAAAACAACCTGTAAATGGGATAAATGATCATCAAAATTTGCACTGTAAATTAAAATGTCATCAAAGAAAACCAACACAAACTTGCGTAGATATGGCCTGAGTAGGTCATTCATAGCAGACTGAAATGTAGAGGGTGCGTTGGTTAATCCAAAGGGCATAACAAGAAATTCGTAGTGCCCATCGAAAGTTCGAAAAGCTGTTTTATGAGTATCTTCCGATGCAACACGGATCTGGTGGTAGCCAGAGCGTAGGTCAATCTTGGTAAAAATCTTGGCTGATCCTAATTCATCAAGTAGTTCATCAATTGTAGGAATAGGAAACCGGTCTTTAATGGTGACTGCATTCAGGGCTCTGTAATCCACACAAAAATGCCAGGTCCCATCTTTCTTTTTAACTAGAAGGACTGGTGATGAAAAGGGACTTGTACTAGGGGTGATGATGCCGTCATGTAACATATCCTGAATTATGGTAGTCATCGCATTTTTTTGTGAGTGAGGGTAACGATAGGGCTTGACATTTACAGGGGTGGTGTGAGGCAGTAAGGGAATATGGTGGTCATGAGGGCAGTTTGGAGGAAGTCCACGGGGGGGTTGAAATATGTTAGGATAATTGTTAAGGAGTGTAGAAATGGCTGGGTGGAGTATTTTGGATGTTGTTTCCAAGGTGAGTGGTGTTGTGGTAGGTAAGGGTTCTTGAGGGTCGATTCCTTGGAAGGTCATAAGGTGAAGTGAGGCGATGGATTTGTTATGGAGGAGGTGTTTAAGTTGGTGGAAGGAAGTGTGGAAAGGGTGTGTTGTTGGATCTCCTATTAGTGTCATGGGATTTTGTTGGTGTTGGAAAGTGATTGAAGGGATTGAAAAATCAGCCTGAATGGGCCCAAGTGTTCATAGCCAAGCCATACCGAGGACAACATCGGCTCCTTCAATAGGTAGGAGGTAGAAGGATAGGTTGAAAGGTTTTGTTTGTAAAACAAGTGGGACATTATTGCAAATTCCTTGGCATTGCAAATGGGAGCCGTTGCCTACCATAACTGAAAATTTTGGGATAGTCTTAGTAATGAGGTTTAGGTGTTGAGCAATTCTAGGTTGAAAAATGTTATGAGTACTACCTGTATCAACTAAAACCATAACAGGGAGTCCCCCTATGAGGCCTTTGAATTTCAAGGTTTAAGGAGAAAGATGCCCTGTCAATGCCTCTGTGGATAAATGAAAATATGTATCATTTGGGTCTAAGTCCGCTTCTGATTCATTTTTATCCTCGACCGTAACCCGCTGTTCTGCTGTATCATCATCAGTCAGCAATAAAAGAAATCTGTTGGAGGAACATTTGTGACCAATTGTGAATTTTTCATCACAATTAAAGCACAACCCTTGTGCCCTTCGTTCTTGCAATTGGGATTGGGACAAACGTTTGATTGGTAATTTGGGTGGGGTGGGTGTGTTGGGAGGGTTTGTTGTTTGGGTATTTTGAAGGGTGGTATTGATGAGAGGTTTGCTAGCGGTATTTGAGGCAGTATTGGGGGTGTATTTTGTGTAAGAGTTGGTAAAGGGCTTGGTGAACTTTGGTTTGGCATCTTTAAGTTTGGATTCAATGAGTTTGGCCAGCCCAATGGCTTGTGAGATTGAGACAGGTCTATGAATAGCCATTTCATTTCTAATTTCTTTAGATAAACCAGAAATAAAACAGTTCAAAATTGCTTCAGGTGGTAATCCAACCACTTGGTTTCCCAACTTTTCAAATTGTGCTTGATATTCAACAACAGTACCATTCTGCTTAAGCTTGAACAATTCAGCTTGATGGTTGTCATAAGTAGAAGGACCAAATCTTAATTCAAGGGCTTTAGTAAACGAAAACCAATCGGTTAAGAGTTGGCTTTGGTACATCCACTTAAACCATCCTAAACCTTCACCCTTCATATAAAAAAATATTAAAGACAATATGTTTTCTGGTGGTAATTGGTAAAAGTTAAAGAACTGTTCAGCTTGGAACAACCATTCCAATGGGTCAGATCCATCAAACATTGCAAGTTCTAATTTGGGTGTTCTAAATGGGGGTAATGGTGTAATTTGTGGCATGTGTGGGTAGGGAAATTGTGGAATAAAAGGGGTGTTATAATTTTGTGTGGGTGTAAAAGGGGTAGGTGATGGAAAATACGGTGGGTAAGGTGGTGATGGTGGTGGTTGCGCAGCGGTTATACGCGTTGCTGCTGTAGCTACAGATTGTGGGATAGTGGTGGAAATAGAAACAGAATTTCTGATGGGTGTCTGAGCTGGTGTGGTAATGTGGGTAACATGGTGAGGTGTTGTATGTATAGCAGCAGTAGGGAAGGGTTCATGAGTGATACCTGAGGATGACCCTGCCGCGTGAACAGTAGCGGTTTGGTGAGGAGGGTCCTTTTGATTTGAGATTTTGGTGAGGATGGACATGATAGATTCATGTCTGCTGTCAGCAAGGTGTAATGCATTATCCATCCGAGTGTGTAGTTGACAGATTTGTTGTTCCCAATCTGCAACAACAATGTTTAATCGCTCATCCAACTGAATTTGATTTTCTTGCATAGCATTATTGAGCAGCAGCTGAGTTGTTTGAATAGCCTCTTCAACTATTTCACGGGATGATGTGGTTTGAGGTTTTGGGGGAGCCATGAGTGTGAAATGAAAGCACCAATGATACTCTACACTAAAGCTACTCTAGATCTAGGGTTGCAAAGGAAGAAGAAGAACATAAAACAACTTTTCTAATTTCATTCATAACTTTCTAAATCTGAAAACAACATATAAATACTTAGGGTTTTAGAAAGCTAATGGGCCTCAACCCAGAATCCGAAATTACAACTAAAGAAAACAGCTGCATAAAATAAAATTACTAAGACACCCTCTTTTAAAATTGATAGTAATCCTTAAGCCATGTGGGTTGTTGAATTTTCCTTTTGGGCTTGAAATTGGGCCTTCTAACACCGAAACTGCCAAATGGGGAGTGCCCTCCCGGGTTTCTTGATTATGCAGTGAACATAATCCATCTGGATTCAAATAGATTGTCTTTTCATACTGCAACTGGGTACGGTCTTAGAGCGACGCTGTTTTATAGCCTTTTTTGTCGCCTACAAATATATAAAACCCGGAAAGAAATGTTGCTTGCTCTTCCATGCATTACTGATGGAGCATTGTCATTAGATGGTGGAATGATCAGGAAACGCGGTATCTTTGCTTGTGGTAGCAGGTCAGAATCAAATTAGTCTTATCTTTTTTTATTTTTTCTCCTTCTCTTTTCGACTTGTCATCAATGAAACTTATTTGGCTGCAGAAATGATGTAGAAGTAAAGTTTCCTCTAATAGGCGGAGAATCAGATTATACTGAAGCTGAAGATATGGTGAGGATGCTGGCATGGGAAACTTGCTGCTGATATACAAAGAAAGCAGCAGTTGCTGGACTGTAGTCCATTACTTGAAGTCACTATGATTCCTACATATAGAAAATATTTGTCCATCATACATAAACAAAGTGATTATTGAGTTTTGCAATAGAGTAAGACGTGAGAAATGCATAAATTTGGTGGAAAGAGCTGATATATGATATTGGACACATTTATATTTGCATGTCTACTTTGAGGCTAAGAAACAAGATAATTGAACTACTTTGACTAAATATTGCTTCCAATTTACCAAAAGGGTGTGAAGAGTCGTGTACATACTAGTGATTATAGATCACTTCTCAAAATGTATAAAATTTATCCTTTTGAAAGAGGTGGATCATAAAAATATGGTAAAATATGTTGAATAAATAACTATTAAGTTAATTACTTCAACATCCTATTATGCACAAATTAATGGTCCGGTCGAAGCAATCAACAAAATCTTGATAAGAATATATATATTTTTTTTGATAAGCGATAAGAATCATTAATAAATACATTAATCATAAGCTTCGAAATTGGCATGAAACACTGAACAAAGTGTCGTGGAATGATAATGATTCCAAAAAGGCACTATATGGACTATTTTCTAGTGGCTTATGTGTAAGATGTTGTACTACTAGTAAATTTGAACTTTGAAATCGTTGAGGTTGAAAAAGAATATGACCTATTAACACAAGACTACTGAAACATGATGTATAATAATTAGAATGGCCTATGTAAAGAAAAAATGCTGGCGTTAAAAAGAGATAATTATCAAGTTTTGTGATGAAAAGATAAAAAACGGAAAATTCCAAAAATTGCAAGTATAGGTGATAAACAAGTCAGTACACTAAAACTAGTAAACATCAAAATTTTATATTAGTAACTACACATTTAATAAACATAACATAAACAAGATAAATTAAAAGACAAATTATGAAATAAAACATTGAGTAACAATGTCATATGTTGGTACTTCATTTTTATAATGATGAATCACCGTAAAAAGTAAGATTCTCATACATTAATTAGGAATAAGGAACAAAAAACATAAGTCTCAAACGAGTTACAAACAAACTAGACTTCTTATCAATAAAAACCTATATCTTAATTATTGTCTTCATTTGCCGCTGAAGTTCCAAGATCATCATTAGAAAAATTTGTTCCAATTTTTGTGATGGATATGGCTCAATGGGTGTCATGATTTCATCATTTCCACCCATGTCATACAAGTATCTTGGATTCAAATGAACAGGTATGCTCCATCCTTGTTCACTCTCACCATCCACATAATAAACCATCTAGCTGACGCTTGAATGTATGACTCATTATCTTCATGTTTCTCAATATGTAGTAGTCTTGTAAAGTTTATAGAGGTAAAATCCAACTTATCTATCTTAATGCCTCTTGGGTTTGTGGTATTAGCCCATTCACATTTAAACATGGGCACTGTGAAGCCATCATAGGAAAGCACAATAATGTCTATCAATCTACTATCTACCCATTACAAATAAGTTCCTTGCACTGCCAATTATGCCCTTCCACCAGAATTTGTTTCTCCTACTAAAAGGTTGTTTTTGTAACTAGCAAAATAACCAAAACTCAAAGCTTCCTTCTCACAATTGAGTGCCATGTGCTTACTTCCCATTGGTCCGGAATTAAAAAAATACTACTCTTCACAATCTCCATTCAAATTTCAAATTCACTTTTCTCTTTCCAAACTATTCCACTTCTTCTTTCTTCCGTTTTTTCTCTCCCATTTTCTCTATTTTTCGAAACCCTAAACCCGCAACCCCTTTCTCCCCCCATATACGGCCACCACCACCTCCAATGAGAAAACCAAAGTCATATTCGCACTCCCTATCTCACGGCCTTCCTAATGAACCGGTTGGAATTTGGTTTCATCAACTTCGCTGTCGACAACAGTTTTTCCATCTCTGATCGATTCGTTAAGAACGACCACCGTTTGTCCTTCTCTGACCACTAAGAATGATGTCGTGCCTATTATGATGTATTTTTCTTTGCAGAATCTCAGGATACATAAAATCTAATTTCTGTGTTTTTGTGATTTCAGATGTATTTTTGTGTTTTTGCTTCTGTTTTCGGCTGTATTTTTTTATTTTTGTGATAGTTTCTCAAATCGGGACAACATTTCTGGTTCAGCATTGAAGGGTTTTCTTAAAAGGGAGTTGAGACAAATCACCTATTTGCAAGAACTGTATGTTCATTTTATTGATTTATTTTTGTGATTAATGTATTTTTATTTTTGTCATTTTATAGATTTGTGGCTCTTGTGTTTGTAGAATTTTGCACGGGAACAACTTAATTAGAACAATACCTGAAGAAATTTGCACGGGATCAATCAACTCCTACGGGAAAGGAATGGTGGAACTTGAACATGTGATCAATTAACCAGGTATAAGGCAAAATATGCTCTCTCTTACGGGGAATGAAATATGTCTATATTGGATGTGTTAGTTAGAACTTTCAATGAGTCATGAATATTAGTTTTGTAATGAGGCTTCCATATATTAATGTGATATTTTCTTCATTTTGTTGTTTGTTTATTTCATTGCAAGTTATATCAAATTTGTCAATTTTGTCTGCAAATTATAATATGCAGAAGACATTATGCTTCACCTTTGTTTAACCAATAACATATGTTTTTGGATAGTTATATTTACAGCTTACATGTTGTCATCAATCAAGCTAATGATAATACATTTATAGACAGGGAACTTGTGTAATTACATAGAGTGTGTGTAATTGTGTATTATTGATGTTCTTTTATGGTAGACGATACTCTGACTTGTGATGCTGTTGTAGAGATTTGTTAAATGTTTATTGCGCGGTTTGTAATGTATAAGTTTGTGGTGTGGTTTCAGGTGAATGGCTGTTGCAGATTTTTTTATGGAATCATTTGTTGTAGTCTTTATGTTCAGAAAAAGGTTGTCATAGAAAAAGGTTGTCATTCGGTTTAGTTATTTTGTTGACATTTGTTTTTGAAGTTTCGTTCTTTTTATCGCTAAATAATTAGTTAACTATTTTTTTCTCTCCAGGGTTATTGGTCATGCAATACCATCTACTGAATTACTCGCCGCTGCTGCTAAATTAACAGAGGCACGGACCACATTCATGTGCCGATTTCTGAAGTTTTTTATTTTTTTTATTTTTTATGATTCGTTTCCTGACTTGGTTGATTCAATTCATATTAGACGGTGTTGCATGACATTTCCTGTCATATAATGTCTGATGCAGAGGCTTTACGCACTTTCCATTTGAAAATTATCCTTCCATGGTCTGAGCGTGCTGTTGGACAAGGATCATTTGGTATAGTATTCCATGTTCTTTCATTTACACCTTTTCAATTTTATACATGTTCTTATTAATATTTGGTTCAATATATTTATTCTGTTGTTATATTTATTCTGTTTTCAAGAGGTCTGTAAATACCATTGTTTTATCCTCCCCTTAATATTCTTTTATATAATTTTAGGGATAAAGTGAAGAGAAGGAAAGATTCAACAAAAATATTAACCAAAGTTTTAAGTGTTTGTCAGGTTTGTGAGAAAGAAAATCCATGAGGCAATGGTATGGTTCCCTTTATATTTTGGAACAATAAAATCTCTTTAATTAATTTTACCTTGCCATTTTTTAATTAGTACACCATTATAGGGGTTTATAGTTATTTAAAGTTTAGCATTTTGGTAGTCAAACTTTTTATGTTTTTGCCTTGCCTTAGCTTTTAGTGCTCTTGGTTTTGACATGAGAGAAACTGCTGTTATTGCTGCCTCACAGGTTTGAGATTAATTGTTTCTATATCATTGAAGTAGGTTAAAACTGAAGGTTCTACAAAAATTAAACTTACATTTGTGTAGATGTTTGACTGTGAAAGTAGAATATCTATCACAACAATCCTAAAACATATTGTTTTGGCCAATTTATATCATTACTGAAATTGTGGCATTAGAGGTCCCTACTGAATTTGTAATGATATGAAATTTCTGATACTAAATCTCACTGTGTGTCTTGAGATCAAACTATCAATATGAAAATAAAGTTTTTGAATATGATATTTTAACTGATATTTGAAAAGCATTATTCTGCACACTGATTACACATAGTATACGCAGGAACCCTTTGTCAACATCCCAAATGATAAGATTCGTGAAGCTTTGATAATAGTGTTCAGTATTACAAAATCTTGAACTTCACTATCTTAATAGCATAATTTGTTCATGATATTCTAACCAAATTGTTTTCTTTTTTCCTTTCTCTAGATGTTAGGAACCATCTCGTGCTGATTCATTGCAAATGAGGAAAGGTTCATATGTTAATTTGTGTGTGTGTGGTTCAAATGTTCATATGTTGAAATCGCCTGAAATCCTGTTATATCTTCCTGTTATATAATCAGCTACCGGGCAACATGCCCAGGCAGCTACTGGACAGGCTGCAGACCGTGCCCATTCAGATGTCGGACAGGCTGCCCAACATGCTAATGCAGCAGCTAACACAACTGGACAGACTGCTGAAAGAAACAAGGAGGAAGCTACTGGTTTTCTCCAACAGGTTTCTACCTGACCTCAAACAACTATATCTATCTATCTATCTATATATATATATATATAATATGAAATTAGTTCTTAAAAACATATATATATTTTTTTGTTGCAGACTGGAGAGCAAGTGAAGAACATGGCTCATGGTGCTGTGGAGACCGTGAAGCACACCCTTGGAATGGACAAGAAGTGAAACTAGCAAATTTTGATTCATTTGTGAATGTGGTTTTGCTATACCTCCAATAAGATAGAAGAGTATTAAATAAAGAATTTTTTTTCTTTTTAGAGGCTTTTGCTTTTTCCCAGTTGATAGGGATTAGCAAACTACTTAAAGACACGATATTTGTGATTTGGTGAAAAAAGCCAATATCAGTTATAATGAAACATAGATTCTTTATGTTTTTCTATATTGTTACCATTTTTTTAACTGTATTTTATAAGCTTCATTTACAAACTCCAACTAGAAAAAGACACATCTAGAGATATTAAATCTTGGATTGCCTTCAACTGAATTATAATTGCTACTTTCCATTGGTAATTCATATGAAAGACTTGTGAAACGAAGTAAATAAATCTGCAGAACACCAAGGACATGTTTAAGGTGAACCAAATGCCCACCATCAACACAATTTGAGTTTTCTCAGAAGACAATATTTGCTTCACAGTTTAGTATTAGAAATTCTGTTATATAATCAGCCTGTTATAAACTTTGATATAATCTACTGCCATAAACAGTGATATATGGGAGTATTGCAACACAGTTTATTGTCGTTGCTTCATGGGACACTTTCATCGTATGCCATTATTTTTATCAAGTGGTTATATTCATTTATATATTTCTTATTATTATTGATCTTTGAAATTCTTTGTCAAATGTTCTATTACATTTTGTATCATAATATTGTTTTTTTTTCTAATATTTTAATTTATAATTTTTTCGTGTACTTTCTCAATTAAAATGACCTTTTAAGAAGTATATCTAAAACAACTATTTCTGCCCGCACGGGTATCTTACTAGTTTTCCATAGTAAAGGCTCCCTCCAAATCTCATTTGGGTATCACTATGCTTGAATAACTTCGTGTCCCAAATATGCCAAAAATTCCACTGGTTTGAATTTTTAAATAATTGTCTCGTTCCATCGTTCGAAACTTAAACTCGTTGACATTGAATGCAGTAAACCTTTTAACTTTATCAAAAGGGTCATGAGCAAGACTAATGAGGACATCTTTATTTTGACCATCAATGTAGGGTTTCCTGTACTTTTATGTTTCTTCCCAATGCAACTCTTGAATAAATAAGAATATTTTTAATATATACTAATTTAAATTTATTTAAAAAAATCTTACGCAGGGTAACTCTTGTTTTTCACTAATCAAATAAAAAAATTTAATATATTTTCATATTCAAAATAAAAATAAGAATAACTGTAATTGGCTCTAATCTGAGTTTGTATAAAACATTTATATAAAAACAAATAATTGTAATTAGAATTTTAGAGTTTTTTGGATATATAAAAATAATATTGTTAACAATTTAATATACTAACTATTCAGTCCATTAAAATAAAAGAAAATCATATGTTTATCACTTAAAAATATAATTAAATTGATATAAATTAAAAATTGGAAAAAAATTGAAAAAAAAAATTAACATAGACAACTCATTAAATTTATAAATTTTAATTAAAATATAACAAACTTAAAATTTATGATTAAATTCATTAAAATGTAGAAGAAATCATTCTTCATTAACAGAATAATTTATTTTCAATAATTTTTAAAATTAATTACGATTAAAATAAATATGATAAAATTAAATATGAATATGTCTTTTTCGCTATTATTAAAAAATAAATATAAATTGTAAATAATTTATCCAATTTTTAAAAAAAAATTAAACTAACATATTCTCAAGGAAATAAAAAATTGAAATAAAAAGATAACTATAAAATTGATAGAAAATAGTATGTTAAAATTTAATATCCTTTTATGTAATAGTTGACACATTATCAAAATTTTATGATTTAATTAAATCTTAATAATTAATTGTTATTGAAATAGTTTATTTTTTTATTTTTTTATTTGTCCATTAGAAGTTGTCTCAAATTATTAATATAAAAAAATATTAATGTTTATTTTTCTTATTATACCATTTATTATTATTCTTTCATTTTTCAATTCTTTAAAATTTATTTTTATAATATCTTTAATAAATTATGTTTTTTATAATTTTTTTATAATTTCAATTTTCATACAAAATTTAACAATATACATAAAAGTTATGAAATTATGGAAATATAATATAATTTAAGATATGGGATGGAAAAAATATAAAGAATGATTTTTTTAATATATTTAAAAAAACATTTTTTTATAAAATTTACTATTGAACTAAAAAATTATATAATTAATTTTTTATTTTGATATTAAATTAGTGTTCAATAATACACATTGCCACCAAATTAATATTAAAATTTTAAATAAAAAGATAATGATTAGATTGATAAAATTTAGAATAAATTATACTTCGTTAAAAAATAAGTTATTCAAATACTTTTTTCTTTTATAATTACATATGATTAAATACAGTATCAATGTGTCTCTTTGCTTTTATAAAAAAGTAATATAGAATTTAAATTTTTTATCTAATAGTGTTTTTAAAAAAATAAATTAATATATTATTAAGGAACTGTAAATTTGAAATAAAAAGATAAGTGTATAATTGATAGAAAATAGTATATTAATATTTAATATCATTTTATGTAAAAATATAGATCACTACTAGAAATATCGTCTTTAGTGACCTATTTAACGACAGAAAAATTTGTAAAATCAGTCACTAAATTTATCAGTGATTACATTTACGATCAAATTTGTTTTTTTTTAGGCAAAAGAAATATTATATAAATAGAACACCAATTAGTGCCCTACACAATTACACAAGGCCACTATCTAAAATCGGGCCTACAAAAATTCGTGAGGAGCTTTAACCCACGTATAATAATTACAACTTGATGCATTTGTACCCTTCTTTCCTATCCACCACCAAGATAACAAAACCACTCGATTAGTAATAGAATCGAGATCCCAAAATTCATCTCTAAACAAAATGTTGTTCCTAGAGTACCAAATAACCCAACATACCAATATCCAAAGCCCTGCCGCATTCCCAATATTAAATTTTTTCTTCACGCAACCATCCATCCATGATGAAAAATGATTAATGGTATCCCCTAAAAGGAATTTCTCAATTCCAAGACATCTAAAAACAAATCTCCACACCAATCCAGATTTATGACAGCAAAAGAAAATATGTTCAGCAGCTTCCAACTGTAAGAAACAGAACGTACATACCGTAGCACGAGGATTGGATATTATGCCTTTATGAACGAGATTATCACGAGTCGGAAGCTTATTGAGAAACGTCCTCCCACCAAACACTGACTTTATGAGGAACTTGAGCTTTCCAAACCAAATTAAGCACCGCTCTCATATTGACCCCTCAACTCCAATGATTCCTACCGCCAAGTTCCTGCAGTAACGAATATAAAGAGGAAATCGAGAATTGCCTAGAATTATCGTGCGACCATACAGCGATATCTTTTTCTCCTTCTATCAAAGTGACAGAGTTCAGCCCATCCATAATATCATTAATTTGAATTTGAGCAGCAGCAGGGACACTGTCTTGGAGCCTGCGCATCTGCCACTTCCAAACTCCATCAACGAAACCTCCGTTTTCAGCGACACAACTCTCTTGATGTGATACTGAACTCCATGCGTCAGGATGTAAAGAGGCCATAGTTAACGAGCCGTTCCACCGAGCGCACCAAAACGGAACCGTAGCACCATTTCTAACTTCAAATGACAGCAGGCTGGAAAACTGTTGGCAGCTGCAAAAACCTGCAATTAAAAATAAATCCTTCCACCACAAAGATGGTGGATTATCATATTTGGGTAACAATCCAACGTGAAAATCAAGAACATCGTTTTTTTATCTACTGCGAATAAAATCGCTCCAAATGAATTCTTTCGCGGATACAATTTTCCACACCCACTTGAACAGCAAGGCAGCGTTGAAGAGCTTTATATCCTTAATCCTGAGCCCTCCTTCTTCCTTACTCTTACAAACCACACTCCACCTCACCCAAGACACACCTTTTTTGGCCATTGAACCATTCCAAAGAAAGCGTCTTTGAATTGTCGTAAGGATACGGATTACGCAGCTAGGGAGTTTATAGAAGGACATATAATGGATAGGGAGGTTTGTGAGAACTGAGTTGATTAGAGTAATTCTACCACCGATAGAAACAAACCGACCGTTCCAAGAATTTAACCTACCACGCACCTTATCAATCAACAATAAGTTTTGCATTAGTGACTTGATCAGTCCAAAGTGACATAGCAATCAACTGAACACCAATGCTCAAAGCTTCCAAGGTCGAATTCCAACCGCAATGTGTCATGAAACATCCAACTTCTTGAACATAAGCTCGTGAGAGTGCATTTTTTTCTTCACCTTTTGAAGCATTACAGGTTCCTTTAAGGAAGCGTTTAGCTAGTTTCTTTAGATCAGCAAATTCTTGAGTATCACCTCGTCTCATTACAAGAAATGGATGGTCACAGTATTGCGAAGGCGTAAAAGTAGCTCTAGAATTGAAGCATAATTATGAAGAATGCATCCTTGCTCAACAAACTGATCAAACTTTACCTTAGATCTTTTGAATAGGGCCTCATAAAGTCTTTTTCAGATTCTGTGGGTTCACAATAAATTATCTGCATATCAGCATGAGGGAGAACTAGTATAGGCTTGCCATCTCGATCTGTGCTATGTTTGGTTCTCCTCAACATGATATGCTTCAATATGGACTGAACTAATTTCAATCCTCTCTCATCGACACCCTCAAATGGTTTCTGAATAAGCTTGTTCCACCAGGCCCAATGGCCCCAAGGCTCTATTCTCAGAAAGCGAAGAAGACTGTAAACATCTTCAAGGTTGTTCTGGATTGGAGTCCCAGTAAGACACCAACGATTGTCAGCAATTAGAGCAGAAGCAGCCATAGAAACTTGACTTTTAGAAGATTTTATAGTATGTGCCTCGTCAAGAACCATTTCTGAACCAACGAATTAAGAAGAGTCCACCATTATTCTCTGCATTCTCACTGGAAAAATCAGAAGCTAAAACTCCGTATGTAGTAATTACAACGTCACATTGAGCTAGACTTTTTATATCTTTGGGTCTACTTTTCCCATAATGAACATATAGAGACAGGGACCCAGGGCGCACGTGAGTTTCAATCTCTGTCTTCCACTGCCCAAGAAGATTCATGGGACATATTATCAAGTTGCCGCCACTTGTTAGAGAATTGCCTTGCTTTGTCGGTTTATCAAAACCAATAAATTTGGTTACCTTCTTTGGAATGTTCACAAAATTGAGAATTGTACCAGTATCACTAACTTCACCACTTTCAAGAAATGACAGGGTTATGGGTTGACTGCCTAATAATCCACCCCTTCCTGAATGGAAAATGAGAAGGGATAGTCATTACTGTCTTTCCAAGTCCCATGGCATCTGCCAAAATTCCTCCTCTGGCCATTTGAAGGGTGCTAGGAAAATCTGTTGTGGCTTCACCAGAAAATGCATTCAAATAAACAACAAGCTCCCTCTTGTCAGCCAGGTAATATGCCTCCCAACAAGGATGAATAGTTGTAGTAGTATCGTCCCTTGGCCGTCCCTTCTCCATCTGAACCATCCAATGAAGAACTTGTTTTTGGTAGGGGCGCAGATCACAAAGAAGATTTTCAGGAGGGTCCATTTCCTCTAACTCAAAACTTGACGCAACACCAACACTGTTTTCAAGATCAAATTCGGAAACAGTATCCTCAGTTTCGTTCTAATGACCATTTTGCAAAGGACGTTCAGACTTGGCATGTAGTGATGTTAATGTTTGACTGAAAGGACGCTTGTTGGAACAGAAATCACCAGGAGTTAACTCTGCCTTCTTGAAAGGACTAAGACCAAGCAATCGAAACAGGGCTGGAAGAGGATGAAACACTGATTCATCTGTTGAATTTACAGTATCCTTAAGAGAAACCTGATGTTGCTTAACAAGCATTGACCTATTGATGAAGACACTGATTGACAAAAAGATAGTATCCATGATGCCCAAAATAACAGGTGCAAATTCACATTTCCCTTCCACAGTGACAGCATCAACACGTCTAGGCTGAGTAATTCCAATAACTTTTCCATCGCGACAAGATTCAGCCTCAATTAAAAACTGTGGAATCTCTGGATCATAGGTCATGAAGATGATGCACAACACCTTTGCAACGAAGAATATGGCAGCGTCTCGTTCCGGCATTTCATCAAACAGATGGTGAGTTGGTTCAAGTGGCAACAACGAGACTAGTACCGTGATTGAATCAGGTGGCTCTGGCGGTGGAGACGGCTGTGATTGAATCGATTGCATAAGGAGAAACCCATTTTTGAAAAATCCCCTACCAATACAAAATTTGAAAACCTTGTTCTTCGAAGCTAAATTCTTCATGTGTTCAATCTTTTGACCTTCTGTTAATCCACCATCAAATTTATTGAACTTCATTTCCTTCAACCGAATCGATTTCGGCACTGTTGCATCAACCGGTGAATCAATGTTATCGAAACCAATAGATTCAACCATTTGCGTTTGTTCATCTGGTGTTGCTGAGTTATGGCGTCTCGAAAATGTGTCACTCAGTTTCAACGCTTCAACTGAGATGGATCGAGATTGTGATGGATAACCAACACCGAGAAATCCACCAACATAATCCTTGTTTTTATCCAGAAACATATCAGCCTGATATGTCACCTTTGCAACGGCACCGTTTTGAACATTCTTCACTTCACGGTCCTTAACCTTCAATTCTTCATCCTCTACTACAACACCGTTTTGAACACTTCTGAATCCGTTATCGGTACCAACCTCCGCAACAGTATCAGTAACATGAACGTTATTCACATCAGATCCCAAACTGTTATGAAGAATCTCTCCTTCCTGTTCAACGACATCAACTTTCTTCGTTTCATCAACAGAACCATTAGAAACTACACAAGGCTTTTCAGGCATGACAGCTTTAACGGCATCTAATCCACCCTTTGTGACAAGCATTCCCAAAAGAAGTTTGACCTTTGCTTGAAGTGGGTTGGAAGAAAGGGATGGGGTTTTCCGGGAGGTGGATAGAGTGTTTATGGATCTAATGGTTTTTTTAGAGGTTGTTTTGGATCTTTTCTTAAATAAAAGGTGAGACACTTGCAAATTCTTCTCAAAATCCCTTCTAATTGTGTCAGAGGTTTTTGTTGGTTGTAGTTGTTGATGATAATTATTGTAGTAGTATGAATAATGATATGATGAATAGGATGAATATGAATTAGGTTGAGGTGGTGTATACCCATGATTAAAATACAAATATGGGGCTGTAACATGTGGATTTGTAGAATAAGATGAGAAAATTTCCCATGGAAAAGATGGAAATGAAGGTGTGGTAGGAGTTGGAAAAGAGGGTTGTGT
Source organism: Lathyrus tuberosus (assembly GCA_022829125.1). NCBI lineage: Eukaryota > Viridiplantae > Streptophyta > Magnoliopsida > Fabales > Fabaceae > Lathyrus > Lathyrus tuberosus. The sequence goes on along the minus strand of JALAZF010000152.1, from coordinate 3,259,068 downwards.
AGGATAGGTAGGAGGAATGCTCCATGGATGATATAAACGTGTATGATAAGGATAATCCATAGGAGAATTTGAGTACATGAATGAGAGCACCAATTGTTAGGAAGCAAAATGCTAAACCCTAACAAGATTAAACCAAACTAAGAGAAGCAATAAAACTAACTAAGAAAAATTAAAGATAACTTTGATTTTCATTCCCCCCTCAAATGTGTCAAAGACAATACATATATAATTATACTAGTGGATAATAAACTAAAGCCCAATAACTAATTAAAGCCCAACTAAGATAAAATATATTTTTTTTAACTTAAATATTTAAATGGCTTAAAAACTAATTCCATAATCCTATCATTGGATCTTCAATTGGAAAAATAATAAATGGCCGATTTGTTGTCATATGTCTTGAAGATTTAATGTAAGTTATATTTATACGCCCGTTGACATGCGTGTTTTTAACAATTGATTCATGTAAAAATATATATTTACATAGATGTGAAAAAATCCGCTTTATAAGTACACATGCAATTTTAAAAGAAATCTGAACTTCTGAAGCTATTTGCGTGTAAAATTTTAAATCACTGATGTACTTGTTTTATTTCAGACCATTTGTTGGAGGTTTTGTTGACCAAGATACACAAAAGAAGTTGGCTATTCCGAAGCCGAATGATACTCTACACTAAAGCTACTCTAGATCTAGGGTTGCAAAGGAAGAAGAAGAACATAAAACAACTTTTCTAATTTCATTCATAACTTTCTAAATCTGAAAACAACATATAAATACTTAGGGTTTTAGAAAGCTAATGGGCCTCAGCCCAGAATCCGAAATTACAACTAAAGAAAACAGCTGCATAAAATAAAATTACTAAGACACCCTCTTTTAAAATTGATAGTAATCCTTAAGCCATGTGGGTTGTTGAATTTTCCTTTTGGGCTTGAAATTGGGCCTTCTAACAATACTATCGGGCCTAAAAGGAACCTTGTCCTCAAGGTTCACATGATCCATGGTCACATGTTGTGTTTTTTGCACAGAATTGGTTCCAAGGGTTGTAGTGGAAATTGACGTGGCTGTTTGAGGGGAAGTGAGAAAATTGGGTAAAGTTTCACGTGGTGGGGCCGTGGGAATCCAAGGAAAGCGTGGGAAAGAAGTCTTGAGAGAAGAGAAAGAAGTGGGTGGTTGAGGGAAAGTAGCATTGGGCGGCATGGGTGGGTCAGAAAAATAATTATTATTCTGAGGGTTTACTGTTGGTATTGGAGAGTGGGCCTGGGGAAGTGAAGAAATTGGGTTTTGTGTCACGTGGGAGTGGTTGGGCGTGGCAGTCCATGTGTTGGGAGTTGAAAATATAGTTGTTGCATGTGATACAGCTGGGGCGGTGGGGGTAATTCGGGGAATTGGCTTAGAAGTGTTGGGGGAAATAAATAAAGGACCACGTGAAACTGAAATCCCATTTGGATTCTGTGAAGTACCAACAAATGCAAGTGGCTCTAAGTTACTCTCACAACTTGGGTCAACATGAGAAGTGTCTTGTTTCTCCAAACTTGAGTCTTGTTGTTGGAGATTCGTCACAAAATCGCGTCCTGGCTTAAAAAATGATGAGAAATCAGTGTGAGGTGGAGAATCAAAGTAGGGTCGAAGCTGCGAGACATGCACAACTGGGTGGATGCGTGATGATGGTGGTAGATCAAGTTTGTAGGCGACCTCTCCAATACGAGCAGTGATTTTGAAAGGCCCAAAGAAGCGTTTGGCGAGCTTTTGAGAAGTCTGGCGAGCAACTGTTTGCTGGCGGTAGGGTTGGAGCTGAAGGAGCACGAGATCTCCTACCTTAAAGGTAAAATCTGATCTCTTCTTGTTTGCTTGGATTTCCATTTTTTTTTGCTCTTTGCCAAGTTTTCTTTTAACTGAGAGATTATGTCTGCTCTTGTTTGTAAGGACTCTTCCAAGGATGGAATCGTAACCGAACCGGAGATGAAATCTGGAATGGAGGGAGGGGGTCGACCATAGAGTGCTCTGAACGACGTCATTTGAATCGCAGAGTGAAAGGAAGTATTGTACCAGAACTCAGCAAGATGAAGGAGCTTGTACCAGGTGCGTGGTTGATCGCTTGTGAAGCATCGAAGGTATGTCTTTAACCCACGATTTACAACTTCTGTTTGTCCATCGATTTCTGGGTGGTAGGCTGAACTATACTTAAGTATTGTTCCGTGTGTTCTAAAAAATTCTTTCCAGAAACTACTCAAAAACAGAGGATCTCGATCTGACACTATGGATTTTGGGATACCATGAAGTTTGAAGATTTCAACAGAGAAGCGTGAAGCGAGATCTTGGGCGGAAAACTTAGTTGGAAGTGCAATGAAATGAGCATATTTGGTGAGGCGGTCGCATATCACCCAGATTATAGTGTGGCCAAAGGAACTAGGGAGGTGGGTAATGAAGTCCATGCTGATGTCCTCCCAGACTTGAGAAGGAGTAGGTAATGGTTGCAATAACCCTTTCTTTTTCTGTGTTTGATTCTTGTTAACTTGACATGTGGTACAGTTTTTGACAAATATTTTGACATCTGTGTAGAGGCCTGTCCAGGAGAAGGAAGTAGTCAAACGAGCAACAGTGGGTTTAACGCCGGAGTGCCCTGCTGAAGGAGTACAATGGAATTCATGAATGAGAGCCCGACGTAGATCTGGTAAGTTTGGTATAAAGAGCTTGTTGTTGAGGTATAAAAGGCCATTTGAAAACTTATAGTGATTATGATCTTGTTCCTGTTGGGTTAGCTTTGACACTAATGTAATGTCTGCTTGATTTTTTTCATAATATCTCTGGAGTTGTTGAATAAGAGTTGGAATTGGTGAAGAGATCGTGAGGAGAAATGAGTCTGCATCAGAATACTTCCTGCTAAGGGCATCAGCAACCAGATTCAAGCGACCAGGTTTGTAAAAAATTTCAAAGTTAAAGCCTTGGAGCTTAGAAGTCCACTTTTACTGTTCTGGTATCTATATCTTCTGCAACAATAAGTTTCTCAAACTCTTTTGGTCTGTGTAGATGTTGAAGTGTTGCCCAATCAAGTACTGGCGCCATTTCTTGATGGATTCTGTGATAGCATACATCTCCCTCACGTATACTGAAGCTGCTTGCATCCGTGGACTCAGTTTCTTCCTAAAGAAGGCAATTGGATGACCCTCTTGAGATAATACAGCACCGATGGCGACGCCCGAAGCATCAGTTTCCAGATTGAATTTTTTCTTAAAGTCCGGCAATGTTAATACCGTCATTTTAGTCATAGCAGTTTTCAATTTTGTAAAGGCTAAGCTAGCCTCTGTACTCCAAGTAAATTTAGTGAAACGTAACTGATCGGTGAGGGGAGTGGCGAGAGTGGCGTAATTTTTGACAAATCTTCTATAGAATCCGGTGAGGCCTAAAAAACCCCTGAGTGCCGAGAGTGAACGAGGTTCGGGCCAATCCAACATTGCCTGAATCTTTTCTGGGTCTGGTTCAACACAACCAACAGAAATAACATGCCCCAAGTAATTAATTCTGTCCACTGCAAAAACACACTTAGACAGTTTCGCAACAAAGCAATTGGAATGTAATAAATCAAAAACAACCTGTAAATGGGATAAATGATCATCAAAATTTGCACTGTAAATTAAAATGTCATCAAAGAAAACCAACAAAAACTTGCGTAGATATGGCCTGAGGAGGTCATTCATAGCAGACTGAAATGTAGAGGGTGCGTTGGTTAATCCAAAGGGCATAACGAGAAATTCGTAGTGCCCATCGAAAGTTCAAAAAGCTGTTTTATGAGTATCTTCCGATGCAACACGGATCTGGTGGTAGCCAGAGCGTAGGTAAATCTTGGTAAAAATCTTGGCTGATCCTAATTCATCAAGTAGTTTATCAATTGTAGGAATAGGAAACCGGTCTTTAATGGTGACTGCATTCAGGGCTCTGTAATGCACACAAAAACGCCAGGTCCCATCTTTCTTTTTAACTAGAAGGACTGGTGATGAAAAGGGACTTGTACTAGGGGTGATGATGCCGTCATGTAACATATCCTGAATTATGGTAGTCATCGCATTTTTTTGTGAGTGAGGGTAACGATAGGGTTTGACATTTACAGGGGTGGTGTGAGGCAGTAAAGGAATATGGTGGTCATGAGGGCGGTTTGGAGGAAGTCCACGGGGGGGTTGAAATATGTTAGGATAATTGTTAAGGAGTGTAGAAATGGCTGGGTGGAGTATTTTGGATGTTGTTTCCAAGGTGAGTGGTGTTGTGGTAGGTAAGGGTTCTTGAGGGTCGATTGCTTGGAAGGTCATAAGGTGAAGTGAGGCGATGGATTTGTTATGGAGGAGGTGTTTAAGTTGGTGGAAGGAAATGTGGAAAGGGTGTGTTGTTGGATCTCCTATTAGTGTCATGGGATTTTGTTGGTGTTGGAAAGTGATTGAAGGGATTGAAAAATCAGCCTGAATGGGCCCAAGTGTTTGTAGCCAAGCCATACCGAGGACAACATCGGCTCCTTCAATAGGTAGGAGGTAGAAGGATAGGTTAAAAGGTTTTGTTTGTAAAACAAGTGGGACATTATTGCAAATTCCTTGGCATTGCAAATGGGAGCCGTTGCCTACCATAACTGAAAATTTTGGGATAGTCTTAGTAATGAGGTTTAGGTGTTGAGCAATTCTAGTTTGCAAAATGTTATGAGTACTGATAAGTGCAAAATGTACCTATATTGTATATAAGTTTTGTTGCACTTATCGATACTTTTTGTCTATATTTGTTCAAATAAACCCCACTTTGTTTATAAATACGGTTATTTTACGTTTTAGAGTATATATCGCGTATTGTGTAAATATTACATTGTTTAATTGATTTTTATCTCATTTTTGTAGGTAGCTAATAAAGGCCATTGTGCCATTGTTTTTAAGAGCATTGAATAAGCTTTCCGGCGCTTCTGACCGTGCGTAAATCGGAGTTTCGGTGCAGAAGTTGTGGTCAAATAAGGGGCTGTTTTTCTGTCATGTTCGCCTAGCGAGTGTCATAGCGAAGGTTCGCCTAGCGAAGGCTGGCGAAGGTCCCAGCGAGTAGTGGCAGAAAGTTTCAAAGGAGAAAAAGACCATTGTTCGCTTCGCGAACGTTCTAGCGAGCACTCGCTAGGCGAATAAAACGTTCGCGTCGCGAACCCGCGAAGGAAAGCAAGGGCGGTTTAGCATTTCAGAGGCACTTATGTGCCATTTTTTGAGCCATTCGCCTAGCGAATGAAAGGTTCGCCTAGCGAACCTGCGAAATTCTGATTGTATATATTAGATTTTCATTCATTTTGTTAGGGATGGTTTTGGGGATTCTTGCTCCAACTCCATCAAACTTCATTTTTTTAGTAGATTAGCTTAGAAAACAACATGGAAGCTTGCATGTGGATGATCCGAGGTGGATTTCTCATCGATCGGCTTCGACAATCCGTGAAGTGTTTGGTTCATTTCTCTTCCTCTTTGTGTATTCTTTCTTGTTGGGTTGTGCATATGTATTTGCTATGATCTCATGTATATTTGTCGCTCATGGCGTTGTATAAAACTTGCTTTACAAATCTTTATTGGTAATTGTCTCTAATTTTTGCTTTATGCGCGGGGTTTGTGTCGCGTTAGACATAACCTTCACGAACGTCGATTAGGGAGGATTGTCTGTTAGTTTCTGGATTCTAGAGATAGATTTAGGGCTAACAATCTTTAATAGGCGTCGAAGCTTAATGCCTTCCGTGTTTCGAGGCTTCGCTCGCGAGAGTGACGAAGAGAGTAACACGGTTGTTTTCTCAACTTTGCGTTAGACATAACCTGTGTTGTGAGCGATGCTGGGTGATATTGATGAGTATTGTAGGTGGAGTATAACTGGTCGGTAAGTTTAAGTTTGTGAGGAGTGATTTGTATGCATTGTCGGACGAGTTTTTCTTGTTGAAGAATGAAGTTCTTTTTGTTTTAATGTTTACTTTTCATGTTTTCTTGTTTGAAACCATTAATCCAAACTCATTAACGCGAGAGACTGTCGAACGGCATTCTTTCCCTCGAACCGATCTCTGTGGACACGACATAAATCCCGGAGGGAATTCTTCCGAAAATAAATATTTTTGCTTGCTTGCCCTATTCTGCATCCAACAAAATGGCGCCGTTGCCGGGGATTGGTTTTGATATTGAATCGCATTGCGATAGTTTCTTTGTTTTTGAGTTTTGTAGATATAGTACATGTTGTATATTTTCACTTGTTTATATTGATACTTGTACATTTTGACGTTTGTTCAAGTGTTTGGTTAGGACGCTTGCTTTTGGTTGCGCGGTGAGACATCATCATGGCATGAATGAAGGAAGTTACTAATTAAGCACTGTAAAGGCGTCGAGCTTACGACGTAAAACAAGCATGTTTTTATTGTTTTTCATTTCTAATGTTTTTGGTTGTTCTTTGCTCGCAAATTTAGATTGACTTATTTGAGGATGCTTTGGTGATTTTCCAAGTTGGTTCGTTTCAACTTGCGGATGTTTGGTAATGATCTTTGTAAGTTTTGTACACGTCCGAGGTATGTATTTATCGCTTTCTATACTTTAGCATATTCATGATACTTAGGCATTTTACAAACTTCCATGCCATCCATTCTTTTGTATACTTGTTCTTATTGTGAATCACTTTAGTTCCCAACCTTTTTGTGAGGTGGCTTTCTATTGTTCATATATGCGCGGAGAACCAACATTCTTGTTTTACTGGATTTTATTATGTTGAATCTGTTGTTTGTGTTGTTTATATGAATGCATGAAAGTGATCAAGGCAATTGTTTCATTTTGAGCACAACCACCTTAGCCAAATAGTCAATTCACCTTGTGAGTGTGTGATCATTTGTAACCCCTTTGAGCCTTTGGTCATTATCCATGTTGTTTGAGTTTGATGCTTGTCTATGAGTGTCAAATTTACTTTTTGTATGGATTTTGATTGATTATTTTGTTCTTGGACCTCAACTTTGTGTTGTTGTATGGATTTTTTCCTTGCCTTAGAAAGTAGGGAGTATTCACATGATGGTGCGGTTGAATTCAAGTTGGGGAGATAATGGTTGTTTACTCATTGGTTGAATTCTATGAGGATTGAAAAAGAAAAGAAAAAAAAGAAAAATATGACAAAGAAAAGTAAAGAAAAAAGTGAAAAAGAAAGAAAAAAGAAAAATCCTTGAAAAAGGAAACAAAAAGAGTTGCAATAATTGTGCTAAATAAGTATTGTGTGTTGTGTAGCACTTGGGATTTTGGAAGAAGTTGGTTGAAATTTTGTGTGTGAATCTTTGTGAGTTTTCACTCCCTTAGGTTTAGGCAAGTTTTTGTTTCAATTACCTTTAGAAATTGCCCCTTGTTTGTTTACCCGACCACGCTACAACCTTGAAAAGCCCTTGTGATTCTTGCCTTTGTATTTTCAATGTGAATTTGTGGATGTATGCATAATTTAGTCTTTTGTTTGCAAGATTGTTGTGTGAGTGAAAGAACCTCATTTTGTGTTTTTCATCTACCGATGATTGTTTTTGCTAGGTGTGATTCACCTTTGAACTTGTGTTGTTTTAGAATTTTTGGCATGACTTTTGTACTTTGCTTTTGTTTCGTGACTATGTTATCGTTGCAGTTTAGTGGTAAGTATTTACTTTTTGTGTGTACCGTTGTCATTTGAACCATTCATTCGTTTTCGTTTTTCAAAACCTGTTGATTCGTCTTTCTTTGGATATTGCTTTTGCATTTTCAAGTTTGTTTTATTCTTGTTTGTGGACAAACAATTAGGTAAGTTGGGGAGAGTTTGATAAGTGCAAAATGTACCTATATTGTATATAAGTTTTGTTGCACTTATCGATACTTTTTGTCTATATTTGTTCAAATAAACCCCACTTTGTTTATAAATACGGTTATTTTACGTTTTAGAGTATATATCGCGTATTGTGTAAATATTACATTGTTTAATTGATTTTTATCTCATTTTTGTAGGTAGCTAATAAAGGCCATTGTGCCATTGTTTTGAAGAGCATTGAATAAGCTTTCCGGCGCTTCTGACCGTGCGTAAATCGGAGTTTCGGTGCAGAAGTTGTGGTCAAATAAGGGGCTGTTTTTCTGTCATGTTCGCCTAGCGAGTGTCATAGCGAAGGTTCGCCTAGCGAAGGCTGGCGAAGGTCCCAGCGAGTAGTGGCAGAAAGTTTCAAAGGAGAAAAAGACCATTGTTCGCTTCGCGAACGTTCTAGCGAGCACTCGCTAGGCGAATAAAACGTTCGCGTCGCGAACCCGCGAAGGAAAGCAAGGGCGGTTTAGCATTTCAGAGGCACTTATGTGCCATTTTTTGAGTCATTCGCCTAGCGAACCTGCGAAATTCTGATTGTATATATTAGATTTTCATTCATTTTGTTAGGGATGGTTTTGGGGATTCTTGCTCCAACTCCGTCAAACTTCATTTTTTTAGTAGATTAGCTTAGAAAACAACATGGAAGCTTGCATGTGGATGATCCGAGGTGGATTTCTCATCGATCGGCTCCGACAATCCATGAAGTGTTTGGTTCATTTCTCTTCCTCTTTGTGTATTCTTTCTTGTTGGGTTGTGCATATGTATTTGCTATGATCTCATGTATATTTGTCGCTCATGGCGTTGTATAAAACTTGCTTTACAAATCTTTATTGGTAATTGTCTCTAATTTTTGCTTTATGCGCGGGGTTTGTGTCGCGTTAGACATAACCTTCACGAACGTCGATTAGGGAGGATTGTCTGTTAGTTTCTGGATTCTAGAGATAGATTTAGGGCTAACAATCTTTAATAGGCGTCGAAGCTTAATGCCTTCCGTGTTTCGAGGCTTCGCTCGCGAGAGTGACGAAGAGAGTAACACGGTTGTTTTCTCAACTTTGCGTTAGACATAACCTGTGTTGTGAGCGATGCTGGGTGATATTGATGAGTATTGTAGGTGGAGTATAACTGGTCGGTAAGTTTAAGTTTGTGAGGAGTGATTTGTATGCATTGTCGGACGAGTTTTTCTTGTTGAAGAATGAAGTTCTTTTTGTTTTAATGTTTACTTTTCATGTTTTCTTGTTTGAAACCATTAATCCAAACTCATTAACGCGAGAGACTGTCGAACGGCATTCTTTCCCTCGAACCGATCTCTGTGGACACGACATAAATCCCGGAGGGAATTCTTCCGAAAATAAATATTTTTGCTTGCTTGCCCTATTCTGCATCCAACAAGTACTACCCGTATCAACTAAAACCATAACAGGGAGTCCCCCTATGAGGCCTTTGAATTTCAAGGTTTGAGGAGAAAGATGCCCTGTCAATGCCTCTTTGGATAAATGAAAATATGTATCATTTGGGTCTAAGTCTGCTTCTGATTCATTATTATCCTCAACCGTAACCTGCTGTTCTGCTGTATCATCATCAGTCAGCAATAAAAGAAATCTGTTGGAGGAACATTTGTGACCAATTGTGAATTTTTCATCACAATTAAAGCACAACCCTTGTGCCCTTCGTTCTTGCAATTGGGATTGGGACAGACGTTTGATTGGTAATTTGGGTGGGGTGGGTGTGTTGGGAGGGTTTGTTGTTTGGGTATTTTGAAGGGTGGTATTGATGAGAGGTTTGCTAGCGGTATTTGAGGCAGTATTGGGGGTGTATTTTCTGTAAGAGTTGGTAAAGGGCTTGGTGAACTTTGGTTTGGCATCTTTAAGTTTGGATTCAATGAGTTTGGCCAGCCCAATGGCTTGTGAGATTGAGACAGGTCTATGAATAGCCATTTCATTTCTAATTTCTTTAGATAAACCAGAAATAAAACAGTTCAAAATTGCTTCAGGTGGTAATCCAACCACTTGGTTTCCCAACTTTTCAAATTGTGCTTGATATTCAACTACAGTACCATTCTGCTTAAGCTTGAACAATTCAGCTTGATGGTTGTCATAAGTAGAAGGACCAAATCTTAATTCAAGGGCTTTAGTAAACGAAAACCAATCGGTTAAGAGTTGGCTTTGGTACATCCACTTAAACCATCCTAAAGCTTCACCCTTCATATAAAAAAATATTAAAGACAATCTGTTTTCTGGTGGTAATTGGTAAATGTTAAAGAACTGTTCAGCTTGGAACAACCATTCCAATGGGTCAGATCCATCAAACATTGCAAGTTCTAATTTGGGTGTTCTAAATGGGGGTAATGGTGTAATTTGTGGCATGTGTGGGTAGGGAAATTGTGGAATAAAAGGGGTGTTATAATTTTGTGTGGGTGTAAAAGGGGTAGGTGATGGAAAATACGGTGGGTAAGGTGGTGGTGGTGGTGGTTGCGCAGCGGTTATATGCGTTGTTGCTGTAGCTACAGATTGTGGGATATTGGTGGAAATAGAAACAAAATTTCTGATGGGTGTGTGAGCTGGTGTGGTAATGTGGGTAACATGGTGAGGAGCTGTATGTATAGCAGCAGTAGGGGAGGGTTCATGAGTGATACCTGAGGATGACCCTGCCGCGTGAACAGTAGCGGTTTGGTGAGGAGGGTCCTTTTGATTTGAGATTTTGGTGAGGATGGACATGATAGATTCATGTCTGCTGTCAGCAAGGTGTAATGCATTATCCATCCGAGTGTGTAGTTGACCGATTTGTTGTTCCCAATCTGCAACAACAATGTTTAATCGCTCATCCAACTGAATTTGATTTTCTTGCATAGCATTATTGAGCAACAGCTGAGTTGTTTGAATAACCTCTTCAATTATTTCACGGGATGATGTGGTTTGAGGTTTTGGGGGAGCCATGAGTGTGAAATGAAAGCACCAATGATACTCTACACTAAAGGTACTCTAGATCTAGGGTTGCAAAGGAAGAAGAAGAACATAAAACAACTTTTCTAATTTCATTCATAACTTTCTAAATCTGAAAACAACATATAAATACTTAGGATTTTAGAAAGCTAATGGGCCTCAGCCCAGAATCCGAAATTACAACTAAAGAAAACAGCTGCATAAAATAAAATTACTAAGACACCCTCTTTTAAAATTGATAGTAATCCTTAAGCCATGTGGGTTGTTGAATTTTCCTTTTGGGCTTGAAATTGGGCCTTCTAACACCGAAACTGCCAAATGGGGAGTGCACTCCCGGGTTTCTTGATTATGCAGTGAACATAATCCATCTGGATTCAAATAGATTGCCTTTTCATACTGCAACTGGGTACGGTCTTAGAGAGACGCTGTTTTATAGCCTTTTTTGTCACCTACAAATATGTAAAACCCGGAAAGAAATGTTGCTTGCTCTTCCATGCATTACTGATGGAGCATTGTCATTAGATGGTGGAATGATCAGGAAACGCGGTATCTTTGCTTGTGGTAGCAGGTCAGAATCAAATTAGTCTTATCTTTTTTATTGTTTCTCCTTCTCTTTTCGACTTGTCATCAATGAAACTTATTTGGCTGCAGAAATGATGTAGAAGTAAAGTTTCCTCTAATAGGCGGAGAATCAGATTATACTGAAGCTGAAGATATGGTGAGGATGCTGGCATGGGAAACTTGCTGCTGATATACAAAGAAAGCAGCAGTTGCTGGACTGTAGTCCATTACTTGAAGTCACTATGATTCCTACATATAGGAAATATTTGTCCATCATACATAAACAAAGTGATTATTGAGTTTTGCAATAGAGTAAGACGTGAGAAATGCATAAATTTGGTGGAAAGAGATAATATATGATATTGGACACATTTATATTTGCATGTCTACTTTGAGGCTAAGAAACAAGATAATTGAACTACTTTGACTAAATATTGCTTCCAATTTACCAAAAGGGTGTGAAGAGTCGTGTACATACTAGTGATTATAGATCACTTCTCAAAATGTATAAAATTTATCCTTTTGAAAGAGGTGGATCATAAAAATATGGTAAAATATGTTGAATAAATAACTATTAAGTTAATTACTTCAACATCCTATTATGCACAAATTAATGGTCCGGTCGAAGCAATCAACAAAATCTTGATAAGAATATATATATATTTTTTTGATAAGCGATAAGAATCATTAATAAATACATTAATCATAAGCTTCGAAATTGGCATGAAACACTGAACAAAGTGTCGTGGAATGATAATGATTCCAAAAAGGCACTATATGGACTATTTTCTAGTGGCTTATGTGTAAGATGTTGTACTACTAGTAAATTTGAACTTGAAATCGTTGAGGTTGAAAAAGAAAATGACCTATTGATACAAGACTACTGAAACATGATGTATAATAATTAGAATTGTTGGAATCAACCCAAAGACTATGAGAATTCCTACTATCACGCAGCAATTATACAGAAAGTAGAAAGAGAATAGGGAAGAAGAAGATGAATAGTGTTCTTGCTGCCCACAAACTGTGGGACTTTCTCTCTTCTTATTACTCACTCTGCAACTGCAGAATTCTGTGAGAAATTACAAAGTGTTGTAATTGATTGATAGATACAAAATAATGGGGGAAACTCCCTATTTATAGAATTAGGTTTGCTTGCATCTCAAGACAAAGCCCAAACTATAAAAGCCCAAAATATCAAATCTAATCTAAATGATATCAAATCAAATCTAATCTAATAAAAGCAAAATCTGAATCCCATCTAAATGAATCTGTCGAAACACTTTCGACAATTCGACACTAAGCAATTCGACTTCGACTTCGACACTAGACAACAACCTGTTGTCTTCGACTTCGACTTCGACAACAATGGATTACATTCAACACACCACCTAATACATTGTGTCTAAACTATATATGTTCATCATAGACCTTAGCCTTCTGAATCCTTCGACTTGCACTCCCTTCGTCATGATATCTGCAATCTGATTCTCAGTTCTGCAGTGTTCCAAATTCATCTTCCCTTCTGCTACCTGCTCTCGAAGATAATGGAACCTCATCTCGATGTGCTTGCTTCGACCATGAGCTATTGGATTCTTCGCCAAGTTGATAGCTGACATGCTGTCGATCTTCATGGTAATTGCTCCATGACTCATTGATGTAATTTCTTCGACCAGATTCACCATCCATGTTGCTTGACATGCACAAAGAGAAGCAGCAATGTATTCTACTTCGCATGATGACAATGCCACTACTGGCTCCTTTCTCGAACTCCAAGCAACTGGTGCACCACCTAACATAAACACATATCCAGCTGTGGATTTTCTATCCTCTGCATCACTACACCAGCTAGAGTCTGTGTATCCCACTAACTTGCATTCTTTCCCTTCATCAGCTGCTGGAAACAAAATGCCATAGTCGAGAGTTCCTTTCAGATACCTTAGTATCCTCTTCACCGCTGCTAGGTGTGATACCTTTGGCTTCTGCATAAATCTACTTACCATACCAACACTGTATGCTAAGTCAGGCCTTGTGTGACAAAGGTATCGAAGTGACCCAATAAGTCTTCTGTATTGGGTTGGGTCGACATCATCTTCATCTGAATTTTTCGACAGTTGCTGTCTGGGCTCAGCTGGAGTCGAAGTTGGGTTGCAATCTTGCATCTCAAATATCTTCAATATTTCGCCTGCATATCTTCTTTGATGCATCATTAAACCTCTACTACTCTTGTAGAATTCGATGCCAAGGAAATATGAAAGATTTCCCAAGTCTGACATTTCAAACTCTTCACTCAGGTTACGTTTGAAATCTTCGATCTCCTTCTTGCAACTTCCTGTTATCAACAGATCATCGACATAGAGACATAGTATAAGCAATTCGCCATTGCTTCTTCTTACATATACTCCATGCTCAGTTGTGCACTTCACAAATTCCTTCTTCCTTAAGAAGCTGTCGATTTTCTTATTCCAAGCTCTTGGAGCTTGCTTAAGTCCATACAGGGCTTTATGCAGCCTGTACACCTTTCTCTCTTTGCCTTGTTTCACAAACCCAACTGGTTGTGCAACATAAACTTCTTCGTCTAAGGGGCCATTCAGGAATGCACACTTCACGTCCATCTGACATGTGTGCCAATTATTCATATTTGCTAGACCAACAACCAACCTGATTGTTTCGATCCTAGCAACTGGTACAAAGACTTCGTCATAATCAATTCCTTCCTTCTGAAGAAATCCTTTCGCTACGAGTCTTGCTTTGTGTCGAACTACTTCACCTTTTGGATTCAACTTTACTTTGTAAACCCACTTCACATCAATTGCCTTCTTGCCTTCAGGCAATTCGACAAGTGACCAGGTGTTGTTGACTTCAATGGATTTTATTTCTTCATTCATTGCTTTCACCCACTTCGAATCTTTCAATGCCTCAGCTGCATTGACAGGTTCGACATCTGCATAGAAAGCATAGTGTACCAGTTCACCTTCTTCATCGACAACATCATCTGATGTAATCACACATTCCTGCAATCTTGCTGGCATTTGTCTTGATCGACGAGGTCTACTTGGTCCTGCTTGGTCTTCGACACTTTCTTGTCGAACTTCTCTCTCAGCTTCTCTAGCTGGTTCTTCACAACTGATTCTTACTGAATCTTTGTTGACATTTTCTGTCCAGTCCCACTCCTTAAGCTCATCAATGATCACGTCTCTGCTGATCACAATCTGCTTGTTCACTGGGTCGAACAGTTTGTATCCACCTGTCGAATGATATCCCACCAGGATCATTTGACTTGACTTGTCATCTAACTTTCGTCTCAACTGATCTGGCACATGCCTATGTGCAATCGATCCGAAGACCTTAAGATGACTTAAGCTTGGCTTCACACCAGACCAACATTCTTCTGGCGTAATCCCATTTAGCTTCTTCGTCGGACACCTGTTCAGAAGATATGTCGAAGTCGAAACAGCTTCTCCCCATAATTCTTTAGGAAGATGTTTGCCCTTCAACATACTTCGAACCATGTTCATGATGGTTCGATTCTTCCTTTCTGCAATTCCATTCTGCTGTGGAGTGTAGGGTGGCACCACCTCATGCACAATCCCTTCTTTCTCACATAGTCTGTCGAAATCTTTCGACACATATTCTCCACCACCATCAGTTCTCAAAACCTTGAGCTTACGACCACTTTGTCTTTCGACCATAGATTTGAACTTGGCAAATACCTCAATCACTTCACTTTTCTTCTTGATCAGGTAGGTCCACAGTTTTCGACTGAAATCATCTATGAATGTGACAAAGTATTTGTTACCTCCCATAGAATCGACCTGGATTGGACCACATACATCAGAGTACACAACATCAAGAATTCCCTTCGACCTGCTTCCTGCATCCTTACTGAAGCAATTCTTGTGTTGCTTTGCCTGCACACATTCCTCACAAACTTCATCTGGAATGTTAATTTCTGGCAAACCTGAAACCATGTTCTTTCTCTTCAGATCTCTGATGTCTTTGAAGTTGAGATGCCCAAGCCTATAATGCCATATCCACTCATCTCTGCTAGCTGCAGTTGCAAGACACTTGTGCTCCATCACATTTAGTTCAATCTTGAAGGTTCTATTCTGAGACATTGGAGCCTTCAAGATCAACCTACCACTTGCGTCGAGAACTCTCATCACCTTGTCTTCGACCAACACCTTGTAGTTCTTTTCGACCAACTGCCCTATGCTGAGCAAATTGCTCTTCATGCCTGGTATGTACAAAACATTGGAAATTACTGACCTCTTGCCATCCTTCCTCTTAATCAGAACATCACCAATACCTTCAGCTGCTAGAGTATTGTCATTTGCAAATTTCACTGTGTTCTTCATTGAGGGCTTCATGTTGACAAACCAATCTTTCCTTCCAGTCATGTGTGATGAGCATCCTGAGTCCAAGTACCACTGGTCCTTGAAACTCTCATTATCTCTGGTTGTAACCATCAGCATCATACCTTCTCCTTCTTCATGCTTCGCCAGCTTTGCATCATCTTCTTGATTCTTTCTTTCAGGACATTTTGTCGAATAGTGACCATACTGGTGACAATTATAACACTGAATGTGGCTTTTGTCAGGCTTTCGACCACCACTTCTTCCTCTACCTGCAGCACCACCTCTTTGGTTGCCTTGGTTCTGGGTCCTTCTATGGTTCGACCAATTCGCCTCTTGCTGATTTCCTCTGCCTGTCGAATTGTTGTAGCTTCCTCTACCTTTGTCGACCATCTTTTCTTTACCCTTCTTATCTTTCACTGATTGAGCTTGCAAGGCCACATCATTCTTCGACTTGCTTGCAGCTCTTTCAGCCATTCTTTGTTCATGAGATTCAAGCGTCCCTTGAAGCTCTTCTTTCGTTACCTTCGACAAATCTTTTGATTCTTCTATGGCTACTACCACGTGATCAAATTTTGGAGCCAACGATCTCAAAATCTTTGAGACAACTGCTTTCGTCGTCAACACTTCTCCACACACTTTGATTTGATTCACAAGTCTCGTAACTCTTGTGAAGAAATCTGTTATGCTCTCATTGTCTTCCATCTGAAGCAATTCATACGCCCTTTTGTGAGTTTGTAACCTCACCTCTTTCACCTTCTCTGTGCCTCCAAACGATTTTTCCAGAATCTCCCATGCATCCTTCGCTGTTTCTGCATCACTAACTTTCTCAAAGTTATCTGCATCAACACATTGATGGATTATAAAGAGAGCTTTATAATCTTTCTTCTTCAATTCTTTGAATGCAGCCTTTTCTTGATCCGTCGCACCTTCTTCAAGAGTTGTTATTCCTTCCTTCACAAGATCCCACAAATCTTGATAACAGAAAACAACCTTGATTTGCTTGCACCAATTCTCATAATTATCTTTCTTGAGAATTGGAAGGTTTGCTGGAAAATGGCCGTTTGGATGATTCGTAGCCATCGCGTTCTTGCAATTTCTTGCCCTTGAATCTCTTAAACCAGGCTCTGATACTAGATGTTGGAATCAACCCAAAGACTATGGGAATTCCTACTATCACGCAGCAATTATACAGAAAGTAGAAGGAGAATAGGGAAGAAGAAGATGAATAGTGTTCTTGCTGCCCACAAACTGTGGGACTTTCTCTCTTCTTATTACTCACTCTGCAACTGCAGAATTCTGTGAGAAATTACAAAGTGTTGTAATTGATTGATAGATACAAAATAATGGGGGAAACTCCCTATTTATAGAATTAGGTTTGCTTGCATCTCAAGACAAAGCCCAAACTATAAAAGCCCAAAATATCAAATCTAATCTAAATGATATCAAATCAAATCTAATCTAATAAAAGCAAAATCTGAATCCCATCTAAATGAATCTGTCGAAACACTTTCGACAATTCGACACTAAGCAATTCGACTTCGACTTCGACACTAGACAACAACCTGTTGTCTTCGACTTCGACTTCGACAACAATGGATTACATTCAACAAGAATGGCCTATGTAAAGAAAAAATGCTGGCGTTAAAAAGAGATAATTATCAAGTTTTGTGATGAAAAGATAAAAAACGGAAAATTCCAAAAATTGCAAGTATAGGTGATAAACAAGTCAGTACACTAAAACTAGTAAACATCAAAATTTTATATTAGTAACTACACATTTAATAAACATAACATAAACAAGATAAATTAAAAGACAAATTATGAAATAAAACATTGAGTAACAATGTCATATGTTGGTACTTCATTTTTATAATGATGAATCACCGTAAAAAATAAGATTCTCATACATTAATTAGGAATAAGCAACAAAAAACATAAGTCTCAAACGAGTTACAAACAAACTAGACTTCTTATCAATAAAAACCTATATCTTAATTATTGTCATCATTTGCCGCTGAAGTTCCAAGATCATCATTAGAAAAATTTGTTCCAATTTTTGTGATGGATATGGCTCAATGGGTGTCATGATTTCATCATTTCCACCCATGTCATACAAGTATCTTGGATTCAAATGAACAGGTATGCTCCATCCTTGTTCACTCTCACCATCCACATAATAAACCATCTAGCTGATGCTTGAATGTATGGCTCATTATCTTCATGTTTCTCAATATGTAGTAGTCTTGTAAAGTTTATAGAGGTAAAATCCAACTTATCTATCTTAATGCCTCTTGGGTTTGTGGTATTAGTCCATTCACATTTAAACATGGGCACTGTGAAACCATCATAGGAAAGCACAATAATGTCTATCAATCTACTATCTACCCATTACAAATAAGTTCCTTGCACTGCCAATTATGCCCTTCCACCAGAATTTGTTTCTCCTACTAAAAGGTTGTTTTTGTAACTAGCAAAATAACCAAAACTCAAAGCTTCCTTCTCACAATTGAGTGCCATGTGCTTACTTCCCATTGGTCCGGAATTAAAAAAATACTACTCTTCACAATCTCCATTCAAATTTCAAATTCACTTTTCTCTTTCCAAACTATTCCACTTCTTCTTTCTTCCGGTTTATCTCTCCCATTTTCTCTGTTTTTCGAAACCCTAAACCCGCAACCCCTTTCTCCCCCCATATACGGCCACCACCACCTCCAATGAGAAAACCAAAGTCATATTCGCACTCCCTATCTCACGGTCTTCCTAATGAACCGGTTGGAATTTGGTTTCATCAACTTCGCTGTCGACAACACTTTTTCCATCTCTGATCGATTCGTTAAGGACGACCACCGTTTGTCCTTCTCTGACCACTAAGAATGATGTCGTGCCTATTATGATGTATTTTTCTTTGCAGAATCTCAGGATACATAAAATCTAATTTCTGTGTTTTTGTGATTTCAGATGTATTTTTGTGTTTTTGCTTCTGTTTTCGGCTGTATTTTTTTATTTTAGTGATAGTTTCTCAAATCGGGACAACATTTCAGGTTCAACATTGAAGGGTTTTCTTAAAAGGGAGTTGAGACAAATCACCTATTTGCAAGAACTGTATGTTCATTTTATTGATTTATTTTTGTGATTAATGTATTTTTATTTTTGTCATTTTATAGATTTGTGGCTCTTGTGTTTGTAGAATTTTGCACGGGAACAACTTAATTAAAACAATACCTGAAGAAATTTGCACGGGATCAATCAACTCCTACGGGAAAGGAATGGTGGAACTTGAACATGTGATCAATTAACCAGGTATAAGGTAAAATATGCTATCTCTTACGGGGAATGAAATATGTCTATATTGGATGTGTTAGTTAGAACTTTCAATGAGTCATGAATATTAGTTTTGTAATGAGGCTTCCATATATTAATGTGATATTTTCTTCATTTTGTTGTTTGTTTATTTCATTGCAAGTTATATCAAATTTGTCAATTTTGTCTGCAAATTATAATATGCAGAAGACATTATGCTTCACCTTTGTTTAACCAATATCATATGTTTTTGGATAGTTATATTTACAGCTTACATGTTGTCATCAATCAAGCTAATGATAATACATTTATAGACAGGGAACTTGTGTAATTACATAGAGTGTGTGTAATTGTGTATTATTGATGTTCTTTTATGGTAGACGATACTCTGACTTGTGATGCTGTTGTAGAGATTTGTTAAATGTTTATTGCGCGGTTTGTAATGTATAAGTTTGTGGTGTGGTTTCAGGTGAATGGCTGCTGCATATTTTTTTATGGAATCATTTGTTGTAGTCTTTATGTTCAGAAAAAGGTTGTCATAGAAAAAGGTTGTCATTCTGTTTAGTTATTTTGTTGACATTTGTTTTTGAAGTTTCGTTCTTTTTATCGCTAAATAATTAGTTAACTCTTTTTTTCTCTCCAGGGTTATTGGTCATGCAATACCATCTGCTGAATTACTCGCCGCTGCTGCTAAATTAACAGAGGCACGGACCACATTCATGTGCCGATTTCTGAAGTTTTTTATTTTTTTTATTTTTTATGATTCGTTTCCTGACTTGGTTGATTCAATTCATATTAGACGGTGTTGCATGACATTTCCTGTCATATAATGTCTGATGCAGAGGCTTTACACACTTTCCATTTGAAAATTATCCTTCCATGGTCTGAGCGTGCTGTTGGACAAGGATCATTTGGTATAGTTTTCCATGTTCTTTCATTTACACCTTTTCAATTTTATACATGTTCTTATTAATATTTGGTTCAATATATTTATTCTGTTATTATATTTATTCTGTTTTCAAGAGGTCTGTAAATACCATTGTTTTATCCTCCCCTTAATATTCTTTTATATAATTTTAGGGATAAAGTGAAGAGAAGGAAAGATTCAACAAAAATATTAACCAAAGTTTTAAGTGTTTGTCAGGTTTGTGAGAAAGAAAATCCATGAGGCAATGGTATGGTTCCCTTTATATTTTGGAACAGTAAAATCTCTTTAATTAATTTTACCTTGCCATTTTTTAATTAGTACACCATTATAGGGGTTTATAGTTATTAAAAGTTTAGCATTTTGGTAGTCAAACTTTTTATGTTTTTGCCTTGCCTTAGCTTTTAGTGCTCTTGGTTTTGACATGAGAGAAACTGCTGTTATTGCTGCCTCACAGGTTTGAGATTAATTGTTTCTATATCATTGAAGTAGGTTAAAACTGAAGGTTCTACAAAAATTAAACTTACATTTGTGTAGATGTTTGACTGTGAAAGCAGAATATCTATCACAACAATCCTAAACCATATTGTTTTGGCCAATTTATATCATTACTGAAATTGTGGCATTAGAGGTCCCTACTGAATTTGTAATGATATGAAATTTCTGATACAAAATCTCACTGTGTGTCTTGAGATCTAACTATCAATATGAAAATAAAGTTTTTGAATATGATATTTTAACTGATATTTGAAAAGCATTATTCTGCACACTGATTACACATAGTATACGCAGGAACCCTTTGTCAACATCCCAAATGATAAGATTCGTGAAGCTTTGATAGTAGTGTTCAGTATTACAAAATCTTAAACTTCACTATCTTAATAGCATAATTTGTTCATGATATTCTAACCAAATTGTTTTCTTTTTTCCTTTCTCTAGATGTTAGGAACCATCTCGTGCTGATTCATTGCAAATGAGGAAAGGTTCATATGTTAATTTGTGTGTGTGTGGTTCATAAGTTCATATGTTGAAATCGCCTGAAATCCTGTTATATCTTCCTGTTATATAATCAGCTACCGGGCAACATGCCCAGGCAGCTATTGGACAGGCTGCAGACCGTGCCCATTCAGCTGCCGGACAGGCTGCCCAACATGCTAATGCAGCAGCTAACACAACTGGATAGACTGCTGAAAGAAACAAGGAGGAAGCTGCTGGTTTTCTCCAACAGGTTTCTACCTGACCTCAAACAACTATATCTATCTGTCTATATATACACACACACACATATATATATATATATATATATATATATATATATATATATATATATATATATATATATATATATATATATGAAATTAGTTCTTAAAAACATATATATTTTTTTGTTGCAGATTGGAGAGCAAGTGAAGAACATGGCTCATGGTGCTGGAGACCGTGAAGCACACCCTTGGAATGGACAAGAAGTGAAACTAGCAAATTTTGATTCATTTGTGAATGTGGTTTTGCTATACCTCCAATAAGATGGAAGAGTATTAAATAAAGATTTTTTTTTTCTTTTTAGAGGCTTTTGCTTTTTCCCAGTTGATAGGGATTAGCAAACTACTTAAAGACACGATATTTGTGATTTGGTGAAAAAAGCCAATATCAGTTATAATGAAACATAGATTCTTTATGTTTTTCTATATTGTTACCATTTTTTTAACTGTATTTTATAAGCTTCATTTACAAACTCCAACTAGAAAAAGACACATCTAGAGATATTAAATCTTGGATTGCCTTCAACTGAATTATAATTGCTACTTTCCATTGGTAATTCATATGAAAGACTTGTGAAACGAAGTAAATAAATCTGCAGAACACCAAGGACATGTTTAAGGTGAACCAAATGCCCACCATCAACACAATTTGAGTTTTCTCAGAAGACAATATTTGCTTCACAGTTTAGTATTAGAAATTCTGTTATATAATCAGCCTGTTATAAACTTTGATATAATCTACTGCCATAAACAGTGATATATGGGAGTATTGCAACACAGTTTATTGGCGTTGCTTCATGGGACACTTTCATCGTATGCCATTATTTTTATCAAGTGGTTATATTCATTTATATATTTCTTATTATTATTGATCTTTGAAATTCTTTGTCAAATGTTCTATTACATTTTGTATCATAATATTGTTTTTTTTTCTAATATTTTAATTTATAATTTTTTCGTGTACTTTCTCAATTAAAATGACCTTTTAAGAAGTATATCTAAAACAACTATTTCTGCCCGCACGGGTATCTTACTAGTTTTCCATAGTAAAGGCTCCCTCCAAATCTCATTTGGGTATCACTATGCTTGAAT
Source organism: Lathyrus tuberosus (assembly GCA_022829125.1). Lineage (NCBI taxonomy): Eukaryota > Viridiplantae > Streptophyta > Magnoliopsida > Fabales > Fabaceae > Lathyrus > Lathyrus tuberosus. Next base: position 3,236,812 of record JALAZF010000152.1, on the reverse strand, counting down.
AACTTCGTGTCCCAAATATGCCAAAAACTCCACTGGTTTGAATTTTTAAAAAATTGTCTCGTTCCATCGTTCGAAACTTAAACTCGTTGACATTGAATGCAGTAAACCTTTTAACTTTATCAAAAGGGTCATGAGCAAGACTAATGAGGACATCTTTATTTTGACCATCAATGTAGGGTTTCCTGTACTTTTATGTTTCTTCCCAATGCAACTCTTGAATAAATAAGAATATTTTTAATATATACTAATTTAAATTTATTTAAAAAAATCTTACGCAGGGTAACTCTTGTTTTTCACTAATCAAATAAAAAAATTTAATATATTTTCATATTCAAAATAAAAATAAGAATAACTGTAATTGGCTCTAATCTGAGTTTGTATAAAACATTTATATAAAAACAAATAATTGTAATTAGAATTTTAGAGTTTTTTGGATATATAAAAATAATATTGTTAACAATTTAATATACTAACTATTCAGTCCATTAAAATAAAAGAAAATCATATGTTTATCACTTAAAAATATAATTAAATTGATATAAATTAAAAATTGGAAAAAAATTGAAAAAAAAAATTAACATGGACAACTTATTTAATTTATAAATTTTAATTAAAATATAACAAACTTAAAATTTATGATTAAATTCATTAAAATGTAGAAGAAATCATTCTTCATTAACAGAATAATTTATTTTCAATAATTTTTAAAATTAATTACGATTAAAATAAATATGATAAAATTAAATATGAATATGTCTTTTTCGCTATTATTAAAAAATAAATATAAATTGTAAATAATTTATCCAATTTTTTTTAAAAAAATTAAACTAACATATTCTCAAGGAAATAAAAAATTGAAATAAAAAGATAACTATAAAATTGATAGAAAATAGTATGTTAAAATTTAATATCCTTTTATGTAATAGTTGACACATTATCAAAATTTTATGATTTAATTAAATCTTAATAATTAATTGTTATTGAAATAGTTTATTTTTTTTATTTTTTAATTTGTCCATTAGAAGTTGTCTCAAATTATTAATATAAAAAAATATTAATGTTTATTTTTCTTATTATACCATTTATTATTATTCTTTCATTTTTCAATTCTTTAAAATTTATTTTTATAATATCTTTAATAAATTATGTTTTTTATAATTTTTTTATAATTTCAATTTTCATACAAAATTTAACAATATACATAAAAGTTATGAAATTATGGAAATATAATATAATTTAAGATATGGGATGGAAAAAATATAAAGAATGATTTTTTTAATATATTTAAAAAAAACATTTTTTTTATAAAATTTACTATTGAACTAAAAAATTATATAATTAATTTTTTATTTTGATATTAAATTAGTGTTCAATAATACACATTGCCACCAAATTAATATTAAAATTTTAAATAAAAAGATAATGATTAGATTGATAAAATTTAGAATAAATTATACTTCGTTAAAAAATAAGTTATTCAAATACTTTTTTCTTTTATAATTACATATGATTAAATACAGTATCAATGTGTCTCTTTGCTTTTATAAAAAAGTAATATAGAATTTAAATTTTTTATCTAATAGTGTTTTTAAAAAAATAAATTAATATATTATTAAGGAACTGTAAATTTGAAATAAAAAGATAAGTGTATAATTGATAGAAAATAGTATATTAATATTTAATATCATTTTATGTAAAAATATAGATCACTACTAGAAATATCGTCTTTAGTGACCTATTTAACGACAGAAAAAATTGTAAAATCAGTCACTAAATTTATCAGTGATTACATTTACGATCAAATTTGTTTTTTTTTTTAGGCAAAAGAAATATTATATAAATAGAACACCAATTAGTGCCCTACACAATTACACAAGGCCACTATCTAAAATCGGGCCTACAAAAATTCGTGAGGAGCTTTAACCCACGTATAATAATTACAATTTGATGCATTTGTACCCTTCTTTCCTATCCACCACCAAGATAACAAAACCACTCGATTAGTAATAGAATCGAGATCCCAAAATTCATCTCTAAACAAAATGTTGTTCCTAGAGTACCAAATAACCCAACATACCAATATCCAAAGCCCTGCCGCATTCCCAATATTAAATTTTTTCTTCACGCAACCATCCATCCATGATGAAAAATGATTAATGGTATCCCCTAAAAGGAATTTCTCAATTCCAAGCCATCTAAAAACAAATCTCCACACCAATCCAGATTTATGACAGCAAAAGAAAATATGTTCAGCGGCTTCCAACTGTAAGAAACAGAACGTACATACCGTAGCATGAGGATCGGATATTATGCCTTTATGAACGAGATTATCACGAGTCGGAAGCTTATTGAGAAACGTCCTCCCACCAAACACTCTGACTTTATGAGGAACTTGAGCTTTCCAAACCAAATTAAGCGCCGCTCTCATATTGACCCCACAACTCCAATGATTCCTACCGCCAAGTTCCTGCAGTAACGAATATAAAGAGGAAACCGAGAATTGCCCAGAATTATCGTGCGACCATACAGTGATATCTTTTTCTCCTTCTATCAAAGTGACAGCGTTCAGCCCATCCATAATATCATTAATTTGAATTTGAGCAGCAGCAGGGACACTGTCTTGGAGCCTGCGCATCTGCCACTTCCAAACTCCATCAACGAAACCTTCGTTTTCAGCGACACAACTCTCTTGATGTGATACTGAACTCCATGCGTCAGGATGTAAATAGGCCATAGTTGACGAACCGTTCCACCGAGCGCACCAAAACGGAACCGTAGCACCATTTCTAACTTCAAATGACAGCAGGCTGGAAAACTGTTGGCAGCTGCAAAAACCTGCAATTAAAAATAAATCCTTCCACCACAAAGATGGTGGATTATCATATTTGGGTAACAATCCAACGTGAAAATCAAGAACAGCGTTTTTGTATCTATTGCGAATAAAATCGCTCCAAATGAATTCTTTCGCGGATACAATTTTCCACACCCACTTGAACAGCAAGGCATCGTTGAAGAGCTTTATATCCTTAATCCTGAGCCCTCCTTCTTCCTTACTCTTACAAACCACACTCCACCTCACCCAAGACACACCTTTTTTGGCCATTGACCATTCCAAAGAAAGCGTCTTTGAATTGTCGTAAGGATACGGATTACGCAGCTAGGGAGTTTATGGAAGGACATATAATGGATAGGGAGGTTTGTGAGAACTGAGTTGATTAGAGTAATTCTACCACCGATAGAAACAAACCGACCATTCCAAGAATTTAACCTACCACGCACCTTATCAATCAACGGCTTCCAGAACGAGGTAAGTCTATGGTTACCACCGACGACAATCCCGAGAAATTTAAATGGACCAGCTGAGATTTTACATGAAAGATAGTTTTCTGCTGCCAAAAGAAATGATTCATCCAAATTGATTCCGAACAATGAACACTTGCTGAAATTAATATCAAGTCCAGACACCAAGTGGAAACCCTTCAGAATTGCCTTGATTGCCATTAAATTCTTCCATGATCCATCTCCCACCATCATAGAATCATCTGCATACTGAAGGAGATGAATCAGAGTGTTAAGATTCGCCTTAAAACCAGAATAGAAACCATTCTCCACTGCATGATTCAACAACACTGGAAGACCCTCAGCCGCAATAGTGAAAAGAAACGGAGCCAACGGGTCGCCTTGTCTGAGACCACGAGAAACCATGAAATCCCTTGTGGGACTCCCGTTAACCAAGACCGAAGTGTAAGAATTGAAAACTCCATTATTCATCCACATCATCCATTTGTCCCCAAAGCCCATAATCTTCATAACGTCACGCAAATAATTCCACTCGACGCAATCGTATGCTTTAGCAAAATCCACCTTAAGAAGCATTAACTCACTCTTTGATCTTCTGGCTAGATCAATGACCTCGTTTAACAATAAGACGCCGTCGAGGATGTTTCTTCCTTCAATGAAAGCCGATTGAGAATTTGATATGATACTACCAATAATGGTTTTAATTCTATTGGCAAGAATTTTCGCCACGACTTTGTAAACAGCTCCGACTAAAGAAATTGGTCTATAATCGTCCAAATTCTTCAAACTGTCATTTTTCGGGATAAGAACCAAAAAAGAAGAAGCAAATACTTTCGGAAGTTTCTCACCCTCAAAGAATTCAAGAATACATTTAGAAAAATCATGCCCAACTAAATCCCAACACCTTTTGATGAACTCAAATTTGTGCAGTGGTGCAAACCCAATTCGCTAGTTTATAGGGACCAGGTCAGTGAATGATATTTAGTTAATTATTTAGATTTAATTAAATAATTAAAATTCTAAAATATTGATTTGTTTGAATTTTGATTATTTAATTTAATTAAATTAATTAATTTTAATTAAAATAGTTTATTTATAACTCTTTCTTTGTTTATTAGAAGTTGTTACCAAATATAAATATATTAAAATAATAATGTTTATTTTATTATCATACCATTTACTATTATTCTAATTTTTCAATTCATTAAATTATCTTTTTATACATTATTGATAAAATATATTTCTATAAATATTTTTATAATTTCCATATTCATTCAAAATTTATGAAATTACTGAAATATCATATAATTTAATAGGCTAAAATACAGTTTTGGTCCCCCTGTTTTTCAAAACTCACGGTTTTGGTCCCCCCATTTTCTTTTTTAACAGTTTTAGTCCCCCACCTCTCACTGTTCATGTACTATTCATGTACGGACATGTACTGTTCATGTACGGACCAGATACTGTTCATCATTTTTTTGGGCCAAAATTGGGGTGGGGGACCAAAACTGTTAAAAAATAAAATGGGGGGACAAAAACCGTGAATTTTGACAAATAGGGGGACCAAAACTGTATTTTAGCCAATTTAATATTTAGGATGGAAACAATATAAAGAATGAATTTTTTTAATAATCTTTTTAACAAATACATTTTTAATATTAAGTAAGTGGCCAATAATACATTTGATCATAAAATTAAGTAAGTGGCCAATAATACATTTGATCATAAAATTAACATTAAATTTTTAAATAAAAATATAATTATTAAATTTAAAAAAAATTAGAATAAATTATACTTCATTAAAAGAATAAATTATTACAATAATTTTTTTTAATATAAATGATAAATATGATTAAATTAAATATTAATGTGTCTTTTTAATTTTATAAAAAAGTAATATAAATTTTTAAAATTTTATTCAATTGTTTTTTAAAATATTAATAGACTATTAAGGAAATGTAAAATTGAAATATAAAGGTAAGTGTAAAGTATATTAATATTTATTATCATTTTACGTAAAAGTATAGATATTTTCAATTTTTGTTAATTTAATTAAATCTAGATAATTAGTTTTAATTAGTTTAGTTTATTTATCTCTGTCTTTGTCTATTAGAAGTTGTCTAAAAATATATATAACAAAATATTAATGTTTCTTTATTATTATTATTATTATTATTATTACTATTATTATACCATTTACTATTATTCTTTCATATTTCAATTATTTAAATTTTTTTTATAATATTAGGAATAAAAAATATTTTTATAAATTTTCTATAATTTCCATTTTTATACAAAGTTGACAAATTTTAATTTACAAAATTGACATTTTTATAAAAATTTTAAGATTGGGAATTATTAAAAGATATGTATACAAATGTTTTAATTAATTTTCCATGAATGGGTCAAATCCCAGAAAGATTAGCAGTATAAGAGAAGAAATCTTTTGCGTTTGAAACATCGCTTCTTAACTGTCACCAACATCCAAGTAGTTGCCTATATTCTCCCTTCTCTCTTCTTCACTTCACAACAATTTTCACATTCATGTCTCAATCCAACACAAACATCAACATCCAGGTTGGTAGTTGCGCCTCTCTTTTCTCTTCTTCTTCACTTCACATTAGTTTTCATTCATTATATTTTATATATTTTCATTCATTCATAAACTCTCACCTTTTAAATTTTCGAAAAAAAATGGGTTATACACCAATTTCTGTAACTCACTTGGAAGCTGTTCTTTTTTCAGTTGAATCAAAATAATGCTAATGTTGATAACTTCACAAATCAGACGAAACAGCATGGAAAAAATGTCGAGTTCCTTAACTCTCAATCAAACCACTTATCTGAATTTGTACTTGACTTGCAAGGTTTGTTCTGAAATTGATTCATGTTTGCACTTATTTTGTTCTCTGTGGATTTATGAGAGTATGATTATTATAAAGATGAAGTGATAATAAACCCTTATTTAGTGTACTTATATGAATTTGATATACGAATTTTTTTTACTAATTATTTTTATCATTCTGGTAATGTGGTTACATCAGATAATAGGAATGGTGCATTTCATACCGAAGAGGAAAATTGGGAATGGTGCATTTCAAAGGATGTTGCCCAACGTCGAACCAACATTAGAAGATCAACAACCACAAAACGTCCAACAGGTTCCCCAGGTAATCTCTTTGGTTGATGAGGTCCAACAAATACACCAGGTTCAACAGGAAGTACTATTCCAGGCCGAGGAAGCTGCCGAGACCCAAGAAGCGACATCATTGCGAAGAAGACAAGCCAGGAGACGATTAAGAAGGGCAAGAAGAAGGAGGAGAATGAGAGGTATATTCGATTCAGATGATGAAGACGAAGCACCTTTTAGCTGGACTAACTTTATGCGGGCTAAGGCTTTTAGATTTGATATTTAAAATTTTAGATTTGCATCTAGGGCTCTTATCAAATCTATGATAAAATAGTTTATTGTTGTCAGGATCTACTTCAACTAATGTGTATTTTGGAATCATGTTGCTACATTATATGCATTTTAATATTTTAATTGAAGTCAGTATATTGGCTATTTGTTTGATTGTGTTTTGCCGCTACATATTATGGCTTCTCCAGACCCATAAGTATTACTCATCATTTTCAATTATCACTGGCATTGATGATAAAAAGTCCCTTCTTACAGCTGTCATTTTCTTCTATGGTATTACGTTGACTAATGATTTCTGAAGGTGTTTTCTGAGCCACTATGACTCACCCTTCAATTGTTTTTTGAGCCAGTTTTAGAGTTAAGTATCTGCATTTTATAATGTGATACTGCTTGAATAATGTCTGCTAATCAATGTTTCTGTTGTGTTTTGTTAGAACTAAATTCTTTTCAGGCAAAGGGATTGTTTTACACGGTTGTATGCAAAAGATAATACACCAATTTATAACCAGGACATTGACAAGGCTTTGCACAGAGGGGTGCCTATCTACTGCTTGTACGGTAACGTTTCTGTATTTATGTGTTTAATATCCAAAATTAATAGTTGCCTTCTTATTTATAGTTGCCTTCTTATTTTGTTTTCAGGGTAAGGGAATGTTTTACACAGCTGTACACAAAAGATAATACACCAGATGATAAGCAGGAACTTGACAAGAATTTCCAAAGACAGGTGCCTATCTACTGCTCTTCATTGACATGAATGAAACATTCTGTTTGTAGTTGACATGACTATCCATATACTTTATGCACTTTCTTTTCATGGTTTTGCAGTGTTAATGGTAACGAATGTGATGGTGAGGTTGGGGGTTACAAGGAACCGTCTGAGGAATTGAAGATTTTTTTTGGAATTTTTCGTTTGATGTTGATATTGACATATTGGCTGGACTTTTTGAACAGACTCTAGGGACTGTGGAGGTTGCTGACTCATAACTTAATTGTTATCATTCATTTGATTCAGTTGATTCAATTGATTATTGATTTTGAGTAATAATTTGTTGAATTCATTTCAGTTACGCAGTGCAATCGAGCCGAAGCTGCACTTTCGCTACTTCGTGAGAATAATTTTGTTATCAGTGATGTTCATATGCCAGACATGGATGGATTTAAGCTCTGCGAACACGTTGGATTGGAAATGGACCTTCCGGTTATTAGTGAGTACTTCGGTTTTATTTTTTCGCAACTTAGATCTGTTAGTAGACTGCATTGTTATTGAGATTTGAGCAAAAAATGTTATCTATCATGATTACAGTTACGTCCACGGATGATAGTAAAAATGTTGTTATAACGGGTGTAACACACAGTGCTTATGATTACCTGATTAAGCCGGTTCGTATGGATGCTTTGAAGAACATATGCCAACATGTGGTTTAGAAGAAAAATAATGACTAGAAAGATTCTGAAAAAACTGAGTAGTGCTTATGAAGGAGATCGACATCCAAATGCTTCTGATGATACTGATTATTCATCTTCTGCTAATGAAAGTAAATGGACAAGCTCGAGAAAGAGAAGTGACAATGACGAGAAAGTAATTGTACTATCTCTGTTATGCTGTTAGTGTAGTATCTGAATTTTATCTTACGGGTTGGTGGATTTTTTTGTACATAATGACATCTCAAATAAATTGATTAGCAAAACAAATTTGTTATGCTCAGAATTCTATACCTCCATTGTTTTATATCACACAGAAAGCATAACATTAAGTAGTTTATGCTAATATGTTCTATAAAATGATTTATATACAAAAGACATGAAACCAAAATTTATACTAACAGATTATATATCATCTATTTTACACTATGTACTTAACCTAACACACAATGATCCTTTCAATATGGGGTTGATGTATAATTATTTATGTACAAATACCAATAAACTTAATTTAAATAGTATAAGTTTTAAAATCACACGAGACACAACCAATTAGATCTCATTGTATAAATATTACTTTGAATGTGTATTTACTTTCAATGTACTATAAATTATTAAATTTAACACTCAAACTATCAATTTATCATTGTATTCAAAGGAAACAATAACAATGATATATGTTTAATTATTAACTAAATATTTAACACTGAAACTCACTTTTTTCACGGGTCACTATCACCACGCGATAGTTTTTTTTAATCAACTAAATATTTATAAATATTTATAATTATTATTGATATTTATAAATATATATAGTTATTAGACATATTGAATTCATAATGTTGATGATTGCTTACGTTTTTATTTTTTTATATTGGCCATTATTTGTGATTTTATAATATCAATTATATATCAAAACAACAACTAAACCTTATCAAATGATCTTAACCTATAAAGGCTTTTACCCGTGCGGACGTACGGGTCTTCTACTAATTTGCGTTTGAAAAATCGCTTCTTAACTGTCACCAACATCCAAGTAGTTGCCTATATTCTCTCTTCTCTCTTCTTCACTTCACAACAATTTTCACATTCATGTCTCAATCCAACACAAACATCAACATCCAGGTTGGTAGTGGCGCCTCTCTTTTCTCTTCTTCTCACTTCACATCAATTTTCATTCATTATATTTTGTATATTTTCATTCATTCATAAACTCTCACCTTTTAAATTTAAAAAAAAAAAGGGTTATGCACCAATTTCTGTAACTCACTTGGAAGCTGTTCTTTTTTCAGTTGAATCAAAATAATGCTAATGTTGATAACTTCACAAATCAGACGAAACATCATGGAAAAAATGTCGAGTTCCTTAACTCTCAATCAAACCACTTATCTGAATCTGTACTTGACTTGCAAGGTTTGTTCTGAAATTGATTCATGTTTGCACTTGTTTTGTTCTCTGTGGATTTATGAGAGTATGATTATAATTTAAGATGAAGTGATAATAAACCCTTATTTAGTGTACTTATATGAATTTGATATACGAATTTTTTTACTAATTATTTTTATCATTCTGGTAATGTGGTTACATCAGATAATGGGAATGGTGCATTTCATACCGAAGAGGAAAATTTGGAACAGATATTGAAGAAAGAGAACTCTGCTGCAAGCATATTTTCTTGGATAAAAGTTAATACTCATGTCTCATACCTCAAATTTGGCTTTTGTAAAGGATGCTCTTGGTGTTGTGGCTACTCTTGCAAAGCTAGAGAATGATAATCTTAGCAGGTAAATATCATTCTTAAGTAGCGGCCAAATGCGGCTAGCAAAGAAATGTAAATGTAAGCTACTTTTTAAGATTACTAAATTTTCTGAATAATTGCAATTTTGTGTAAAATAGGATCCTTTCTGAGTATGTGGGTTTGGAGAGGATGCTTGCAATTGTGTGCAGTACTGATGAAGGTGTTAAAGCACTCGAGAAGTATGATCCAGATGGCACAATAAACTGTAATGGCGGTTTGCATGGAATTGGATCTTCAATTGGAAAAATAATAAATGGCCGATTTGTTGTCATATGTCTTGAAGATTTAATGTAAGTTATATCTATGCTCTCGTTGGCATGCATGTTTTTCACAAAATTCCTTCATATAGAAAGATACTCCCTCCGTTCCATATTATAAGCAAATTTCACCTTTTTAAATTCATTGAATAATTAATGTATCTGGTCTATATATAAACCAGATACATTAATTATTCAATGAATCTAAAAAGGTGAAATTTGCTTATAATATGAAACGGAGGGAGTATAATCACAGAGACCGTATTTATGACTAATTCATTCAGGCCTGTACTATCTTCATAAGATGCGAAAAACTCACTTTATAAGTACACATGCAATTAAATGAGCACAGAAATCATCTTAAGTGGTAACATTAATGTATTTGAACATTGTTTTCCTCATGGCATGCTGCTGCTTCAAAGTTACCATTAACGGTGCATGGTCGGATATATTTGGGTTTAAAACCTCCACAGTAGCATCTTGAAATTTGTGGAACCACTCTACATTCCCAATCAATCTATATATTCTTCAATATATCACATCTGAAGTGTGTTTGTTCGACCACGTGAAATAACATCCTCTCGTGTTGGCTTCGTAAAGACCTATAGCATGCATCATGTTAACAAGATCCTTGTATTCTGCATCTCTCACACTGTTTCGTCCAATGCGATCTTGGCTTGTTAGAACGTTATTAAAGTCCTCCATAGCTATATCCATGGAGTGTTCATATTTCTCCCCATGGTTTCCAACTCTTTCCACAACAGTTTACGTTTCTCGATTTGATTAAAAGCATATATTGCAGTCACGGTGTACATTAAAGCTTGTTCTAATCCATATATTTCCGCATGGACATATTGGTCTGCAGTGTTCAGAATTTTGACAGTCACTTCACTCGAAACGATAACAACATGTCTTAGCCAATGGGTATTTACAGGTTCATTTTCTCTGTAGTTTTTTTTTTTAAATCTATTTCAATATCTTGTTTCATGATGTTTGAACTTTCTTCTTTTTTCCTCTTGTACGTATGGATTCTTATTGCAATAAAGAGAACGAAGATAAATTTATCCTGTCAAACTTGTGTCAAAGATCCAGAATGACATCCATTCAAAATATACACAAGTTCGCTGTTCTAAATTTATCTTCATCCTTATTTCATTGTTGACACGCCATTATGGGACTTGACGTGTAGAGTATGTTTCTGAAGCATTTTATGCCTTGATATGTTTGTTGTATCGTGTTTGTTTGTTATTGATTGTTGTTGATGAATGATTTTGATGAACGTTAGAACTTGATTTAGTGATTCTAGATCTTCACCCCTCTCTCCACCTCTAATTTTGTTTGCAAAGTAAATAATATTTTGCAAAAAGAATTAGAATTAAAGGCAGGGGTTGTTGAAGAACTAGGATCATTAAACCAAGTTCTTATTGTCATAGAACAAAATATGGATAAGGAGTTGAAGAACCCTTGTCAATCATTGAACGTGTACTTATACTTCTAATATAACTTAATTTGTCATATTATAATGTCCTAGTCATATTGGAAGGTTATATGTTTAGTGAGTATTAGCGAAATAAGCATTCCACATAATTTATAATAAACTTAGGGCTATATACAACAAGGGTTGCCTAGAACACTGTTTTAAATATTTTGCATTTTTATATACCACAACGATTGTATAAAGTAACCGTTGTGGTAGGTAGCGTGTAACGCCCCGATTTTGATTATTCCATTATTCTTGAGTCTTTTAATTTAATTGGGTGATAAATTATTTTATTTGTTGAATTGGAGTGTTAAATGTTATTTTACCGTTTTCGAGAGTTTTCGGGGAAATTAGAATGGAGGGTATTTTAGTCTTTTCTCAATTAATTATAAGTTAGAAATTTTGTGGAATTAGAATTGTGTGAGAAAAATGAATTAAATTGATTTAGTGGAAAATGAGAGAAAAGAAATAGAAAAGAAAGAAAATAGATAGAAAAGAGAAATAGAGAAAAATAGAGAAAGATAGAAAGAAAAAGGAGAGAAAGAAAGAAGAGGAAAGGAGGAAAAACTTAGAAATTCATCAAGATCAATCAATTAGCAAGCTTGGAATCCGGGTAAGGGTGTGAAACATTATTATCTTATCAATGTACGTGATTATGTATGAATTGTTGTTGTTGTTGATGAATTTTGTGAGTTTTAGGGTATAACCCATTTTTGAGAAATTGATTGGAAATTGATCCAAAAGTGTGTAAACTCTTGTTGATTGTGTTCTTGTTGGTCTATACATGTTTAATATGTATTGTTACACTTCAAACTGTTGTTTTTCTGAATTTAGATGATGAATTGGTGAAGTTGGAGGTGGAAAAACGCAGAACATTGTTCTGCAGAATTTTCTGGAAATTCCCTGGCCATACGCGTAAGGGGCATGTCCATACGCGTATGAGCCAAGGCGATACGCGTAACAATGGCCGATGGAAGGGTCAATACGCGTATGGGGGGTGGCTTTTCCCGGCCCTCTGGTGATACGCGTATGGGTAAGGGGCGTACACGTATGGGTTTTGGAAACGTGGAATTGTGAAGGAAATGGCTTCTGTCGTACGCGTATGGACATGGGTGATACGCGTATGGACAGGAGGAATGTAAAAATGGGATTTTTCCAAAATGTCATTTTCGTTTTCGTCCGTAACTTTTGTTCCGATTATCCGATTTTTACATTCTGGGTGTCGTTGGGAAGGTATTGAGTTGTACTTTCTTATTAAGATGTTTTGAAAATCGTTAGCCGATTTAATTATGTCGGAAAGTCGGGAATAGTGCTATTTAGCGACTTTTACCGTTTTGACTGTGTGTTTGAATGTGAATCATACAATAGTGCATTGATGTGAATGTATATAGATTGTATGAGATGAATGCATGAATATATTGTGAATATGTGTGCATTTCAAGAATGTCTTGTGTCATTTTGCATATGAAGCATCATGAAATACGTTCTTGTGTTGAGCGATTCTAATGAGAATCCGTCGTAACGTCGTGTGCCCATGTGGGGTGTGAGCGATGATTACGAATGATTGTGTGCCCATGTGGGGTATGAGCAATCGGATCGTGTGCCCGTGTGGGGTGTGAGCGATCGGGTCGTGTGCCCGTGTGGGGTGTGAGCGATCCATAAACATTGTGTGCCCATGTGGGGTGTGAGCAATGGGTGAACATCGTAGGCCCGACGGGGAGTTACTTCGGTAACGAGCGATGGTTCCAGCAGAGTTCCTGAGTGAACTAGTGATGATTGAGTCGGTACCGCATTGCATTTGTATAGAGTCGTGAGTCGGTCTCTATGATTTGCATTTATCATCTTTGTATTTGTGCATTGATGAATAAACATGAATGTGTATGTTTATGTGGAATGATTGAGAATTGCGAAAGTATGTACGATGAATATGCTTGGTTGTATATATATATACACTGTGACGTATACGGATGAGTTTTGATGGATTGTGGTGAGAATGTGGAATATGTGTATTTTTTTTATGTTAAGATATATATAATTGTATGCATTGTTATTATGATAATATTTCTCACCCTTCTGCTGTTTTATGATGCTCTATGAGGCATTGCAGAGTAGGTATGCTGGAGGTCTTTTTGTGAAGCGTGTCTTCATTCTTTTGGTCGGTTGGCTCTGATATGTAACACCGGGTAGCTAGGATGTATATTATTCTTTTGTGATACATTTGCACATGTATCTTGCTGACGAATTTGTGTATATAAACATGATGATGCTTGTGATTCATACTGGAGGATGCATATATATGTGGTTGTTCTTCAATATTTTAGATGTTTCCGCTTTTATTCTAAATATTGAGATGTGGGTGTAAGGACAAAGTTCCTCTGTGGCAAGTTACCCCACTGTTGCATATCAATATAATGAGCAGGTGTTGTATGTATTAAATGCGTGTATGATGTGACATGCCTCTTTTATACTATGTTTTAATCGTACTCTGGCGAATTTTTTTTTCTTAATATGTGCCTAAATGATTTATGTTATTATTTGGGGGTATAGAAAGGGGGTGTTACATTAAGTGGTATCAGAGCCAGAGTTGAGTCAGTTGTGTCTGTCTTGTTGTTGTGTTGGTTGAACTGTTGTTTAACCTTGTTGTCATTTTTGGGAATAATCAGAAGATGGCTGGTAGAAACGACAATGCGATGGCTGCTGCTTTGGAAGCAATGGCTAGGGCGGTGCACGGTGCACCTAACGTGAATGCTAATGACGAGTTCAGGAAGAATCAACCACCGGTTTTCAAAGGAAGATTTGATCCCGATGGAGCTCAATTGTGGTTGAAGGAGATTGAAAGAATCTTCAGAGTTATGGGCTGTGTGGAGGAGAATAAGGTGAGGCTTGGGTCTCACATGCTGAAGGAAGAAGCCGACGATTGGTGGGTCGGTATGCGTGAAGTTCTTGAGGTGGATGATGAAGAGATAACTTGGAATTTATTTCGTACTGAATTCTTGAGGAAGTATTACCCTGAGAGTGTGAAGGGAAAGAAGGAGATGGAGTTTCTTGAACTGAAACAAGGTAGTATGTCTGTGGTGGACTATACTGCTAAATTTGTGGAGTTGGTTCAATTCCATCCTCATTATGCTGCGATTACTGCAGAGTTCTCAAAGTGTATTAAATATGAGAATGGTTTACGTCCTGAGATCAAACAAGCTGTGGGATATCAAAGGATAAGGAGGTTTGCGGATTTGACGGAATGTTGTAGAATCTTCGAAGAAGATAGTAAGGCTCGTTCTACACATTACAAAAGTTTGAATGAGAGGAAGGGGAAGCAACAAGCTAGGAGTGGACCTTATGTGACACCCGTTGATAAGGGCAAGCATAGGGGAAGCTTTGATAGAAGATCTGGAGGAGGAGGTTCCGGTGTTGTTAGGTGTTACAAATGTGGTGAAATAGGTCATAAATCTTTTGAGTGTGGGAAGCCTGTAGCGAAATGTTCTAATTGTGGTGGTCTTGGGCATGCTGCTACAGATTGTAGAAGAAATATGGTGAAGTGCTATAATTGTGGAGAAGTGGGTCACATTAGTACTAAGTGTACTAAGCTGAAACAAGCTCAAGCGGGCGGAAAGGTGTTTGCATTGGCGGGAACTCAAACTACGAATGCGGACCGTTTGATTAAAGGTACATGCTTTATTAATAGTACACCTTTAGTTGCAGTTATTGATACGGGAGCGACTCATTCGTTTATTTCGTCTGAGTGCGCGAAGCATTTGAATCTTGCGTTAACTTTGATGGGTGCTGAAATGGTTATTGAGACTCCTGCTTCAGGGTCGGTAAATACATCTTTGGTGTGTATGAGTTGTCCTTTGACCATGTATGGTAAAGACTTCACTATGGATTTAGTATGTTTGCCGTTGGTAGGATTGGACGTAATCTTGGGTATGAACTGGTTGCAATTTAACCGAGTTCATATAGATTGCTATCACAAGTTAGTAAGGTTTCCTTCTTTGGAAGATGATGAATTTGAGAGTTTCCTATCCACTAAAGAGTTAAAGAAACTTTTAGCGGACGAAGCTCAATTGTTTGGTTTGTTTGCATCATTGTCGGTGGAGAGTAAAGTTGAGCTTGATGTGTTCCCAGTGGTGTGTGAATTTCCAGAAGTGTTTCCGGAAGATATTACGGATGTACCGCCGGAAAGAGAAGTTGAATTTTCTATTGATCTAGTTCCGGGTACTAGACCGATTTCGATGGCACCGTATCGTATGTCGGCATCGGAATTGGTAGAATTGAAAAAGCAATTGAATGACTTGTTGGACAAGAAATTTGTAAGGCCAAGTGTTTCTCCTTGGGGTGCTCCGGTATTGTTGGTAAAGAAGAAGGACGGGAGTATGCGGTTATGCATTGATTATCGACAGTTGAACAAAGTGATAATTAAGAACAAGTATCCGCTTCCAAGGATCGATGATTTGATGGACCAATTGGTTGGTGTGAATGTTTTTAGCAAGATTGATTTGAGATCAGGATACCACCAGATTCGTGTGAAAGAAGAGGATATTCAAAAGACGGCATTTAGGACACGGTATGGTCATTACGAATACTCCGTGATGCCATTCGGGTTTTCTAACGCGCCGGGTGTGTTTATGGAATACATGAATCGTATTTTTCATGAACAGTTGGATCGTTTTGTGGTTGTGTTCATCGATGATATTTTGATTTACTCTAAGTCTCAAGAGGAGCATGAAGAGCATTTGAAAATTGTGTTGCAAATTTTGAAAGAGAAACAATTGTATGCTAAGTTGTCAAAGTGTGAATTTTGGTTATCGGAAGTAAGTTTCCTTGGACATGTTATTTCCGGTAGTGGTATTAGTGTTGATCCATCCAAGATAGATGCGGTGATGCAATGGGAGGCTCCTAGGTCGGTTACGGAGATTCGAAGCTTTTTAGGCTTGGCGGGTTACTATCGGAGGTTTATTGAGGGATTTTCGAAATTGGCACTTCCTTTAACGCAATTGACTTGTAAAGGAAAGGCTTTCATTTGGGATATTCATTGCGAAGAGAGTTTCAATGAGTTAAAGAGAAGGTTGACAACGACTCCAATCTTGATTTTGCCTAATCCTAATGAACCATTTGTTGTGTATTGTGATGCTTCATTGACAGGTTTAGGAGGTGTTTTGATGCAAGATGGAAAATTGGTGGCATATGCTTCTAGACAATTGAGAGTGCATGAAAAGAATTATCCTACACATGACTTGGAGTTAGCGGCGGTGGTGTTTGTTTTGAAAATATGGAGGCATTATCTTTATGGTGCAAGATTTGAAGTTTTTAGTGATCACAAAAGCTTAAGATATTTATTTGATCAGAAAGAATTGAACATGAGACAAAGGAGGTGGCTAGAACTTTTGAAGGATTATGATTTTGGTTTGAATTACCATCCGGGTAAGGCAAACGTGGTGGCCGATGCCTTAAGTCGGAAGTTGTTACATATATCCGCATTGATGATGGAAGAATGGGAACTTTTGGAGGATTTCAGAGATTTGAGTTTGGTTTGTGAAATGATGCCGAGAAGTGTGCGACTTGGGATGTTACATGTTACGAATGATTTTCTTGCGACGGTTAGTGAAGAGCAAAAGTTGGACTTGAAATTCGTTGATTTAATGATGAATGAGAATGAGGATTTCAAGGTTGATAACTTGGGAGTTTTGAGATTCCGTGGTCGTATTTGTATTCCCGATGATGTGGAGTTGAAAAAGATGATTTTAGAAGAAGGACACCGAAGTAATTTAAGTATTCATCCGGGTGCGAATAAGATGTATCAAGATTTGAAGAAGATCTTTTGGTGGTCCGGTTTAAAGAGGGATGTGGCTCGATTTGTGTATGCATGCTTAACTTGTCAAAATTCTAAGGTGGAACATCAAAAACCGAGTGGATTTATGCAACTGTTGGATATTCCGGAATGGAAATGGGATAGTATATCGATGGATTTTGTTACGGGATTGCCGAATACGCAAAGAGGTCATAATGTTATTTGGGTAATTGTTGATAGGCTTACTAAATCTGCTCACTTTATTCCAATTGATATTAGTTATCCTTTGGAGAAGTTAGCCGAGATTTATGTTCTTGTGATTGTGAAGCTACATGGAGTTCCTAAGAGTATTGTATCGGATAGAGATCCAAGGTTTACATCGAGGTTTTGGGAGAGTTTACAAAAGGCTTTGGGTTCTAAGCTAAGATTGAGTTCGGCTTATCATCCGCAAACGGACGGTCAAACCGAGAGGACGATTCAATCGTTGGAGGATTTATTGCGTGCTTGTGTACTCGAGCAAGGCGGTGCTTGGGATGGTTATTTGGCGTTGATTGAATTCACTTACAATAACAGTTTTCATTCGAGTATAAGTATGGCACCATTTGAGGCTTTGTATGGTCGGAGATGTCGAACACCTTTGTGTTGGCATGAAACCGGCGAGAGGACGATAGTTGGACCAGAAATGGTACAACAGACGACGGAGAAAGTGAAGTTTATTCGGGAGAAGATGAAAGCTTCTCAAAGTAGACAAAAGAGCTATCATGACAAGAGAAGGAAGGATCTTGAGTTTCAAGAAGGCGACCATGTGTTTTTGAGAGTTACACCAGTTACTGGTGTGGGTCGTGCTTTGAAGTCGAAGAAGTTGACATCTCGTTTTATTGGTCCGTATCAGATTACTTCACGAGTTGGTGTTGTGGCTTACCGTGTAGCGTTGCCTCCGAACCTTTCGAATTTGCATGACGTATTCCATGTTTCGCAACTTCGGAAATATGTTCCGGATCCGTCACATGTTATTCCTATGGACGAGGTTGAAGTGAGAGATAACCTTACGGTTGAAGTTTTACCGATTAAGATTTTGGATCGTGAAGTTAAGAAACTAAGGGGCAAGGATATTGCGCTGGTGAAAGTAGCGTGGAGAGGCGCTGCGGAAGGCAATATGACGTGGGAACTAGAGAGTGGGATGCGAGAGTCGTATCCAGAGTTGTTTGAATCAGGTATTATTTTCGAGGACGAAAATTTCTAAAGTGGGGGAGAGTTGTAACGCCCCGATTTTGATTATTCCATTATTCTTGAGTCTTTTAATTTAATTGGGTGATAAATTATTTTATTTGTTGAATTGGAGTGTTAAATGTTATTTTACCGTTTTCGAGAGTTTTCGGGGAAATTAGAATGGAGGGTATTTTAGTCTTTTCTCAATTAATTATAAGTTAGAAATTTTGTGGAATTAGAATTGTGTGAGAAAAATGAATTAAATTGATTTAGTGGAAAATGAGAGAAAAGAAATAGAAAAGAAAGAAAATAGATAGAAAAGAGAAATAGAGAAAAATAGAGAAAGATAGAAAGAAAAAGGAGAGAAAGAAAGAAGAGGAAGAGAAAAGAAGAGGAAAGGAGGAAAAACTTAGAAATTCATCAAGATCAATCAATTAGCAAGCTTGGAATCCGGGTAAGGGTGTGAAACATTATTATCTTATCAATGTACGTGATTATGTATGAATTGTTGTTGTTGTTGATGAATTTTGTGAGTTTTAGGGTATAACCCATTTTTGAGAAATTGATTGGAAATTGATCCAAAAGTGTGTAAACTCTTGTTGATTGTGTTCTTGTTGGTCTATACATGTTTAATATGTATTGTTACACTTCAAACTGTTGTTTTTCTGAATTTAGATGATGAATTGGTGAAGTTGGAGGTGGAAAAACGCAGAACATTGTTCTGCAGAATTTTCTGGAAATTCCCTGGCCATACGCGTAAGGGGCATGTCCATACGCGTATGAGCCAAGGCGATACGCGTAACAATGGCCGATGGAAGGGTCAATACGCGTATGGGGGGTGGCTTTTCCCGGCCCTCTGGTGATACGCGTATGGGTAAGGGGCGTACACGTATGGGTTTTGGAAACGTGGAATTGTGAAGGAAATGGCTTCTGTCGTACGCGTATGGACATGGGTGATACGCGTATGGACAGGAGGAATGTAAAAATGGGATTTTTCCAAAATGTCATTTTCGTTTTCGTCCGTAACTTTTGTTCCGATTATCCGATTTTTACATTCTGGGTGTCGTTGGGAAGGTATTGAGTTGTACTTTCTTATTAAGATGTTTTGAAAATTGTTAGCCGATTTAATTATGTCGGAAAGTCGGGAATAGTGCTATTTAGCGACTTTTACCGTTTTGACTGTGTGTTTGAATGTGAATCATACAATAGTGCATTGATGTGAATGTATATAGATTGTATGAGATGAATGCATGAATATATTGTGAATATGTGTGCATTTCAAGAATGTCTTGTGTCATTTTGCATATGAAGCATCATGAAATACGTTCTTGTGTTGAGCGATTCTAATGAGAATCCGTCGTAACGTCGTGTGCCCATGTGGGGTGTGAGCGATGATTACGAATGATTGTGTGCCCATGTGGGGTGTGAGCAATCGGATCGTGTGCCCGTGTGGGGTGTGAGCGATCGGGTCGTGTGCCCGTGTGGGGTGTGAGCGATCCATAAACATTGTGTGCCCATGTGGGGTGTGAGCAATGGGTGAACATCGTAGGCCCGACGGGGAGTTACTTCGGTAATGAGCGATGGTTCCAGCAGAGTTCCTGAGTGAACTAGTGATGATTGAGTCGGTACCGCATTGCATTTGTATAGAGTCGTGAGTCGGTCTCTATGATTTGCATTTATCATCTTTGTATTTGTGCATTGATGAATAAACATGAATGTGTATGTTTATGTGGAATGATTGAGAATTGCGAAAGTATGTACGATGAATATGCTTGGTTGTATATATATATACACTGTGACGTATACGGATGAGTTTTGATGGATTGTGGTGAGAATGTGGAATATGTGTATTTTTTTTATGTTAAGATATATATAATTGTATGCATTGTTATTATGATAATATTTCTCACCCTTCTGCTGTTTTATGATGCTCTATGAGGCATTGCAGAGTAGGTATGCTGGAGGTCTTTTTGTGAAGCGTGTCTTCATTCTTTTGGTCGGTTGGCTCTGATATGTAACACCGGGTAGCTAGGATGTATATTATTCTTTTGTGATACATTTGCACATGTATCTTGCTGACGAATTTGTGTATATAAACATGATGATGCTTGTGATTCATACTGGAGGATGCATATATATGTGGTTGTTCTTCAATATTTTAGATGTTTCCGCTTTTATTCTAAATATTGAGATGTGGGTGTAAGGACAAAGTTCCTCTGTGGCAAGTTACCCCACTGTTGCATATCAATATAATGAGCAGGTGTTGTATGTATTAAATGCGTGTATGATGTGACATGCCTCTTTTATACTATGTTTTAATCGTACTCTGGCGAATTTTTTTTTCTTAATATGTGCCTAAATGATTTATGTTATTATTTGGGGGTATAGAAAGGGGGTGTTACATTAAGTGGTATCAGAGCCAGAGTTGAGTCAGTTGTGTCTGTCTTGTTGTTGTGTTGGTTGAACTGTTGTTTAACCTTGTTGTCATTTTTGGGAATAATCAGAAGATGGCTGGTAGAAACGACAATGCGATGGCTGCTGCTTTGGAAGCAATGGCTAGGGCGGTGCACGGTGCACCTAACGTGAATGCTAATGACGAGTTCAGGAAGAATCAACCACCGGTTTTCAAAGGAAGATTTGATCCCGATGGAGCTCAATTGTGGTTGAAGGAGATTGAAAGAATCTTCAGAGTTATGGGCTGTGTGGAGGAGAATAAGGTGAGGCTTGGGTCTCACATGCTGAAGGAAGAAGCCGACGATTGGTGGGTCGGTATGCGTGAAGTTCTTGAGGTGGATGATGAAGAGATAACTTGGAATTTATTTCGTACTGAATTCTTGAGGAAGTATTACCCTGAGAGTGTGAAGGGAAAGAAGGAGATGGAGTTTCTTGAACTGAAACAAGGTAGTATGTCTGTGGTGGACTATACTGCTAAATTTGTGGAGTTGGTTCAATTCCATCCTCATTATGCTGCGATTACTGCAGAGTTCTCAAAGTGTATTAAATATGAGAATGGTTTACGTCCTGAGATCAAACAAGCTGTGGGATATCAAAGGATAAGGAGGTTTGCGGATTTGACGGAATGTTGTAGAATCTTCGA
Source organism: Lathyrus tuberosus (assembly GCA_022829125.1). Classification (NCBI taxonomy): domain Eukaryota; kingdom Viridiplantae; phylum Streptophyta; class Magnoliopsida; order Fabales; family Fabaceae; genus Lathyrus; species Lathyrus tuberosus. The sequence continues at coordinate 3,215,040 of JALAZF010000152.1, read as the reverse complement.
AGAAGATAGTAAGGCTCGTTCTACACATTACAAAAGTTTGAATGAGAGGAAGGGGAAGCAACAAGCTAGGAGTGGACCTTATGTGACACCCGTTGATAAGGGCAAGCATAGGGGAAGCTTTGATAGAAGATCTGGAGGAGGAGGTTCCGGTGTTGTTAGGTGTTACAAATGTGGTGAAATAGGTCATAAATCTTTTGAGTGTGGGAAGCCTGTAGCGAAATGTTCTAATTGTGGTGGTCTTGGGCATGCTGCTACAGATTGTAGAAGAAATATGGTGAAGTGCTATAATTGTGGAGAAGTGGGTCACATTAGTACTAAGTGTACTAAGCTGAAACAAGCTCAAGCGGGCGGAAAGGTGTTTGCATTGGCGGGAACTCAAACTACGAATGCGGACCGTTTGATTAAAGGTACATGCTTTATTAATAGTACACCTTTAGTTGCAGTTATTGATACGGGAGCGACTCATTCGTTTATTTCGTCTGAGTGCGCGAAGCATTTGAATCTTGCGTTAACTTTGATGGGTGCTGAAATGGTTATTGAGACTCCTGCTTCAGGGTCGGTAAATACATCTTTGGTGTGTATGAGTTGTCCTTTGACCATGTATGGTAAAGACTTCACTATGGATTTAGTATGTTTGCCGTTGGTAGGATTGGACGTAATCTTGGGTATGAACTGGTTGCAATTTAACCGAGTTCATATAGATTGCTATCACAAGTTAGTAAGGTTTCCTTCTTTGGAAGATGATGAATTTGAGAGTTTCCTATCCACTAAAGAGTTAAAGAAACTTTTAGCGGACGAAGCTCAATTGTTTGGTTTGTTTGCATCATTGTCGGTGGAGAGTAAAGTTGAGCTTGATGTGTTCCCAGTGGTGTGTGAATTTCCAGAAGTGTTTCCGGAAGATATTACGGATGTACCGCCGGAAAGAGAAGTTGAATTTTCTATTGATCTAGTTCCGGGTACTAGACCGATTTCGATGGCACCGTATCGTATGTCGGCATCGGAATTGGTAGAATTGAAAAAGCAATTGAATGACTTGTTGGACAAGAAATTTGTAAGGCCAAGTGTTTCTCCTTGGGGTGCTCCGGTATTGTTGGTAAAGAAGAAGGACGGGAGTATGCGGTTATGCATTGATTATCGACAGTTGAACAAAGTGACAATTAAGAACAAGTATCCGCTTCCAAGGATCGATGATTTGATGGACCAATTGGTTGGTGCGAATGTTTTTAGCAAGATTGATTTGAGATCAGGATACCACCAGATTCGTGTGAAAGAAGAGGATATTCAAAAGACGGCATTTAGGACACGGTATGGTCATTACGAATACTCCGTGATGCCATTCGGGTTTTCTAACGCGCCGGGTGTGTTTATGGAATACATGAATCGTATTTTTCATGAACAGTTGGATCGTTTTGTGGTTGTGTTCATCGATGATATTTTGATTTACTCTAAGTCTCAAGAGGAGCATGAAGAGCATTTGAAAATTGTGTTGCAAATTTTGAAAGAGAAACAATTGTATGCTAAGTTGTCAAAGTGTGAATTTTGGTTATCGGAAGTAAGTTTCCTTGGACATGTTATTTCCGGTAGTGGTATTAGTGTTGATCCATCCAAGATAGATGCGGTGATGCAATGGGAGGCTCCTAGGTCGGTTACGGAGATTCGAAGCTTTTTAGGCTTGGCGGGTTACTATCGGAGGTTTATTGAGGGATTTTCGAAATTGGCACTTCCTTTAACGCAATTGACTTGTAAAGGAAAGGCTTTCATTTGGGATATTCATTGCGAAGAGAGTTTCAATGAGTTAAAGAGAAGGTTGACAACGACTCCAATCTTGATTTTGCCTAATCCTAATGAACCATTTGTTGTGTATTGTGATGCTTCATTGACAGGTTTAGGAGGTGTTTTGATGCAAGATGGAAAATTGGTGGCATATGCTTCTAGACAATTGAGAGTGCATGAAAAGAATTATCCTACACATGACTTGGAGTTAGCGGCGGTGGTGTTTGTTTTGAAAATATGGAGGCATTATCTTTATGGTGCAAGATTTGAAGTTTTTAGTGATCACAAAAGCTTAAGATATTTATTTGATCAGAAAGAATTGAACATGAGACAAAGGAGGTGGCTAGAACTTTTGAAGGATTATGATTTTGGTTTGAATTACCATCCGGGTAAGGCAAACGTGGTGGCCGATGCCTTAAGTCGGAAGTTGTTACATATATCCGCATTGATGATGGAAGAATGGGAACTTTTGGAGGATTTCAGAGATTTGAGTTTGGTTTGTGAAATGATGCCGAGAAGTGTGCGACTTGGGATGTTACATGTTACGAATGATTTTCTTGCGACGGTTAGTGAAGAGCAAAAGTTGGACTTGAAATTAGTTGATTTAATGATGAATGAGAATGAGGATTTCAAGGTTGATAACTTGGGAGTTTTGAGATTCCGTGGTCGTATTTGTATTCCCGATGATGTGGAGTTGAAAAAGATGATTTTAGAAGAAGGACACCGAAGTAATTTAAGTATTCATCCGGGTGCGAATAAGATGTATCAAGATTTGAAGAAGATCTTTTGGTGGTCCGGTTTAAAGAGGGATGTGGCTCGATTTGTGTATGCATGCTTAACTTGTCAAAATTCTAAGGTGGAACATCAAAAACCGAGTGGATTTATGCAACTGTTGGATATTCCGGAATGGAAATGGGATAGTATATCGATGGATTTTGTTACGGGATTGCCGAATACGCAAAGAGGTCATAATGTTATTTGGGTAATTGTTGATAGGCTTACTAAATCTGCTCACTTTATTCCAATTGATATTAGTTATCCTTTGGAGAAGTTAGCCGAGATTTATGTTCTTGTGATTGTGAAGCTACATGGAGTTCCTAAGAGTATTGTATCGGATAGAGATCCAAGGTTTACATCGAGGTTTTGGGAGAGTTTACAAAAGGCTTTGGGTTCTAAGCTAAGATTGAGTTCGGCTTATCATCCGCAAACGGACGGTCAAACCGAGAGGACGATTCAATCGTTGGAGGATTTATTGCGTGCTTGTGTACTCGAGCAAGGCGGTGCTTGGGATGGTTATTTGGCGTTGATTGAATTCACTTACAATAACAGTTTTCATTCGAGTATAAGTATGGCACCATTTGAGGCTTTGTATGGTCGGAGATGTCGAACACCTTTGTGTTGGCATGAAACCGGCGAGAGGACGATAGTTGGACCAGAAATGGTACAACAGACGACGGAGAAAGTGAAGTTTATTCGGGAGAAGATGAAAGCTTCTCAAAGTAGACAAAAGAGCTATCATGACAAGAGAAGGAAGGATCTTGAGTTTCAAGAAGGCGACCATGTGTTTTTGAGAGTTACACCAGTTACTGGTGTGGGTCGTGCTTTGAAGTCGAAGAAGTTGACATCTCGTTTTATTGGTCCGTATCAGATTACTTCACGAGTTGGTGTTGTGGCTTACCGTGTAGCGTTGCCTCCGAACCTTTCGAATTTGCATGACGTATTCCATGTTTCGCAACTTCGGAAATATGTTCCGGATCCGTCACATGTTATTCCTATGGACGAGGTTGAAGTGAGAGATAACCTTACGGTTGAAGTTTTACCGATTAAGATTTTGGATCGTGAAGTTAAGAAACTAAGGGGCAAGGATATTGCGCTGGTGAAAGTAGCGTGGAGAGGCGCTGCGGAAGGCAATATGACGTGGGAACTAGAGAGTGGGATGCGAGAGTCGTATCCAGAGTTGTTTGAATCAGGTATTATTTTCGAGGACGAAAATTTCTAAAGTGGGGGAGAGTTGTAACGCCCCGATTTTGATTATTCCATTATTCTTGAGTCTTTTAATTTAATTGGGTGATAAATTATTTTATTTGTTGAATTGGAGTGTTAAATGTTATTTTACCGTTTTCGAGAGTTTTCGGGGAAATTAGAATGGAGGGTATTTTAGTCTTTTCTCAATTAATTATAAGTTAGAAATTTTGTGGAATTAGAATTGTGTGAGAAAAATGAATTAAATTGATTTAGTGGAAAATGAGAGAAAAGAAATAGAAAAGAAAGAAAATAGATAGAAAAGAGAAATAGAGAAAAATAGAGAAAGATAGAAAGAAAAAGGAGAGAAAGAAAGAAGAGGAAGAGAAAAGAAGAGGAAAGGAGGAAAAACTTAGAAATTCATCAAGATCAATCAATTAGCAAGCTTGGAATCCGGGTAAGGGTGTGAAACATTATTATCTTATCAATGTACGTGATTATGTATGAATTGTTGTTGTTGTTGATGAATTTTGTGAGTTTTAGGGTATAACCCATTTTTGAGAAATTGATTGGAAATTGATCCAAAAGTGTGTAAACTCTTGTTGATTGTGTTCTTGTTGGTCTATACATGTTTAATATGTATTGTTACACTTCAAACTGTTGTTTTTCTGAATTTAGATGATGAATTGGTGAAGTTGGAGGTGGAAAAACGCAGAACATTGTTCTGCAGAATTTTCTGGAAATTCCCTGGCCATACGCGTAAGGGGCATGTCCATACGCGTATGAGCCAAGGCGATACGCGTAACAATGGCCGATGGAAGGGTCAATACGCGTATGGGGGGTGGCTTTTCCCGGCCCTCTGGTGATACGCGTATGGGTAAGGGGCGTACACGTATGGGTTTTGGAAACGTGGAATTGTGAAGGAAATGGCTTCTGTCGTACGCGTATGGACATGGGTGATACGCGTATGGACAGGAGGAATGTAAAAATGGGATTTTTCCAAAATGTCATTTTCGTTTTCGTCCGTAACTTTTGTTCCGATTATCCGATTTTTACATTCTGGGTGTCGTTGGGAAGGTATTGAGTTGTACTTTCTTATTAAGATGTTTTGAAAATTGTTAGCCGATTTAATTATGTCGGAAAGTCGGGAATAGTGCTATTTAGCGACTTTTACCGTTTTGACTGTGTGTTTGAATGTGAATCATACAATAGTGCATTGATGTGAATGTATATAGATTGTATGAGATGAATGCATGAATATATTGTGAATATGTGTGCATTTCAAGAATGTCTTGTGTCATTTTGCATATGAAGCATCATGAAATACGTTCTTGTGTTGAGCGATTCTAATGAGAATCCGTCGTAACGTCGTGTGCCCATGTGGGGTGTGAGCGATGATTACGAATGATTGTGTGCCCATGTGGGGTGTGAGCAATCGGATCGTGTGCCCGTGTGGGGTGTGAGCGATCGGGTCGTGTGCCCGTGTGGGGTGTGAGCGATCCATAAACATTGTGTGCCCATGTGGGGTGTGAGCAATGGGTGAACATCGTAGGCCCGACGGGGAGTTACTTCGGTAATGAGCGATGGTTCCAGCAGAGTTCCTGAGTGAACTAGTGATGATTGAGTCGGTACCGCATTGCATTTGTATAGAGTCGTGAGTCGGTCTCTATGATTTGCATTTATCATCTTTGTATTTGTGCATTGATGAATAAACATGAATGTGTATGTTTATGTGGAATGATTGAGAATTGCGAAAGTATGTACGATGAATATGCTTGGTTGTATATATATATACACTGTGACGTATACGGATGAGTTTTGATGGATTGTGGTGAGAATGTGGAATATGTGTATTTTTTTATGTTAAGATATATATAATTGTATGCATTGTTATTATGATAATATTTCTCACCCTTCTGCTGTTTTATGATGCTCTATGAGGCATTGCAGAGTAGGTATATTGAAGGTCTTTTTGTGAAGCGTGTCTTCATTCTTTTGGTCGGTTGGCTCTGATATGTAACACCGGGTAGCTAGGATGTATATTATTCTTTTGTGATACATTTGCACATGTATCTTGCTGACGAATTTGTGTATATAAACATGATGATGCTTGTGATTCATACTGGAGGATGCATATATATGTGGTTGTTCTTCAATATTTTAGATGTTTCCGCTTTTATTCTAAATATTGAGATGTGGGTGTAAGGACAAAGTTCCTCTGTGGCAAGTTACCCCACTGTTGCATATCAATATAATGAGCAGGTGTTGTATGTATTAAATGCGTGTATGATGTGACATGCCTCTTTTATACTATGATTTAATCGTACTCTGGCGAATTTTTTTTTCTTAATATGTGCCTAAATGATTTATGTGATTATTTGGGGGTATAGAAAGGGGGTGTTACATAGCGCGCTACTTGGATACATCACGGTCGCCCGCCCGTGGTTGAAATCATCATACATACAATCACACCTTACGTCACAATGGTTGGACCTGCGTGATGGTATCCCTTTTCCAACCGTTGTTATATGAGTTTTCCGTAGCAGTGATATGAGAGAGAAGAGTGAGAGAATTGTTAGGGTTTCGCTTTGAGAGACGAGTGAAATAGTTGTTAGGGTTTTGTTTTGAGAGAGATGACTGTTATGTACTGAAGCTGATCTTGACGGCAGATCAGAACCTGAAGTGGGTTAGAGATGATGCCTGCGATGCTGGGTGTGAGAGAAGAGTGTAACGCCCTGTATAATATATATCTAGAATAATACCATACAAGCATTTTATTTGGTACTGACACATCAAAAGTGCCTAAAGGCATAGTTCACATACTTGTCCAATTCTAAAACCTAAATACAACACTTGGCACAAGTCATGGAAACTAGCCAAAATAATCAAAACTAAGAAGGATATACAATATCCTCAATTGTATACAACAAAAGTACACAGTGGAATAAGCTTAACTAAGCTTCTCTTGAAACATCCGAGCATCGCTCCACTTGTAACCAAACCTGCACCTGAAATAAAGCAACTATAGTGGGGTGAGATACATCAAATCTCAGTGAGGTCCCTATCCTATAGATTCTCTCAGCTTTACAGGGTTCTATCAATCCTAACTCAAGTCAAGGGGAAGGGAAAATGACTTTGAGTTCACAATCTCACAATCTCACACTATATGGAAACATGTCATGAGTTCATCAACTCACATTATCACTGAAGGAATTACGTCCTGAGTCTATTACTCAAGATTCCTTACGAATCGATAACCACACCAAGGCATCCCCTGTTTCCGTCCGCTTCTACGTCTAGAAGTCGACCCGAGTCATGGATCCTGGTAACCTACTTGACATACGAATGGATTCGGGTTCTACAGGCCATAAACCGTTATGAACCGTCGCTTCACACGGGCCATAAACCGTCACAAGCATACGCTCCTAGAGCGTCATTCGTACTGCACGCGGGAATCAAACCTGCCAAGTAGTCGTGCATATGTTTCAGAGGAGCTCGAGACCCATGAAACGCACTCACAAGAAAACCGGTTATGATTACGTGATCTCATACACAAACGTGATTGTATTCGACAATCACAAGGCCATAATGCCTTCTCACAACCCACAAAGGTTCACACACATGTTCCATACTAGTGTCTCACTCTCCTCTAGACCCTTACTCGGCAAGGATGCACATCTACATCGAATGCACGAGCATCGCCATCTAGATTAATTATCAATCCTAGTCACAACCTAGAATCATATCATTAGGTTTTGGGGTAAAGTTTCCTCACTCTTCCAAATTCATATTTTAAACATGCATATTCCTTCCATTCACAATTTACAATTAGATAGACATGGTACAATCACAAATATTACAAGTAAACACATATAATAGCACATCACATAAAACATCACTTGTCACATTTACATAGTTAACACAATACGTAGGTTTCCTCCGATTCATCTAATCGGGTAACAAATCAATATTCTCACTCTTATCCCGTAGGATATTTCCACAGCTTTACATCGGCTATAAATATGCCTCGATCGAATTTACGATCCAAAAGATGTCAATTCCAACATTTCATAAAACATTACTTTCCTTCATTTTCCACTAAATGAAATATCCCACATCATACCCAAGATTTTTATCAGATAGAGGGTCGTCATAGCTTTCTAATGATACCAAGAACGTCCCGATCCAAGTTACGAATCAAAAGTTATGAAGGAAACAAGTTGGAGGATCTGCTATGTTCGCAATGCGAAGCAGCCAGCGAGTTCTCGTTTCCTCATTCGCAGTGCGAAGCTCTCAGCGAATGCCTAAATACACTGGGTTCGCTGACCCATTCGCAGTGCGAACGTCTGGCGAACCGTGGCAAAACCAAAACAGGGTAATTTTCGCAGGAGGAACCTCTGGCGAATCTCTGGTGAATGCTCACCTTCACCTTCGCCGTGCGAACAACTAGCGAATGTTCGCTTTCTCCTTCGCTAGGGGATTCGCAGTGCGAACCTGCGAATACTGGGGTTCTCAGCAGCGCTGTTATGGGTCATTTGGGCCAAAAATCCAACCTTTCTTCCACCAAAACTCATCCAAAGCATACCAAAACATAACCCAATCATACAACAAGTATTCCACACATTTTATATCACGTTTCATCCGTTAGATTTCATCGATTATCCATTTAATCATTTTCTCTCAATTCTAACCTAAGTTCCAAACATCTATTTCTAGAACTTAGAGTGTCTAACTAGAACCCACCTGACAATCGAAGAGGAGTTTGGAGAAGATGATGATGATCCATGGCTTCTTCTTCTTCCTTGAACTTTTTCCCCTCTTTTTCTTCTTTCTTCTCTTCTTCACTTCCTTTCCTCTTCTTCTCCTTTTCTATCTTTTTCTTCTTAACAAATATATATATATATATATAAACCAATATTATATAATATAATCCAATAGAGTAAAATATCTCCAATTGATATTTTGTCATCTCAACCAATTGATCAATTATTAGAGTTATCATAAAAGTCTCTTTTGAACTAATAATAAATTGATCTCTTCAGAGTTCAATAGTTGCTCTATTGATCCCAAGTGTCGATACTTAAAGTACTTAGAGGATTCCCTAAATCCAATTAATCAAAGATAGTGCACATAAATGCTAATCTGATATCCAATTGAGCATTTAGATAATACGGGGTATTACACTCTCCCCCCCTTAAATTGAAATTTGCCCCCGAATTTCCTTTATTCGGCAATACCCACCAATTGTATCCTAGTCTTAGATTCACACTTAATCTTTCTTCCGTCCAAATTTCTGACGCATTCCAATTCCAACTTAACTTCACAGACCAAAATCTTTATTTTTACGAATTATCAAACTTCGGTTCCTTAGTCATACTCTTATTCCAATATTGGGTTAACTTCTAACCTTGCTTTTTTTTCTATAACTCATATGTTGTTCCATACAAAACACTTCGTCGTATCTTACCTTGTTAAGAATGTACCATTCTACATTCCTCCACTGAGTCACAAACAAAATCATAACACCTTATCTTGGTTTAGAACAACCATCACTCATCACCTCTTTGCAATGTAAATCAGTGATTCCTTAACTTCATATAATTTCCGACAACTATCCTTCCGTAAATCCTTCAACGTTCAGAACCACTTCACCATTTGTCAAACGACTTCTTTACCACTTCCATCTGGTCAGATGTTGTACATGGTACTCATTTAAATCCAATATTCCATTTCTTTCGTGTCACACCCAAAAAGGTAATACAATTAGAGCGAAATCTTCTTACTTCCATACTTACACGGAATAATCCTTCAAAATTCTTATCATTCTATCTTAACTCTTTCATACGTCCCTTCCACGGTGCAACTCAAATTCTAACAATGGGATACCACCAATTCTTAGCATTACCAAGTAGCTAACAGTTTGCGGAGAAACACCCTTATTCACTTGGATCCTTAGCAACCAACGCTACAAGAAACTTACTGACGTCCTATGGTAAAACAACTTCCTTACCCACACACAACATCTTAACATCCGTCTAAAACACTCCAGATGATAAAGACACAAGAATTACACAGCTACCATCATAACATATACAACTCCAATTCCCTTCTAAATTCGAACCCATATTTCCAAAATAGCTTAACAACTTTCGTTTCTAGTTACCACATTCCATATCAATTCTTCTTATGGGGTTTCTAACTCATTCAAGGTTCCTTGTTGGTACGAGTTCTCTACTAATATTACATAACACCATCACGAAGCTTCAATCAGATGTGAGTCACCACTTAACCAAACTTAAACCGTTCAAAGCGAAATTGTGAGTTTCCATACTACTCACCAATCCACATACAACACTCTACACGTACACACACCCCCAAAGGACATGCCACGCTTTTCAATTGAATCCATTTTATTCATTCGTTCCGATTCATAAACGATCCAAGTTATATGCTTAACTTCAGAACTTCCAATTCTTACTCGTACATGGAAAGATAACTTTCAAACTTCTTTCTCTAGGTAAAACACAACTGTACGTAACTGGTACCACTCTCACGGAGTCTAAATCTAATACCATGCACCCACGGAAGTTAACGATTACTAACTCGGACCAACTGTTATACCTTACTAAAACCATTATTACACATCGAAGTACATTCCTTGCAAGATCAATACTTCGTGAGTTTTTCCAACTTCCTCCTTAAAGTTCTCAACAGTAATAATAACAATGCACTTAAGACTTCCTCATACACAATACAGTTCCCAAGATTACTTCTCCAAAATTCAAACTCTTTCGTTGGTTGAACAAATGGTCAACTATGCAACACCCTTCAGAAGTTCCGATTCCAAAATAAAAATCCGTCTTTCATTTACTTACCATCCTGATTTCCATTCACACAATACTCTCAAATCGGAGCAACATAAGGTAACAAAACACAGATGATGGTTCCTAAGGGATTTCACAATTCGCACACATGTTAATCGATTACCCATCTGAGGTTAATCGGTTAACTCCTCAGAATTCAAAAGTCATCGCAACTTATAACCATCAATTCAGCTTGTTCTAACTTGAAATATTATTCTTAACTCGTGGCTTCTTAACTTGTATAACCTTCACCAACCATGATCAACTCCAGGTAATACATAACCAAGTTAGAACCTGCTAATGACACACTACAACCGAGTGACAAAGTAAAATTCCAAATTCTGACACAGGCACACAATAAACTTCAGCAGAACAGTTCACTCTCTGTTCATACAACGATACTAGCGGGAAGTCAATAATGACTACATCCTAGGGTCTTAGCCACAACTCTTACTTGACTCGTCCATAAGTAAAACTCAACACACAACCATTACACGGTACTACCAAAGCGACAAACATCTCATAACAAGCATACCGCCTTATTCTCTCACTTGAACTCCTTGGTGAGAAATAAAACAACAACTTCTTTAGTCCAACAAAAGGTAGATTCCGAATAGTCCGATTATTCACAAATATAGAAATTCTCTATACTTGAAAATAGATCGGGGTAATGCATCCTCTTGGAGAACCTTTCCATTACTTCGTACACACTAACCGGGATTTCTTACCCTTTACTATCCATTATACACCACACTTACACCAAATTACTTAACGGAAAATCCGCAACTGACAATTCTCATCAACTATTAACAAAACCCTTCCGGTATAAATCGTTCCATGATTTACACTTAGTCCGTAATAAGTCCTGAATTTCTTTTCGTTGTTTTACCACAATCTTACTTCTTAAAATACAATATTCACGGCTCCACAAGGTACGTCCCTTCACACTTGTCTCAAGAATAAGAATCCATCACGTACATTGTGACTACGGTGCTACTACTACGCTTGTTCTAAGTACCAAGGTGTAACTTTCTCATTCCACGTCATACTAACAGGCTCCTCACAGGTGAACCATCAGTGATTACACTTCCTTAACTATAGGTTTATCAACAACTTAAAATTCCATCGCACACTCGTCCACAATACATTTCGTTGTCACTTCCTCCTAATATACGGTTGACACCGTTTCCCACACCACGTTTACTTTGTTCTCCGCGGTAATCCCCTTAGGTCCAAATATAAAACCATCTTACTAAAATTCCCTTCGATCCAAGATACTTACTCTGTTTCTTAATACAAACTCCTTCCGGTCCGTACCACTACACTTCCGTTACCAAATGGAGTTCATTCTTCCTCCATCACAATACCTTATACGGTTTTTTTGGGTAAGTTAACAAATTCTAAATTGATTTATCACCGAAAACCGAAATCCTGATGTATTACCTTGAACTTAATCTCCACGCATAGCTGAAGATACACTACTCATTTCTTACTCTTCTTTCGGCTCACACTTGTTTCACTTGAAGCATGTAGACACATCCTGGTGTTCCTTCACACACTTCTCTACTACTTTAAGTTCCCATAAAAGGCCGAACGTCCTTAACTCTCAACTTTTAACCAGTCGGAGGATATTATTCCGAACACACTCCTAAAGGTACTCTCGTTCATTTAAGATACTATAACGACCTTAAAAACTGAGGCACCAAACTTATCTCACTTCCGGACCTTACGTCACACGTTCCACGAAACAACTTTTCTTTTCCACGGAATGAGACTACTTGAAATTCTTACCCATACTTGTGGTCCATCCAGCTCCACTAGTGACTTTACATATTCCTCAATACCTTAATCAATCGTCCGATAGAGGTCCTTAATCTTAAGACTCCATAAATTCCAAAGGATTGCTTGAGCAACACACCACTCTTTAATTCCATGCTACCCAAGCACAACTTCCACTAAAACCTCAACCGAGCTGACCAAAACTCCACACTACTAACTCTTGGCTTGATCCTACCCTCACAGCACAAGTTCCGACAACACTTCGGAGTCCTCGTGGTCGCTCAACCATGATTCTACCTATCACATACATAGTATTAGGTTGATCAGACCCAACACTACATAATATGATATTAAGTTTCATGATGGCAAGACACACTTAAGAGGCAGGAATAGATTTACTTATGATGTTTCAAGGCTAGGTCGAGGACACGACCTGCTCTGATACCAACTGTAACGCCCTGTATAATATATATCTAGAATAATACCATACAAGCATTTTATTTGGTACTGACATATCAAAAGTGCCTAACGGCATAGTTCACATACTTGTCCAATTCTAAAACCTAAATACAACACTTGGCACAAGTCATGGAAACTAGCCAAAATAATCAAAACTAAGAACGATATACAATATCCTCAATTGTATACAACAAAAGTACACAGCGGAATAAGCTTAACTAAGCTTCTCTTGAAACATCCGAGCATCGCTCCACTTGTAACCAAACCTACACCTGAAATAAAGCAACTATAGTGGGGTGAGATACATCAAATCTCAGTGAGTTCCCTATCCTATAGATTCTCTCAGCTTTACAGGGTTCTATCAATCCTAACTCAAGTCAAGGGGAATGGAAAATGACTTTGAGTTCACAATCTCACAATCTCACACTATATGGAAACATGTCATGAGTTCATCAACTCACAATATCACTGAAGTAATTACGTCCTGAGTCTGTTACTCAAGATTCCTTACGAATCGATAACCACACCAAGGTATCCCCTGTTCCCGTCCGCTTCTACGTCTAGAAGTCGACCCGAGTCATGGATCCTGGTAACCTACTTGACATACGAATGGATTCGGGTTCTACAGGCCATAAACCGTTATGAACCGTCGCTTCACACGGGCCATAAACCGTCACAAGCATACGCTCCCAGAGCGTCATTCGTACTGCACGCAGGAATCAAACCTGCCAAGTAGTCGTGCATATGTTTCAGAGGAGCTCGAGACCCATGAAACGCACTCACAAGAAAACCGGTTACGATTACGTGATCTCATACACAAACGTGACTGTATTCGACAATCACAAGGCCATAATGCCTTCTCACAACCCACAAAGGTTCACACACATGTTCCATACTAGTGTCTCACTCTCCTCTAGACCATTACTCGGCAAGGATGCACATCTACATCGAATGCACGAGCATCGCCATCTAGATTAATTATCAATCCTAGTCACAACCTAGAATCATATCATTAGGTTTTGGGGTAAAGTTTTCTCACTCTTCCAAATTCATATTTTAAACATGCATATTCCTTCCATTCACAATTTACAATTAGATAGACATGGTACAATAAAAAATATTACAAGTAAACACATATAATAACACATCACATAAAACATCACTTGTCACATTTACATAGTTAACACAATACGTAGGTTTCCTCCGATTCATCTAATCGGGTAACAAATCAATATTCTCACTCTTATCCAGTAGGATATTTCCACAGCTTTACATCGGCTATAAATATGCCTCGATCGAATTTACGATCCAAAAGATGTCAATTCCAACATTTCATAAAACATTACTTTCCTTCATTTTCCACTAAATTAAATATCCCACATCATACCCAATATTTTTATCAGATAGAGGGTCGTCATAGCTTTCTAATGGCACCAAGAACGTCCCGATCCAAGTTACGGATCAAAAGTTATGAAGGAAACAAGTTGGAGGATCTGCTATGTTCGCAATGCGAAGCAGCCAGCGAGTTCTCGCTTCCTCATTCGTAGTACGAAGCTCTCAGCAAATGCCTAAATACACTGGGTTCGCTGACCCATTCGCAGTGCGAACGTCTGGCGAACCGTGGCAGAACCAAAATAGGGTAATGTTCGGAGTGCGAACATCTGGCGAATCTCTGGTGAATGCTCGCCTTCACCTTCGCCGTGCGAACAACTAGCGAATGTTCGCTTTCTCCTTCGTTAGGGGATTCGCAGTGCGAACCTGCGAATACTGGGGTTCTCAGCAGCGCTGTTATGGGTCATTTGGGCCAAAAATCCAACCTTTCTTCCACCAAAACTCATCCAAAGCATACCAAAACATAACCCAATCATACAACAAGTATTCCACACATTTTATATCACGTTTCATCCGTTAGATTTCATCGATTATCCGTTTAATCATTTTCTCTCAATTCTAACCTAAGTTCCAAACATCTATTTCTAGAACTTAGCGTGTCTAACTAGAACCCACCTGATAATCGAAGAGGAGTTTGGAGAAGATGATGATGATCCATGGCTTCTTCTTCTTCCTTGAACTTTTTCCTCTCTTTTTCTTCTTTCTTCTCTTCTTCACTTCCTTTCCTCTTCTTCTCCTTTTCTATCTTTTTCTTCTTAACAAATATATATATATAAACCAATATTATATAATATAATCCAATAGAGTAAAATATCTCCAATTGATATTTTGTCATCTCAACCAATTGATCAATTATTAGAGTTATCATAAAAGTCTCTTTTGAACTAATAATAAATTGATCTCTTCAGAGTTCAATAGTTGCTCTATTGATCCCAAGTGTCGATACTTAAAGTACTTAGAGGATTCCCTAAATCCAATTAATCAAAGATAGTGCACATAAATGCTCATCTGATATCCAATTGAGCATTTAGATAATACGGGGTATTACACTCTCCCCCCTTAAATTGAAATTTGCCCCCGAATTTCCTCTATTCGGCAATTCCCACCAATTGTATCCTAGTCTTAGATTCACACTTAATCTTTCTTCCATCCAAATTTCTGACGCATTCCAATTCCAACTTAACTTCACAGACCAAAATCCTTATTTTCACGAATTATCAAACTTCGGTTCCTTAGTCATACTCTTATTCCAATATTGGGTTAACTTCTAACCTTGCTTTTTTTTTCTATAACTCATATGTTGTTCCATACAAAACACTTCGTCGCATCTTACCTTGTTAAGAATGTACCATTCTACATTCCTCCACTGAGTCACAAACAAAATCATAACACCTTATCTTGGTTTAGAACAACCATCACTCATCACCTCTTTGCAATGTAAATCAGTGATTCCTTAACTTCATACAATTTCCGACAACTATCCTTCCGTAAATCCTTCAACGTTCAGAACCACTTAACCATTAGTCAAACGACTTCTTTACCACTTCCATCTGGTCAGATGCTGTACATGGTACTCATTTAAATCCAATATTCCATTTCTTTCGTGTCACGCACAAAAAGGTAATACAATTAGAGCGAAATCTTCTTACTTCCATACTTACACGCAATAATCCTTCAAAATTCTTATCATTCTAACTTAACTCTTTCATACGTCCTTTCTACAGTGCAACTCAAATTCTAACAATGGGATACCACCAATTCTTAGCATTACCAAGTAGCTAACAGTTTGCGGAGAAACACCCTTATTCACTTGGATCCTTAGCAACCAACGGTACAAGAAACTTACGGACGTCCTATGGTAAAACAACTTCCTCACCCACACACAACATCTTAACATCCGTCTAAAACACTCCAGACGATAAAGACACAAGAATTACACTACTACCATCATAACATATACAACTCCAATTCCCTTCTAAATTCGAACCCATATTTCCAAAATAGCTTAACAACTTTCGTTTCTAGTTACCACATTCCATATCAATTCTTCTTATGGGGTTTATAACTCATTCAAGGTTCCTTGTTGGTATGAGTTCTCAACTAATATTACATAACACCATCACGAAGCTTCAATCAGATGCGAGTCACCACTTAACCAAACTTAAACCATTCAAAGCGAAATTGTGAGTGTCCATACTACTCGCCAATCCACATACAACACTCTACACGTACACACACCCCAAAGGACATGCCACACTTTTCAATTGAATCCATTTTACTCATTCGTTCCGATTCATAAACGATCCAAGTTATATGCTTAACTTCAGAACTTCCAATTCTTACTCGTACATGGAAAGATAACTTTCAAACTTACTTCTCTAGGTAAAACACAACTGTACGTAACAGGTACTACTCTCACGGAGTCTAAATCTAATACCATGAACCCACGGAAGTTAACGATTACTAACTCGGACCAACTGTTATACCTTACTAAAACCATTATTACACATCGAAGTACATTCCATGCAAGATCAATACTTCGTGAGTTTTTCCAACTTCGTCCTTAAAGTTCTCAACAGTAATAATAACAATGCACTTAAGACTTCCTCATACACAACACAGTTCCCAAGATTACTTCTCCAAAAGTCAAACTCTTTCGTCGGTTGAACAAATGGTCAACTATGCAACACCCTTCAGAAGTTCCGATTCCAAAATAAAAATTCGTTTTTCATTTACTTACCATCCCGATTTCCATTCACACAATACTCTCAAATCGGAGCAACATAAGGTAACAAAACACAGATGATGGTTCCTAAGGGATTTCACAATTCGGACACATGTTAATCGATTACCCATATGAGGTTAATCGGTTAACTCCTCAGAATTCAAAAGTCATCGCAACATAAAACCATCAATTCAGCTTGTTCTAACTTGAAATATTATTCTTAACTCGTGGCTTCTTAACTTGTATAACCTTCACTAACCATGATCAACTCCAGGTAATACATAACCAAGTTAGAACCTGCTGATGACACACTACAACCGAGTGACAAGGTAAAATTCCAAATTCTGACACAGGCACACCATAAACTTCAGCGGAACAGTTCACTCTCTGTTCATACAACGATACTAGCGGGAAGTCAATAATGACTACATCCTAGGGTCTTAGCCACAACTCTTACTTGATTCCTCCATAATCAAAACTCAACACACAGCCATTACACGGTACTACCAAAGCGACAAACATCTCATAACAAGCATACCGCCTTATTCCCTCACTTGAACTCCTTGGTGAGAAATAAAACAACAACGTCCTTGGTCCAACAAAAGGTAGATTCCGAATAGTCCGATTATTCACAAATATAGAAATTCTCTATACTTGAAAATAGATCGGGGTAATGCATCCTCTTGGAGAACCTTTCCATTACTTCGTACACACTAACCTGGATTTCTTACCCTTTACTATCCATTACACACCACACTTACACCAAATTACTTAACGGAAAATCCGCAACTGACAATTCTCATCAACTATTAACAAAACCCTTCCGGTATAAATCGTTCCATGATTTACACTTAGTCCGTAATAAGTCCTGAATTTCTTTTCGTTGTTTTACCACAATCTTACTTCTTAAAATACAATATTCACGGCTCCACAAGGTACGTCCCTTCACACTTGTCTCAAGAATAAGAATCCATCACGTACATTGTGACTACGGTGCTACTACTACGCTTGTTCTAAGTACCGAGGTGTAACTTTTTCATTCCACGTCATACTAACAGGCTCCTCACAGGTGAACCATCAGTGATTACACTTCCTTAACTATAGGTTTATCAACAACTTAAAATTCCATCGCACACTCGTCCACAATACATTTCGTTGTCACTTCCTCCTAATATACTGTTGACACCGTTTCCCACACCACGTTTACTTTATTCTCCGCGGTAATCCCCTTAGGTCCAAATATAAAACCATCTTACTAAAATTCCCTTCGATCCAAGATACTTACTCTGTTTCTTAATACAAACTCCTTCCGGTCCGTACCACTACACTTCCGTTACCAAATGGAGTTCATTCTTCCTCCATCACAATACCTTATACGATTTTTTTGGGTAAGTTAACAAATTCTAAATTGATTTATCACTGAAAACCGAAATCCTGATGTATTACCTTGAACTTAATCTCCACGCATAGCTGAAGATACACTACTCATTTCTTACTCTTCTTTCGGCTCACACTTGTTTCACTTGAAGCCTGTAGACACACCCTGGTGTTCCTTCACACACTTCTCTACTACTTTAAGTTCCCATAAAAGGCCGAACGTCCTTAACTCTCAACTTTTAACCAGTCGGAGGATATTATTCCGAACACACTCCTAAAGGTACTCTCGTCCATTCAAGATACTATAACGACCTTAAAAACCGAGGCACCAAACTTATCTCAACCGAGCTGACCAAAACTCCACACTACTAACTCTTGGCTTGATCCTACCCTCACAGCACAAGTTCCGACAACACTTCGGAGTCCTCGTGGTCGCTCAACCATGATTCTACCTATCACATACATAGTATTAGGTTGATCAGACCCAACACTACATAATATGATATTAAGTTTCATGATGGCAAGACACACTTAAGAGGCAGGAATAGATTTACTTATGATGTTTCAAGGCTAGGTCGAGGACACGACCTGCTCTGATACCAACTGTAACGCCCTGTATAATATATATCTAGAATAATACCATACAAGCATTTTATTTGGTACTGACACATCAAAAGTGCCTAACGGCATAGTTCACATACTTGTCCAATTCTAAAACCTAAATACAACACTTGGCACAAGTCATGGAAACTAGCCAAAATAATCAAAACTAAGAACGATATACAATATCCTCAATTGTATACAACAAAAGTACACAGCGGAATAAGCTTAACTAAGCTTCTCTTGAAACATCCGAGCATCGCTCCACTTGTAACCAAACCTACACCTGAAATAAAGCAACTATAGTGGGGTGAGATACATCAAATCTCAGTGAGTTCCCTATCCTATAGATTCTCTCAGCTTTACAGGGTTCTATCAATCCTAACTCAAGTCAAGGGGAATGGAAAATGACTTTGAGTTCACAATCTCACAATCTCACACTATATGGAAACATGTCATGAGTTCATCAACTCACAATATCACTGAAGTAATTACGTCCTGAGTCTGTTACTCAAGATTCCTTACGAATCGATAACCACACCAAGGTATCCCCTGTTCCCGTCCGCTTCTACGTCTAGAAGTCGACCCGAGTCATGGATCCTGGTAACCTACTTGACATACGAATGGATTCGGGTTCTACAGGCCATAAACCGTTATGAACCGTCGCTTCACACGGGCCATAAACCGTCACAAGCATACGCTCCCAGAGCGTCATTCGTACTGCACGCAGGAATCAAACCTGCCAAGTAGTCGTGCATATGTTTCAGAGGAGCTCGAGACCCATGAAACACACTCACAAGAAAACCGGTTACGATTACGTGATCTCATACACAAACGTGATTGTATTCGACAATCACAAGGCCATAATGCCTTCTCATAACCCACAAAGGTTCACACACATGTTCCATACTAGTGTCTCACTCTCCTCTAGACCATTACTCGGCAAGGATGCACATCTACATCGAATGCACGAGCATCGCCATCTAGATTAATTATCAATCCTAGTCACAACCTAGAATCATATCATTAGGTTTTGGGGTAAAGTTTTCTCACTCTTCCAAATTCATATTTTAAACATGCATATTCCTTCCATTCACAATTTACAATTAGATAGACATGGTACAATAAAAAATATTACAAGTAAACACATATAATAACACATCACATAAAACATCACTTGTCACATTTACATAGTTAGCACAATACGTAGGTTTCCTCCGATTCATCTAATCGGGTAACAAATCAATATTCTCACTCTTATCCAGTAGGATATTTCCACAGCTTTACATCGGCTATAAATATGCCTCGATCGAATTTACGATCCAAAAGATGTCAATTCCAACATTTCATAAAACATTACTTTCCTTCATTTTCCACTAAATTAAATATCCCACATCATACCCAATATTTTTATCAGATAGAGGGTCGTCATAGCTTTCTAATGGCACCAAGAACGTCCCGATCCAAGTTACGGATCAAAAGTTATGAAGGAAACAAGTTGGAGGATCTGCTATGTTCGCAATGCGAAGCAGCCAGCGAGTTCTCGCTTCCTCATTCGTAGTACGAAGCTCTCAGCAAATGCCTAAATACACTGGGTTCGCTGACCCATTCGCAGTGCGAACGTCTGGCGAACCGTGGCAGAACCAAAACAGGGTAATGTTCGGAGTGCGAACATCTGGAGAATCTCTGGTGAATGCTCGCCTTCACCTTCGCCGTGCGAACAACTAGCGAATGTTCGCTTTCTCCTTCGCTAGGGGATTCGCAGTGCGAACCTGCGAATACTGGGGTTCTCAGCAGCGCTGTTATGGGTCATTTGGGCCAAAAATCCAACCTTTCTTCCACCAAAACTCATCCAAAGCATACCAAAACATAACCCAATCATACAACAAGTATTCCACACATTTTATATCACGTTTCATCCGTTAGATTTCATCGATTATCCGTTTAATCATTTTCTCTCAATTCTAACCTAAGTTCCAAACATCTATTTCTAGAACTTAGAGTGTCTAACTAGAACCCACCTGACAATCGAAGAGGAGTTTGGAGAAGATGATGATGATCCATGGCTTCTTCTTCTTCCTTGAACTTTTTCCTCTCTTTTTCTTCTTTCTTCTCTTCTTCACTTCCTTTCCTCTTCTTCTCCTTTTCTATCTTTTTCTTCTTAACAAATATATATATATAAACCAATATTATATAATATAATCCAATAGAGTAAAATATCTCCAATTGATATTTTGTCATCTCAACCAATTGATCAATTATTAGAGTTATCATAAAAGTCTCTTTTGAACTAATAATAAATTGATCTCTTCAGAGTTCAATAGTTGCTCTATTGATCCCAAGTGTCGATACTTAAAGTACTTAGAGGATTCCCTAAATCCAATTAATCAAAGATAGTGCACATAAATGCTCATCTGATATCCAATTGAGCATTTAGATAATACGGGGTATTACACTCTCCCCCCTTAAATTGAAATTCGCCCCCGAATTTCCTCTATTCGGCAATACCCACCAATTGTATCCTAGTCTTAGATTCACACTTAATCTTTCTTCCATCCAAATTTCTGACGCATTCCAATTCCAACTTAACTTCACAGACCAAAATCCTTATTTTCACGAATTATCAAACTTCGGTTCCTTAGTCATACTCTTATTCCAATATTGGGTTAACTTCTAACCTTGCTTTTTTTTTCTATAACTCATATGTTGTTCCATACAAAACACTTCGTCGCATCTTACCTTGTTAAGAATGTACCATTCTACATTCCTCCACTGAGTCACAAACAAAATCATAACACCTTATCTTGGTTTAGAACAACCATCACTCATCACCTCTTTGCAATGTAAATCATTGATTCCTTAACTTCATACAATTTCCGACAACTATCCTTCCGTAAATCCTTCAACGTTCAGAACCACTTAACCATTAGTCAAACGACTTCTTTACCACTTCCATCTGGTCAGATGCTGTACATGGTACTCATTTAAATCCAATATTCCATTTCTTTCGTGTCACGCCCAAAAAGGTAATACAATTAGAGCGAAATCTTCTTACTTCCATACTTACACGCAATAATCCTTCAAAATTCTTATCATTCTAACTTAACTCTTTCATACGTCCCTTCCACAGTGCAACTCAAATTCTAACAATGGGATACCACCAATTCTTAGCATTACCAAGTAGCTAACAGTTTGCGGAGAAACACCCTTATTCACTTGGATCCTTAGCAACCAACGGTACAAGAAACTTACGGACGTCCTATGGTAAAACAACTTCCTCACCCACACACAACATCTTAACATCCGTCTAAAACACTCCAGACGATAAAGACACAAGAATTACACTGCTACCATCATAACATATACAACTCCAATTCCCTTCTAAATTCGAACCCATATTTCCAAAATAGGCTAACAACTTTCGTTTCTAGTTACCACATTCCATATCAATTCTTCTTATGGGGTTTATAACTCATTCAAGGTTCCTTGTTGGTATGAGTTCTCAACTAATATTACATAACACCATCACGAAGCTTCAATCAGATGCGAGTCACCACTTAACCAAACTTAAACCATTCAAAGCGGAATTGTGAGTGTCCATACTACTCACCAATCCACATACAACACTCTACACGTACACACACCCCAAAGGACATGCCACGCTTTTCAATTGAATCCATTTTACTCATTCGTTCCGATTCATAAACGATCCAAGTTATATGCTTAACTTCAGAACTTCCAATTCTTACTCGTACATGGAAAGATAACTTTCAAACTTACTTCTCTAGGTAAAACACAACTGTACGTAACAGGTACCACTCTCACGGAGTCTAAATCTAATACCATGAACCCACGGAAGTTAACGATTACTAACTCGGACCAACTGTTATAACTTACTAAAACCATTATTACACATCGAAGTACATTCCTTGCAAGATCAATACTTCGTGAGTTTTTCCAACTTCGTCCTTAAAGTTCTCAACAGTAATAATAACAATGCACTTAAGACTTCCTCATACACAACACAGTTCCCAAGATTACTTCTCCAAAAGTCAAACTCTTTCGTCGGTTGAACAAATGGTCAACTATGCAACACCCTTCAGAAGTTCCGATTCCAAAATAAAAATTCGTTTTTCATTTACTTACCATCCCGATTTCCATTCACACAATACTCTCAAATCGGAGCAACATAAGGTAACAAAACACAGATGATGGTTCCTAAGGGATTTCACAATTCGGACACATGTTAATCGATTACCCATATGAGGTTAATCGGTTAACTCCTCAGAATTCAAAAGTCATCGCAACTTAAAACCATCAATTCAGCTTGTTCTAACTTGAAATATTATTCTTAACTCGTGGCTTCTTAACTTGTATAACCTTCACTAACCATGATCAACTCCAGGTAATACATAACAAAGTTAGAACCTGCTGATGACACACTACAACCGAGTGACAAGGTAAAATTCCAAATTCTGACACAGGCACACCATAAACTTCAGCGGAACAGTTCACTCTCTGTTCATACAACGATACTAGCGGGAAGTCAATAATGACTACATCCTAGGGTCTTAGCCACAACTCTTACTTGATTCCTCCATAATCAAAACTCAACACACAGCCATTACACGGTACTACCAAAGCGACAAACATCTCATAACAAGCATACCGCCTTATTCTCTCACTTGAACTCCTTGGTGAGAAATAAAACAACAACGTCCTTGGTCCAACAAAAGGTAGATTCCGAATAGTCCGATTATTCACAAATATAGAAATTCTCTATACTTGAAAATAGATCGGGGTAATGCATCCTCTTGGAGAACCTTTCCATTACTTCGTACACACTAACCTGGATTTCTTACCCTTTACTATCCATTACACACCACACTTACACCAAATTACTTAACGGAAAATCCGCAACTGACAATTCTCATCAACTATTAACAAAACCCTTCCGGTATAAATCGTTCCATGATTTACACTTAGTCCGTAATAAGTCCTGAATTTCTTTTCGTTGTTTTACCACAATCTTACTTCTTAAAATACAATATTCACGGCTCCACAAGGTACGTCCCTTCACAATTGTCTCAAGAATAAGAATCCATCACGTACATTGTGGCTACGGTGCTACTACTACGCTTGTTCTAAGTACCGAGGTGTAACTTTTTCATTCCACGTCATACTAACAGGCTCCTCACAGGTGAACCATCAGTGATTACACTTCCTTAACTATAGGTTTATCAACAACTTAAAATTCCATCGCACACTCGTCCACAATACATTTCGTTGTCACTTCCTCCTAATATACTGTTGACACCGTTTCCCACACCACGTTTACTTTGTTCTCCGCGGTAATCCCCTTAGGTCCAAATATAAAACCATCTTACTAAAATTCCCTTCGATCCAAGATACTTACTCTGTTTCTTAATACAAACTCCTTCCGGTCCGTACCACTACACTTCCGTTACCAAATGGAGTTCATTCTTCCTCCATCACAATACCTTATACGGTTTTTTTGGGTAAGTTAACAAATTCTAAATTGATTTATCACTGAAAACCGAAATCCTGATGTATTACCTTGAACTTAATCTCCACGCATAACTGAAGATACACTACTCATTTCTTACTCTTCTTTCGGCTCACACTTGTTTCACTTGAAGCCTGTAGACACATCCTGGTGTTCCTTCACACACTTCTCTACTACTTTAAGTTCCCATAAAAGGCCGAACGTCCTTAACTCTCAACTTTTAACCAGTCGGAGGATATTATTCCGAACACACTCCTAAAGGTACTCTCGTCCATTCAAGATACTATAACGACCTTAAAAACTGAGGCACCAAACTTATCTCAACCGAGCTGACCAAAACTCCACACTACTAACTCTTGGCTTGATCCTACCCTCACAGCACAAGTTCCGACAACACTTCGGAGTCCTCATGGTCGCTCAACCATGATTCTACCTATCACATACATAGTATTAGGTTGATCAGACCCAACACTACATAATATGATATTAAGTTTCATGATGGCAAGACACACTTAAGAGGCAGGAATAGATTTACTTATGATGTTTCAAGGCTAGGTCGAGGACACGACCTGCTCTGATACCAACTGTAACGCCCTGTATAATATATATCTAGAATAATACCATACAAGCATTTTATTTGGTACTGACACATCAAAAGTGCCTAACGGCATAGTTCACATACTTGTCCAATTCTAAAACCTAAATACAACACTTGGCACAAGTCATGGAAACTAGCCAAAATAATCAAAACTAAGAACGATATACAATATCCTCAATTGTATACAACAAAAGTACACAGCGGAATAAGCTTAACTAAGCTTCTCTTGAAACATCCGAGCATCGCTCCACTTGTAACCAAACCTACACCTGAAATAAAGCAACTATAGTGGGGTGAGATACATCAAATCTCAGTGAGTTCCCTATCCTATAGATTCTCTCAGCTTTACAGGGTTCTATCAATCCTAACTCAAGTAAAGGGGAATGGAAAATGACTTTGAGTTCACAATCTCACAATCTCACACTATATGGAAACATGTCATGAGTTCATCAACTCACAATATCACTGAAGTAATTACGTCCTGAGTCTGTTACTCAAGATTCCTTACGAATCGATAACCACACCAAGAAATCCCCTGTTCCCGTCCGCTTCTACGTCTAGAAGTCGACCCGAGTCATGGATCCTGGTTACCTAGTTGACATACGAATGGATTCGGGTTCTACAGGCCATAAACCGTTATGAACCGTCGCTTCACACGGGCCATAAACCGTCACAAGCATACGCTCCCAAAGCATCATTCGTACTGCACGCAGGAATCAAACCTGCCAAGTAGTCGTGCATATGTTTCAGAGGAGCTCGAGACCCATGAAACGCACTCACAAGAAAACCGGTTACGATTACGTGATCTCATACACAAACGTGATTGTATTCGACAATCACAAGGCCATAATGCCTTCTCACAACCCACAAAGGTTCACACACATGTTCCATACTAGTGTCTCACTCTCCTCTAGACCATTACTCGGCAAGGATGCACATCTACATCGAATGCACGAGCATCGCCATCTAGATTAATTATCAATCCTAGTCACAACCTAGAATCATATCATTAGGTTTTGGGGGAAAGTTTTCTCACTCTTCCAAATTCATATTTTAAACATGCATATTCCTTCCATTCACAATTTACAATTAGATAGACATGGTACAATCAAAAATATTACAAGTAAACACATATAATAACACATCACATAAAACATCACTTGTCACATTTACATAGTTAACACAATACGTAGGTTTCCTCCGATTCATCTAATCGGGTAACAAATCAATATTCTCACTCTTATCCAGTAGGATATTTCCACAGCTTTACATCGGCTATAAATATGCCTCGATCGAATTTACGATCCAAAAGATGTCAATTCCAACATTTCATAAAACATTACTTTCCTTCATTTTCCACTAAATTAAATATCCCACATCATACCCAATATTTTTATCAGATAGAGGGTCGTCATAGCTTTCTAATGGCACCAAGAACGTCCCGATCCAAGTTACGGATCAAAAGTTATGAAGGAAACAAGTTGGAGGATCTGCTATGTTCGCAATGCGAAGCAGCCAGCGAGTTCTCGCTTCCTCATTCGTAGTAAGAAGCTCTCAGCAAATGCCTAAATACACTGGGTTCGCTGACCCATTCGCAGTGCGAACGTCTGGCGAACCGTGGCAGAACCAAAACAGGGTAATGTTCGGAGTGCGAACATCTGGCGAATCTCTGGTGAATGCTCGCCTTCACCTTCGCCGTGCGAACAACTAGCGAATGTTCGCTTTCTCCTTCGCTAGGGGATTCGCAGTGCGAACCTGCGAATACTGGGGTTCTCAGCAGCGCTGTTATGGGTCATTTGGGCCAAAAATCCAACCTTTCTTCCACCAAAACTCATCCAAAGCATACCAAAACATAACCCAATCATACAACAAGTATTCCACACATTTTATATCACGTTTCATCCGTTAGATTTCATCGATTATCCGTTTAATCATTTTCTCTCAATTCTAACCTAAGTTCCAAACATCTATTTCTAGAACTTAGAGTGTCTAACTAGAACCCACCTGACAATCGAAGAGGAGTTTGGAGAAGATGATGATGATCCATGGCTTCTTCTTCTTCCTTGAACTTTTTCCTCTCTTTTTCTTCTTTCTTCACTTCTTCACTTCCTTTCCTCTTCTTCTCCTTTTCTATCTTTTTCTTCTTAACAAATATATATATATAAACCAATATTATATAATATAATCCAATAGAGTAAAATATCTCCAATTGATATTTTGTCATCTCAACCAATTGATCAATTATTAGAGTTATCATAAAAGTCTCTTTTGAACTAATAATAAATAGATCTCTTCAGAGTTCAATAGTTGTTATATTGATCCCAAGTGTCGATACTTAAAGTACTTAGAGGATTCCCTAAATCCAATTAATCAAAGATAGTGCACATAAATGCTCATCTGATATCCAATTGAGCATTTAGATAATACGGGGTATTACACTCTCCCCCCTTAAATTGAAATTCGCCCCCGAATTTCCTCTATTCGGCAATACCCACCAATTGTATCCTAGTCTTAGATTCACACTTAATCTTTCTTCCATCCAAATTTCTGACGCATTCCAATTCCAACTTAACTTCACAGACCAAAATCCTTATTTTCACGAATTATCAAACTTCGGTTCCTTAGTCATACTCTTATTCCAATATTGGGTTAACTTCTAACCTTGCTTTTTTTTTCTATAACTCATATGTTGTTCCATACAAAACACTTCGTCGCATCTTACCTTGTTAAGAATGTACCATTCTACATTCCTCCACTGAGTCACAAACAAAATCATAACACCTTATCTTGGTTTAGAACAACCATCACTCATCACCTCTTTGCAATGTAAATCAGTGATTCCTTAACTTCATACAATTTCCGACAACTATCCTTCCGTAAATCCTTCAACGTTCAGAACCACTTAACCATTAGTCAAACGACTTCTTTACCACTTCCATCTGGTCAGATGCTGTACATGGTACTCATTTAAATCCAATATTCCATTTCTTTCGTGTCACGCCCAAAAAGGTAATACAATTAGAGCGAAATCTTCTTACTTCCATACTTACACGCAATAATCCTTCAAAATTCTTATCATTCTAACTTAACTCTTTCATACGTCCCTTCCACAGTGCAACTCAAATTCTAACAATGGGATACCACCAATTCTTAGCATTACTAAGTAGCTAACAGTTTGCGGAGAAACACCCTTATTCACTTGGATCCTTAGCAACCAACAGTACAAGAAACTTACTGACGTCCTATGGTAAAACAACTTCCTCACCCACACCCAACATCTTAACATCCGTCTAAAACACTCCAGACGATAAAGACACAAGAATTACACTGCTACCATCATAACATATACAACTCCAATTCCCTTCTAAATTCGAACCCATATTCCCAAAATAGCTTAACAACTTTCGTTTCTAGTTACCACATTCCATATCAATTCTTCTTATGGGGTTTGTAACTCATTCAAGGTTCCTTGTTGGTACGAGTTCTCAACTAATATTACATAACACCATCACAAAGCTTCAATCAGATGTGAGTCACCACTTAACCAAACTTAAACCATTCAAAGCGAAATTGTGAGTTTCCATACTACTCACCAATCCACATACAACACTCTACACGTACACACACCCCCAAAGGACATGCCACGCTTTTCAATTGAATCCATTTTACTCATTCGTTCCGATTCATAAACGATCCAAGTTATATGCTTAACTTCAGAACTTCCAATTCTTACTCGTACATGGAAAGATAACTTTCAAACTTCCTTCTCTAGGTAAAACACAACTGTACATAACTGGTACCACTCTCACGGAGTCTAAATCTAATACCATGAACCCACAGAAGTTAACGATTACTAACTTGGACCAACTGTTATACCTTACTAAAACCATTATTACACATCGAAGTACATTCCTAGCAAGATCAATACTTCGTGAGTTTTTCCAACTTCGTCCTTAAAGTTCTCAACAGTAATAATAACAATGCACTTAAGACTTCCTCATACACAACACAGTTCCCAAGATTACTTCTCCAAAAGTCAAACTCTTTCGTTGGTTGAACAAATGGTCAACTATGCAACACCCTTCAGAAGTTCCGATTCCAAAATAAAAATTCATCTTTCATTTACTTACCATCCTGATTTCCATTCACACAATACTCTCAAATCGAAGCAACATAAGGTAACAAAACACAGATGATGGTTCCTAAGGGATTTCACAATTCGCACACATGTTAATCGTTTACCCATCTGAGGTTAATCAGTTAACTCCTCAGAATTCAAAAGTCATCGCAACTTAAAACCATCAATTCAGCTTGTTCTAACTTGAAATATTATTCTTAACTCGTGGCTTCTTAACTTGTATAACCTTCACCAACCATGATCAACTCCAGGTAATATATAACCAAGTTAGAACCTGCTGATGACACAATACAACCGAGTGACAAGGTAAAATTCCAAATTCTGACACAGGCACACCATAAACTTCAGCGGAACAATTCACTCTCTGTTAATACAACGATACTAGCGGGAAGTCAATAATGACTACATCCTAGGGTCTTAGCCACAACTCTTACTTGATTCGTCCATAAGCAAAACTCAACACACAGCCATTACACGGTACTACCAAAGCGACAAACATCTCATAACAAGCATACCGCCTTATTCTCTCACTTGAACTCCTTGGTGAGAAATAAAACAACAACGTCCTTGGTCCAACAAAAGGTAGATTCCGAATAGTCCGATTATTCACAAATATAGAAATTCTCTATACATGAAAATAGATCGGGGTAATGCGTCCTCTTGGAGAACCTTTCCATTACTTAGTACACACTAACCGGGATTTCTTACCCTTTACTATCCATTACACACCACACTTACACCAAATTACTTAACGGAAAATCCGCAACTGACAATTCTCATCAACTATTAACAAAACCCTTCCGGTATAAATCGTTCCATGATTTACACTTAGTCCGTAATAAGTCCTGAATTTATTTTCGTTGTTTTACCACAATCTTACTTCTTAAAATACAATATTCACGGCTCCACAAGGTACGTCCCTTCACACTTGTCTCAAGAATAAGAATCCATCACGTACATTGTGACTACGGTGCTACTACTACGCTTGTTCTAAGTACCAAGGTGTAACTTTCTCATTCCACGTCATACTAACAGGCTCCTCACAGGTGAACCATCAGTGATTACACTTCCTTAACTATAGGTTTATCAACAACTTAAAATTCCATCGCACACTCGTCCACAATACATTCCGTTGTCACTTCCTCCTAATATACTGTTGACACCGTTTCCCACACCACGTTTACTTTGTTCTCCGCGGTAATCCCCTTAGGTCCAAATATAAAACCATCTTACTAAAATTCCCTTCGATCCAAGATACTTACTCTGTTTCTTAATACAAACTCCTTCCGGTCCGTACCACTACACTTCCGTTACCAAATGGAGTTCATTCTTCCTCCATCACAATACCTTATACGATTTTTTTAGGTAAGTTAACAAATTCTAAATTGATTTATCACCGAAAACCGAAATCCTGATGTATTACCTTGAACTTAATCTCCACGCATAGCTGAAGATACACTACTCATTTCTTACTCTTCTTTCGGCTCACACTTGTTTCACTTGAAGCATGTAGGCACATCCTGGTGTTCCTTCACACACTTCTCTACTACTTTAAGTTCCCATAAAAGGCCGAACGTCCTTAACTCTCAACTTTTAACCAGTCAGAGGATATTATTCCGAACACACTCCTAAAGGCACTCTCGTCCATTCAAGATACTATAACGACCTTAAAAACTAAGGCACCAAACTTATCTCACTTCCAGACCTTACGTCACACGTTCCACGAAACAACTTTTCTTTTCCATGGAATGAGAATACTTGAAATTCTTACCCATACTTGTGGTCCATCCAACTCCACTAGCGACTTTACATATTCCTCAATACCTTAATCAATCGTCCGATAGAGGTCTTTAATCTTAAGACTCCATAAATTCCAAAGGATTGCTTGAGCAACACACCACTCTTTAATTCCATGCTACCCAAGCACAACTTCCACTAAAACCTCAACCGAGCTGACCAAAACTCCACACTACTAACTCTTGGCTTGACCCTACCCTCACAACACAAGTTCCGACAACACTTCGGAGTCCTCGTGGTCGCTCAACCATGATTCTACCTATCACATACATAGTATTAGGTTGATCAGACCCAACACTACATAATATGATATTAAGTTTCATGATGGAAAGACACACTTAAGAGGCAGGAATAGATTTACTTATGATGTTTCAAGGCTAGGTCGAGGACACGACCTGCTCTGATACCAACTGTAACGCCCTGTATAATATATATCTAGAATAATACCATACAAGCATTTTATTTGGTACTGACACATCAAAAGTGC
Source organism: Lathyrus tuberosus (assembly GCA_022829125.1). Classification (NCBI taxonomy): domain Eukaryota; kingdom Viridiplantae; phylum Streptophyta; class Magnoliopsida; order Fabales; family Fabaceae; genus Lathyrus; species Lathyrus tuberosus. The sequence continues at coordinate 3,183,563 of JALAZF010000152.1, read as the reverse complement.
CTAAAGGCATAGTTCACATACTTGTCCAATTCTAAAACCTAAATACAACACTTGGCACAAGTCATGGAAACTAGCCAAAATAATCAAAACTAAGAACGATATACAATATCCTCAATTGTATACAACAAAAGTACACAGCGGAATAAGCTTTACTAAGATTCTCTTGAAACATCCGAGCATCGCTCCACTTGTAACCAAACCTGCACCTGAAATAAAGCAACTATAGTGGGGTGAGATACATCAAATCTCAGTGAGGTCCCTATCCTATAGATTCTCTCAGCTTTACAGGGTTCTATCAATCCTAACTCAAGTCAAGGGGAAGGGAAAATGACTTTGAGTTCACAATCTCACAATCTCACACTATATGGAAACATGTCTTGAGTTCATCAACTCACAGTATCACTGAAGGAATTACGTCCTGAGTCTGTTACTCAAGATTCCTTACGAATCGATAACCACACCAAGGCATCCCCTGTTCCCGTCCGCTTCTACGTCTAGAAGTCGACCCGAGTCATGGATCCTGGTAACCTACTTGACATACGAATGGATTCGGGTTCTACAGGCCATAAACTGTTATGAACCGTCGCTTCACACGGGCCATAAACCGTCACAAGCATACGCTCCCAAAGCGTCATTCGTACTGCACGCTGGAATCAAACCTGCCAAGTAGTCGTGCATATGTTTCAGAGGAGCTCGAGACCCATGAAACGCACTCACAAGAAAACCGGTTACGATTACGTGATCTCATACACAAACGTGATTGTATTCGACAATCACAAGGCCATAATGCCTTCTCACAACCCACAAAGGTTCACACACATGTTCCATACTAGTGTCTCACTCTCCTCTAGACCATTACTCGGCAAGGATGCACATCTACATTGAATGCACGAGCATCGCCATCTAGATTAATTATCAATCCTAGTCACAACCTAGAATCATATCATTAGGTTTTGGGGTAAAGTTTCCTCACTCTTCCAAATTCATATTTTAAACATGCATATTCCTTCCATTCACAATTTACAATTAGATAGACATGGTACAATCACAAATATTACAAGTAAACACATATAATAGCACATCACATAAAACATCACTTGTCACATTTACATAGTTAACACAATACGTAGGTTTCCTCCGATTCATCTAATCGGGTAACAAATCAATATTCTCACTCTTATCCCGTAGGATATTTCCACAGCTTTACATCGGCTATAAATATGCCTTGATCGAATTTACGATCCAAAAGATGTCAATTCCAACATTTCATAAAACATTACTTTCCTTCATTTTCCACTAAATGAAATATCCCACATCATACCCAAGATTTTTTTCAGATAGAGGGTCGTCATAGCTTTCTAATGACACCAAGAACGTCCCGATCCAAGTTACGGATCAAAAGTTATGAAGGAAACAAGTTGGAGGATCTGCTATGTTCGCAATGCGAATCAGCCAGCGAGTTCTCGCTTCCTCATTCGCAGTGCGAAGCTCTCAGCGAATGCCTAAATACACTGGGTTCGCTGACCCATTCGCAGTGCGAACGTCTGGCGAACCGTGGCAGAACCAAAACAGGGTAATGTTCGCAGTGCGAACCTCTGGCGAATCTCTGGTGAATGCTCGCCTTCACCTTCGCCGTGCGAACAACTAGCGAATGTTCGCTTTCTCCTTCGCTAGGGGATTCGCAGTGCGAACCTGCGAATACTGGTGTTCTCAGCAGCAATGTTATGGGTCATTTGGGCCAAAAATCCAACCTTTCTTCCACCAAAACTCATCCAAAGCATACCAAAACATAACCCAATCATACAACAAGTATTCCACACATTTTATATCACGTTTCATCCGTTAGATTTCATCGATTATCCGTTTAATCATTTTCTCTCAATTCTAACCTAAGTTCCAAACATCTATTTCTAGAACTTAGAGTGTCTAACTAGAACCCACCTGACAATCGAAGAGGAGTTTGGAGAAGATGATGATGATCCATGGCTTCTTCTTCTTCCTTGAACTTTTTCCTCTCTTTTTCTTCTTTCTTCTCTTCTTCACTTCCTTTCCTCTTCTTCTCCTTTTCTATCTTTTTCTTCTTAACAAATATATATATATATATATATATATATATATATATATATATATATAAACCAATATTATATAATATAATCCAATAGAGTAAAATATCTCCAATTGATATTTTGTTATCTCAACCAATTGATCAATTATTAGAGTTATCATAAAAGTCTCTTTTGAACTAATAATAAATTGATCTCTTCAGAGTTCAATAATTGCTCTATTGATCCCAAGTGTCGATACTTAAAGTACTTAGAGGACTCCCTAAATCCAATTAATCAAAGATAGTGCACATAGATGCTCATCTGATATCTAATTGAGCATTTAGATATATACGGGGTATTACAAAGAGGATGGGGGTGTACCTGTAAGGCACTCCGATGCTAAAGTATGAATTGGGAGAAAGAGAAGACAAGTACAAAGTATATGTTTCGTAGGGTGATTTCGAATACCTGACCCTCTCAAATGAGAGGGTTTTTATAGTGCCCCAATCGCTAGGCCATTGGTCCCTATTTTCGGGGCGAGATAATTGTTTCCCAAAGAATAGGTAACTGTCAGAAACTAGTCGTTGGGACGGGTAGATGTGCCCGAAACTAGCCGTTGCCACGGGCAGAGGCGCAGTTGCGGGCACAGGTGTCGTGACTGTTTCTGGATGGTGGAACCGTGCGTGACGGGCAGGAACTACCGAGAAGGGACAGCTGACCCTTGGGGTCATCCAACCAGCCTTGCCCGGTAGAGGGGCAGAAAGGTAAATGCTGCCCTAAATTGGCTGGACTTAGGCAATTAGGACGTTTTGGAAGATGAAGTGGATTGGCCCATGTTTAGTCATTGGGCCAGTCCGGAACATAAGCGTTAGATAATTTCACTTATATATAAATAAATATCACTTTTCATCACGGTTGAAAATAAAAACTGTGGTGATATACATGGTCAATACTCAATAACATTTGTTATTAAGAGAAATGGCTAATTGTTGGTGATGGGGTTCGAACTATTTCACTCAGTGTACTTTTCACTACGGTTGTTACTTCTGACCGTTGTGACATGTCATCTAGTAAATAAGTAAAAAAATATGCGGCCAGAATAAATATATTACCACGGTTAACACTATGTTCGTCGTAATATTGATATTACGAAAAACTTATTTTGTAATAGTGCTAGTAGCATGGGAAACAAAACCCTAGGAAACGTGAAGAAGAATACCCTTAATTGTCTTTTTTTTAATGGTGTTGACAAAGATACTTAACAACTTTAATATATAATATATAAAGTTAGAAATAAAAAGAAAATTAACTCAGTTGAATTCATTAGTAATTTTCAATTGACCTAATAATGTTTAATTAATTCTAGTTAAAATTAAAATTAAAAGACAACGTAAACATTTGATAACCAATTGAATCCTATGGGGTTACATGAAAATGGAAATTTTTAATTAATTCTATTTCAAACAAAAATAAAAAGACCAAGTAAATATTAATTGAAAAAAATACCATGTAATGAATGATTTAATATGAGAAGTTAGAAATTATAATAGAAATGGAAAGTTATAAAAGCATTTAATTAAAAAAAGAAGAAGGTAATGAGATAAATATAATTTTTAGAAAAAATAATAAATGAAGGAAAAATTATTTAAATAAAATAAATAAAAAATGAAGAAAAAGGTAAGAAACATAATTACCTAGTGACCCTCAAATTTGGGCAAAATGTTAAGAGATTTAAGAATTTTAATATATAAGATAAGATACCATTTACAATTATGCTATAATTTTTCAATTCTTTTAATTTTCTTTCCATAATATCACGAATAAAAGATATTTTCTAAATTTTTATACAAAATTGAAAATATTCAAAAGTTTTGAAATTATTAAAATAACATATAATTTAAGATTTGGGAATTATTAAAAGAAATGTATACAAAATTTTTAATTAACTTTCCGTGAATGGGCAAATCCAAGATGTATATAAGAGAAGAAATCTTTTAAAGTTTGACACCAGCATCCAAATAGTTGCCTCTCTTCTCTCTTGTTCACTTGACATCAATTTTCATATTCATGTCTCAACCCAACACCCACATGGACACCAACGTCCAGGTAGTTGCCTCTCTTTTCTCTTCTTCTACTTCAGTTCACATCATTTTTCATTCATTATGTTTTATATAATTTCATTGATTCATAAACTTGGAATTTTTTCAGTTGGATCAAAATGATGCTAATGTTGATATATAACTTCACAAATCAGATGAAACAGCGTGAAGAAAATATTGTGTTCCTTAACTCTCAATCGAATCGGTTAACTGAATCTGCACTTGACTTACAAGGTTTGCACTTGTTTTGTTCTCTGTGGATTTATAAGAGTATGATTAGAATTTAGTGTACTTTTATGAATTATTTTTGTTCTCTGTGGGTTTTTATTAATTTAAGATGAAATATTTATTTTAGTGAGTCTTGGAAGGTATCATTCTGGCAATGTGGTTAGATCAGATAATGGGAATGGTGCATTTCGTACCGAAGAGGAAACTGTGGAACAGATATTGAAGAAAGAGGACACTGCTGCGAGCATATTTTGTTGGATAAAAGCTAATACTCATACCTCAAACTTGCCTTTTGTAAAGGATGCTCTTGGTGTTGTGGCTACCCTTGCTAAAGTTGAGAATGATGATCTTAGGTAAATATTATTCTTAAGTAGCAAAGAAATGTAAATATAAGCTACTTTTTAATATTACTAAATTTTCTAAATAATTGCAATTGTGTTAAACAGGATCCTTTCTGAGTACGTGGGTTTGGAGAGGATGCTAGCAATTGTGTGCAGTACTGATGAAGGTGTTAAAGCACTGGAGAAGTATGATCCAGAAGGCACAATAAACTGCAACGGCGGTTTGCATGGAATTGGATCTTTAATTGGAAAAATAATACATGGACGATTTGTTGTCATATGTCTTGAAGATTTAATGCAAGTTATATCTATGCGCCCGTTGGCATGCATGTTTATATCTATGCGCCCGTTGGCATGCATGTTTTTCACACAATTCCTTCATATAAAAAGATATAATCACAGAGACCGTATTTAGGACTAATTCATGCAGCCCTGTACTATCTTCATAAGACGCGAAAAACTCACTTTATAAGTACACATGCAAGTTTAAGCAAATTTTAAATCACTGATTTACTTGTTTTATTTTAGACCAATTGTTGGAGGTTTTGTTGAGGAAGATCCACAAAAGAAGTTGGCTATTCCAAAGCCGAAACTGCCAAATGGGGGGTGCCCTCCAGGATTTCTTGATTTTGCAGCGAACATGATCCCTCTAGATTCAAATAAATTGTCTTTTCTTACTGCTACTGGGTACGGTCTTAGAGAGACGCTGTTTTATAGCCTTTTTTTCTCGCCTACAAATATATAAAACCCGAAAAGAAATGTTGCTTGCTCTTCCATGCATTACTGATGGAGCATTGTCATTAGATGGTGGAATGATAAGGAAACGTGGTATCTTTGCTTGTGGTAGCAGGTCAGTATCAAATTAATCTTATCTTTTTTTTATTTTTTCGACTTGTCATCAATGAAACTTATTTGGCTGCAGAAATGATGTAGAAGTAAAGTTTCCTCTAATAGGCGGAGAATCAGATTATACTGAAGCTGAAGATATGGTGAGGATGCTGGCATGGGAAACTTGCTGCTGATATACAAAGAAAGCAGCAGTTGCTGGACTGTAGTCCATTACTTGAAGTCACTATGATTCCTACATATAGAAAATATTTGTCCATCATACATAAACAAAGTGATTATTGAGTTTTGCAATAGAGTAAGACGTGAGAAATGCATAAATTTGGTGGAAAGAGCTGATATATGATATTGGACACATTTATATTTGCATGTCTACTTTGAGGCTAAGAAACAAGATAATTGAACTTCAACGAGAGGACGCATATTTTTATATTGTGTTCAACTCATCATGTGGATGAAGGAATTTAATTGTATGCTTATATTGGTTATAAACATGTCAAAATTGTATCACCAATTTTCTCAAGATTTGAGTAGAATAATGCAATGCTATACACTAAGAACTGTTTATAAAATTTATATTATATAAATTCAAGGCTTTAATAGTATTTTCGTCCCTGTAAGTTGGCGAGTTTTTGGTTTTCGTCCCTGTAATTTATTTTTTTTTGTTTTAGTCCCTATATCTTCTTTTTGTTTGCTGTTTAGTCCCTAAAGTCAAAATCCGCAGGAAAATTCAAAGGTTTCCTGCGGATTTTCCTGCAGAATTTCCTGCGGATTTTGGTTTTAAGGACTAAAACGAACGCGAATATGAAATATAGGGACCAAAACCAAAAAAAAAAAATTACAGGGTCGAAAATAAAAAACACGCTAACTTACAGGGACGAAAACACTATTTAAGCCTAAATTCAATGAGAACATATAAGGGTCACCGGCATAGTGCCCTAACATCAGAACTTATGATTAAACTAAAAAAAAATCTAATTTAGTTATATGTTACATGAATTAAATGATGTTTGATATGTTAACATACATATAATTTATTTTAATTAAATATGATTTGATTAAATACACAATATTTGATAATTATCAACTTTGAACGTAAAGTTATATTTTGAGAGAATAAAAGGGTCACGGTAATCATAATTGAGGTTAGAATGTTAATAATAAATAAAATGACATAGGTTTTAAAATGTAAATTTTTTTTAGCTTACTTTGACTAAATATTGCTTCAAATTTACCAAAAGGGTGTGAAGAGTCGTGTACATACTAGTGATTGTAGATCACTTCTCAAAATGTATAAAATTTATCCTTTTGAAAGAGGTGGATCATAAAAATATGGTAAAATATGTTGAATAAATAACTATTAAGTTAATTACTTCAACATCCTATTATGCACAAATTAATGGTCCGGTCGAAGCAATCAACAAAATCTTGATAAGAATATTTTTTTTTTTGATAAGCGATAAGAATCATTAATAAATACATTAATCATAAGCTTCGAAATTGGCATGAAACACTGAACAAAGTGTCGTGGAATGATAATGATTCCAAAAAGGCACTATATGGACTATTTTCTAGTGGCTTATGTGTAAGATGTTGTACTACTAGTAAATTTGAACTTTGAAATCGTTGAGGTTGAAAAAGAATATGACCTATTAACACAAGACTACTGAAACATGATGTATAATAATTAGAATGGCCTATGTAAAGAAAAAATGCTGGCGTTAAAAAGAGATAATTATCAAGTTTTGTGATGAAAAGATCAAAAACGGAAAATTTCAAAAATTGCAAGTATAGGTGTGTTCGCTGTGGATTTTGGCGAACAATCTCTGGTTTACCAATCTCTTATAAAACTGGGTCACTTGCAGGATTAACCATACAAATCCTAGGACACATGTGCAAAATTTTATCTAACTCTTAGAATAATGGTGTTTTGATGGTTTGATTTGTTATATAAATGGTTTGGTTAAAGAACTAAAGGGCTACTTCTGGCGAAAAGATAATTTGAATAAAACTAAAACTTGGATAAAATAAATGACAAAAGATAAATGACTGGAAAAAAGGTAAAAGGAATTATAAAAGACTTTGAAATTTTATAAACTTAAAAGATGGTGTTTTACACGTACATTTCCAGATAAGAAACTCTTTTCTCTCGCATGGGTACTTTGAGTGTTTACAGGAATTTAGTACAAGTTTTCACACACTAAAATTCTACAACAACTATCCTATTTATACACAAATACAATAACTGCCTAATAACGGAAAAACTCCAAGTTTTTTACACTTGGCCTTCTGCATGTCTTCTTTTCTTCTAAAGCTTCCACGCGTCTTCTGCCAAACGTTATAACTCTTTAAATTTGAATTTTCCCTTTACGTCGAAACGTTGCACCTCTTCATCTTGTCGAATTGTCGAAAAGTAACAAATGTCCCTCCTAAGCTTAAATTTCAAAAACCTCGTCGAAAGAACAACATTCTTCCCTTTTGTCGAATATATTTTGTACTTAGAAGAACCTGGCAAAACTTTCCTTGAGCCATTGATCTTCAACCAGCTTCTTATATCATGACCTCTTTCCGTCGAAATCATCCTGTCGAAATCCCTTATTGAAAACTCCAATTTCCTTTGAACCATTTCCTTGGCGTCAAATTTAGCCATCTACAAATTGCCCCCCAAAAAATGTATTTTCGTCTGAGGAAAAAACCATTTTTTGCCACTGCCTTTCGACGCCATGGACCATTCGACTAGTGACTGTTCATATGATTTAGACATTAGAAATGTCAGAATCATCATTGCGCTTTTTCCAAAATGTCACTTCAGCCCACGTTTTTGAGATTTCATCATTTCTACCATACTCCTATCACATCGTGGGTCAAACCCTAACTGCCACCGTCAGCGCTCACCACTTTACACTCGCCACGTGTCCCATAACCTTTCCCACTTCCACTTTCAGAATATCAACCGCTTTTTTCTTGCAACCTATATATAGGCTGAAAAACCTCATTTTTCCTTTTTACGTTATTTCAAACTTCATCTCCCTTATTTCTTCTTCAAAAATTCTTTCAAGAACTTCATCTTCCTCATCTCTACTTCCTCCGTAACCAGCAATGGCGTCTTCTACTTCTCAAAAGATCACCGGCAAAGACCCTCAGAAGTCCAACACTCTAGCACCGGTGGAGAGGATTCTTGGTCCCAAAGTGGTGGGGAATCACAAATACATTCCAGAACCTCCCAATGAAAGAGAAAAAAGCTCCATTTACCAATCTCAGGTACTTATTCCCATTTTAATTTCTGGAAAATCCCATGCATTTTTAGGACCTCTACCTGACTTAAAACTAGATCCAGTCAAAGTGCGAGAATTTTTCCCCACTTACCATCGCTACAAACCCATAGCGAATGATGTTAGACCTAGGACAGAGAAAGAGAAGATTATAGATGAAAAATCCCAAATAGATGGTCAAGGGACTCCCTCTGACGAAGTGATAAACCTAGAATATATGAATAATTTTAGAATTTTTAGGTCCTGCCCTCTGTCGAAAGATCCCTCTGACTATTTAGCTTGGTTGGAGAAAATAGAAAAGGTTAAGAGCAACGATTGGAAAACCATGGGAATTTATGACCTCATTCAATTGTCGAAAGTAGGGCCAGGATATTGCCCTTCCATGCTTTTGGCCTCTATTTATTTCTGGGATAGTACTTACAATAATTTTCATATTCCCTGTGGGATGATTACTCCTACGCTTTTCGACATATCTGCTATCACTGGATTAAGTCCCTTAGGAGTCGATTACGATCCCAACTTGCTTGCGGACGATTCAATAGGTTTCGACACAAACAAGGCCACCTTCACAGCCTACATTGCCAATTACCATGATAAGGAAACCAAGGAAGTTTCTGACCAAGAACATGTAGCTTTCCTGGCCCTTTGGCTCTCGAGGTGCGTTTTCTGTTCCAAGTCTCTCCAGGTAGCAAAACGCTATATCGTCATGGCGAATCAGCTTCATGCGGGTCACCAGCTATGTCTCAGCGAGATGATCCTGGCGAATCTATATGAGTCCCTTGGCGAAGGAGTCACCATTTTAAAGAACATCAAGGAAAAGAAGACTTTGCTGTTATCAGGACCTTTTTGGCTTTTGCAATTGTGGCTCAATGCCACTTTTGAAGCCTCTCTTCCCAACAAATCCACGGTGGACCCAGCTGTTCTAGGGGACAGACGTGTCGAAGGTCTTCGTTTGGCGCAGCTGACACCTCTCGACGAAGGCCTGAGTCTTCAAGAAAGCTTTACTAGCTACGTTATGATGTTTGCGAAACGCTATAGCTTTACACCCAGCATGGCTCCTTTTGCCGAAAGGAAAGTTGGACCCTCATGGTTCACCAGGCAACTTCCCCTGGAATCGAAAGTACTGGAAGATGAATTCCTCAATGTCTGGGAATCCTTCCTTACTCCAAGACTCTTAGTGTCCAGACTTGGCCCTTCGAAAACCAAAGTTTCTCTTGTCAATTATCAGCCCAACCTGGTTTCTCGACAGTTTGGGTTGATACAGATAGTACCAAAACCCCTTTTCTCTAAGAAAGGCTCTCTGATTCATTACAACATGACCCACACTGAAGACAAGTGTTCTGAGTTGTTGGCGAAGTACTCTAACCTAGTTGAAATCCAACCAGTGGTCTTTCGACCAAACTTCCTCTGCACTCAAGAATTTGATGAATGGTGGAGGGCTTACTATGAGCCTCACATGTTTAACGTGGAATCTTTTACCACTCAACTAACTAAAGCTTTTGCCCTTGTGCAGGACCGGACCAAGAAAGGTACTTCTCAACACATCAAAGAAATCCAAGCTTTCCAGAAATACTTTGAAACTGCCTATAGGCCTGATGATCTTAGTCGAACCATACGCGAAGCAGCAGTTACTTTAAAACAAAAATTTACAGAAAAATTGGATAAGCTGGTGTTGCCTTCATACGTTCGTCCAGAAATACGTTATGATTTGGCATACAGCTATTATCCACCAAAGTTTCCCCCTCTACCATCTGCTGAATTTGGGGTGGCTTTTAGCCCTCCATTCCCAGATTGGTTCGTTTGTGGGGAGTCTCTAAAAGTTCTTCGCCAAGACAACCAAAAACGTGCCAAGCGAGTGGTTCCGACTAAGTACACCCTGGACAATTTCAAAGGTCACCTTCATATTGGCATAGAACACGTTCGCGTGGAAACCCCTATATATGAAGGTGTGAAAAATGGGAAGCAGTCCAATCTCACTTTTATTTATTCACACATATGTTTTATGCTTGATTCTTTCCCTCTTTTCTTTCCAGCTATAAAGATTCCAATCAAGAAACCTACCATGGTCGAAGCAACAACCGCAGGAGAAGCAGAGCCTCAGAAAGATACTGCCAAGACACCCTTGGCGAAGGTATCAATTTTACTTTCTTTTACAGTTCACAAAATGTTTTATTTTTTGAACTAGCTAATGAAATTTTCTTTGTTCCACAGGGCAATCGAATACCCCCATCAACACCAAAGAAAAGGAAAGCAAAAGTAATCACAATTGATGAAACTGATGATGGTGATGAGTCACTTGATCAAGTGAAACCCATAAAGAAGAAGAAAAAACCAACTAAACCTCTTCCACAGAAACCTCCTACTCCCAAGGTTCTAGAGAAAATCTTGTCGAAAGAACCAGGCGAGGAAATCACTCCTATTCCAGCAGAAAGTGAAAGTTCCAGTTTGAAAACCAAAATTCCGAAGGTATGATTTCTTCCTTTCGATGCTACAAACTGTTTTACTTGTATTCCCTTCTTTGACCTTTTTATTCTTCAGGCACCTGTCGACACTCATGGACATCCTATGGTCCAAGTTCCTCCCAAGACCAGTAGTGATCCTACTTACAACCCAACCAGTGCCTCCAAGTCCTCTCCTAAGAATTCAGCGAAAGAATCAGCCACTGAAGTGAATCAGCCTGTTGCCATTTCTATACGAATCCCACCAACAGTGGAAGAAACATCAGGTCCTGAAACTAAAGACCTCGTCGAAACTGGTGGAGATACTGAGATGCCTACTGCAGCGGCTGCCACAAGAAATGAAGCTGAAGATCAATCTCCCCCTCATTCAGAATTTGTTGACGAAGAGAAAGGTGAAGAAACTGCAAGTGATGCAGAAGAAGAAGAAGAAAAAGAGCATGAAAGGCCGCCAACTCCTGCTGCTAATACTGACGAAGAGACAGAGAACGTCGAAGAAAATCTTGGCAAAACAACTAAAGCTGCTTCGACCGGGACGACTTCGACCCAATTCTCTCATGAGGAGCTAGAAAGTATGAAAGTGCAAAGGCCTTTTGAGTACTTGAAGACCATGCTCAGTTCCCGCTACAACTTTGCTGACACTACTATCAGTAGTTCGACCACCTCAGGAACTACCTCTGATGCAAAATCAATGGATGAATCGCTGGCCAATATTCGGCAGAAGGTCCTTGATGTCGACTTATTTCAGCTTCTGGAGAAGGACTCCTCTGCTCACTTCGACCTGAAGAAACTCTTAAAGCAAGTCAATGTTCTGGAGGCTCCTCCTGAAGTCACTGATGTGGTACTGGACCTTACCACCTTGATAGATCTTGTGGTAACTAACTTCAATCGACTTCGAGAATACTCCAAGAAGATTGAAAACAAAACAGAAACCCAACTTGCTGAATGGGAAGCTGCCTCAAATTCGTCTAACAAGGTAACTGAACTGGAGCAAGTGTCTGAGCAAAACAAACAGGAAGCAACTTTGTGTGGCGAGAACATCCTAAAATGGAAAAAACAAATTGCTATCCTTCAAGGCAAAATTTCGCAACCAGAAAAACGTCAAAAAGAATTGCAGCAGAATAACCAAGAGGAAATTCGCAAAGAGCTAGAGGTTGGTGAGCATCACGTCGACAGGGCCCGTAAGCTTGGTGAAGAGCTTGAGGAGATTTCAAAAAGCAAAACACTTTGTGAGTGACGCCTTCAAATCCAGAAGTCGAAATTTGAGAAGTTGAAAGCGTCTTTTCCTGTTTGAACATTTGTAATTTTTATTTGGCTTTGTAAAGCCCTTTTGTAATGACAATGAATTGGTATTATTTGGCGAGAAGATTTTTTAATCCACCATATCGCTTTTCTCTTTTTACACTTATTCGACTGCTATTTTAATTTCTTGCAATGTTGGCTTATATTTTTTCAAATACTTGCCATTTATCTTCAATATTCTCTTATCTTTATCTATCTCTTCGACCTCATATGCGCCATTTGAAAAAACTTTTAAAATTTGAAAAGGTCCTTCCCATTTGGGAGACCATTTTCTCATAAACCTGTCTTTTCGATCCATAGGAAGAATTACCTTCCAAACGAAATCCCCCACTGAAAGGGTCTTAAATTTCACTTTCTTTTTGTAAAACTTTTCGACTCTTTCTTTCTGTCTCTTTATCAGATCTAACGCACGCAATCTTTCTTCATCCAAATCAACTAGTTCATCCATCATCATGCTCCAATATATTTCTGATGGAATTTCATGATGCCTTTGAACTCGTATTAACTGTAAATAAATTTCGACTGGTAGCACTGCATCATGTCCATAAGTCAATTTAAATGGAGTAGAATTTGTTGCTTCTTTAGGAGACGTTCGACAAGCCCATAAAATTTGATCCAAAGTCTTGTGCCAGTTTCTAGGTTTTCTGCCCACGTGCTTTTTTATCAAATTAATCACAACCTTATTTGCTGCTTCGACTTGTCCATTTGCCTGGGCATAATAAGGTGTCGAAGTTAAGAGTTTAAAACCTGTGTCTTTTGCAAACATTTGCATGTTTTTCCCAGTAAACACAGATCCCTGATCAGTAGTTATTGTTTCTGGTATCCCAAATCTGTAAATTATATGTTTCTTGATAAACTCTATAACTATCTCTTGATCCACATTTACCAGTGGTACAGCTTCAATCCACTTAGTGAAATAATCTATTCCAACTAAAATGTACTTCTGCCCTTTTGAAGAAACTGGTCGAATTTCACCAATTAAATCCAAAGCCCAACCTCTAAATGGCCAGGGTTTTATAATTGAATGCAACTCACTTGCAGGAACATGTGGTATACCTGCATGCACGTGGCACTCCTGACAACCTTTTGCAAATTCGACACAATCTTTCAACATTGTTGGCCAGTAAATTCCTTGTCGGACTAATAACCATTTCATTTTGTAGCCTGCTTGGTGTGCGCCACATGCACCACTGTGCACGTTCGACAAAGCTATGTAAGCTTCATCTTCGCCCAAACATTTCAACAAGATTCCTTCTGCAGTCTTTTTAAATAATTCATTTCCAAAAAGTACATAACTTAAAGTTCTATACTTTACTTTTCTTTCGACTTTCTGATTTGGGTCTTGTAGATAATCCTTGATAGGTTTTCTCCAATCTTCAATTTCTGAATCATCTACATTGAAAATTTCAAAATTTTCCTCATTCCCATAACCTAATTTTATTGTCTCCAAATCTGAAGGAGCCAATTTGGTGGATATAACTCTTCCTCTTACTTCAATAGCTTTCTCCAGGTTTTCTTTCGACACTTTGTAGCCTGACGCAAGTTGAGCCAGATCATTTGCTTCTTGATTCTCCAATCTAGGAATGTGTCTGCTGGCCACATTGTCGAATTTTCTGAGAAGTCTGTTAGCTATTACGAAGTACATAATCAGATTCTCTTTTACACATTTATATTCTTTTGTTAATTGTTTTATCACCAACTCAGAGTCACCCATTATTTCGACTCTTGTTGCCCCCAATTCCAACAATATTTCAAGTCCAACAATCAAAGCTTCATATTCTGCTTCATTATTTGAACATAAGCCTTCAACTTTGTACTTGAATTTTGTTGGAATTTTGTCAGGAGAAATAATTAGTATTCCAACACCAGTTCCATTCTTATGACTGGAACCGTCGAAATATAACTTCCATGGCTCTAATTCGACATATTTCACTTCATTTTCATTTATTGAGTGGTCAGCTATGAAATCAGCGACCACTTGTCCCTTAACAGCCTTTAAAGGCAAATATTTTAAGGAATATTCTGTCAATGCCAAAGCCCATTTCCCAATTCGACTATGTAAAATGGATTTAGATAACATATATTTTATTACGTCGAAATGAGAAGATACATATACATCAACAGGTTTTATATAGTGCTTTAACTTTGTACAAGAGAAATATACACATAAACATAATTTTTCTATCACACTATATCTAGTTTCAGCATCATTTAGGACTCTGCTGAGATAATAGATGGCCCTTTCGATGCCATTTTCATCTTCTTGACACAGCATGCTTCCCAAAGTTTTGTCTGATGCAGAAATGTATAACCTCATACTTCTTTTTCTACAAGGAGACATCAAAACTGGAGGACTAGCCAGATACTCTTTGATCTTGTCGAAAGCATCTTGTTGCTCTTGCCCCCATGTGAAATAATCTTCCTTCTTTAGTCGAAGTAGAGGTGAAAAGGCTTGTGTCTTTCCACTAAGGTTGGAGATGAACCTTCTGAGAAAGTTGATTTTCCCTAGTAGAGACTGCAATCCCTTTTTTGTCGATGGCGCTTTCGCCTCCATTATGGCCTTGGCTTTGTTTTCATTTATTTCGATCCCTTTCTTGTGGACCACAAAACCTAAGAAATCACTCGCCTGCACACCAGAAGCACATTTAAGGGGATTCATTTTCAAACCAAACTTTCTCATCCTTTCAAAGGATTGTCGAAGATGGTCTATATGACTTGTTCCTGAAATGGACTTAACCACAATATCATCAATGTATATTTGCATAAAAATGTCAATAAAGTCATGAAAAATTGAATTCATGGCTTTTTGATAAGTTGCTCCAGCATTTTTTAACCCAAAGGGCATTACTACCCATTCATAGGTTCCTATTGCTCCAGGGCAACGAAAAGCTGTTTTAGGAACATCTTCTTCAGCAATAAAAATTTGATTATAGCTAGAGTATCCATCAAGCATACTCAAATACTCGTGTCCTGCTGCAGAATCTATGAGCATTTCTGCTACTGGCATAGGATATTCATCCTTAGGGGTAGCTGAATTTAAATCTCTAAAATCAATGCATACCCTCAGCTTGCCATTTTTCTTAATTACAGGAACTATGTTTGCAATCCATTCGACATACCTGGTGGTGCGGATGAATCTGCATTTTAGAAGTCTTTCGACAAGATTTCTGGTGCGAAGCGTCTGGGAGTCTGCTTCACTGGCTTCTTTCCCTCCATTATTGGCAGCTTCAATTCGACCAAACTCCTGTCTAATCCTGGCATTTCGTCGTAATCCCATGCAAAACAGTCTTTGTACTCATTTAGCAATTGGATTATTTCGACTCTGAACTGAGGATCCATCTTGGCACTGATGTAAGTTGGCCTTCTTTCTGCCCCAATTCCTAAATTGATTTCTTCTAATGGATCCTGCGCCACCATCTTCATGTTAGTCGATGCTGGATCCTTTTCGAATCCCAAGGGTTCGTCATCATAGATGGCGTCAAGCTTCTGATTCTGCCATTCGCCGGTCTCATTGTTGTCACAACCTTTTTCAATATCCCTTTGGGGACATTGCTCTTTAAAATCTTCTTTGTTGGCTTCGACAGCCATGTATTTTACTTCGGCCTCTAGGGCCGCTTTGAGTTTATTTTCGGCTATATAAGCCGTAATTCTTTCGATCGCTGAGGCTTCACTCATCATAACCATCAAATTCACTTCCCCAACCTGTTGGCTCAATAGGAGAAGTTCCCCACACGTGACTTGGTTCGCCAATTACTTCTTTGTCTCATTGAAAACCATGTGTTGGGTGAAGATACATGGAACAATAGGCGTTGTCGGTTGCCTTCAAGTCGAATTCTGCGGGGTTGCAGGGGGGTATGTGAGCCAAATTCTTGTCGAAATTTCGACTATTCGCATTGTTTATTTCAGTCACAAAATAGCTTTGATCTGGTTCAATATTCTCAACAATCCCATCTGGCCTCCAGATGGCTATTCGTTGGTGCATGGATGATGGTACAACTCCTATCCCATGAATCCACTCTCTTCCAAGCAGCAAGTTATAATTCGCCCTTGAAGCTATCACTATAAACATTGTTGGTCTTGTTATGGTTCCAACAGTTAAGTTCACCTAGATTACTCCCATGGTACTTCCTACTTTTCCCTCATAATTTGACAACACCATGTTGTGGGGCTTTGTGTCTGAGTCATCCTTTCCAATCTTTTTTATCATGAAATGAGGCATTAAATTCACAGCAGCTCCACCATCTACCAATATCTTGTTGACACCAACGTTCTCCACTTTTCCTTTTATGAACAAAGGCTTCAAGTGTGCCTTCATTGCATCATCTGGCCTCTCAAAGAAAGCATTTTGCTCTTCGACACAGCCATTGTTCATTATATAATAACACACAGGCCTGAGCCCCATGCTATCATCTTCGACATCATCTTCTTCGTCTTCGATCTCCATCACTCTATCATAGTCTCTAGGCAGCACTGAAACCACATTGCATGTGACGTCGAAAGATGCTTCTGAGTCTGACCTAAAATCATCAGTCACTTCATCGTCTTCTGGCACCTTGTTGTCAGACTTCGACATCTTCACCATGTTACTTGGTTTGTTCTTTTGAGAGGGCTCGCTTTTGGGAACAGACTCTTCTTTGTTCATTGTCTGCATGTTCTTGCTTGACTCAGCTTTATTTTCGCCAACAGTGTTTTCCTTGATTTTGTTCTTTTCTGCAGCCTCCTTTTCTGCTCTTTTCTGTCTTTGGAACCTTCTCCACTGAGACCTTGACATTGGATTCTTTCCTTTATAGTTCTCTGACGGGTATGGTCTTGGTTTCTTCTTTTCGACCTCCCTTTTTCCTTCCATGGAGGAACCTCTCTGCATTTCAAAATTCTTCCATCTTTTCTGCCCTTGAGCATCTCTGATTGGCTGGACCCACTTATCATCCTCGGCTTTGACAGATGGCTTGTAAGTTCTATGACGTCCTTCGCCAAACCTTTGATTGTGATGCTCACTCCTCCTTGGATCGAACCTTCCATCTCTGGCTGTTGGGATTGCCCCCCAGTTTCCTCTTCTTTTGGCTTTCTCCACCCCCTCCAGATTGCTTGCTGCTTTCTTGTCGAACACCGCACTACAACGTGGGCACAACATGACCTCAGCCTTCTTCCTCTGGCACCTTTGGATGAATTCGACTAAGTTCTCCTCCTCCTTAGGGTAAGCCAAGTTTTGATACTCTTCTCGACGACGTTCTTCGTCAGTTTCTGTTTGTTTCTTCTGAGAAATTTCCACCATGTTGACATCCACATTCTGGTCACCAGTGATACTTAACTTATTCATTTTTTCAATAAGCCTTGCCTCCTCTCCAGCACTCCCTTTCGCCTGGTCGAAGAGTTTGCAGCATTGCTCGACTGAGTTTCCTTTAGGGTCTTCCATTGTTCTACGCAAAATCCCATAAGGAGCAGGCTTCACAAGGCCTTCAGCAGCCTCTGCCTTGATTCTGATAACGCTCTTATTGACTGGTTCCATAGTGTTGATCTTGTCAGCAACTCTTATTGTCTCCATTTTGTCATGATTAGGGCCTTCAGTAGCCTCATCTTTGACGATATGGGCATTAGCGTTTGCTCCTTTATCAGTATCTTCAAAGGAATCTCCCCATCTAGTTGGCTGGATTTTGTTGATGTCAATACGAGAACTTGGGGGTGCAGAGTATTTCACAAGATAGTCGAATTTTCCACTGGGCTCCCCTAAGGTATCCCAAATTACTCCACCTTCAGCAATTTTGTTGTTATTTTCTTCGTCGAAACCTTCAGTAATTCCAACTGCGTTCTGGTTGTTGAAACCTTCAGTAGTTTCCTCCTTATTGTCGAAGACTTCAGTATCTCCAACTTTGCTCTTACTGTCGAAGCCTTCAGTAGCCTCAACTTTGTTGACATGGTCATTCAAATGTCCTACATCAAGATTTTCAGTAATCCTGATCAACACTGGCTGGTTTACAAAGTCCTTGGATACTTCTTCCACTTCAGGCTTGTCTAGGAGATCATCAGCAACCTCCACCATGTTGACATTATTGTCGAAGCCCTAAGCAGCTTCCACCATTTCAAAACTACAATCAGAGGCTACTTCGACTTCCACCATGTTCACAGTGGAAGGTTCAGCATAATTGGCTTCGACCACCTGCATGGGGTTTGAGTCAATCCTCATCTGTTGCTTTGATTTGTCTCCAAACTTCAGTCTTCCATCAAAGATTGCATTCTGAACAAGATCCCTGAAAAGGAAACATTGAGAAGTTTTATGACCCAAAAAGTTATGGTACTTGCAAAAACCTCTCTTTTTCTGTTGGTCCATAGGAGGCTCTTTAGTGCCTGCTGGTTTTATTAATTGACCATCTTTGACTAATAAGTCGAAAATTTCGTCACACTTGGTGACGTCGAACGTATAAGTTCTTTTAGGAAACCTATCATTCTTTTCAGGTTCGACTGGATTTTTCCCATTAGATGGAGTTAGTACTTTACAGGCGTATGGTGGACCTGACTTTAGTTCTGCCAGATCAATTTCTTATTCGTCGAACAAAATTAGTTCATTTTCGTCACTGTCATCATCCTGGCGTACTCCTACATAGGCCACTCTTTCCTTTTTATTTTTATTTGATCTAAATTTCTCAGCCTTTAGCCTTTCAATTTGTCTTACCCTATCTGCTAATTGTGCCATGTCTCTCAAATATTGAGTGTCTAATTTCTTTCTTATAGAATAATCTAGACCCCCTGCAGCCATTTCGACTAACTCTTGTTCTGGTACTTGTGTGAAACATCTTGCCTTAAGCAACCTGAACCTATTTAGATAATCATCTATAGGCTCTGAAAATTTCCTCTTAACACTAGCTAATTCCTTCAAACTTATCTTAGTCTGACCCATATAAAATTATTCATGGAACAATCTTTCTAATTGGGCCCATGTGAATATAGAGTTTGCAGGCAAGAATGTAAACCAGGTAAATGTGTTTTTCGTCAAAGAACTTGGGAAGTATTTCATTTTCAAATTTTCATTATGGGCTATTTCTCCTTCTTCGATCAAATAACGTGCTATATGTTCTATGATGGATTCGCTAGTGTCCCCTGAAAATTTGGTAAATTTGGGGACTTTCCACCTTGGGGGCAATTCCTGCTGTAGAACATATTCAGATAATAGGGATACGTAACTAGGCCTTTGTAATCCTACATTTACCCCATTTTGTGCCATTATCCTTTCAACCATGGCTGCTAGATTGTTTTCGGCAGACAAGTTATTATATCGTATTCGCTGTTGCAACACATCATCAGCATCTTGGCCTCTCTGGACTATTACCCTCCTAGGTTCTGGTTGAACGGGGATTTCGACACGAGGTTGTTCGACCACTGCCTCTTGGTTTCTAGGTTTTGCTTGAGGATTCTCTAAAGGCCTTTGATTTATTGTGGGTTCCTCTTCGACATTCACTACTGGGTTTTGAATTACTTATTCTCTATGTCGCGCTTGAGGAACGCCAAAAAAATCAGCAATACGTGTCATTTGCGCAGCCAACAATTGGTTGGTTTAGGTAGTGTTTTGTATTAAAGGATTAAACACTGCTCCCATTTGTTGTGTCAATATTTGGACCATATCATGGTTACTTTCGTCCATTTGTTGTCGAATTATTTGCGCAGAATTATTTGTAATTGCTGGCATTTGGAAATTTGGTAGGGGTTGGTTCAATCTACTCATATTTCCACCATATCCCGACCCTTGTAGTGGCGAAGACATGTGTACCATGGCATCAGAATACAAGGGTGGTGCATTTTGCAAGCTTGCCATCACTGAAGTTGGCATTCCATATGGTTGTTCTCTACCAAACATAGGCATGGAAAAATTTGTCTGAAATGGCCTATAATTATGTCCTCCAGGAGGAGGCGTCCCCATGGGCCTTGAATGTCCCATTGTGGAAGAACTAGGCATACTTTGGGAGAGCGAAACCGCTGGTATAGATCCTGTTGACGAAGGCATAGCCTTTTCTAGAACAGGGTTTGAATCTGCATTTCCCCCTGTCGAAAGGATAGGGTTGGAAACTGAAATGGTTTCATTTGGATTTGGATTATTTGACTGACTCGCCATTCTTCTTACTCTTGTTCTTTTAGGTCTTTCTACGTCGGTTACGGCTAATTTACCGCTTCTCAATTTCATACAACGAAGTAGAAACTAATTGACTAAGAGTTATTCTGTACAAATTCTAAAATTTAGCACTGGTCCCACTGGGCGTGCCAATTTGTTCGCTGTGGATTTTGGCGAACAACCTCTGGTTTACCAATCTCTTATAAAACTGGGTCACTTGCAGGATCAACCATACAAATCCTAGGACACATGTGCAAAATTTTATCTAACTCTTAGAATAATGGTGTTTTGATGGTTTGATTTGTTATATAAATGGTTTGGTTAAAGAACTAAAGGGCTACTTCTGGCGAAAAGATAATTTGAATAAAACTAAAACTTGGATAAAATAAATGACAAAAGATAAATGACTGGAAAAAAGGTAAAAGGAACTATAAAAGACTTTGAATTTTTATAAACTTAAAAGATGGTGTTTTACACGTACATTTCCAGATAAGAAACTCTTTTCTCTCGCATGGGTACTTTGAGTGTTTACAGGAATTTAGTACAAGTTTTCACACACTAAAATTCTACAACAACTATCCTATTTATACACAAATACAATAACTGCCTAATAACGGAAAAACTCCAAGTTTTTTACACTTGGCCTTCTGCATGTCTTCTTTTCTTCTAAAGCTTCCACGCGTCTTCTGCCAAACGTTATAACTCTTTAAATTTGAATTTTCCCTTTACGTCGAAACGTTGCACCTCTTCATCTTGTCGAATTGTCAAAAAGTAACAAATGTCCCTCCTAAGCTTAAATTTCAAAAACCTCGTCGAAAGAACAACATTCTTCCCTTTTGTCGAATATATTTTGTACTTAGAAGAACCTGGCAAAACTTTCCTTGAGCCATTGATCTTCAACCAGCTTCTTATATCATGACCTCTTTCCGTCGAAATCATCCTGTCGAAATCCCTTATTGAAAACTCCAATTTCCTTTGAAGCATTTCCTTGGCATCAAATTTAGCCATCTACAAGGTGATAAACAAGTCAGTACACTAAAACTAGTAAACATCAAAATTTTATATTAGTAACTACACATTTAATAAACATAACATAAACAAAATAAATTAAAAGACAAATTATGAAATAAAACATTGAGTAACAATGTCATATGTTGGTACTTCATTTTTATAATGATGAATCACCGTAAAAAGTAAGATTCTCATACATTAATTAGGAATAAGCAACAAAAAACATAAGTCTCAAACAAGTTACAAACAAACTAGACTTCTTATCAATAAAAACCTATATCTTAATTATTGTCATCATTTGCCGCTGAAATTCCAAGATCATCATTAGAAAAATTTGTTCCAATTTTTGTGATGGATATGGCTCAATGGGTGTCATGATTTCATCATTTCCACCCATGTCATACAAGTATCTTGGATTCAAATGAACAGGTATGCTCCATCCTTGTTCACTCTCACCATCCACATAAAAAACCATCTAGCTGACGCTTGAATGTATGGCTCATTATCTTCATGTTTCTCAATATGTAGTAGTCTTGTAAAGTTTATAGAGGTAAAATCCAACTTATCTATCTTAATGCCTCTTGGGATTGTGGTATTAGCCCATTCACATTTAAACATGGGCATTGTGAAGCCATCATAGGAAAGCACAATAATGTCTATCAATCTACGATCTACCCATTACAAATAAGTTCCTTGCACTGCCAACTATGCCCTTCCACCAGAATTTTTTTCTCCTACTAAAAGGTTGTTTTTGTAACTAGCAAAATAACCAAAACTCAAAGCTTCCTTCTCACAATTGAGTGCCATGTGCTTACTTTCCATTGGTCCGGAATTAAAAAAAATACTACTCTTCACAATCTCAATTCAAATTTCAAATTCACTCTTCTCTTTCCAAACTATTCCACTTCTTCTTTCTTCCGGTTTATCTCTCCCATTTTCTCTGTTTTTCGAAACCCTAAACCCGCAACCCTTTTCTCCCCCCATATACGGCCACCACCACCTCCAATGAGAAAACCAAAGTCATATTCGCACTCCCTATCTCACGGTCTTCCTAATGAACCGGTTGGATTTTGGTTTCATCAACTTCGCTGTCGACAACAGTTTTTCCATCTCTGATCGATTCGTTAAGAACGACCACCGTTTGTCCTTCTCTGACCACTAAGAGTGATGTCGTGCCTATTATGATGTATTTTTCTTTGCAGAATCTCAGGATACATAAAATCTAATTTCTGTGTTTTTGTGATTTCAGATGTATTTTTGTGTTTTTGCTTATGTTTTCGGCTGTATTGTTTTATTTTTGTGATAGTTTCTCAAATCGGGACAACATTGAAGGTTCAGCATTGAAAGGTTTTCTTAAAAGGGAGTTGAGACAAATCACCTATTTGTAAGAACTGTATGTTCATTTTATTGATTTATTTTTGTGATTAATGTATTTTTATTTTTGTCATTTTATAGATTTGTGGCTCTTGTGTTTGTAGAATTTTGCACGGGAACAACTTAATTAGAACAATACCTGAAGAAATTTGCACGGGATTAATCAATTCCTACGGGAAAGGAATGGTGGAACTTGAACATGTGATCAATTAACCAGGTATAAGGTAAAATATGCTCTCTCTTACGGGAAATGAAATATGTCTATATTGGATGTGTTAGTTAGAACTTTCAATGAGTCATGAATATTAGTTTTGTAATGAGGCTTCCATATATTAATGTGATATTTTCTTCATTTTGTTGTTTGTTTATTTCATTGCAAGTTATATCAAATTTGTCAATTTTGTCTGCAAATTATAATATGCAGAAGACATTATGCTTCACCTTTGTTTAACCAATAGCATATGTTTTTGGATAGTTATATTTACAGCTTACATGTTGTCATCAATCAAGCTAATGATAATACATTTATAGACAGGGAACTTGTGTAATTACATAGACTGTGTGTAATTGTGTATTATTGATGTTCTTTTATGGTAGACGATACTCTGACTTGTGATGTTGTTGTAGAGATTTGTTAAATGTTTATTGCGCGGTTTGTAATGTATAAGTTTGTGGTGTGGTTTCAGGTGAATGGCTACTGCAGATTTTTTTATGGAATCATTTGTTGTAGTCTTTATGTTCAGAAAAAGGTTGTCATAGAAAAAGGTTGTCATTCTGTTTAGTTATTTTGTTGACATTTATTTTTGAAGTTTCATTCTTTTTATCGCTAAATAATTAGTTAACTCTTTTTTTCTCTTCAGGGTTATTGGTCCTGCAATACCATCTGCTGAATTATTCGTCGCTGTTGTTAAATTAACAGAGGCACAGACCACATTCATGTGCCGATTTCTGAAGTTTTTATTTATTTTTATTCTTTATGATTCGTTTCCTGACTTGGTTGATTCAATTCATATTAGACGGTGTTGCATGACATTTCCTGTCATATAATGTCTGATGCAGAGGCTTTACACACTTTCCATTTGAAAATTATCCTTCCATGGTCTGAGCGTGCTCTTGGACAAGGATCACTTGGTATAGTTTTCCATGTTCTTTCATTTACACCTTTTCAATTTTATACATGTTCTTATTAATATTTGGTTTAATATATTTATTCTGTTGTTATATTTATTCTGTTTTCAAGAGGTCTGTAAATACCATTGTTTTATCCTCCCCTTAATATTCCTTTATATAATTTTAGGGATAAAGTGAAGAGAAGGAAAGATTCAACAAAAATATTAACCAAAGTTTTAAGTGTTTGTCAGGTTTGTGAGAAAGAAAATCTATGAGGCAATGGTATGGTTCCCTTTATATTTTGGAACAATAAAATCTCTTTAATTAATTTTACCTTGCCATTTTTTAATTAGTACACCATTATAGGGGTTTATAGTTATTAAAAGTTTAGCATTTTGGTAGTCAAACTTTTTATGTTTTTGCCTTGCCTTAGCTTTTAGTGCTCTTGGTTTTGACATGAGAGAAACTGCTGTTATTGCTGCCTCACAGGTTTGAGATTAATTGTTTCTATATCATTGAAGTAGGTTAAAGCTGAAAGTTCTACAAAAATTAAACTTACATTTGTGTAGATGTTTGACTGTGAAAGCAGAATATGTATCACAACAATCCTAAACCATATTGTTTTGGCCAATTTATATCATTACTGAAATTGTGGCATTAGAGGTCCCTACTGAATTTGTAATGATATGAAATTTCTGATACTAAATCTCACTATGTGTCTTGAGATCAAACTATCAATATGAAAATAAAGTTTTTGAATATGATATTTTAACTGATATTTGAAAAGCATTATTCTGCACACTGATTACACATAGTATAGGCAGGAACCAGGGCCGGTTTTGAGCCTGTGCAACCAGGCCCGTTGCACAGGGCCTCCAAATTAAGGGGGCCTCAAATTATTTTTTATAATATTATATCTATATTATTTGTGCACTAATAATATTGACGTTTACTAAGTAGTGCAGCGGTAGACTATTTTTATTTTAACACTTAGGTCTGGGGTTCGAACCATATAAACCAATTTTTTATATAAATGCTTTATTTTACAAAAACTGCAGAAATGATTCAGGAGGTAGTTGTACCCGCGTGCTCAGCATTCATTAAAATCATATGAACCACTATGCCAAAAGTTCATATTTACTAATAACAATTGTAGATATACTTAATAAACACTTGGGCCTGTCAAAAATTAAATTTTTATATGTTGTTTAATCATGGTTTTCTAGTTATAGAATTATATATTGTTATATTTTTTTTTTTTTTTAATAATATTTTAAAAAATTAGTAACTTTAGTATTATTTTTATTTAAGTTATTATGATTAAATAAACAATAAATTAATAATTTAAATTATTAAGTTAAAAATATTTTTGAACAACCTATTTTATACTTTCTCTCTCAAATTATAAGTGACTTTGCAAAAAAATTGTCGCAAATTATAAGTCATCTTACATTTTCAATATAATATTAATGACATTTTCCCTAATATATCTTCAAATATTTATTATTATTTATTCTTTTAACTTTATAATTTTTCTCTCTTATGTAATTATGAGGGGCATTACAGTAAAATTATATATATTTTATCTTTTTCATAAAGTAATAATTAAGTTTTTTAATTTGTGTGAAATGTTCAAAACGTCTTATAATTTGGAATGGAGGAGTATTAGTTTAGCATATACCGTATTATTTATAATTTTTTACATGTTACTATATCAATTTTAATTAAAATATTAAAACTCTTAACACAATATATTAAAATTTTGAAAATATCATAATTTAGAATTTTTTTTTGAGTATTTATATTTGTTATCAATATGAATTGATACATAATTAGATTTGATCTAATGATTGTGAGAATGGAGAAAAAAAGTTATGAGAGATATTTTCACATTTTGCAATTTTAATTTTTTTAATTGTTATTTATTAATTAAAATACTTCATTATTAACTTGCATGTTCAATAAACTACTTTTATTTACCAAATAATAATAATTTCTCTAATCATAGATGAACTTTACATAAAAGATACAAAAGTCATATTTAAATAAATTAAATTATATTTGAAACATTTATATATGATTTATTTTTTATTTAGTGTTTAATGTTATTTACAATTTTGATAAAATACGACTTCTTCTTTTTTTTTATTTACTTACAATTTTTTTATTAGGGCCAATTTTTAAAATTAGAACGGAGCCTCCAAATAGTTTGAGACGGCCCTGGCAGGAACCCTTTGTCAACATCCCAAATGATAAGATTCGTGAAGCTTTGATAGTAGTGTTCAGTATTACAAAATCTTGAACTTCACTATCTTAATAGCATAATTTGTTCATGATATTCTAACCAAATTGTTTTCTTTTTCCTTTCTCTAGATGTTAGGAACCATCTCGTGCTGATTCATTGCAAATGAGGAAAGGTTCATATGTTAATTTTTGTGTGTGGTTCATATGTTCATATGTTGAAATCGCCTGAAATCCTGTTATATCTTCCTGTTATATAATCAGCTACCGGGAAACATGCCCAGGCAGCTACTGGACAGGCTGCAGACCGTGCCCATTCAGCTGTCGGACAGGCTGCCCAGCATGCTAATGCAGACATAACTGGACAGACTGCTGAAAGAAATAAGGCGGGAGCTGCTGGTTTTCTCCAACAGGTTTCTACCTGACCTCAAACAACTATATCTATCTATCTATATATACATATATATATATATATATAATATGAAATTAGTTCTTAAAAACATATATATTTTTTTGTTGCAGACTGGAGAGCAAGTGAAGAACATGGCTCATGGTGCTGTGGAGACCGTGAAGCACACCCTTGGAATGGACAAGAAGTGAAACTAGCAAATTTTGATTCATTTGTGAATGTGGTTTTGCTATACCTCCAATAAGATGGAAGAGTATTAAATAAAGAATTTTTTTTCTTTTTAGAGGTTTTTGCTTTTTCCCAGTTGATAGGGATTAACAAACTACTTAAAGACACGATATTTGTGATTTGGTGAAAAAAGCCAATATTAGTTATAATGAAACATAGATTCTTTCTGTTTTTCTATATTGTTACCATTTTTTTAACTGTATTTTATAAGCTTCATTTACAAACTCCAACTAGAAAAAGACACATCTAGAGATATTAAATCATGGATTGCCTTCAACTGAATTATAATTGCTACTTTCCATTGGTAATTCATATGAAAGACTTGTGAAACGAAGTAAATAAATCTGCAGAACACCAAGGACATGTTTAAGGTGAACCAAATGCCACCATCATCAACACAATTTGAGTTTTCTCAGAAGACAATATTTGCTTCACAGTTTAGTATTAGAAATTATGTTATATAATCAGCCTGTTATAAACTTTGATATAATCTACTGCCATAAACAGTGATATATGGGAGTATTGCAACACAGTTGATTGTCGTTACTTCATGGGACACTTTCATCGTATGCCATTATTTTTATCAAGTGGTTATATTCATTTATATATTTCTTATTATTATTGATCTTTGAAATTCTTTGTCAAATGTTCTATTACATTTTGTATCATAATATTATTATTTTTTCTAATATTTTAATTTATAATTTTTTCGTGTACTTTCTCAATTAAAATGACCTTTTAAAAGGTATATCTAAAACAACTATTTCTGCAATATCAAAATAAATTTACTCGTGCGGGAGCACGGGTATCTTACTAGTTTTCCATAGTAAAGGCCCCCTCCAAATCTCATTTGGGTATCACTATTGCTTGAATAACTTCGTGTCCCAAATATGCCAAAAACTCCATTGGTTTGAATTTTTAAAAAATTGTCTCGTTCCATCGTTCGAAACTTAAACTCATTGACACTGAATGCAGTAAACCTTTTAACTTTATCAAAAGGGTCATGAGCAAGACTAATGAGGACATCTTTATTTTGACCATCAATGTAGGGTTTCCTGTACTTTTATGTTTCTTCCCAATGCAACTCTTGAATAAATAAGAATATTTTTAATAGATACTAATTTAAATTTATTTAAAAAAAATCCTACGCAGGGTAACTCTTGTTTTTCACTAATCAAATAAAAAAATTTAATATATTTTCATATTCAAAATAAAAATAAGAATAACTGTAATTGGCTCTAATCTGAGTTTGTATAAAACATTTATATAAAAACAAATAATTGTAATTAGAATTTTAGAGTTTTTTGGATATATAAAAATAATATTGTTAACAATTTAATATACTAACTATTCAGTCCATTAAAATAAAAGAAAATCATATGTTTATCACTTAAAAATATAATTAAATTGATATAAATTAAAAATTCGAAAAAAAATTGAAAAAAAAAATTAACATAGACAACTCATTTAATTTATAAATTTTAATTAAAATATAACAAACTTAAAATTTATGATTAAATTCATTAAAATGTAGAAGAAATCATTCTTCATTAACAGAATAATTTATTTTCAATAATTTTTAAAATTAATTACGATTAAAATAAATATGATAAAATTAAATATGAATATGTCTTTTTCGCTATTATTAAAAATTAAATATAAATTGTAAATAATTTATCCAATTTTAAAAAAAAAATTAAACTAACATATTCTCAAGGAAATAAAAAATTGAAATAAAAAGATAACTATAAAATTAATAGAAAATAGTATGTTAAAATTTAATATCCTTTTATGTAATAGTTGACACATTATCAAAATTTTATGATTTAATTAAATCTTAATAATTAATTGTTATTGAAATAGTTTATTTTTTTATTTTTTTATTTGTCCATTAGAAGTTGTCTCAAATTATTAATATAAAAAAATATTAATGTTTATTTTTCTTATTAAACCATTTATTATTATTCTTTCATTTTTCAATTCTTTAAAATTTATTTTTATAATATCGTTAATAAATTATGTTTTTTATAATTTTTTTATAATTTCAATTTTCATACAAAATTTAACAATATACATAAAAGTTATGAAATTATGGAAATATAATATAATTTAAGATATGGGATGGAAAAAATATAAAGAATGATTTTTTTAATATATTTAAAAAAAACATTTTTTTTATAAAATTTACTATTGAACTAAAAAATTATATAATTAATTTTTTATTTTGATATTAAATTAGTGTTCAATAATACACATTGCCACCAAATTAATATTAAAATTTTAAATAAAAAGATAATGATTAGATTGAATAAAATTTAGAATAAATTATACTTCGTTAAAAAATAAGTTATTCAAATACATTTTTCTTTTATAATTACATATGATTAAATACAATATCAATGTGTCTTTTTGCTTTTATAAAAAAGTAATATAGATTGTAAATTTTTTATCTAATAGTGTTTTTAAAAAAATAAATTAATAGATTATTAAGGAACTGTAAATTTGAAATAAAAAGATAAGTGTATAATTGATAGAAAATAGTATATTAATATTTAATATCATTTTATGTAAAAATATAGATCACTACTAGAAATATCGTCTTTAGTGACCTATTTAACGACAGAAAAATTTGTAAAATCAGTCACTAAATTTATCAGTGATTACATTTACGATCAAATTTGTGCAGTGGTGCAAACCCAGTTCGCTAGTCTATAGGGACCAGGTCAGTGAATGATATTTAGTTAATTATTTAGATTTAATTAAATAATTAAAATTCTAAAATATTGATTTTTTTGAATTTTGACTATTTAATTTTAATTAATTAATTAATTATAATTAAAATAGTTTATTTATAACTCTTTCTTTGTTTATTAGAAGTTGTTACCAAATATAAATATATTAAAATAATAATGTTTATTTTATTATCATACCATTTACTATTATTCTAATTTTTCAATTCATTAAATTATCTTTTTATACATTATTGATAAAATATATTTCTATAAATATTTTTATAATTTCCATATTCATTCAAAATTTATGAAATTATTGAAATATCATATAATTTAATATTTAGGATGGAAACAATATAAAGAATGAATTTTTTTAATAATCTTTTTAACAAATACATTTTTAATATTAAGTAAGTGGCCAATAATACATTTGATCATAAAATTAAGTAAGTGGCCAATAATACATTTGATCATAAAATTAAGTAAGTGGCCAATAATACATTTGATCATAAAATTAACATTAAATTTTTAAATAAAAATATAATGATTAAATTTAATAAAATTTAGAATAAATTATACTTCATTAAAAGAATAAATTATTACAATAATTTTTTTTAATATAAATGATAAATATGATTAAATTAAATATTAATGTGTCTTTTTAATTTTATAAAAAAGTAATATAAATTTTTAAAATTTTATTCAATTGTTTTTTAAAATATTAATAGACTATTAAGGAAATGTAAAATTGAAATATAAAGGTAAGTGTAAAGTATATTAATATTTATTATCATTTTACGTAAAAGTATAGATATTTTCAATTTTTGTTAATTTAATTAAATCTAGATAATTAGTTTTAATTAGTTTAGTTTATTTATCTCTGTCTTTGTCTATTAGAAGTTGTCTAAAAATATATATAACAAAATATTAATGTTTCTTTATTATTATTATTATTATTATTATTATTATTATACCATTTACTATTATTCTTTCATATTTCAATTTTTTTTTTTTTTTATAATATTAGGAATAAAAAATATTTTTATAAATTTTCTATAACTTCCATTTTTATACAAAGTTGACAAATTTTAATTTACAAAATTGACATTTTTATAAAAAATTTAAGATTGGGAAATATTAAAAGATATGTATACAAATGTTTTAATTAATTTTCCATGAATGGGTCAAATCCCAGAAAGATTAGCAGTATAAGAGAAGAAATCTTTTGCGTTTGAAACATCGCTTCTTAACTGTCATCAACATCCAAGTAGTTGCCTATATTCTCTCTTCTCTCTTCTTCACTTCACAACAATTTTCACATTCATGTCTCAATCCAACACAAACATCAACATCCAGGTTGGTAGTTGCGCCTCTCTTTTCTCTTCTTCTTCACTTCACATTAATTTTCATTCATTATATTTTATATATTTTCATTCATTCATAAACTCTCACCTTTTAAATTTTCGAAAAAAAATGGGTTATGCACCAATTTCTGTAACTCACTTGGAAGCTGTTCTTTTTTCAGTTGAATCAAAATAATGCTAATGTTGATAACTTCACAAATCAGACGAAACAGCATGGAAACAATGTCGAGTTCCTTAACTCTCAATCAAACCACTTATCTGAATCTGTACTTGACTTGCAAGGTTTGTTCTGAAATTGATTAATGTTTGCACTTGTTTTGTTCTCTTTGGATTTATGAGAGTATGATTATAATAAAGATGAAGTGATAATAAACCCTTATTTAGTGTACTTATATGAATTTGATATACGATTTTTTTTTACTTATTATTTTTATCATTCTGGTAATGTGGTTACATCAGATAATGGGAATGGTGCATTTCATACCGAAGAGGAAAATTGGGAATGGTGCATTTCAAAGGATGTTGTCCAGGTCGAACCAACATTAGAAGATCAACAACCACAAAACGTCCAACAGGCTCCCTAGATAATCTCTGTGGTTGATGAGGTCCAACAAATACACCAGGTTCAACAAAAAGTACTATTCCAGGCCGAGAAAGCTGCCGAGACCCAAGAAGCGACTGCATTGCGAAGAAGACAAGCCAGGAGACGATTAAGAAGGGCAAGAAGAAGGAGGAGAATGAGAGGTATATTCGATTCAGATGATGAAGACGAAGCACCTTTTAGCTGGACTAACTTTATGCGGGCTAAGGCTTTTAGATTTGATATTTAAAATTTTAGATTTTCATCTAGGGCTCTTATCAAATCTATGATAAAATAGTTTATTGTTGTCAGGATCTACTTCAACTAATGTGTATTTTGGAATCATGTTGCTACATTATATGCATTTTAATATTTTAATTGAAGTCAGTATTGGCTATTTGTTTGATTGCGTTTTGCCGCTACATATTATGGCTTCTCCAGACCCATAAGTATTACTCATCATTTTCAATTATCACTGGCATTGATGATAAAAAGTCCCTTCTTACAGCTGTCATTTTCTTCTATGGTATTACGTTGACTAATGATTTCTGAAGGTGTTTTCTGAGCCACTATGACTCACCCTTCAATTCTTTTTTGAGCCAATTTTAGAGTTAAGTATCTGCATTTTATAATGTGATGATGCTTGAATAATGTCTGCTAATCAGTGTTTCTGTTGTGTTTTGTTAGAACAAAATTCTTTTCAGGCAAAGGGATTGTTTTACACGGTTGTATGCAAAAGATATTAGACCAATTTATAACCAGGACATTGACAAGGCTTTGCACAGAGGGGTGCCTATCTACTGCTTGTAAGGTAACGTTTATGTATTTATGTGTTTAATATCCAAAATTAATAGTTGCCTTCTTATTTATAGTTGCCTTCTTATTTTCTTTTCAGGGTAAGGGAATGTTTTACACAGTTGTACACAAAAGATAATACACCAGATGATAAGCAGGAACTTGACAAGCATTTGCAAAGACAGGTGCCTATCTACTGCTCTTCATTGACATGAATGAAACATTCTGTTTGTAGTTGACATGACTATCCATATACTTTATGCACTTTCTTTTCATGGTTTTGCAGTGTTAATGGTAACGAATGTGATGGTGAGGTTGGGGGCTACAAGGAACCGTCTGAGGAATTGAAGATTTTTTTTGGAATTTTCTGTTTGATGTTGATAGTGACAGATTGGCTGGACTTTTTGAACAGACTCCAGGGACTGTGGAGGTTGCTGACTCATAACTTAATTGTTATCATTCATTTGATTCAGTTGATTCAATTGATTATTGATTTGAGCAATAATTTGTTGAATTCATTTCAGTTATGCAGTGCAATCGAGCCGAAGCTGCACTTTCGCTACTTCGTGAGAATAATTTTGCTATCAGTGATGTTCATATGCCAGACATGGATGGATTTAAGCTCTGCGAACACGTTGGATTGGAAATGGACCTTCCGGTTAGTAGACTGCATTGTTATTGAGATTTGAGTAAAAAAATTTATCTATCATGATTACAGTTACGTCCACGGATGATGGTAAAAATGTTGTTATGACGGGTGTAACACACAGCGCTTATGATTACCTGATTAAGCCGGTTCGTATGGATGCTTTGAAGAACATATGCCAACATGTGGTTCAGAAGAAAAAGAATGACTAGAAAGATTCTGAAAAAACCGAGTAGTGCTTATGAAGGAGATCGACATTCAAATGCTTCTGATGATACTGATTATTCCTCTTCTGCTAATGAAAGTAAATGGACAAGCTCGAGAAAGAAAAGGGACAATGACGAGAAAGTAATTGTACTATCTCTGTTATGCTGTTAGTGTAGTATCTGAATTTTATCTTACGGGTTGGTGGATTTTGTTGTACATAATGACATCTCAAATAAATTGATTAGCAAAAGAAATTTGTTATGCTCAGAATTCTATACCTCCATTGTTTTATATCACACAGAAAGCATAACATTAAGTAGTTTATGCTAATATGTTCTATAAAATGATTTATATACAAAAGACATGAAACCAAAATTTATACTAACAGATTATATATCATCTATTTTACACTATGTACTTAACCTAACACACAATCATCCTTTCAATATGGGGTTGCTGTATAATTATTTATGTACAAATACCAATAAACTTAACTTAAATAGTATAAGTTTTAAAATCGCACGAGACACAACCAATTAGATCTCATTGTATAAATATTACTTTGAATGTGTATTTACTTTCAATGTACTATAAATTATTAAATTTAACACTCAAACTATCAATTTATCATTGTATTCAAAGGAAACAATAACAATGATATATGTATAATTATTAACTAAATATTTAACACTGAAACTCACTTTTTTCACGGGTCACTATCACCACGCGATAGTTTTTTTTAATCAACTAAATATTTATAAATATTTATAATTATTATTGATATTTATAAATATATATAGTTATTAGACATATTGAATTCATAATGTTGATGATTTCTTATGTATTTATTTTTTTATATTGGCCATTATTTGTGATTTTATAATATCAATTATATATCAAAACAACAACCAAACCTTATCAAATGATCTTAACCTATAAATGCTTTTATCCGTGCGGACGTACGGGTCTTCTACTAATTTGCGTTTGAAAAATCGCTTCTTAACTGTCACCAACATCCAAGTAGTTGCCTATATTCTCTCTTCTCTCTTCTTCACTTCACAACAATTTTCACATTCATGTCTCAATCCAACACAAACATCAACATCCAGGTTGGTAGTTGCTCCTCTCTTTTCTCTTCTCACTTCACATCAATTTTCATTCATTATATTTTATATATTTTCATTCATTCATAAACTCTCACTTTTTAAATTTT
This sequence comes from Lathyrus tuberosus, assembly GCA_022829125.1. Lineage (NCBI taxonomy): Eukaryota > Viridiplantae > Streptophyta > Magnoliopsida > Fabales > Fabaceae > Lathyrus > Lathyrus tuberosus. Next base: position 3,148,966 of record JALAZF010000152.1, on the reverse strand, counting down.
CGAAAAAAAAAGGGTTATGCACCAATTTCTGTAACTCACTTGGAAGCTGTTCTTTTTTCAGTTGAATCAAAATAATGCTAATGTTGATAACTTCACAAATCAGACGAAACATCATGGAAAAAATGTCGAGTTCCTTAACTCTCAATCAAACCACTTATCTGAATTTGTACTTGACTTGCAAGGTTTGTTCTGAAATTGATTCATGTTTGCACTTGTTTTGTTCTCTGTGGATTTATGAGAGTATGATTATAATTTAAGATGAAGTGATAATAAACCCTTATTTAGTGTACTTATATGAATTTGATATACGAATTTTTTTACTAATTATTTGTATCATTCTGGTAATGTGGTTACATCAGATAATGGGAATGGTGCATTTCATACCGAAGAGGAAATTTTGGAACAGATATTGAAGAAAGAGAACTCTGCTGCAAGCATATTTTGTTGGATAAAAGCTAATACTCATGTCTCATACCTCAAATTTGGCTTTTGTAAAGGATGCTCTTGGTGTTGTGGCTACCCTTGCAAAGCTAGAGAATGATAATCTTAGCAGGTAAATATCATTCTTAAGTAGCGGCCAAATGCGGCTAGCAAAGAAATGTAAATATAAGCTACTTTTTAAGATTACTAAATTTTCTGAATAATTTCAATTTTGTGTAAAATAGGATCCCTTCTGAGTATGTGGGTTTGGAGAGGATGCTTGCAATTATGTGCAGTACTGATGAAGGTGTTAAAGCACTGGAGAAGTATGATCCAGAAGGCACAATAAACTGCAACGGCGGTTTGCATGGAATTGGATCTTTAATTGGAAAAATAATAAATGGTCGATTTGTTGTCATATGTCTTGAAGATTTAATGTAAGTTATATCTATGCTCTCGTTGGCATGCATGTTTTTTACACAATTCCTTCATATAGAAAGATATAATCACAGAGACCGTATTTAGGACTAATTCATGCAGGCCTGTACTATCTTCATAAGACCCGAAAAACTCACTTTATAAGTACACATGCAATTTTAAGCAAATTTTAAATCACTAATGTACTTTTTTATTTTAGACCATTTGTTGGAGGTTTTGTTGACGAAGATCCACAAAAGAAGATGGATATTCCGAAGCCGAAACTGCCTAATGGGGGGTGCTCTCCAGGATTTCTTGATTTTGCAGTGAACATGATCCATCTAGATTCAAATAAATTGTCTTTTCTTACTGCAACTAGACACTGTCTTAGAGAGACGCTATTTTATAGCCTTTTTTATCGCCTACAAATATATAAAACCCGGAAAGAAATGTTGCTTGCTCTTCCATACATTACCGATGGAGCATTGTCATTAGATGATGGAATGATCAGGAAACATGGTATTTTTGCTTGTGGTAGCAGGTCAGTATCAAATTAATCTTATCTCTTTTTATTGTTTCTCCTTCTCTTACTATAAGTCATCTCAACTATGACAAAACATTTGAGGCCTTATTTAGTTATGGTTTAATCATGAAAAATCTATTATGAGACCCTATTTAGTCATAATTTAATCATGTAAAATTTGAGGCCTGGTGTTGTAGCGCACTTTGTACAGCCTCAAAGACGGTCTTTATTAGAGAGTTATCTTATGTTTCTATTTTGACTTGTCACCAATGAAACTTATCTGGCTGCAGAAATATTGTAGAATTAAATTTTCCTCTAGTAGGGTGAGAATATGATGTCCCTCCAGATTGTCATACCCTAAATTTTAACCCAAGACTTCAAATCACTGTGTAAATCATCACCACAATATGAATGTATTTTCATACCTCACCAATCATTTCAAAGATTGTTGAGTATTTACCTTAACCAAGGATTAGGGTTTTTGAGCCCTCTCAGAGCATTCAGGCAAAAGATCAATCAAGAATTGACATGATCTTCAACTTATCAAGCCTCTCAATCATTCTTAAAGGATAAGAGATCCTCCACATCACGAATCAAGCACAAGATTGCAACATTTCATGTTGATCAAGCCTTAAAACCATCAGTGTCACCAAATTAGGGTTTTGGTCGACCAAGGCCTCCAAAGAGAAACTTTCATCTGGGCATGAACCAATACTTCAATATATGATTCAAGAAGCTCAAAATAATCTCATGAGTCTATTCATAAGTTCAAAATAGCCTTAGGGGATGCATCTATCAAAAATCAAAAATTAGGGTTTTGACCTAATTCAGTCCCTAAGTTGACTTTTGGAGTAAGACATGATCCAAGACCTCAAGATATGCTTTAAGGATATCAAAATACATCATATTGATCCATTCACAAGATTGGATTGATTCAAAGAACTAAATTCATAAGCAATACAAGGATTCAAATTCACCTGGACGACAAACTAGGGTTTCTGAGAAAAAGTCAACCATACCTTTGACTTTTGAACAAAGCATGATCTCAAACCTTGGGACATGATTCAAGACACTTAAAAACACCTTTGGAATCCATCCATTAGATTCAATTTAGCCCAAGGACTTGATTTCATAAAGTATCACAAAGTTCAAGTTTCATCTAAGATAAAAAGTCAACTGTGATCAAAACCAAGTTTGACTTTTGGGATTTTTTTTGGCAAACATGGCCTCTTTAAGTCAAGAACGATGTTAACTTGTGATTTAGATCATGATCAATCAATAAAAATCAAGAAAAGTGGGGTTACTTTCAAAAAGGGCAACCTTGAGAAACTTAAAATTTCACTAAGTTATGGAAAATAATGATATTTACCCTACTTTGCAAGGTCATAATTTTTAAACCAAGCAACCATTTTTTTCCATCCAAATCTCAAATGATAGATCTTCTTACATACAACAAGATTGCAAAGTAGAAGTACCCCCAAAAAAATGCATAGATTTTGAGAAATGAAGCATTAAAGTTAGGGTTTCATGAGATTTTGAACTTTGACACTTAGAATTGTTTTAGGCAGAATCTGCCTCATGTTTTGTCCAACTTTGGAGGCATTTTCCATTATGATCCAAGATGAACCAAGACCAAATGTAAACATCAAAGTTGAAGTATGATATAAAAGCTTTCCAAAGAGTACAAGAACATCCATTAATTCAACTTGAGCAAGAAGTTATAAACCTCACAACATGCCTTAATGCAAATTGGTTTTTGACAGCATTTGGGTACATAACTTGCATCCCACGATTTTGAGTCTAAATTTGATGACTATGCAAGATTGATCCTCATCTAATTCAACAAGAATCTCATTCAATCATGAAGAACCTGCAAACTTTGGCCCTAAGTCAAGAATCCTATCCTTTAGCATGTTAGAATCATGATGACAAGCTATGGAACTTAAGTTTTGTTAAGTTGCATTAATGTGATGCATTGAATTGGTATGAAGCAAGCACAAACCAGCCAAGACTCAGTCCAAAGTCATGAGTGTTCAAACCTGCAAAAATTTAATTGAGTCAAGATATATCTATGCTAAAGGAGACTTATAGTACCTTAGACTTTAAGTCATGCTACATGACAAGATCCATTGGACAATAGCATGCTCCCTCATCCATTCACTATTCCTCCCAAAACAAACTTGCTCAGCTATAAATATGGATCATTTCTGAACGGCCAAAGATTGAAAGTGTATCTGGGAGGAGATTTCGAGCGGAATCCCGCCAGTGTTCCTTTCCGCGATCCGTGAGATTGCGGTGGACCGTCGAGCTTAGCCGACGTTAAACAAGCGCTTGTTGGGAGGCACCCCAATATTGTAAGTATTTTTGCTTTAATTTGTTGTTTTAAGTGATTTTACAAGTGTGAACCATTTGCATTGTGGCAGCAAGACAGACCTGAAAAACTTGCAAAACTGTCTTGTTCGCTGGCTTATTCGCACTGCGAATCTGGGGCGAGCATTCGCCAGCCATTCGCACTGCGAATGTTAGCGAACCAGACTTTGTGGTTTTGCTGCCACCTCATCAAAAGTGAGGGTTTAGTAAGTGGGTGGGCCTGCGTAGGCCCATGACCCATTTGGATGGCTGATGACTTGAGGGGAAAAACCCTAGTCAACTTGCCTCTCACTTTCATAGAAAAAGAAAAGAAAAAAAACCCTCAAGTCTTCCTTCTCTCTCACGTTCCATTTGTGACCACATTGCAAGAGTTTTTTTTTCTCTCAAGTACCATTTCCAATTCAGGTTTGAATTCCTTGTCTGTGTGCTTTCTGTTACCAGGTTTTGTTTGTGAAGTATGCATTAGAAATGTGTAGAAAAAATGGGTTCAATTCTGTTGTTAAGGATTGTACGTGATGCATGTTAAATTTTCTGCTGGCTTTAGGGTATAGAAGGCATATAGAAACATTCTCTGTGATGAAATCTTGGGCTGCTTAATTTTTTTCAGAATTTTCGTGGATTCGCTGGCACCTTCGCAGTGCGAATCTGGGGTGAACGTTCGCCAGGATACGTAGTGCGAGTGTTGCAGCGAGCAGCCCAGAATTTTGTTTTTTTTAGTTCAGCCTGTACATTTGTGTCTTAAGTTCTAATGATCTGTTTTGGTTTTTTGTGTTGCTGGTTTGTTAATATGTGCAGATGGGTCCGAAGACTAATCTTGCCAAGAAAAGAAAACCATCCACATCAAGACAAGCACCGGTCCAATTCGACGATACTCGTTTCAAAGGTCTTACGCAAGCTCAGAGATATGAGGTTTTGGAAAAGAGGATCATCCTTGCAGAGAAGCGGTTCATTCTGAATGATCAAGGGAGTTATCGTGTTGTGGCTGCCCTCTTGCATGAAAAAAAGTGGGATCAGCTGATAACTCCGCTTGATTCGTATAATGTGGAGGTAGTTTGGGAATTCTATGCAAACGCTCTCCCTGATGAGGGCGATCTTTTTAATTGGACTACTGTGGTGGGAGGAAAAACTGTCAGATTTGATCGAAGAACAATTAGCCAAGTTCTTGGAAACCCTCTACCGTTAAGGGCTAGTGAGGAGGATGCTTATCATAGAACTCTGAACCGTAACCGTGATATCCTACAAATGACTTGCGATCTGTTGTGCCCAGGTAAGAGTGTGAAGTTCAACCATTCTGGAGTTGCTGTTAGGTACCACCGAGAGGACATGCTGCCTTTGGCACAGCTGGTTTTGCTTTTGGTTGTCACTAATATTAAACCGAAGTCGCACTCCTCAACAGTTACGTTTCCCCTTGTTCACTTAGTTCATAGCATCCTAACTAATGTGCAGATTGATGTCGCGAGGATTATTGCCGATGAGATAAGGGCAATTGTTGAGAGTGGTTTAGGAGGGAACGCTTCGAGGAAGAATGCCCCTCTCGCATTTCCTTGTCTGATCATGTCCTTATGTGCTGAGGCTGGTGTTCAGCTGCCTTCGCGTCGCCAGGTTACTGTCACGTCGGCTATCGATGATCAATACGTCGACAAATTTTGCAAACCTAAGGGTGTTAGGGCTGAGTCTTCAGGGGCTGGTGCAGAGGCTGGTACGAGTGACGGTGGTGCTTCTGGGTCTCCTAATTTCTATCCTTATCAGCAGGAGATTTGCCAGTATAACTGGGATTGGATGGCCGCTTCCTAGCGCGCCATGCTTGATTTACATGACTCTATGCAGGTACTTCACCTGCAGATACGTGATCCCGCCGCGGAGCAGTCTTTGATGTCGAGGGAGCAGTTCCTCGCGCATGCTGGATGGCCTGAGGACAGGCCAGTTTTTGGTGGGGGAGAGGATGCAGCTGATCCTGCTGATGATGATGCTGATGAGGAGGGAGATGGCGAAGGCGAGGATGTGGAGGTTTCTAGTTCTGATTCTGATGATGAGGAGGAGCAGGTGACTGAGGTTCTCGAGACAGAGTCCGATGAGGACTGATTTTGTGGTTTCCAGACTTTTGCACTTCCTTTGGTCACCAAAGTGAAGTTTACTTGTATTCAGTTTTCAGCTTTTACCAGTCTTTTTCAGCTTTTACTAGTCTATTATTGATGTACTCGTACTTTGGAGGTACTTTTTGGATTATGTAGGTGTTTTTACACCAAGCACTTTATTATTATTATTATTATTATTATTAGTAATGTTAAGTGTTTGTAGTAAAACTTTTGTTTCGCTTTTACTAATAATTTGTTGGTTTCTAATTATTGTATTAAGTGTTGAGTTCTTCAGTTTACGAATGCTCAACACTTAAATGTGTTTTTTGTTGTAAAGTGTTATTAAGAGTTGAATTCTTCAGTTTACGAATGTTCAACTCTTAAGCTGTTAATATGTTTTCATTTTAATGTTCCTTCTTTGATGATGGAATTTTGGAAGTTAGGTTGGAGACTCTTGAATTTAAAGGAAGATTCCTCCAAGATGTGAGGGCTATGATAATGCCTTAAGCATTGTGTTGCGACAAGGTACATCGTTACCTAGTTCGAGAATTTTGTATGTTTTAGAACTTTGTGTCTTGGTGCGATTGAAAATGTTGTTTCATGTTACAACTCCCTTTGAATGCATGTGTCATTTTAGGATCACAAATCATTAAAGTGAGAAGCCTCCAAAGTGTTACTATATGCTAAGGAGTGTTGATGAATGTTGTTTTTACTTTTAATTCATGCCTTATCTTGTGACCATGTGATTTTGTGGAAGTATGAGAAGTGATCAAGGCACTTGTTGAAAGTGAGCACAACCATGTCCATATAGTAATTCACCCGTGAGGAGTAAGCATTTGGTAGCCCCTTTGAGCCTAAACAGTTAGAACTCAGTTTAGTGATGAACTTGTTTTATGTGCATAATTTGCAAGTTTGGTTCATCACTGAATTTGGTGAGTTTCTAACATTTTCTTCTTGAACCTTTGAAAATTGTATATTTTGATTTCCTTTCCTTAAAAAGCAAGGAGCATTCACTTTAGGTTGAGTTGAAAATAAGTTGGGGAGAATGAAAAGAAGATGGGTGCATTACTAAAAATTTTGAAAAAAAAAATTCAAGCAAGCATGTAAAGAAAAGAGTGTGAATATGATGTACAAAAGAGAAATTGCTTGCTTGAATGAAGAAAAGAAGAAAAAAATAGATTCAATAATTGTGCACGGTAGTTTGTGAAGGTGTAATGAAAAAATTGGTGAAATGAAGTTGTGATGTGTGAATATGGGTTTAGTGAATGTTCTTTTGAATCGGCAATTTCATTTCAATGGCCATTAGAAATGTCCCTTTTTGTTTACCCGACCAAGCTACAACCTTGAAGTCCTTAGTGATATTTTACTTCCATGAATTCTTTTGTGTTCATTGAGATATGGTATGAATTGCTTAGTATTTGCATCATTGGTCATTTGAGTGTAATCATCCCGTGCTTGTATGCACGTTTGCCTTCAATCCTTTTTCGAAGAGGAGTGTAGAATGACATGTGTATGATGAGTTAGTTGTCTCTTGAAACATTGTTGAAAATTGTTTAAGAGTCAAGTTCTTTTACATTATAGGTTCTTGAATTGTGTAATGGTTGCGTTGTTGTGACCGATGCTTAGTTGAGCCGTTTTTTGCATCTTGGTTGAATTAAATGCTCGAGCAAATCCTCGTGAGAGGCATACTTTGCTTGAGGACAAACAAAGAGTTAGTTGGGGAGAGTTTGTTAGATGTCAAACATATTATATATTTGTAGGCAATAATTGGCATTTTTCATTACTTTCCATGTGGAATCGGTTGATTTAAGTGGTAAATTGTGTTGTAGTGCTTACATTGGAATACATGAGTGGAGCTTGTAATTTGTGTGTTAATGTGCAGGTTTAGGCATGAAAGGATCATAATTGTGAGACACAAAGAGTGGATACAAGTTGCCATTGAAATTGTTGCTGCAACAGGGTATTCGCAGTGCGAAGGTCCAGCGAAGGTTCGCACTGCGAACGTCAGCGATGCTCCCAGCGAATGGTGGCAGAATGTTTTTCATGGAAAATATCCAATAGTTCGCACTGCGAACTCCTAGCGAAGGCTCGCTAGTTGGTTCGCAGTGCGAAGGTGCTGGCGAAGGGTGGCAGTAACTTTTGGATTTTGGGAATTCTGGCTCGCTGGGTGGTTCGCTTCAGCGAGTGTTCGAGCGAATGATTCGCAGTGCGAAACCACGATATCTGCCAGGGGCGGTTTAAGTTCTGAGGCACTTAAAGTGCCATTTTTCCCTCATTCGCAGTGCGAATGATCTGCTCGCAGTGCGAGTGCTGCAGATTTTGAAATTGTATAAATAGATTTTTACTTTATTTGTAAAGGATCTTTTTGCTCTTTTTCACCCAAATACGTAGTTTTCAGTTATTTTGATCATCTAAGAGTGGATTTTCACTTGGAGAAGCTTAAGTCACATCCATTCTCGATTATTCGACTTGGATGTTCGTTCATCTCCTCTCTTTACTTGTCATCCAAGCTACCATGAGAATGGGTAGCTAAACACTCTATGTTGAGGTTAGATGTAGTTGATCCTGATTTTATGTATTGCTTTTGATCTATTGTATACGAACAAAGTCTTTGATCAATATAGATGAAGTTGTTTTCTCTTAATGATTTATGTGTGATTTGTATTGCTCTAGACATAGATTCTATAAATCATGACCTAACAATTTCATCTCTTAAAAACCAAACTCTAGACATAGATTTGGGATTTGTTATCCGTTTTGTGTTGATCTTAATGATCGTTGTTTAGATTGTTAGCGTGAGACATCATCTAACGGTATAAACAACGATACTCATGACTTCGCTTTAGACATAAACTTAGTCGGGAGGATACGCGGTTGTATTGGTCGGAAACCGAGTTCATATGCTTGATTAATCATTTATACGTAAAAAGGATTAGTGAAACCTAACCTTAACATGCTTTTATCAAAACTTTTACAAACTCTTTGTCACCAATTAATCTTGCTACAAATTAATGTTAACAACAATTAAGAACCTTTTGAAACAATTGAACTTAGAATATCACAACTATTGAACGACAAGCATCTAATATCGGCAATCCGTGTGGAGACGATTACAAACACCCCCTATTGTTACAGTCTAACATAGTCCCTGTAAAAATTTTTTTTAAACACCCCCTCATCTTAGTTAGATTCCCTCAGAAAACCCCCCAAAGTCCAAGTGGCATGGTAGATTCCGTTTTGACCATCAGAATGTGTCTTTGTTGGCATTTTGGATTAAATTTTTATGGATGACTGGGTATATATTTTTGTGTTTCACCCCCTTGTAATAGTTAGGGTTTTGCTGCGACGGAGGAACAGCTGCGAAGGGAATTTTGATGTAACGGAGGAACATCTGCGAAGAACTTACATATACAAAGACCAACAAATTCGTCCACGAATTCATTTCCTTAATCGAGGGTCGCAATGAGTCAGGTATGTATTTTGGTAAACTTCTTGACGGTTAAAAGATATGGTTAGGGGTTTTTTTGTTTCTGAATGATTTTGAAATCTTGATGGGAATATTAGGGTTTTTGATATGTGGTTTTTGTTTCTGAATGATTTTGAAATCTTGACAGGAGTTCAAACCTTTTGATGTTACTTTTCACCATGGGGGTGAATTTGTTAGGGTTAAGCCGGATGAAATTATTTACATAGGGGGAGTTGATTCGAATGTAAATGGTTTACTTGTTGCGAACTGGACAATGGATAGCATTGTCAAGCTGTTGAGTGGGTGGGGGTATAAGGAAGCTTCATTTACTTTGGCATTTGTTTGATTTATAATTCAATAATAGCTCATTGACTTGTGTGTTATCCTTGATGTGTAGAGGAAAGTTAAAAAGGAGCAACATGTTGCTGCTAATGCACAAGGAGCCAATGCACAAGCTGATAATGCAGATGCTAATGATAGTGGGCAAGGAAATGCTGCTGATAATGCACAAGGATATGCTGTTGATATGACTCAAACTGCTGCCCTAACTAATGTTGTTTCTGATTTTGCCCCTAGTGCTGCAGTTTCTGATGCTGCCCCAACTAATTGTATGAATCAGACCCAACCACCAACTGTTATGAGTCAAACTGGATCTTGTGTTGTTGATTCACTTAAAAACAAGAAAGGAAAAAAACCAGTCATTACAAGGAGAAGGCAAAATGAAAGGATCAAACTGTCTTGGTTCAAAAAAGCAATTGTAGGAGAAGGATCTAGTGAACAACCAATCACACTACCAGACAGTGAGGTCAAAGCAAGTTCAAAAGAGTCTTCCCTTGGATTGCAGACTAGGTCTATGAAGACATGGAAGTCCAAGAAAAAGAAAGACCGAGTGTTATGTCTTGTATTCCCAATTTTAATTTGTTGTCATTTTGTTGCCTTTGCCAATGAAGTCCTAAGTAGTATGTGTCATTTTGTAGAATTGTCTCATTTTGTACTATGTAACAATGAAGTACCAGACGTATGCACCAAGTGTGCTTTCTTTATGTATCAAACAAATTACTTTTGAAGAAAAACCAAGTGTGCAACAACAATTACATAATTTAGTGTAACTGTTTTGTTTTACATTAGAAGTAATTTCTGTAACAGACAACTTACATTGATAACAAACAATTCAACTTAAATCAAACATTAACAGTGATACAGAACAAATGTTTTCATTGATAAGAACAACTCAATTTACATTGCTACATAACAAAATCTTTCATTTCTAACCACGATTCAACTTACATCAAACTGTAATATTAAACACCTAAATCTAAACTAAGTTTATTACAACCATGACAGACATTCCTCTAACAGACCAACTTAAACAACTACTATGCCAGCCCAACCTAAACTACTACTATGACAGACCAACCTAAACAACTTCTATGACAGACCGACCTAAACAAGTACTATGACAGACCAAGTACTATGTATCAATTCCAACCAACCTAAACAACTAAATCAAAATAGACTTTGTTACATGGACATAAACAATACTGCAAAAATCAACCATAACAGACCAAGTACAATCGACATCCATAAAATTTTCCTCTTTTCCATTCGAATCTTTCTTTTCAATTTTTCTGTCTTGATAATGCTTCCATCTGCACCATACTTCTTCAAAACTCTGCCTTCAATTTCCTGAGCAACCTCCTTTGCAAATTCTCTCAAATAACCCTTTGTGCCTTCACAATCACAACATCTTGCAAAATCGTTAACAAAATTGTCCCACACAAACAAACCGCAACCATTCTGCAAATTAAATCAAACCGATGACTAAGACATACACAGTGATTAACAAATCGAATTAAAACATGGATTTAACAAGATGAATATCAACTAACCAAAGAATTTTGACATTTCTAGAATTTTCTGCTAGGATTTTCAACTGTGTTTGATACAAACATCTTCATCGTATTGTTGCAACCACATCTTGGTAAACTCTTTCCAAAATTTCCCCCAGGCGATGATGACCTGCTACCACCCATGTACACGACGACGGCGGACGAAGAAGATAGAAAAATGGGAGGCAAACCCTAACAATTTCAAGGGGGTATTTGTAAACGCATAAATGTATACCCAGTCATCCATGAAAATTTAATCCAAAATGCCAACATGGACAGATTCTGATGGTCAAAATGGAATCTTCATTGCCACTTGGCCTCTGGGGGGTTTTCTAAGGGAATCTAACTAAGATGAGGGGTTTTTTAAAAAAAAAACTTTGCCACGGGCTAAAATGAAAACTCGCTACCATTGCAGGGGGTTGTGTATTTAACCCTGATATTTTATATATTTTCATTCATTCATACACTCTCACCTTTTAAATTTTCGAAAAAAAATAGGTTATGCACCAATTTCTGTAACTCACTTGGAAGCTGTTCTTTTTTTAGTTGAATCAAAATAATGCTAATGTTGATAACTTCATAAATCAGACGAAACATCATGGAAAAAATGTCGAGTTCCTTAACTCTCAATTAAACCACTTATTTGAATCAGTACTTGACTTGCAAGGTTTTTTCTGAAATTGATTCATGTTTGCACTTGTTTTGTTCTCTGTGGATTTATGAGAGTTTGATTATAATTTAAGATGAAGTGATAATAAACCCTTATTTAGTGTACTTATATGAATTTGATATACAAATTTTTTTTACTAATTATTTTTATGATTCTTGTAATGTGGTTACATCAAATAATGGGAATGGTGCATTTCGTATCGAAGAGGAAAATTGGGAATGGTGCATTTCAAATGATGATGTCCAGGTCGAACCAACATCAGAAGATCAACAACCACAAAACGTCCAACAGGTTCCCCAAGTAAACTCTGTGGTTGATGAGGTCCAACAAATACACCAGATTCAACTGGAAGTACTATTCCAGGTCGAGGAAGCTGCCGAGACCCAAGAAGCGGCTGCATTGCGAAGAAGACAAGCCAGGAGACGATTAAGAAGGGCAAGAAGAAGGAGGAGAAGGAGAGGTATATTTGATTCAGATGATGAAGACGAAGCACCTTTTAGCTGGACAAACTTTATGCGGGCTAAGGCTTTTAGATTTTATATTTAAAATTTTAGATTTTCATCTAGGGCTCTTATCAAATCTTTGATAAAATAGTTTATTCTTGTTAGGATCTACTTCAACTAATGTGTATTTTGGAATCATGTTGCTACATTATATGCATTTTAATATTTTAATTGAAGTCAGTATATTGGCTATTTGTTTGATTGCGTTTTGCCGCTACATATTATGGCTTCTCCAGACCCATAGGTATTACTCATCATTTTCAATTTTCACTGGCATTGATGATAAAAAGTCCCTTCTTACAGCTGTCATTTTCTTCTATGGTATTACGTTGACTAATGATTTCTGAAGGTGTTTTCTGAGCCACTATGACTCATCCTTCAATTATTTTTTGAGCCAGTTTTAGAGTTAAGTATCTGCATTTTATAATGTGATGCTGCTTGAATAATATCTGCTAATCAGTGTTTCTGTTGTGTTTTGTTAGAACTAAATTCTTTTCAGGCAAAGGGATTGTTTTACACGGTTGTATGCAAAAGATATTACACCAAATTATAACCAGGACATTGACAAGGCTTTGCACAGAGGGGTGCATATCTACTGCTTGTACAGTAACATTTCTATATTTATGTGTTTAATATCCAAAATTAATAGTTGCCTTCTTATTTATAGTTGCCTTCTTATTTTGTTTTCAGGGTAAGGGAATGTTTTACACAGTTGTACACAAAAGATAATAGACCAGATGATAAGCAGGAACTTGACAAGCATTTGCAAAGACAGGTGCCTATCTACTGCTCTTCATTGACATGAATGAAACATTCTGTTTGTAGTTGACATGACTATCCATATACTTTATGCACTATCTTTTCATGGTTTTGCAGTGTTAATGGTAACGAATGTGATGGTGAGGTTGGGGGTTACAAGGAACCGTCTGAGGAATTGAAGTTTTTTTTGGAATTTTCTGTTTGATGTTGATAGTGACAGATTGGCTGGACTTTTTGAACAGACTCCAGGGACTGTGGAGGTTGCTGACTCATAACTTAATTGTTATCATTCATTTGATTCAGCTGATTCAATTGATTATTAATTTTGAGTAATAATTTTGTTGAATTCATTTCAGTTACGCAGTGCAATCGAGCCGAAGCTGCACTTTCGCTACTTCGTGAGAATAATTTTGTTATCAGTGATGTTCATATGCCATACATGGATGGATTTAAACTCTTCGAACACGTTGGATTGGAAATGGACCTTCCGGTTATTAGTGAGTACTTCGGTTTTATTTTCTTGCAACTTAGATCTATTAGTAGACTGCATTGTTATTGAGATTTGAGTAAAAAATGTTATCTATCATGATTACAGTTACGTCCACGGATGATGGTAAAAATGTTGTATGACGGGTGTAACACACAGTGCTTATGATTACCTGATTAAGCCGGTTCGTATGGATGCTTTGAAGAACATATGCCAACATGTGGTTCAGAAGAAAAAGAATGACTAGAAAGATTCTGAAAATCCGAGTAGAGCTTATGAAGGAGATCGACATCCAAATGCTTCTGATGGTACTGATTATTCGTCTTCTGCTAATGAAAGTAATTGGACAAGCTCGAGAAAGAGAAGGGGCAATGATGAGAAAGTAATTGTAATATCTCTGTTATGTTGTTAGTGTAGTATCTGAATTTTATCTTACGGGTTGGTGGATTTTGTTGTACATAATGACATCTCAAATAAATTGATTAGAAAAAGAAATTTGTTATGCTCAGAATTCTATACCTCCATCGTTTTATATCACACACAAAGCATAACATTAAGTAGTTTATGCTAATATGTTCTATAAAATGATTTATATACAAAAGACATGAAACCAAAATTTATACTAACAGATTATATATCATCTATTTTACACTATATACTTAACCTAACACACAATGATCCTTTCAATATGGGGTTGCTGTATAATTATTTATGTACAAATACCAATAAACTTAATATAAATTGTATAAGTTTTAAAATCGCACGAGACACAACCAATTAGATCTCATTGTATAAATATTACTTTGAATGTCTATTTACTTTCAATGTACTATAAATTATTAAATTTAACACTCAAACTATCAATTTATCATTGTATTCAAAGGAAACAATAATAATGATATATGTATAATTATTAACTAAATATTTAACACTGAAACTCACTTTTTTCACGGGTCACTATCACCACGCGATAGTTTTTTTTAATCAACTAAATATTTATAAATATTTATAATTATTATTGATATTTATAAATATATATAGTTATTAGACATATTGAATTCATAATGTTGATGATTTCTTACGTATTTATTTTTTTATATTGGCCATTATTTGTGATTTTATAATATCAATTATATATCAAAACAACAACCAAACCTTATCAAATGATCTTAACCTATAAATGCTTTTACCCGTGCGGATGTACGGGTCTTCTACTAGTTTGCGTTTGAAACATCACTTCTTAACTGTCACCAACATCCAAGTAGTTGCCTATATTCTCTCTTCTCTCTTCTTCACTTCACAACAATTTTCACATTCATGTCTCAATCCAACTCAAACATCAACATCCAGGTTAGTAGTTGCGCCTCTCTTTTCTCTTCTGCTCACTTCACATCAATTTTCATTCATTATATTTTGGGTTAAATATACAAACCCCCAGCAATGTTAGCGAATTCTCACTTTAGCCCCTGTAAATTTTTTTTTTAAACACCCCCTCATCTTAGTTAGATTCCCTCAGAAAACCCCCCAGAGTCCAAGTGGCATGGTAGATTCCGTTTTGACCATCAGAATGTGTCCTTGTTGGCATTTTGGATTAAATTTTTATGGATGACTGGGTATATATTTTTGCGTTTCACCCCCTTGTAATAGTTAAGGTTTTGCTGCGACGGAGGAACAGTTGCGAAGGGAATTTTGATGCGACGGAGGAACATCTGCGAAGAACTTACATACACGAAGACCAACAAATTTGTCCACGAATTCATTTCCTTAATCGAGGGTCGCAATGAGTCAGGTATGTATTTTGGTAAACTTCTTGACGATTAAAAGATATGGTTAGGGGTTTTTTTGTTTCTGAATGATTTTGGAATCTTGATGGGAATATTAGGGTTTTTGATATGTGGTTTTTGTTTCTGAATGATTTTGAAATCTTGACAGGAGTTCAAACCTTTTGGTATTACTTTTCACCATGGGGGTGAATTTGTTAGGGTTAAGCCGGATGAAATTATTTACAGAGGGGGAGTTGATTCGACTGTAAATGGTTTGCTTGTTGCGAACTGGACAATGGATAGCATTATCAAGCTGTTGAGTGGGTGGGGGTATAAGGAAGGTTCATTTACTTTGGCATTTGTTTGATTTATAATTCAATAATAGCTCATTGACTTGTGTGTTATCCTTGATGTGTAGAGGAAAGTTAAAAAGGAGCAACATGTTGCTTCTAATGCACAAGGAGCCAATGCACAAGCTGATAATGCAGATGCTAATGATAGTGGGCAAGGAAATGCTGCTGATAATACACAAGGATCTGCTGCTGATATGACTCAAACTGCTGCCCCAACTAATGTTGTTTCTGATTTTGCCCCTAGTGCTGCAGTTTCTGATGCTGCCCCAACTAATTCTATGAATCAGACCCAACCACCAACTGTTATGAGTCAAACTGGATCTTGTGTTGTTGATTCAC
Organism: Lathyrus tuberosus; assembly: GCA_022829125.1. Classification (NCBI taxonomy): domain Eukaryota; kingdom Viridiplantae; phylum Streptophyta; class Magnoliopsida; order Fabales; family Fabaceae; genus Lathyrus; species Lathyrus tuberosus. The sequence goes on along the minus strand of JALAZF010000152.1, from coordinate 3,132,932 downwards.
TTAAAAACAAGAAAGGTAAGAAACCAGACATTACAAGGAGAAGGCAAAATGAAAGGATCAAACTTTCTTGGTTCAAAAAACCAATTGTAGGAGAAGGATCTAGTGAACAACCAATCACACTACCAGACAGTGAGGCCAAAGCAAGTTCAAAAGAGTTTTCCCTTGGATTGTAGACTAGGTCTATGAAGACATGGAAGTCCAAGAAAAAGAAAGACTGAGTGTTATGTCTTGTATTCCCAATTTTAATTTGTTGTCATTTTGTTTCCTTTGCCAATGAAGTCCTAAGTAGTATGTGTCATTTTGTACAATTGTCTCATTTTGTACTATGTAACAATGAAGTACCAGACATATGCACCAAGTGTGCTTTCTTTATGTATCAAATAAATTACTTTTGAAGAAAAACCAAGTGTGCAACAAGATTTACATAATTTAGTGTAATTGTTTTGTTTTACATTGGAAGTAATTTCTGTAACAGACAACTTACATTGATAACAAACAATTCAACTTAAATCAAACATTAACAGTGATACGGAACAAATGTTTTCATTGATAAGAACAACTCAATTTACATTGCTACATAACAAAAGCTTTCATTTATAACCACAATTCAACTTACATCAAACTGTAACATTAAACACCTAAATCTAAACTGAGTTTATTACAACCATGACAGACATTCCTCTAACAGACCAACTTAAACAACTACTATGCCAGTCCAACCTAAACTACTACTATGACAGACCAACCTAAACAACTTCTATGACAGACCAACCTAAACAAGTACTATGACAGACCAAGTACTATGTATCAATTCCAACCAACCTAAACAACTAAATCAAAACAGACTTTGTTACATGGACATAAACAATACTGCAAAGATCAACCATGACAGACCAAGTACAATCGACATCCATAAATTTTTCCTCTTTTCCATTCGAATCTTTCTTTTCAATTTTTCTGTCTTGATAATGCTTCCATCTGCACCATACTTCTTCAAAACTCTGCCTTCAATTTCCTGAACAACCTCCTTTGCAAATTCTCTCAAATAACCCTTTGTGCCTTCACAATCACAACATCTTGCAAAATCGTTAACAAAATTGTCCCACACAAACAAACCGCAACCATTCTGCAAATTAAATCAAACCGATGATTAAGACATACACAGTGATTAACAAATCGAATTAAAACATGGATTTAACAAGATGAATATCAACTAACCAAAGAATTTTGACATTTCCAGAATTTTCTGCTAGGATTTTCAACTGTGTTTGATACAAACATCTTCATCGTACCGTTGCAACCACATCTTGGTAAACTCTTTCCAAAATTTCCCCCAGGCGATGATGACCTGCTACCACCCATGTACACGACGACGGCGGACGAACAAGATAGAAAAATGAGAGGCAAACCCTAACAATTTCAAGGGGGTATTTGTAAACGCATAAATGTATACCCAGTCATCCATGAAAATTTAATCCAAAATGCCAACATGGACAGATTCTGATGGTCAAAACGGAATCTTCATTGCCACTTGGCCTCTGGGGGGTTTTCTGAGGGAATCTAACTAAGATGAGGGGGTTTTTTAAAAAAAAACTTTGCCACGGGCTAAAATGAAAACTCGCTACCATTGCAGGGGGTTGTGTATTTAACCCTGATATTTTATATATTTTCATTCATTCATACACTCTCACCTTTTAAATTTTCGAAAAAAATGGGTTATGCACCAATTTCTGTAACTCACTTGGAAGCTGTTCTTTTTTTAGTTGAATCAAAATAATGCTAATGTTGATAACTTCACAAATCAGACGAAACAACATGGAAAAAATGTCGAGTTCCTTAACTCTCAATTAAACCACTTATCTGAATCAGTACTTGACTTGCAAGGTTTTTTCTGAAATTGATTCATGTTTGCACTTGTTTTGTTCTCTGTGGATTTATGAGAGTGTGATTATAATTTAAGATGAAGTGATAATAAACCCTTATTTAGTGTACTTATATGAATTTGATATACAAATTTTTTTTACTAATTATTTTTATGATTCTTGTAATGTGGTTACATCAAATAATGGGAATGGTGCATTTCGTATCGAAGAGGAAAATTGGGAATGGTGCATTTCAAATGATGCTGTCCAGGTCGAACCAACATCAGAAGATCAACAACCACAAAACGTCCAACAGGTTCCCCAAGTAATCTCTGTGGTTGATGAGGTCCAACAAATACACCAGATTCAACAGGAAGTACTATTCCAGGTCGAGGAAGCTGCCGAGACCCAAGAAGCGGCTGCATTACGAAGAAGAAAAGCCAGGAGACGATTAAGAAGGGCAAGAAGAAGGAGGAGAAGGAGAGGTATATTTGATTCAGATGATGAAGACGAAGCACCTTTTAGCTGGACAAACTTTATGCGGGCTAAGGCTTTTAGATTTTAGATTTAAAATTTTAGATTTTCATCTAGAGCTCTTATCAAATCTATGATAAAATAGTTTATTCTTGTCAGGATCTACTTCAACTAATGTGTATTTTGGAATCATGTTGCTACATTATATGCATTTTAATATTTTAATTGAAGTCATTATATTGTCTATTTGTTTGATTGCGTTTTGCCGCTACATATTATGGCTTCTCCAGACCCATAGGTATTACTCATCATTTTCAATTTTCACTGGCATTGATGATAAAAAGTCTCTTCTTACAGCTGTCATTTTCTTCTATGGTATTACGTTGACTAATGATTTCTGAAGGTGTTTTCTGAGCCACTATGACTCATCCTTCAATTATTTTTTGAGCCAGTTTTAGAGTTAAGTATCTGCATTTTATAATGTGATGCTGCTTGAATAATGTCTGCTAATCAGTGTTTCTATTGTGTTTTGTTAGAACTAAATTCTTTTCAGGCAAAGGGATTGTTTTACACGGTTGTATGCAAAAGATATTTCACCAAATTATAACCAGGACATTGACAAGGTTTTGCACAGAGGGGTGCATATCTACTGCTTGTACGGTAACATTTCTGTATTTATGTGTTTAATATCCAAAATTAATAGTTGCCTTCTTATTTATAGTTGCCTTCTTATTTTGTTTTCTGGGTAAGGGAATGTTTTACACAGTTGTACACAAAAGATAATACACCAGATGATAAGCAGGAACTTGACAAGCATTTGCAAAGACAAGTGCCTATCTACTGCTCTTCATTGACATGAATGAAACATTCTGTTTATAGTTGACATGACTATCCATATACTTTATGCACTGTCTTTTCATGGTTTTGCAGTGTTAATGGTAACGAATGTGATGGTGAGGTTGGGGGTTACAAGGAACCGTCTGAGGAATTGAAGATTTTTTTTGGAATTTTCTGTTTGATGTTGATAGTGACAGATTGGCTGGACTTTTTGAACAGACTCCAGGGACTGTGGAGGTTGCTGACTCATAACTTAATTGTTATCATTCATTTGATTCAGTTGATTCAATTGATTATTGATTTTGAGTAATAATTTTGTTGAATTCATTTCAGTTACGAAGTGCAATCGAGCCGAAGCTGCACTTTCGCTACTTCGTGAGAATAATTTTGTTATCAGTGATGTTCATATGCCAGACATGGATGGATTTAAGCTCTTCGAACACGTTGGATTGGAAATGGACCTTCCGGTTATTAGTGAGTACTTCGGTTTTATTTTTTTGCAACTTAGATCTATTAGTAGACTGCATTGTTATTGAGATTTGAGTAAAAAATATTATCTATCATGACTACAGTTACGTTCACGGATGATGGTAAAAATATTGTATGACGGGTGTAACACACAGTGCTTATGATTACCTGATTAAGCCGGTTCGTATGGATGCTTTGAAGAACATATGCCAACATGTGGTTCAGAAGAAAAAGAATGACTAGAAAGATTCTGAAAAACCGAGTAGAGCTTATGAAGGAGATCGACATCCAAATGCTTCTGATGATACTGATTATTCGTCTTTTGCTAATGAAAGTAATTGGACAAGCTCGAGAAAGAGAATGGGCAATGATGAGAAAGTAATTGTAATATCTCTGTTATGCTATTAGTGTAGTATCTGAATTTTATCTTACGGGTTGGTGGATTTTGTTGTACATAATGACATCTCAAATAAATTGATTAGAAAAAGAAATTTGTTATGCTCAGAATTCTATACCTCCATCATTTTATATCACACACAAAGCATAACATTAAGTAGTTTATGCTAATATGTTCTATAAAATGATTTATATACAAAAGACATGAAACCAAAATTTATACTAACAGATTATATATCATCTATTTTACACTATGTACTTAACCTAACACACAATGATCCTTTCAATATGGGGTTGCTGTATAATTATTTTTGTACAAATACCAATAAACTTAATTTAAATAGTATAAGTTTTAAAATCGCACGAGACACAACCAATTAGATCTCATTGTATAAATATTACTTTGAATGTCTATTTACTTTCAATGTACTATAAATTATTAAATTTAACACTCAAACTATCAATTTATCATTGTATTCAAAGGAAACAATAATAATGATATATGTATAATTATTAACTAAATATTTAACACTGAAACTCACTTTTTTCATGGGTCGCTATCACCACGCGATAGTTTTTTTTAATCAACTAAATATTTATAAATATTTATAATTATTATTGATATTTATAAATATATATAGTTATTAGACATATTGAATTCATAATGTTGATGATTTCTTACGTATTTATTTTTTTATATTGGCCATTATTTGTGATTTTATAATATCAATTATATATCAAAACAACAACCAAACCTTATCAAATGATCTTAACCTATAAATGCTTTTACCCGTGCGGATGTACGGGTCTTCTACTAGTTTGTGTTTGAAACATCACTTCTTAACTGTCACCAACATCCAAGTAGTTGCCTATATTCTCTCTTCTCTCTTCTTCACTTCACAACAATTTTCACATTCATGTCTCAATCCAACTCAAACATCAACATCCAGGTTGGTAGTTGCGCCTCTCTTTTCTCTTCTGCTCACTTCACATCAATTTTTATTCATTATATTTTGGGTTAAATATACAAACCCCCAGCAATGTTAGCGAATTCTCACTTTAGCCCCTGTAAATTTTTTTTTTAAACACCCCCTCATCTTAGTTAGATTCCCTCAGAAAACCCCCCAGAGTCCAAGTGGCATGGTAGATTCCATTTTGACCATCAGAATGTGTCCTTGTTGGCATTTTGGATTAAATTTTTATGGATGACTGGGTATATATTTTTGCGTTTCACCCCCTTGTAATAGTTAGGGTTTTGTTGCGACGGAGGAACAGTTGCGAAGGGAATTTTGATGCGACGGAGGAACATCTGCGAAGAACTTACATACACGAAGACCAACAAATTTGTCCACGAATTCATTTCCTTAATCGAGGGTCGCAATGAGTCAGGTATGTATTTTGGTAAACTTCTTGACGGTTAAAAGATATGGTTAGGGGTTTTTTTGTTTCTGAATGATTTTGAAATCTTGATGGGAATATTAGTGTTTTTGATATGTGGTTTTTGTTTCTGAATGATTTTGAAATCTTGACAGGAGTTCAAACCTTTTGATGTTACTTTTCACCATGGGGGTGAATTTGTTAGGGTTTAGCCGGATGAAATTATTTACAGAGGGGGAGTTGATTCGACTGTAAATGGTTTGCTTGTTGCGAACTGGACAATGGATAGCATTGTCAAGCTGTTGAGTGGGTGGGGGTATAAGGAAGGTTCATTTACTTTGGCATTTGTTTGATTTATAATTCAATAATAGCTCATTGACTTGTGTGTTATCCTTGATGTGTAGAGGAAAGTTAAAAAGGAGCAACATGTTGCTTCTAATGCACAAGGAGCCAATGCACAAGCTGATAATGCAGATGCTAATGATAGTGGGCAAGGAAATGCTGCTGATAATACACAAGGATCTGCTGCTGATATGACTCAAACTGCTGCCCCAACTAATGTTGTTTCTGATTTTGCCCCTAGTGCTGCAGTTTCTGATGCTGCCCCAACTAATTCTATGAATCAGACCCAACCACCAACTGTTATGAGTCAAACTGGATCTTGTGTTGTTGATTCACTTAAAAACAAGAAAGGAAAGAAACCAGTCATTACAAGGAGAAGGCAAAATGAAAGGATCAAGCTTTCTTGGTTCAAAAAACCAATTGTAGGAGAAGGATCTAGTGAACAACCAATCACACTACCAGACAGTGAGGCCAAAGCAAGTTCAAAAGTGTTTTCCCTTGGATTGCAGACTAGGTCTATGAAGACATGGAAGTCCAAGAAAAAGAAAGACTGAGTGTTATGTCTTGTATTCCCAATTTTAATTTGTTGTCATTTTGTTGCCTTTGCCAATGAAGTCCTAAGTGGTATGTGTCATTTTGTACAATTGTCTCATTTTGTACTATGTAACAATGAAGTACCAGACATATGCACCAAGTGTGCTTTCTTTATGTATCAAACAAATTACTTTTGAAGAAAAACCAAGTGTGCAACAAGAATTACATAATTTAGTGTAATTGTTTTGTTTTACATTGGAAGTAATTTCTGTAACAGACAACTTACATTGATAACAAACAATTCAACTTAAATCAAACATTAACAGTGATACGGAATAAATGTTTTCATTGATAAGAACAACTCAATTTACATTGCTACATAACAAAAGCTTTCATTTATAACCACAATTCAACTTACATCAAACTGTAACATTAAACACCTAAATCTAAACTGAGTTTATTACAACCATGACAGACATTCCTCTAACAGACCAACTTAAACAACTACTATGCCAGTCCAACCTAAACTACTACTATGACAGACCAACCTAAACAACTTCTATGACAGACCAACCTAAACAAGTACTATGACAGACCAAGTACTATGTATCAATTCCAACCAACCTAAACAACTAAATCAAAACAGACTTTGTTACATGGACATAAACAATACTGCAAAGATCAACCATGACAGACCAAGTACAATCGACATCCATAAATTTTTCCTCTTTTCCATTCGAATCTTTCTTTTCAATTTTTCTGTCTTGATAATGCTTCCATCTGCACCTACTTCTTCAAAACTCTGCCTTCAATTTCCTGAGCAACCTCCTTTGCAAATTCTCTCAAATAACCCTTTGTGCCTTCACAATCACAACATCTTGCAAAATCGTTAACAAAATTGTCCCACACAAACAAACCGCAACCATTCTGCAAATTAAATCAAACCGATGATTAAGACATACACAGTGATTAACAAATCAAATTAAAACATGGATTTAACAAGATGAATATCAACTAACCAAAGAATTTTGACATTTCCAGAATTTTCTGCTAGGATTTTCAACTGTGTTTGATACAAACATCTTCATCGTATCGTTGCAACCACATCTTGGCAAACTCTTTTCAAATTTTCCCCCATACGATGATGACCTGCTACCACCCATGTACACGACGACGGCGGACGAAGAAGATATAAAAATGGGAGGCAAACCCTAACAATTTCAAGGGGGTATTTGTAAACGCATAAATGTATACCCAATCATCCATGAAAATTTAATCCAAAATGCCAACATGGACAGATTTTGATGGTCAAAACGGAATCTCCATTGCCACTTGGCCTTTGGGAGGTTTTCTGAGGGAATCTAACTAAGATGAGGGAGTTTTTAAAAAAAAAAAACTTTTCCAGGGGCTAAAATAAAAACTCGCTAACATTGCAGGGGGTTGTGTATTTAACCCTTATATTTTATATATTTTCATTCATTCATACACTCTCACCTTTTAAATTTTCGAAAAAAATGGGTTATGCACCAATTTCTGTAACTCACTTGGAAGCTGTTCTTTTTTCAGTTGAATCAAAATAATGCTAATGTTGATAACTTCACAATTCAGACGAAACAGAATGGAAAAAATGTCGAGTTCCTTAACTCTCAATCAAACCACTTATCTGAATTTGTACTTGACTTGCAAGGTTTGTTCTGAAATTGATTCATGTTTGCACTTGTTTTGTTCTCTGTGGATTTATGAGAGTATGATTATAATTTAAGATGAAGTGATAATAAACCCTTATTTAGTGTACTTATATGAATTTGATATACGAATTTTTTGACTAATTATTTTTATCATTCTGGTAATGTGGTTACATCAGATAATGGGAATGGTGCATTTCATACCGAAGAGGAAAATTTGGAACAGATATTGAAGAAAGAGAACTCTGCTGCAAGCATATTTTGTTGGATAAAAGTTAATACTCATGTCTCATACCTCAAAGTTGGCTTTTGTAAAGGATGCTCTTGGTGTTGTGGCTACCCTTGCAAAGCTAGAGAATGATAATCTTAGCAGGTAAATATCATTCTTAAGTAGCGGCCAAATGCGGCTAGCAAAGAAATGTAAATATAAGCTACTTTTTAAGATTACTAAATTTTCTGAATAATTGCAATTTTGTGTAAATTAGGATCCTTTCTGAGTATGTGGGTTTGGAGAGTGTGAGATTTGGGTCGAACTCATCTGTGTCGAAGGATAGCTTTCATGTATTTCGACAGAGGCAAGCATGCAGTCGAAGGTTGTTCACATGCTGATGCCTGTTATGTACATATAGTAGTCGAAGTCTGTTCGTATATGTATTCTGTCGAAATAGTTTATTCTGTCGAATTGGGCCTTGTGTTAAGGATCCAATTGTTTAGGTTTCTTGGGCTGCAAGTTACCTAGTTAGTCTATAAATAGGCTAGTACACTCAGTTTGTTGAGTGTGGCAAATTGTGATATTCACTTGTAATCATTTGTAAACCTTAATGAGAAAGTGAATAGTAAACAGAATTTATATTTGCCCAATCCTTGTTGTTATTTCTTCTTCTTCTTCTTCTTGTGTTCTCTTTCTTGGTTTTTCCGTTAACCCTTGTTTTGGTTCTTGATAATTCAAGAAACCAGTTTTATACTTTGATTAAAGTAATCGTTTTCACAACAAATTGGTGCGGTGAGTGTGGAGAAGATGGCTTCAACAAAGTATGAGATTGAAAAGTTCACCGGAGTGAACGATTTCGGTATGTGGCGTTTGAAGATGAAAGCCCTACTGGTGCATCAGGGATGTTTGGAAGCGCTGAAGGGATTGGCAGCCATGGATGCTGCATTGACGAAAAAAAGAAAAGATGACAATGATCGAGAAAGCACACAACGCAATTCTGTTGAGCCTTGGTGATAAGGTTCTCCGGCAGGTATCGAAAGAGACGACGGCGGCGGGATTATGGACGAAGCTGGAAAGTTTGTATATGACCAAATCCTTGGTGAATCGTCTTTACCTGAAGCAAGCCTTGTACTCGTTCAAGATGAATGAAGAAAAGGCTTTGGCTGAGCAGTTGGATTCTTTCAACAAGCTGATTCTTGATCTTGAAAACATTGATGTGAAGATTGATGATGAAGATCAAGCATTGTTGCTATTGTGTGCTTTGCCCAGATCGCATGCTCACTTCAAAGAAACTCTCTTGTATGGAAGAGAGTCCCTGACCTTTGAAGAAGTTCAAGCAGCCCTGTATTCGAAGGACTTGAACGAAAGAAAAGAGAAGAAACCTTCATCTGTTGGCGAAGGATTGTCCGTAAAAGGAAGATCGTCGAAGAAAGATGGTAGGTTTGATAAGAAGAAAGGAAAGGTTCAGCAGAAGTCTTATAGTGGTGATATGTCTGGTATTAAATGTTATCACTGTAAGAAGGAGGGTCACACAAGAAAGGTGTGCCCTGAGCGCCTGAATAATCATGGAGGTAAGGACAATGGGAATGCAGCTATAGTGCAAGATGGTTATGAATCATCTGATGTCCTTGTGGTGTCGAGCAGAAACTCTTGCGAAGAGTGGATTATGGATTCTGGATGTACTTGGCATATGACTCCAAACAAGAATGTGTTTGAAGAATTATGTGATCAAGATGGTGGATCAGTGCTGCTGGGGAACAATAAAGCTTGCAAGATTGCAGGTATTGGATCTGTTAGATTCAAGCTCCATGATGAGTCAATAAAGCTATTGACTGGGGTTAGGTATGTACCTGATCTTAAGAGGAATTTAATTTCTCTTGGTGAATTCGACAGAAAGGAATATGTTTTCAAAGGAGAGCAAGGTACCCTGAGAGTCATGAAGGGGTTGAAGGAAGTCTTGAGAGGCGTGAAAAACCAAGGCTTGTATACCCTTGAGGCTGAGGTTGTAAGTGGTTCGACAAATGTTGTGTCCACGAAACCTGTGTCGAAGACAGAATTATGGCACATGAGATTGGGCCATGTCAGCGAAAGAGGCCTGGTCGAATTGGGGAAGCAGAACCTGCTAGGAGGTGACAAAGTCGAAAAGCTGGAGTTTTGTGAATCTTGTGTACTTGGTAAATCCTGCAGGACGAAGTTTAACAAAGGCAAGCAATGAACACATGGATCCCTTGATTACATTCATGATGATCTTTGGGGGCCTGCAAGGAATCCTTCACACTCAGGTGCAAGGTATTTTCTATCCATCGTTGATGACTATTCCAGAAAGCTATGGGTATTCATTCAGAAGATGAAGGATGAAACTTTTGAGAATTTCAAAAGTTGGAAGATTCTGGTCGAAACTCAAACTGGCAGAAAGGTTAAGAGGTTGAGAACTGATAATGGCCTTGAATTCTGCAACGAAGCGTTCGACAATTACTGTGTTGAGTCTGGGATTGCAAGGCATAGGACTGTAGCAGGTACTCCTCAACAAAATGGCTTAGCTGAGAGATTCAATCGAACAATCCTTGAAAGGGTTAGATGCATGTTGGTTAGTGCTGGATTGAAGAAGGTGTTTTGGGCAGAGGCTGTTTCGACAGCAGCTTATCTGATAAATAGATGTCCCTCGACTGCGCTGGGAATGAAGACACCTGAAGAAGTTTGGTCGAATCATCCACCAGATCTCGACAAACTGAGAGTATTTGGCTGTTTAGCCTATGCTCACATTAGGCAAGACAAGGTCGAACCTAGAGCTCTGAGATGCATGTTCCTTGGATATCCTGAGGGAGTCAAGGGTTATAGGTTGTGGTGCCTAGAACCAGGTCACAGGAGATGTATCACAAGTCGTGATGTAGTTTTCAATGAGATCGAAATGGCTTTCAAGAAAACTGGTGATGCTGGTCGAAGTGCAGAAATCTCTGAAGAGGAGCTGGAACAGGTAGAGATGCCTGTTGAGGTGGAGCATAGTGATGCTGAAGTGCATAGCCCTGATGAAGTCGAAGAGCAAGATGCTGAAGAGGCTGAGGAAACTGTCGATGACTACCTACTGGAAAGAGATAGGTCGAGAAGAGTCATCAAGCCACCTCAAAGACTTGGTTATGCAGATCTTATAGCTTTTGCCTTAATCTCTGCAAGTGAGGTACTTGACGAAGAACCTAGAGATTACAAGGAAGCTATAAGGAGTCGAGACAAGACTGAATGGCGAAAAGCCATGAATGACGAGATGAAATCTCTTCATGATAATAACACTTGGGAGCTGATTGAGAAACCTGCAGGAGCAAGGTTAGTCAGCTGTAAGTGGATTTTCAAGGTCAAGGAAGGAATCGAAGGAGTGATGTCGAAGCGCTTTAAGGCGAGGCTGGTTGCTAGGGGGTTCACTCAGAAAGAAGGAGTCGACTTCAATGATGTGTTCTCACCTGTTGTAAAGCATAGATCCATTCGAATGCTGTTGGCCATGGTGGCAAAGTTCGACTTGGAACTTGAGCAAATGGATGTGAAGACAGCATTTCTGTATGGTGATCTAGATGAAACGATCCTGATGCGTCAACCTGAAGGGTATGCAGAAAAGGGTAAAGAAGATTATGTGTGCAAGCTGAATAGGTCTTTGTATGGCCTGAAACAATCTCCTCGACAGTGGAATAGGAGATTCGACAAGTTCATGGCACATATTGGTTTCACTAGAAGTCAGTTCGATCACTGTGTTTACTTTCGATTTTGACCTGGAAACTCACTTGTTATGTTGCTGCTGTATGTGGATGATATCCTCATAGCTAGCAATAGTGTTGAGGATGTAATGAAGGTGAAGGTTAAACTCAGTAAGGAGTTCGAAATGAAGGATCTGGGAGCTGCAGCCAGGATTCTTGGGATTGACATCCGGAGAAATAGAAAGCAGTCGAAGTTGTGCTTATCTCAAGAGACATACCTACAGAAGCTTCTCGACAAGTATGGTATGTCGAATGCAAAGCCTGTTGTGACACCTACAAATCCTCAGTTTAAGCTTAGTACTACTCAAAGTCTGAGTACTGAAGCTGAAAGAATCTACATGAATAGCATTCCATATGCTAGTGTAGTGGGTTCTTTGATGTATGCTATGGTCTGTACGAGGCCAGACATAGCATATGGAGTGAGCCTTGTGAGCAGGTATATGGCCAATCCTAGAAAGGCGCACTGGCAAGCTGTAAAGTGGATTCTCAGGTATATAAATGGGTCTCTGAAAAGAGTCTTGATTTATGGTGGAGCCTGTGGTGGTGATAGCATAGTCGAAATCGAAGGATTTGTTGACTCTGATTATGCAGGTTGTATGGATTCCAGAAAGTCTATTTCTGGATATGTGTTCACAATTTTTGGCACAGCAATCAGTTGGAAAGCAACGCTTCAGAAGGTTGTTGCCTTATCAACCACTGAAGCTGAATATATTGCCCTCACTGAAGCTGTGAAGGAAGCATTGTGGCTTGAAGGTTTTGCAAAGGAGCTGAAACTTCAAGGTCGAAGTATCACTGTTAAATGTGATAGTCAAAGTGCAATACACCTGTCAAAGAATTCAGCCTATCATGAGCGAACTAAGCATATTGATGTGAGGCTGCATTTCGTCAGAGAGATAATCGAGCGTTGTGAAGTCCAGGTGCTGAAGGTTTCGACTGAAGACAATGCTGCTGATATGATCACCAAGACGTTGCCAAGTTGCAAGTTCTTCCACTGTATGCAGTTGATAAAGCTGCATGATGAAAGCTAGTTGTTTTCCCTTTGTTGCTGAGTTAGATCCAAGGTGGAGATTTGTGAGATTTGGGTCGAACTCATCTGTGTCGAAGGATAGCTTTCATGTATTTCGACAGAGGCAAGCATGCAGTCGAAGGTTGTTCACATGCTGATGCCTGTTATGTACATATAGTAGTCGAAGTCTATTCGTATATGTATTCTGTCGAAATAGTTTATTCTGTCGAATTGGGCCTTGTGTTAAGGATCCAATTGTTTAGGTTTCTTGGGCTGCAAGTTACCTAGTTAGTCTATAAATAGGCTAGTACACTCAGTTTGTTGAGTGTGGCAAATTGTGATATTCACTTGTAATCATTTGTAAACCTTAATGAGAAAGTGAATAGTAAACAGAATTTATATTTGCCCAATCCTTGTTGTTATTTCTTCTTCTTCTTCTTGTGTTCTCTTTCTTGGTTTTTCCGTTAACCCTTGTTTTGGTTCTTGATAATTCAAGAAACCAGTTTTATACTTTGATTAAAGTCATCGTTTTCACAACAGAGAGGATGCTTGCAATTGTGTGCAGTACTGATGAAGGTGTTAAAGCACTCGAGAAGTATGATCCAGATGGCACAATAAACTGTAATGGCGGTTTGCATGGAATTGGATCTTCAATTGGAAAAATAATAAATGGCCGATTTGTTGTCATATGTCTTGAAGATTTAATGTAAGTTATATCTATGTGGCCGTTGGCTTGCATGTTTTTCACACAATTCCTTCATATAGAAAGATATAATCACAGAGACCGTATTTATGACTAATTCATTCAGGCCTGTACTATCTTCATAAGACGCGAAAAATTCACTTTATAAGTACACATGCAATTTTAAGCAAATTTTAAATCACTAATGTACTTTTTTATTTTAGACCATTTGTTGGAGGTTTTGTTGACGAAGATCCACAAAAGAAGATGGCTATTCCGGAGCCGAAACTGCCTAATGTGGGGTGCTCTCCAGCAGGGCCGGTTTTGGGCCTGTGTAACCAGGCCCGTTGCACAGGGCCTCCAAATTAAGGTTGCCTCAAATTATTTTTTAGAATATTATATCTATATTATTTGTGTGCTAATAATATTGATGTTTACTAAGTAGTGCAGCGGCAGACTATTTTTATTTTTAACACTTAGGTCTGGGGTTCGAACCATATAAACCAATTTTTTATATAAATGCTTTATTTTACAAAAACTGCAGAAATGATTCAGGAGGTAGTTGTACCCGCGTGCTCAGCATTCATTAAAATCATATGAACCACTATGCCAAAAGTTCATATTTACTAGTAACAATTGTAGATATACTTAATAAACACTTGGGCATATCAAAAATTAAATTTTTATATGTTGTTTAATCATGGTTTTCTAGTTATAGAATTATATATTGTTATATATTTTTTTATTTTTAATAATATTTTAAAAAATTAGTAACTTTAGTATTATTTTTATTTAAGTTATTATGATTAAATAAACAATAAATTAATAATTTAAATTATTAAGTTAAAAATATTTATGAACAACCTATTTTATACTTTCTTTGTCTCAAATTATAAGTGACTTTGCAAAAAAATTATCGCAAATTATAAGTCATCTTACATTTTCAATATAATATTAATGACATTTTTCCTAATATATCTTCAAATATTTATTATTATTTATTCTTTTAACTTTATAATTTTTCTCTCTTATGTAATTATGAGGGGCATTACTGTAAAGTTATATATACTTTATCTTTTTCATAAAGTAATAATTAAGTTTTTCAATTTGTATAAAATGTTCAAAACGTCTTATAATTTGGAATGAAGGAGTATTAGTTTAGCATATACCGTATTATTTATAATTTTTTACATGTTACTATATCAATTTTAATTAAAATATTAAAACTCTTAACACAATATATTAAAATTTTGAAAATGTCATAATTTAGAATATTTTTTTGAGTATTTATATTTGTTATCAATATGAATTGATACATAATTAGATTTGATCTAACGATTGTGAGAATGGATAAAAAAAAGGAATGAGAGATATTTTCACATTTTGCAATTTTAATTTTTTTAATTGTTATTTATTAATTAAAATACTTCATTATTAACTTGCATGTTCAATAAACTACTTTTATTTACCAAATAATAATAATTTCTCTTATCATAGATGAACTTTACATAAAAGATACAAAAGTCATATTTAAATAAATTAAATTATATTTGAAACATTTATATATGATTTATTTTTTATTTAGTGTTTAATGTTATTTACAATTTTGTTAAAATACGACTTCTTTTTTTTTTTATTTACTTACAATTTTTTTATTAGGCCCAATTTTTAAAATTAGAACGGAGCCTCCAAATAGTTTGAGACGGCCTTGCTCTCCAGGATTTCTTGATTTTGCAGTGAACATGATCCATCTAGATTCAAATAAATTGTCTTTTCTTACTGCAACTAGACACGATCTTAGAGAGACGCTATTTTATAGCCTTTTTTATCGCCTACAAACATATAAAACCCGGAAAGAAATGTTGCTTGCTCTTCCATACATTACCGATGGAGCATTGTCATTAATTAGATGATGGAATGATCCGGAAACATGGTATTTTTGCTTGTGGTAGCAGGTCAGTATCAAATTAATCTTATCTCTTTTTATTGTTTCTCCTTCTCTTACTATAAGTTATCTCAACTATGACAAAACAGCTGAGGCCTTATTTAGTTATGGTTTAATCATGAAAAATCTATTATGAGACCCTATTTAGTCATAATTTAATCATGTAAAATTTGAGGCCTGGTGTTGTAGCGCACTTTGTACACCCTCAAAGACAGTCTTTATTAGAGAGTTATCTTATGTTTCTTTTTTTACTTGTCACCAATGAAACTTATCTGGCTGCAGAAGTATTGTAGAATTAAAGTTTCCTCTAGTAGGGCGAGAATCTGATGTCCATCCAGATTGTCATACCCTAAATTTTGACCCCAAGACTTCAAATCATTGTGTAAATCATCACCACAATATGGATGTATTTTCATACCTCACCAATCATTTCAAAGATTATTGAGTATTCACCTTAACCAAGGATTAGGGTTTATGAGCCCTCTCAGAGCATTCAGGCAAAAGATCAATCAAGAATTGACATGATCTTCAACTTATCAAGCCTCTCAATCATTCATAAAGGATAAGAGATCCTCCACATCAATAATCAAGCACAAGATTGTAACATTTCATGTTGATCAAGCCTTAAAACCATCAGTGTCACCAAATTAGGGTTTTGGTCGACCAAGGCCTCCAAAGAGAAATTTTCATCTGGGCATGAACCAATACTTTAATATATGATTCAAGAAGCTCAAAAGAACCTCATGAGTCCTTTCATAAGTTCAAAATAGCCTCAGGGGATGCATCTATCAAAAATTAGAAATTAGGATTTTGACCTAATTCAGTCCCTAAGTTGACTTTTGGAGTAAGACATGATCCAAGACCTCAAGATATGCTTTAAGGATATCAAAATACATCATATTAATCCATTCACAAGATTGGATTGATTTAAAGAACTTGATTCATAAGCAATACAAGGATTCAAATTCACCTGGACCACAAACTAGGGTTTCTGAGAAAAAGTCAACCATACCTTTGACTTTTGAACAAAGCATGATCTCAAACCTTGGGACATGATTCAAGACACTTAAAAACACCTTTGGAATCCATCCATTAGATTCAATTTAGCCCAAGGACTTGATTTCATAAAGGATCACAAAGTTCAAGTTTCATCTAAGATAAAAAGTCAACTGTGATCAAAACCAAGTTTGACTTTTGGAATTTTTTTTTTGGCAAACATGGCCTCTTTAAGTCAAGAACGATGTTAACTTATGATTTAGATCATGATCAATCAATAAAAATCAAGAAAAGTGAGGTTACTTTCAAAAAGGGCAACCTTGAGAAACTTAAAATTTCACTAAGTTATGGAAAATAATTATATTTACCCTACTTTGCAAGGTCATAACTTCCAAACCAAACAACCATTTTTTCCATCCCAATCTCAAATGATAGATCTTCTTACATACAACAAGATTGCAAAGCAGAAGTACCCCCAAAAAATGCATAGATTTTGAGAAATGAAGCATTAAAGTTAGGGTTTCATGAGATTTTGAACTTTGACACTTAGAATTTTTTTAGGCAGAATCTGCCTCATGTTTTGTCCAACTTTGGAGGCATTTTCCATTATGATCCAAGATGAACCAAGACCAAATGTAAACATCAAAGTTGAAGTATGATATACAAGCTTTCCAAAGAGTACAAGAACAACCATTAATTCAACTTGAGCAAGAAGTTATGAACCTCACAACATGTCTTAATGCAAATTTGTTTTTAACAGCATTTGGGTACATAACTTGCATCCCACGATTTTGAGTCTAAATTTGATGACTATGCAAGATTGATCCTCATCTAATTCAACAAGAATCTCAGTCAATCATGAAGAACCTGCAAACTTTGGCCCTAAGTCAAGAATCCTATCCTTTGGCATGTGAGAATCATGATGATAAGCTATGGAACTTAAGTTTTGTTAAGTTGCATTAATATGATGCATTGAATTGGTATGAAGCAAGCACAAACCAGCCAAGACTCAGTCCAAAGTCATAAGTGTTCAAACCTGCAAAAACTGAATTGAGTCAAGATATAGCTATGCTAGAGGAGACTTATAGTACCTTAGACTTCAAGTCATGCTACATGACAAGATCCATTGGACAATAGCATGCTCCCTCATCCATTCACTATTCCTCCCAAAACAAACTTGCTCAGCTATAAATATGGATCATTTCTGATCATTTCAAACACACCAAAACAACCTTAATACTTGTTTTCTGAAAATCCATCCTTGTTCTAAATTCAAAGTTCCAAGAGAAGTGAGAATTCGAATTTCTAAATCCAAAGCATTTCTGTCTAAACCAATGATCCAAACACCTTCCATAAATATTATAGAAGTGATCCAAATAATCTAATCACTTCTGTAACACCAAATTCATCAAGATCATAGTTCATCCCAAGCCAGCTGCAGTTGGATTCGAGTCCATCAATTCAAAAGGTTTTAACTTATTCTAAGCATCTCAACACTATCCTTGAGGTCCAAGGAAGCTGTTAGGATCATCATTTCACATATGCAACACCTATAACCGAGGATTCGAATTCCACTTGTACAGGTAAGCCTGAACTTCCCAAACTCCATGAATCATGCATCATAAACGTTGTTTCAGGTTACCAACATGTTTCTGGATGTTCATAAAATGTTAACCCTCAATCAATTGCTATTTATCTTGCGTGTATGGGATTTAATAGTTTTTGCATTTTCTAGGGTTATCTGATTATAACATGATATCTTATGATACACTTAAAATAAATGAAATTAAAAAGAACCATTCAATTCCTTGTTAAAAAACACGCAACTTTGGTGTTTACATCATGTCAAATGGTTGCGTATTAAGAGAGATAACATAGGTTTTGCAAATTGAGAAGTTGACTCGAGGAAGAAGATGAAGTCTAGTGCGAAATTTGAATTTGCCACGCATTTTTCATATATTGTGTGTTGGTTTGGTTTAGTTATCACCAGCACACGCTGGCTCAGTTGGCAAGAGCGTGTTTTGCTTGTGTGTGAGTGAGAGGTCATGGGTTCAATCCCCACCCATGACAAATTTTTTTATCACTTGTCCATTTTTCACATATTTTCATATTTTTCTTAATTATTTCAAATAATTAATTTCTATATTCAATTTTATTTATTTTCAAATGATTTTTTAAACAAAAATCACTCACATATTTAAATATTTTATTCACCAAAAAAATCACAAAAATAATTTTTATTTGATATATTTTTAATATATTAAAAATATTATTTTAAATTATTTTAAATTTTTTAAATGTTTTAAAATGATTTCTTTTCTTATTTTTTTAGAACCAAAATGATTTTAAATATTCATGTGGATAAAATACCTTTTTCATAAACCTTAATCATTGTTTATTACATGATTAATGATTTCATTTGATAAATTATACATTTTTTATTGATTTTTCTTTGAAAATTATCTTAAAAAATGAAATTAGGGTTTCACTTTGATTCAATCTTTCAAAACTTCATTTCAACACTCATGGGCCTCTATTAGAGTGTAAGACCCGACCCTCTTTGTAAATAAACCTTTTTCTAGGTGTTGCGGTGAAAATCGGATAACAAATTATTAATTAATTTGCATCATTTTCTTTTACAACCGACTTTGATTTATCCAAAGGAAAGGTTCAAGATCGTTAGAAAAACCTAAAGGGGAAAGATCTAAGGTTCGGGGGTTGGTTACGCCTAGGGAAGGTATTAGCACCCTAAACGTCCGTAGTATTCTATGGGAGCCTCTTGTTAATGTTATCTTATGTTTGCTAAAAGTTCTATGCTAAAGGTTGAAACCCTAGGGGTTAGTATCTAAGTATACTCGACAAAGCATCGCGCTTTGCGCCTACGTATCCTCGGGTGTAGAATCAGAGTATGCGTAGTTCTACTTCTACTGAATGATTGACTGTGGTCAACATTCAGAGGGGAAATGAGTACAAGCTCATTGTAGAGTTCAAGGACTCTCTAGATCTAGTTGTGATGGACCTATGTTGTGTTTAGTTAGTAAGGGAGGTGATAAATTCATTATGATGAATATCACTAAGAGTTGAAGAACTCTCTCCTAAAGCTAGTTGTGATTTCTATGGCCCTTGATGAGGCCAAGAAACAAGGTTTCTTCCTAAGAGGTTACTTAGGTTAAGATGGGGGAAATGACTTTAAGAGTCAACACTATTCATCTTCCTTTGGAATAGGGGGAGAAAAGTGGATAAGATAATAAGATGATATAAAAGACATTGATATAATAGATAAAAAAAACATAAGCATGAGGATGGCAATATGTTTATGACAAAGACATGGATAAGATGAACATGATAAAAGAGTATATCAAATATGCTTCAATCTTTAGGAAGACAAACATATAGAAAGATATTAAAGATGACAATAACTCATGAATAAAATCACAAGGTATTAACAAACATCAAAATAAAATTGGGTTGTCCGATTAAGCAAATTCTAATTGAATCATCATCCAATTAAGAGATTAGTTAAACGAATCCAAAAAAAGGGCTAATTAACTAGTTCTATAAACTTAATTAAAGTCTAGTGAAAAGAGAACTAATTAATCCTAAAAAAACTAATAAATATCTAGTAGAACTAATTAATTCTAATAAAATTAATAATTCTAATGAAACTAATAATTCTAATAAAACTGATAATTGCCTATTAAAACTAACAATTCTAATGAACTAATAAATTCTAAAGAAATTAATAAATTCTAATAAAACTCCAATGTAGAAAGAGCACGGGCCACCTACTGAATGGAATCTGCAGCCCAATTCGTTGCCTTAAACGGTTCGTGGGCTGGGAGAGAAAGGAATAGGGCGCGGAGGCCCATGTTATATTGAGGGCGGGTCAAAAGGTGTGGGTCGGATGACCCGGTTTCGTTAATGGAAAAAAAAAAGTTAAGGAACCCTAGCAATGCTTACACGGCCATCACCAACTTTCTTATTTCTTTTCCTTGCACCGTTCACTCTCTCTCTCTCAAATCATCTCCGTTCACCATGAAATCACACGGATTCTTCTTCTCCGGTGCAAACATCATCATCACCATCCTTTCATTGCCATTACCTTCTCCGATGCACCTTCCTCCATACCTCTCCGAACCCGTTCTCTTCCCACCTCTGTTCTTTCTCAAACTTTCCCCCAAAATGCAACCAAATTTCTCTGATCCACTTTACACCCTCACATTTACGCGCCACTCACCGCGAATACAACACTAAATCAAACACAAAAGACAGAAATCCATCACGAATTTGGAGTTCGAAGGAAGTTACCGTGTTCGCAAGACGACAATCGGATGAAGATTCTTTGATTTGCTGCGATTTCCAAGTCCGTTGTTGCAATTCGCTCTGCTACGACTACCCAAAGTGGAGAGTGAGGTAAAACTCTTTAATTTCTCTTGAACTCTGTTTATGATAATTTGTCTTCATCTTCTTAATTTTGCCGTGAATGGTTGGACAATGTAGTGTCGTCTCGTGAATTAGTGGTGTGCGGTTGTGTTCTGTTGGAAATGGTGGTGTTCTGTCTGTTACCGGCATGGCAGTGAGGAAGAAGGTAGGTGCTACGACAAAGGTAGGTGGTTAATGAGTTATCTTGCTAATGGAAAATAAATGTGAGGGCAAGAGGAATTTTCAAAGGTTTATTGCTTTTGTTTAAGGTTTGAGGGGATGGTAAATGGAATGAGAGTTTGTATGGGTTTATACGACGATGAGGAATGATGTTTGGTGATGTCGGTTTTGCGGCTTACGAGTTGAAGGTTGAAGATTTTGAGGAAAGGGAAATGAAGGTTTACGGTTGTAATTTGTGGGAAACGAAGACAGAGGTATGTCTTTGAATTTGTTCATGGTTTTTGGCTTTGAATCCACTCTATTTTGGTTTTCTCTTGAACTTTTTCTCTGTTTTTGTTAGAACTTGGTTCTTCTGGTGTTTGATGTGAATTTTCTGTTGTTTTTTTTTAGTTTGTGAAACTTGGTTTTTGAACTTGTAAACTGGTTTTTGGGAACTGGTTTAGGTTGAACAGAGGTTTTTGGTGTTGAAATGGGATGGTTTGAATTGAGATTGTTTTTTGTTTTCAGAACTGAACTGGTTTATGATTTGAAACTTCTGTTCTCAGTTTTGTTTATGTGGGAAACTGGTTTTTGGTTATGAGAATTTTTCTGTGCTGGTTTGGTTTTGCACCGATTTTCTCCCTTTCTCCTCTGTTCTCCCCCTTTTATATGATCTCCTTCTTCTATTTCAATTTGAAAAAAAATATGACCGTTGGTGAATTGCTTTCACGGTTTTGCAGGTTAACGTTGGAAAGCAGCTGGGTCTGGGTGCGTATGGTTTGGCAGGGTACGGCAGCATGTGTTGTTGCTGTTGCTTCAGGACATCTCAGCAATTCGGGGAACTGGTGTGGTTCGTACGATTGGAGTGAAGAGGGAAAAAGTTGGCTGAAAAGCTACTTCTATTGTACAAAAGGATACTAATGTAACACATTAATGTATTTTAATAAGAACTATCTTATTGTGGTAGCTGCAAAGTTTTAGGTTTGGTGGTTCACAAAAGGCACGTGATCAGATGGGAGCGAGAGATGCTCTCTTGTAATGTACCAAAAATGAATAAAAGTAACATGTTGTAATTTGTTTAGACAAAAATGATTAGAATGATTAAATGACTAATTAACTAAATCTATGTTATAATTAAAGTTAACTGAAAAGAGATATAAACTAAAATGATTTTGACACCAAATTAAAACAAAAGAAAATGAAATTAATAAACACTAAATTAATTGACTTTAATTAAAATGTGAACTAAATTAAGAAAAATTAAGTTATAATTAAACTAAAAAAGTAAACCTTAGTCAAATTCTAAATAAAATCTAAAATAAGGCAAATTCTAAAATGAAATTATAAAATGGCTAAAAACGAAAGATCGCTGATAAAAAAATGATATGATAATGACTAGACAAATCTGAGGGTAAAATTTGGGGTGCAACAGTTGCCCCTATTTAAATATCTTCACCGGATGACATGAGAGATGAAGATCCTCATGTACTCAAATGTGAGGGATATTTAAATACAGATAACCGAAAATTTTATCCTCAGGTGCACACACATGCAATGTAACAAACATGATGCCAAGAAGATGCAAGAGAATGCAGACATCAACAAGACACCAAAGGGCGAACAGGAAGCAAGAGACCAGAGAGCTTCACCGGGGAAGGGCGAAGGTCAGCATCCATGAGAAACAACTCACAAAGGATACAAGCTAATCAACAAAAGAGACCCACTGGGGAGACCCCAAAGAAACCCTGGGGAAAAGGCTACAGACAATCTCCACTGGGGAAAGATCCGGGGAGATAGACTACTGGGGACAAAACAAATCCACATTCTTCCTGGACATGAAACCAAAAAGAAAAACCTGATCACTGGGGATCAATCTAAAAAATACAGACAAACAAGCAAGGACTTCCTGGGGAACCTAAACTGAAGAGTTCAAAGTGGGATCTTCAAGAAAAGCCAAGAAGACAGAGACTAACCCTGCACACCAGATATGAGTCTTATAAGGTTGAAGAAATTTGTTCCAAGAAACTTAGCTTAAAGCAATTTCAGAAAAGTCAAGATAAAGGTTCAATGTCCGACACGATTCGAACAAGAACAGTTTTAAAACAAAAGACAGTGCTTGACACGATTCAAACAAAGTCCTAATTCAAGTTCGACACGATTCGAACAAGAACGGTTTTAAAACAAGGGTCAGTGTCCGACACGATTCGAACAAAGACTCTGTTCAGATTTGACACGATTCAAACGAGAACAGAAAAGACAGTGCTTGACGCGATTCAAACAAAGTCCAAGTTCAAGTTTGACACGATTCTTACAAGAACACAAAAGACAATGCTTGACACGATTCAAACAAAGTCCAAGTTCAAGTTTGACACGATTCAAACAAGAACACATAAGACGATGCTTGACGCGATTCAAACAAAGTCCAAGTTCAAGTTTGACACGATTCAAACAGGAACACAAAAGACAATGCTTGACACGATTCAAACAAAGTCCAAGTTCAAGTTTGACACGATTCAAACAAGAACAGCTTTTCCAAAATCTTTTAAGTTAAACTTCTTGGGGAGCAGAAAAAAAGATTTTAAAGATTCAAATCTGGCGCGCAAAGGTTAAGACCGAACAAGCACGACACAAAGCACACCGGGAATGTCTTTACTTCACTGGGGAAATAAAGACGAACACCTACAAAAGACCACAAGCGAAACAAAGCATAAGGAGTCAAAACTGGCACTCAAAGGTGGTGACCGAACGTAAGCATAGCTTAGGCAAAGATTTTAGATATACCGGGAATGTTTTTTACTTTACGGGGGAAGTAAAGGTTCACATCGTCAAAGGATAGACGGTAAGGGATAATTGAATCGAAGATTTATATCAACACGGGAAGAAGACTGACATCGTCAAAGAATTGACGGAAAAAGCAGTAGGATGGCACCATCAAAGGGTTGATGGAGAAAACTGACATCGTCAAAGGGTTGACAGAAAAAGCAGTTGAATAACATCATCAAAGGGTTGATGGAGAAAACTGACATCGTCAAAGGGTTGACAGAAAAAGCAGTTGAATAACATCATCAAAGGGTTGATGGAGAAAACTAACATCGTCAAAGGGTTGACAGAAAAAGCAGTTGAATAACATCATCAAAGGGTTGATGGAGAAAACTGACATCGCCAAAGGGTTGACAGAAAAAGCAGTTGAATAACATCATCAAAGGGTTGATGGAGAAAACTGATATCGTCAAAGGGTTGACAGGAAAAGCAGTTGAATAACATCATCAAAGGGTTGACGAAAAACGAATGATTGAAGGTAACACTATTGGTAACCGTAGAAGCGTGAATAAAACCAAGGACGGATAAGCTTCTCATGGGAGAGATTGCCACTAATTGTTGGGTATAAATTCCAAAGATATGTTGGTATTACAACATTGCTGGAGAAATCACTTTGTCTTCAATGGGGATTCGTAAAAGAATCTTCTTGCGAGACTCGGTGCAAAATAAATGCACTAACAAAAGTAGGTTCGAAAACCACACCTGCCAGGGACCAAAGTTCAATCTAGGAACAAGCTAGAAAGAAACGGCCAAACAAGACTCCAATTGAGGAAAGAACTCAAATGGGATTTATCTTATCCGAATGTGGAAAAGATAACTGAACCAACCATCATTCACGAGAATCAAACTCCGTGGGGAATTCAGAAAAGATGGCACTTCATGCCTAGGGCTGACTTTCTATTGGAGAGAGTAGACACACCCAGTCACTTGGGAAGACAAACGCCAGAGTGAACAAAGACAGGAAAACACCAGAAAGGAAGCAGAAATGCTAAGATGCTATGCATATGAGTGCTCATGCAATGCTTATGCTTATGCTGACAAAACAGACAAGCGAACTGGAGACGAAGAAAATGTCTCGACAAGGGTACCCAGCCAAACTCAACAGATTGGACCAATATTGGGGATGAAGAAGAAGAGTCAAAAACTTCGTTGGTGAAAAGAGTATTCCACTTGAGGTATGACGTCATGAGAATTGCCATCGTGAGCTTGATCTCTTTGCCAGCAGAGAATCCATGGAGAATTTGTCAAGATTTGCTGAAGTAGCAATTTACTGGAAAGCTTTAGCAAAAGGTATCACAGGAACAGAGTAATCCTGGATTCTGACTTATATGATGATCATCTTCGAATTTTGTCTGCTCCAAACTAAGACGATAACAAGAGGATTTTATAGAAGAATTGGCATATAGGGTGCTTCGATATCTTCAAACTCTTGGAGAGATTTCGGCATAACTGCCCCAGATTAGGGGATGAATAACCAAAAGAATTTTACAGAAGGATTGAAATACCAGATATTTCAATATCTTCCAACTTGAATAATCAAAAGAATTTTACGGAAGGATTGAAATACTAGATGATTCAATATCTTCCAACTTGAATCAAAAGAATTCTACGGAAGAAATGAAATAATCAGATGATTCAATATCTTCCAACTTGAATCAAAAGAATTTTACGGAAGACTTGAAATAATCAGATGATTCAATACCTTCCAACTTGGGTCAAAATAATTTTACGGAAGAAATGAAATAACCAGATGATTCAATCACTTCCAACTTGAAGAATCAAAAGGATTTTATGGAATCTTCCAACTTTTGAATCTTGACGTAGTTGTTTCTGTTCAGTTATACTCGAGATATTCCAACTGTAGTAGACATTACTGGGTAACGGATTTGCCCCTGTTGATGGGTCACTGCAGACAAAACTCGTCGTAAGATGATCTCAAGAATATTTGCCCCAATATTTTGAATTTGCAGAATTCTGCCTCCGACTTGTCAACTCACACTTGGTTGCCCCTGACTGAGTCAAATTCCTCTATCAAGTTCAATTCCTTGACAGACCGCGTTTGTTGGGATTCCTTGAATTCGAATGGTATTGCAAACAAGTGTTGTTCATTAAAATTGGCAAAATTTAATGCAAAGGTTTAATGCAAAGTTTAAAAACAAAGCTTTGATGGAAGCACACGCTGATTGATTAAATCAAGAACAAAGGTGAATCTGGTTATTACGGAAGAAGTGATCAACACATGCAAAATAGCAAAGATTATTAGGAGTCAGGTTACCCAACCTTGCTGTAGCATGCCTTTCAAAACAACCTTACCTCAATTAGGTCTTCTAGGGGTTGTAATGTGGTATGGTTCAAGGTTTACGAAACAAAAAATAAAGGCTCAAATCCTACGCTCAGTTAACTCAAGATATACGTTCAAATCTCCAAAAATAGGAAGTCACTTGATTTGGAAGCTGACTGGCGCCTTATGTTAAGCGCTCGTGTTTGAAGGCATAACCGAGTTAAACTGAGAACTACCCTGCCCCAAGGTTGAAATTATGATTTTTGTGAAGAAGAAACTCCTACTTCTAGGCTCGAAGGGATTAACAAGGATAAATTGAAACAATTCCTTACATCCTCGGCGAGGTTTAATTGAAAGCATACCACAACAATTATGAATATGAGGTTTTCATCATCCTCCCCAATCTTTGCTTAAACAAATAGTTGAAAAAAAGAGGTGAAAAAGATATATACAAGAATAAATGAGTGAAACGAATGGTCTTAACCAAAAGATGCATAAATATTTCATTAATTTTGCCAATTTGAAAGTACAACATTGCTCATAAGCAAAACATATTCAAATATGCAAGGAAAAAACAAAAAAAATTACTGAAATAGTCTAAAGTTTACCAGTCTCAAGGAACTGGGCTTTCCTTCTCGACTTGCCAAACAGAGATAGTCATCTTCAAAACTGATTGTCGAAATCCGTCTGAGAATTATCTTCACATCTACTCTCGACAATTTCTTCCTCTTCAGGGTCTGATGAATCTGCTCGATTAAGTGAAGGATTGTTGATTTAAATTCCTTGAGGCGTGAATGAGATCATCTCAGAATCAAGCAGCGTCTGAACCTTGCTTCTGAGTACCTTACAGTCTTCGGTCGAATGCCCCTGTGCCCCAGCATGGTAGTCACATCGGGCGTTGACATCAAAGCCTGGTGGGTATGGAGGGTTCACTAGATCTATCCCTTTTGGCACTATCAATCCCTCTTTGATTAAATCTGGCAGGAACTGACTGTATGGTATTGGCAACGGAGTGAAATTTCTCTCTAGCTTCCTTGGCCTTTGTCGTGCATGCTGACGTGGCTGACGGCGGTAGGACCGTTGATGTAGAGGAGGTCTTCGATTTGGAGCAGAATATTGCCCACGTGGAGAGATTGGTGTCTGATACAAAGACCCAAAAGGTTGTTGACGCTGAACCCTTGAGTTGTAGAAGTGCTGAGGTATTTGGGATTCCCACATAGAACTACTTTCCTTCTCCCATTCTTCTTGAGAACTGACAACTGATTTATTCTCATCGACCGGGATATTCGAGATTCCTCGGATCTTTCCTTTTTGGAGACCACTCTCAATGCGTTCTCCAGTTTTCACCAATTCAGAAAAGTTTGACGTCACGGTGCTAAACAACTTTTCTCGGTATATACCTTGCAAAGTATCCACGGACCAGTCAACCAATTCCTTGTCCGAAAGTGGTGGTTTAACACGAGCAGCTACTTCTCTCCACCTCTGAGCATACTTTCTGAAGGACTCATTTTCTTCTTGAGATAAGTCTAGCAAATGTAGGCGGCTAGGAGCCAAATCAAGATTGTAGTTATATTGCTTCACAAAGGCACTGGCTAGGTCTGACCATGATTGGACATGAATACTTTCTAGCTACATATACCAATGCAGTGATGCTCTACTTAGACTGTTTTGGAAACAATGGATCATGAGTTTGTCATTGAGGACATGTGAAGTCATTCCTCTGCAAAACATCACCAAATGCTGCTTTGGACAGCTATCCCCTTTATACTTCTCAAACTTCGGTGTTTTGAACTTAGGAGGTATCATAAGGTCAGGTACCAAACACATGTTTAAGGCATTTAGATCAGTAGTGTCACGGCCTGCAATGTCATCAAACTTCTTTTCCAAGGCACGACATTTTTCAATTAGCTCAATATCTTGTGGATCCTGAGTTTTCTTCGCAGGGACCACCTCTCGGGAATCTGACTCGGAGAATGCAAAACTGCGGTATTCCGTAGCATCAATAGAAGAATGTATGTCTCGGACAATGACATGTTCTTATATAAACTGGTTCCTAACAGGAGTCTGCACAGCTTGAGCTTGGGCAACATTGTTCATACCCCAGATATTGGCATCTCTTTTTGCCAAGGCTGCCATAAACTGATCCAACTGGCTTCTTAACAAGTCAAAATCTGCTCTGGCCACAAACTGGTTCTGCTCCTCTGAATTCATGATCCTTAGAAAGCTTCTTCAAGTCCAATGATGGCTTCAGGAAGGTTAGCTGGGTTACAGATAAAGGACAGAGGATACTTAAGACCGAGAAATGCAAATGCAATGCAAAAGCGAATGCAATGCTAATGCAGGCCAAATGGTTTCAAGGAACTCGAAGGCGAGCTGCAAACATTTTAGAAAACTGAAAGTTTTGTTTTAAGCTCTAAGATCCCGATTGATTTTTTTGCGAAGAAAAGAACGTCTGAGTTCATTGAAACCAAATGGTTATCATGAGATGCATACAATGCACAAAACACGGGCACGCAAAACACAACATGCACACACAACAACACACAAGTCCAAGGTTTAGGGGTTACGAGCATGGAGTCAAAGGTCTACCCATCCCGAAGGTATGTACTATGGTTTTCACCTGCCGAATAAGGTTCTAAAGAGTTCCCAGAGTCTACAATCCATCTTTTGGATTTTAAAGATTTCCCAGATGACTTGGTAATCGATAAAATTCTCAAGAGGATCTCGTCTGAGTGTAGTATCGCGTGACAACCAATTCAGAAATAGACTCCATCATGGTCTCCGCACTACATCCTAAAAAGGCTTAAGTTGGGTTTGGTAACTACGGTTCTCAGTATCCCGGGCACCCAGGTCGAGAGTAGCAAGCTTTCACGAACGAATTCGTTCAACATAGCTAGACTCGAGAGGGCCTCAACTGAGTGATGGTGTTTATCAATTCGACCTTTCAGGATTCGACTCCCTCAAAGCATCGTCCTATAATAAGTGTACACTCAAATCCGGGTATAGGATTTATCTCACTCAAAGATATCAACCCAAATCAAACAGGATAATTAAAACATAGAACAGATATACAAGCAGATAAATATACAAGCAATCATACAAGTGGATAAGCAAACATAAATGAAAAAAACAAGAAAGGCTTAACCCTCTTAGGAAAGGACCATCAATAGGTTTTTGGTTTTTCCCCAGTGAAGTCGCCATTTCTGTTGCGGTGAAAATCGGATAACAAATTATTAATTAATTTGCATCATTTTCTTTTACAACCGACTTTGATTTATCCAAAGGAAAGGTTCAAGATCGTTAGAAAAACCTAAAGGGGAAAGATCTAAAGTTCGGGGGTTGGTTACGCCTAGGGAAGGTATTAGCACCCTAAACGTCCGTAGTATTCTACGGGAGCCTCTTGTTAATGTTATCTTATGTTTGCTAAAAGTTCTATGCTAAAGGTTGAAACCCTAGGGGTTAGTATCTAAGTATACTCGACAAAGCATCGCGCTTTGCGCCTACGTATCCTCGGGTGTAGAATCAGAGTATGCGTAGTTCTACTTCTACTGAATGATTGACTGTGGTCAACATTCAGAGGGGAAATGAGTACAAGCTCATTGTAGAGTTCAAGGACTCTCTAGATCTAGTTGTGATGGACCTATGTTGTGTTTAGTTAGTAAGGGAGGTGATATATTCATTATGATGAATATCACTAAGAGTTGAAGAACTCTCTCCTAAAGCTAGTTGTGATTTCTATGGCCCTTGATGAGGCCAAGAAACAAAGTTTCTTCCTAAGAGGTTACTTAGGTTAAGATGGGGGAAATGACTTTAAGAGTCAACACTATTCATCTTCCTTTGGAATAGGGGGAGAAAAGTGGATAAGATAATAAGATGATATAAAAGACATTGATATAATAGATAAAACAAACATAAGCATGAGGATGGCAATATGTTTATGACAAAGACATGGATAAGATGAACATGATAAAAGAGTATATCAAATATGCTTCAATCTTTAGGAAGACAAACATATAGAAAGATATTAAAGATGACAATAACTCATGAATAAAATCACAAGGTATTAACAAGCATCAAAATAAAATTGGGTTGTCCGATTAAGCAAATTCTAATTGAATCATCATCCAATTAAGAGATTAGTTAAACGAATCCAAAAAAAGGGCTAATTAACTAGTTCTATAAACTTAATTAAAGTCTAGTGAAAAGAGAACTAATTAATCCTAAAAAATCTAATAAATATCTAGTAGAACTAATTAATTCTAATAAAATTAATAATTCTAATGAAACTAATATTTCTAATAAAACTGATAATTGCCTATTAAAACTAACAATTCTAATGAACTAATAAATTCTAAAGAAATTAATAAATTCTAATAAAACTCCAAAACTCCAATGTAGAAAGAGCACGGGCCACCTACTGAATGGAATCTGCAGCCCAATTCTTTGCCTTAAACGGTTCGTGGGCTAGGAGAGAAAGGAATAGGGCGCGGAGGCCCATGTTATATTGAGGGCGGGTCAAAAGGTGTGGGTCGGATGACCCGGTTTCGTTAATGGAAAAAAAAAGTTAAGGAACCCTTACAATGCTTACACGACCATCACCAACTTTCTTATTTCTTTTCCTTGCACCGCTCACTCTCTCTCTCTCAAATCGTCTCCGTTCACCATGAAATCACACAGATTCTTCTTCTCCGGTGCAAACATCATCATCGTCATCCTTTCATCGCCATTACCTTCTCCGACGCACCTTCCTCCATACCTCTCCGAACCCGTTCCCTTCCCACCTCTGTTCTTTCTCAAACTTTCCCCCAAAATGCAACCAAATTTCTCTGATCCACTTTACACCCTCACATTTACGCGCCACTCACCGCGAATACAACACTAAATCAAACACAAAAGACAGAAATCCATCACGAATTTGGAGTTCGAAGGAAGTTACCGTGTTCGCAAGATGACAATCGGATGAAGATTCTTTGATTTGCTGCGATTTCCAAGTCCGTTGTTGCAATTCGCTCTGCTACGACTACCCAAAGTGGAGAGTGAGGTAAAACTCTTTAATTTCTCTTGAACTCTGTTTATGATAATTTGTCTTCATCTTCTTAATTCTGCCGTGAATGGTTGGACAATGTAGTGTCGTGTCGTAAATTAGTGGTGCGCGGTTGTGTTCTGTTGGAAATGGTGGTGTTCTGTCTGTTACCGGCACGGCAGTGAGGAAGAAGGTAGGTGCTACGACAGAGGTAGGTGGTTAATGAGTTATCTTGCTAATGGAAAATAAATGTGAGGGCAAGAGGAATTTTCAAAGGTTTATTGCTTTTGTTTAAGGTTTGAGGGGATGGTAAATGGAATGAGAGTTTGTATGGGTTTATACGACGATGAGGGATGATGTTTGGTGATGTCGGTTTTGCGGCTTACGAGTTGAAGGTTGAAGATTTTGAGGAAAGGGAAATGAAGGTTTACGGTTGTAATTTGTGGGAAACGAAGACAGAGGTATGTCTTTGAATTTGTTCATGGTTTTTGGCTTTGAATCCACTCTATTTTGGTTTTCTCTTGAACTTTTTCTCTGTTTTTGTTAGAACTTGGTTCTTCTGGTGTTTGATGTGAATTTTCTGTTGTTTTTTTTTAGTTTGTGAAACTTGGTTTTTGAACTTGTAAACTGGTTTTTGGGAACTGGTTTAGGTTGAACAGAGGTTTTTGGTGTTGAAATGGGATGGTTTGAATTGAGATTGTTTTTTGTTTTCAGAACTGAACTGGTTTATGATTTGAAACTTCTGTTCTCAGTTTTGTTTATGTGGGAAACTGGTTTTTGGTTATGAGAATTTTTCTGTGCTGGTTTGGTTTTGCACCGATTTTATCCCTTTCTCCTTTGTTCTCCCCCTTTTATATGATCTCCTTCTTCTATTTCAATTTGAAAAAAAATATGACCGTTGGTGAATTGCTTTCACGGTTTTGCAGGTTAACGTTGGAAAGCATCTGGGTCTGGGTGCGTACGGTTTGGCAGGGTACGACAGCATGTGTTGTTGCTGTTGCTTCAGGACATCTCAGCAATTCGGGGAACTGGTGTGGTTCGTACGATTGGAGTGAAGACGGAAAAAGTTGGCTGAAAAGCTACTGCTATTGTACAAAAGGATACTAATGTAACACATTAATGTATTTTAATAAGAACTATCATATTGTGGTAGCTGCAAAGTTTTAGGTTTGGTGGTTCACAAAAGGCACGTGATTAGATGGGAGCGAGAGATGCTCTCTTGTAATGTACCAAAAATGAATAAAAGTAACATGTTGTAATTTGTTTAGACAAAAATGATTAGAATGATTAAATGACTAATTAACTAAATCTATGTTATAATTAAAGTTAACTGAAAAGAGATATAAACTAAAATGATTTTGACACCAAATTAAAACAAAAGAAAATGAAATTAATAAACACTAAATTAATTGACTTTAATTAAAATGTGAACTAAATTAAGAAAAATTAAGTTATAATTAAACTAAAAAAGTAAACCTTAGTCAAATTCTAAATAAAATCTAAAATAAGGCAAATTCTAAAATGAAATTATAAAATGGCTAAAAACGAAAGATCGCTGATAAAAATATGATATGATAATGACTAGACAAATCTGAGGGTAAAATTTGGGGTGCAACACTAGGGCCTCTACTATAGTATAAGTCCCTCCTCTCAGTGTTCAAAGTCACTTTTGTTTTAAAAACATAATGGGCCTCTGCTAGGAGTGTAAGTCCCAAACCCTTTTCTTTCAAAATCATCTTCTATTTTTAAACAATCATCTAGGCCTCTCATAGAGTGTAAGACCCAACACCTCCCTTTGTAAATAGAAAATCTTTTAGCCTCATTCATCCTGGGCTTTGTATAGGATACAAATAATCACCTGGGCCTCTATCTATAGTATAAGACCCAACACCTTTGTTTCTCTCCTACTTAAGACCAAGTCATCTTCAAAATTCAAAACTTTCTTCAATTTCTTCAAAAATAAAAATTCAATCTTGAAGAAAACATCTAATCAATCACAATACACTTGGGCCTCTATCTAGAGTGTAAGACCCACCACTTTTCTCAATTCAATTCATACTTGTTTATATACTTGTTCATATATCTGTATATATACTTGTGCATATTTTGTTAAGTTTCCCTTAGCATTTAAATCATCCTTAGTTTAGACTAGTTCAAACAATAGGATCCTTTCAATCAGTATAACTTAGTTCAAACAACTAGTCCCCCCTGTACAAAGAAATTGTTCTTCCCAATACTGTCAGCCTCCTCTTGGGCATTGTTCAATTTATTCAACCTCGAAACAGTTCAATAAAGAGAGGATTATTTCCCGGTGAAACCTCTTCTTTAACCCCTTTAACCCTAGAACAGTTCAACAATGAAAGGATTATTTCCCGGTGAAACCTTTCTTGAACTCTTCCTAGACTTGAAAAGTCTCAATCCCCAGCCTCTTCTTGGGCTTCATACAAGGACCCACAGGCTTCCTAGAAGCATCTCCAGCCTCCTCTTGGGCTTCATACAAGGACCCACAGGCTTCCTAGAAGCATCCCTAGCCTCCTCTTGGGCTTCATACAAGGACCCTCAGGTTTCCTAAAAGCATAGGATAGATCCTAGTCATCTTTATCAATACACCAATTCCCAGGAGAGTCAAAACCTATAAGGCATTCAAACTTATCCTTTAAAGCCTCTTCTGATCCTCAACAAGGTTTGTTTTTCATCTTTAAAATCCCCAGCCAGGATCAGGTTATCATCAATAAATCCCCAACAGAATCAAAGCCCTTGTGGCATTTAATAACTCAACTCTTTTCTAATCTCCAACAAGGGTTAGTTTCCTTTTGGATTCCTCAAAACAGTTTAGACCTTGTCTTGGAATTAAAATCCATTAGCAAGAGTCAGTCTCTACTTAAAATTCCCCAGCCTCCTCTTAGGCTTCATATAATGACTTTTCCCAGTTAGTCTCAATCTTGGGCTTTGTACAAGACAAATATAGTATTCCCCTAGTTGAGTTAGTTTTCAACATTTTTTAGCTTCAACCTTGGGCTTTGATCAAGGCACAAAATCCATCATCCCCACAGATGAGACTATGAGTCCTCTCTGCAGGAGGATATTTCCTCTATACATCACATTTCAAAACAAACAACCAAAAACCTTTTTCCAGATAATTGATGTAAGTGGCACACTTGTTGATTCAAAATCCAAGCTCGAGCCCCTCCTTTATCATGGCTAAAATTTCTCTTTCATCTAAGTGATGTAAGTGGCAAACCTCTGGATTCTACACATCCAAGTTAATGTCCATCTCTTAGCATGCAAAGACTTATAAAGGAAGATGTGGAATTGTTGGATTCCACACATCCCAGTTAAAGCAACTTACCTTATAATCAACTCCTCAATGTTTGTGATGAATAGGTGAGATATCCCCCTTTAGCGATGACAAGTTCTCTCTCAATCACACTTTTAGCTTCAATCTTGGGCTTTGAACAAGACACAAATACTCTTTTAGCTTCAATCTTGGGTTTTGAACAAGACACAAATACACTTTTAGCTTCAATATTGGGCTTTGAACAAGACACAAATACTCTTTTAGCTTCAATCTTGGGTTTTGAACAAGACACCAAACATTTTCCTCCCATAGAATAAGAGGAACTATGAACGCTCTGATTCCCCCAGATCTCTTTACGGGAATACGTAGGCATAAGATTATGAAATCTTAGCGAGCGCACTAATAAAAAATATTAGGTCTAACACCTTCCCAAAAACAATAGAAAACCCTAAAACAACAAAAACATTTCCTCAACCTTCACAAAGAAGAAATTTTCCCTATTCAAAAGCAAATGGATTTAAGCAACCAAGCAATTCAACAGTAGAAACATATGCAAATAAAGGTTCCTATAGATTACTATAGATACTCTGGGTGTTAACAACTTCCCTTTGTATAACCAACCCCTGATCCCCGATATCTTCGCATTTGTTAAGGAAATCATCTGCACGCAGGGTTAGTTTGAGATATCTTCCCCTTCATTTTAAGCTTCATAGGATAAATATAGAAATCAGAAAGTAGCATTAAAAGCGGTAGTGGTCGCGTCACAAAAACAAGGCTACACATGGACCTCTGGGAGGTGGTGGTGGTGTTGGTTCTGCCATGATTGGCGTAACAATGGGTGTAGATGGTGGATTACTTGAAGAAGTTCCTTCACGCTCTCGTCTTTCTCTAGCTAGTAGCTTCCGTCTTCTGGTTTTGCTATTAAGTTTCTGCGCAGTTTTATCAATCTCAGGATCAAATAGAAGTTGGTCTGCAGGCACACTTCCTCGCATATACAGATTTTATTATAAATAGGGGTGAAACATTAACCAAACAAATCAACAAGCACAAGGAATATAAACAGGGGTGAGGGATAACAATACAAATCTTAAAACAAGAAAAATTATTGCAATGCTTGCAATATCAATCAAACAATCCTTGGCTATGGCGCCATTTTGTTTGTCTAGCAGTGGTAAGGGGGTTTTGTATATCGTCTCCACAGGGATTGTCGTGATATTACAAGTCGTTCTGCATTTTAAATTTTTTTAAGAAGGGTTTTCAAAGTTTGTTTGTTTTGTGTCATAAGTTTGTCACGATTTTTGTAGCAAAGATTTAAATTCTAAAAGATATTGTTTAACAAGATATATCAAAGATAGATTTCGTCAACCTAACTTGTATATATTCAATTAAGCAAGCATGGGAACTCGTTTACGATTAATACAATCATGTATCCTCTCAATATCGTCTATGTCTAGAGCGGTGTCGTGAATATTATTTTATTTGTCATTAGACGATATCTCACGCTAACAACCGATACAATAATCGTTAAGAACAACACAAAGCAAATATTAACTCACAAATCTATGTCTACAGTTTGTTTATTAATAGATGAATATGTTATATCAAGGTTTATAAAATCTATGTCTAGAGTGTTACAAATCATAAATGGATCATTAAGAGCAAAAACATTCAACATATATTAATCATTCACTTGTTCACATAGCTAATATAGACTACCTCTACCTTTGATACAAAGGATTCAGCTACCCATTGTCATGGTAACTTGCTCTATAAGACAATAAAGAAGATGAATGAGCATCCAAGATGAAGAATCGATCTAGGATGCGAATCCAGCTTCTACTTGCAAAAGATCTCTTCTTGATGAAGAAATGATGAAAATATGGTTTTTTCTCCTCAAGACAATGTTACAATCTTAGAATATTGGAGTTGGTAAGTTGTTATATCCATAAAGTGGAAAAAAGGACATAAATATCTTTACAAAATCTGTCATGTTCGCATTACAAACCCCACTTATAGGCACTTCAAGTGCCTCTGAACAGTTAAACTGCCCCTGAAGATTCCATGACTTCGCACTGCAAAACTTTTGTTTGCACTGCG
Organism: Lathyrus tuberosus; assembly: GCA_022829125.1. Classification (NCBI taxonomy): domain Eukaryota; kingdom Viridiplantae; phylum Streptophyta; class Magnoliopsida; order Fabales; family Fabaceae; genus Lathyrus; species Lathyrus tuberosus. Next base: position 3,096,277 of record JALAZF010000152.1, on the reverse strand, counting down.
AACCTGCTAGTTGGGACCTTGCACTGCCATCAACCAAGGGTTTAGCTACTGACATCCAAAAGTTATCGTTCGCTGTTTATTCGCGTTGAGCTCCCACTGCGAGCTCGCTTTGCTTTGGCTAACCTTCGCATAGCGAACCTGTAGACTTCTTCCTCATTTCTTTGGCTTCCTTGTCAATTCAAATGTGTCTTGTTCTTTGACAATCCAACCTATTTGCTACACATTATCACATATATCAAGGCATCCAAAGGTAATATCATTTACATTGAGGAATCATACAAGAACATGGATTAATACTATTGAAACTTGAGAAAAGAGTTGAAAAATGCCAAGAAAGATAGATCAAAATAAGGTATATTTGGCATTCAACAAAAATAGAGAGAATCGTAAAGCAAAAAAAAAAGTTGAAGAATTAAGAAAGAATGAAGGAGACAGCTTACACGGTCACCGCACTCTAGGTTGGTTCTCTTTCTTCGTAACTTGCATATTTTGTTGGTGATGATGTTCGTTTTATGTTTTTGATGTTGGTCATGTTTATAATTTTAATTTTGAATTGAAGTTAATTTGGGGATTCTAAATTCTTATGTTCAAGTTATGCTGTGAGTTTTTCTTTTTTTAATATTTGAGTGAATTTAAGCGGTACTCCCATGATTCCTTAATGTATTTTGTCTCTTATAAATAATTAAAAAAATGTTATTTATTTTAATCTTTACCACATTCAAATTTTTATTTTAAAATTATTAGTTAAAGTCAATATCAAAAATACCCAAAAATTCAATTTAGTTTATTTAGTTAGTGGGTTTATTACATTAAAAATATCAAAAACACACAAAAAGGATTAAGTGTCTCTTGTTTAATTATACTTTCTCACTTTTTAAGCTTGATTTGTTTATTAAAAATAAAAAATGCAAAACACGAAAAAAAATCATCTTATTGATATTATTAGGATATTATAATTAAATCAAGAAAAACACAAAAATATTTTAAATTCACTCATTTTAATTCAAAAAATACAAAAATCATTCTTCTTCACTAAAAATGCAAAAATATCTCTTTATCCAAAATTTTAAAAGGCTGTTCTATATTAGATTTCTCTGTTTGTCTAAGTTTAGGTTTAATTTAAATACCTGAAATATTTCTTTCTTAAAAAAATAAAAAAATAAAAATACTCCTTATTATTTCTTTTAATTAAAAAAATATCTTTTATGTCATTTAAACCAAACTTTGTCTTTTATTTGTTTTTTTGTTTAGGTCTTTTTTATTCCAAATTCAAAAAATAAAAATAAAAAACAAACTTGTACATACTTGTTAGGGTACCTCAATTAAATTACAATATTCACATCACTTGTAAATAAAACTTCATACTTTCATCACTAACTTGCATATAGTCGAATTGCTTTTCACAATCAAATTTAATTAACAAAAAATAACAAAAAGACAAAAACCTTTTTTCACAAATTAAAAACAATCTTCACCCATCAATTCTCTTTTGTGCCCTTGTGCACTTATCTCAATTCAAAAAAAAACTTTTCATAAAAGGATAGACTAGATTATTTCGACGCGAAACACTTAAGCATCCATCGTGCGAGTATGCAAGCAGACGTTTAAACGCAAGAACTTGACTTAAACTTCGTCCTCTAAAATCAACCAACCAACACTATTTTATACGAACTATGATGCTCTGATTTTCACAATGTACTTTAAGAATATGTAGGCGCATATTTTGAAACATTGGCGAGCATAATAATTGATCGTGAAGGCTAGATCAGATCCTTAGGTAGGCCACCAAGAACGTCTGAGATGCTGGGCGTGAGATGAGGATGAAAGGGGTGTACCTGCAAGGCACTCCGACGCTCAAGTAAGAAAGGGTCAGAGAAAAGGGGGCAAGTACAAAGTGTGAATTTTTAGGATGATTATTGGATACCTGACCCTCTCAAGTGAGAGGATTTATATAGTGCCCCCAGCGCATGGTCAACGGTCCTATTTTCGGGGCAAAATAACTGTTTTCCCGAAGAATAGGTAACTGCCCAAAATTAGCCGTTATGTCGGGCAGGGTGTCCAAAACAAGTCGTTATGTCGGGCATATGCATAGTTTCGGGCACATGCCCTTAGCTGTTCGGGGAGAGAAGGAGCCGTACGGAACGGGCAGCGGTCCCGGGGAGGAGTGTTGTAGTCCTTGCCCGGTTGGAGGGGCAGAAAAGTAACTTTGACCCCTCTGTGAATTGGACTTAGGCAATTGGCCCGTTCTGGGAACAGAAGTGGATTGGGCCATGTCTAGCCATTGGTCCAGTCCAGAACAATAATTAAAAACTTTTTTTTCTTTTCTTTTGTAAATAATTCTTCTTTTCTTGCAAATATCTTGAAAAATAAAAATTAAATAAAATAAACATCCCCTTAACAAACAATCAACCTCAGAACTATATGAGGTTCTCGTTGAGTACAATGGATGTGAGGGATACTAATACTTTCCCCTCATATAATCAAATTCCAAACTCATATTTAATCGCGATGACCATCTTATCTCTTTTCTTCCCCCTTAGAGTTTTATCATTATTTCCCATTTCTTTAGAAATAAATAAAGAACGGCGGTGACTCTATTAGCCATCCATGAGTATACAATATGCTCTCGAGGTAGTATTTTTCGAGATGAGACACAATGGATTCTACTCGTTAGAGTTGACAAAGTAGTCTTGAACCCTTGACTTCTTTTTGTGAAGAATATCCCAAGACAAGTTAAATAAGAGGCCAAGAGCTCTATCAACCCAGTCATGAAACCAAAAGTTTATTCAGCTACTTGTACCAATCAACCACTACAAGAAAAATGGCCTACGGCCACGCTAGCCATTCTTAATCTTGACTATCCTATGAAAATGTGTTGTGTTTCTGTACTTAACCTTGGCATTCTCTAGCCAAAAGAAGAAAAAAAAACTTCAATTTCAAGACTAATTCAAAATCTAGATAAGATTGCTTCTCATGATCCATTAAAGTACCAATGTGGCTTACCCTATTGATTTCAATTTAAATAACATCAAGTTTACCTATTGAAGACTTGAATTGAGTATGCACATTTCTAAAAACATTATATTTATCCAAAATTTCGACTGAATAAAGTCTATAACTGTGTTATTCTAATGCAGTAAGTGGATAGATTACAAATATCCCAAAAACCAGTCCCCTAACCTCCAATAAATGAAAATGATCAGACTTAACTTAACTTAGGAATTCTACATAGCATGTGAAGATCTCTATATGTTCATGAGCTTCTAACATGGTATAAAAGTTTCATATGATTCTAACTTTTCACAACACTCTCTTATTCTAATGCAGCAAGTAGAGGTTAAGAAAGTAGAACACAAACACCAAATATTAGGAACAAAGAAAACCTTGAGTCCTAAGCTATCCAACCATCTTCTAAAATCCTATTTTTTACACAAAAAAAGCATAATCATGTCGTTTCACCAAGACTTTATATCTCAGCTTATGGGTGACATTCATATCATCCAAAACCCTAACATAATGACCAAAAGATGTATCTAGCATAGGCTTATTGGTCACTGAATCCCACTGAGATCCCTTTCATTGGTGAGTGAATCACAAAACTATAAAACCCCTCACTTAATACATGAAATGAAATACACAAATCTCAACAAAAATACAACAGAAGGAACAAATTCAAGAGAAGAGAGATACCTTTTATACTGTCAAAAAGTGATTCAGTAAAATATACTAGAGAAGAAGAGAAAATCAATCTCAAAGTAAACTAGAGAGAAAGGAAAATTGAAACTCATATCTTTCGATACAATTTTAATTGAAATTTAATATTATATTTGTAATGAACACAAAAGAGGACCTCCAAACCAATATCTTTGAATTGGCTTGAAGATCTTGTTTCGTGATCATAACAATATATCAATGTTTATTTGTACCATAACATTTTGGCAAATAGGTGTAAAGATGAGAGGAGGATACGTTTACACGGTAACTCTTTGGTTTTTGTCTCATTTGTTGAACCCTAAATCCATTATATAATCCAAAGTCTAAATTTTCGAACCACAAATTTCTTCCTAACATTAAGTGATATTGGGTTGAATGCATGGTTTTAAATTGCGGACCGCATCATTTGATGCGGTCGCAATATTGCGGTTGTGGTAGTGTCCGCATCCGTATCAGGCTGCAATTGCAGTGTGATTGTAAATCACACTAAAAGGCACATCATAACACGGTAACAGTCGCATCATAACACCACAACGACCGCATTTGCTCGCATCGAAACGCATCAGTCCGCAACAATAGATGACATGTGAAACCTAATACATATAATAAAAAATCTTATTTTATGTTGATAAAAAATAATTTCACACCGCAACGATTGCAATCCGCACTACAACAGCCGCCGTAATAGCCGCAACTGCAATTTAAAACTATAGTTGAATCTGTTCAAGATGTTATGGTCACTTCTGAAAATAACTCATCATAAATAATGGTAAGTAGATTTTAAAGATTTCCTCACTCTTAACAATACCACTTTTGACAACTTCAACAAACAGAAGTTAATTAAAGGACTTAATAGAACTATTAGTTATGTTTGATAGAGTGAAAGACTATTTTAAAATATTGATAAATTTCTTTAAAGTACATTAATTATGAAAATTATTCTCAATAAGATAGTTTAATTAATGCAGAGCCACGTATAGATGGAAAAGGCGGTGGTTGGCTTAGGGGTGAACAAATTTGATTCGTCGAATTGAAAACGACCTATCCATTCTTTTTTTTTTATGCAAACAGATTGGATTAGTTTGTGTTTCAAATGATCGAATTGCATATTTAGGTGTTATAGGATTGGTTTGGTTATACTCAGAAGAATATATATATATATATATATATATATATATATATATATTAATTAATGATTAGTAAATATAAACATCAAACAAACAAGAGAACAGGGGTGTTTGGCGATCTCACTTAAGAACAAACCTTTAGAGGAGGGCAAAAGAACCAAAGCTTGTGATCTTGTTTGTGATATGAGATGCAAAAGACATGTGGGATCTTAGGAGTAAAAATTAGGGTATTACAGTACGGGATAGCTTTTTCTGATTTGTATGGCATTGGACCTGGCAGGTAGATAATCAGAGGGGCTTTTCGGGCCTTTTGACCGTCGTAGGCAACCTCAATTAACTCTAGGTTGGGAACTTTTCTATTGTCAAGAGGGATCCTTGACTCATTGAGCAGAGGAATTATGGTACAAACATCCTTGGTTATTCCATGATTGGAGATTATGACAGTGTTTTTGCTTTGAAAAGGGATGTAATCTTGTATCATGTTGATTAATTCAGAATTCGAACATGGTTGAATCTCCTTTCGGTCTAATTGATGCTGGAGGGCTGCTCGCACTAGATAGCACCCTTAGTTATTTTCTGTGCATACTCTACAGCGTTCATAATTGTGAGGAGGTACCCAACCGTACTCACTTAGTATGCAGTGCGTCGTTACTAGATCTGTTTCTATTGAGCGTACAACACGACTTTGATGTCTACCAGGATTCCCATCAGTCATGCTAACTTGTTGCGTGTCTTTTTCCAGGTAGATCGGAAGCCACTAGTGGTCTAACAGATGTTGAAGAGTCCTTTGCACAAGTGCACACCCTTGGTCATTTTCGTAACATTCTTTACAGTCTTGATAATCATGTGAAGTCAGAAAACCAAGTCTGACTTGCTTAGCATGTAATTCCACTAGACTGGTATTCATCAAGCGTATGTCAAATATTTAAACCATATTGACTTGATGATCATTCCTTTCATGGTAGTCTTGGATCCATCCGAGATCCATTTGACGTTGGAGGGCCTCTTGTACGAAAGAGCATCCCTGATTGTCTTTTGAGCATATTGGACAAGCGATGTAATCGTGCCGCGACAAGTTGTAATACTTACTTTGTCTTGAATGAATTTCCACTAAATTGACGTTTATTGCATGGATGTCGTGGTTCTGAACAATGTTGGATGCGCATGGGCCATGTTTACTTCACGAATCATGTGATCCTGAATCCAGCCCAGATCCATTTGTTTTTGCAGAGCTGTTTGTACTATGACACACCCTTGATTGTCCTTGGAGCAGATATCACACTGATGATAGTTGTGAGATGGCACATGGTCGTACCCGCTCTGTTTGCAATGCATCTTTACCAGGTTAGTTCCCAGTAAGCATACATTGTGAGTTTGATAACTGCTGCCAAGTTCTCCTTTTATCAGGTTTACCGTAGTCTTCTCATGTTGCGGCAACAAGTTCGTCTGAACATTTGGATTAGTATCTTTGAAAGAAAACACCCCGTTTCTGACAAGCATCTGTACATCAGACTTGAAGCTGAGACAATTCTCAATGTTATGTCCCGAACCTCCTTGATGGTAAGGGCAAGTTTGATCTGCTTTGAACCAAAGCGGTGGATTTTCTGGTACTGTAAGAGGAGTCTTGGTTTTAACGTGCCCCTTGGCCAGTAGAAGTGGAAATAATTCTGCGTATAACATCGGTATAGGGTCGAACCCAGATGGTCGTGTTGTACAATTGTTATTATTGTACTGCGGGCGAGCCTGTTGAAGAGGTTGTTATGGCCTTTGCTGACACTGTTGTTGACTTGGTTGGCTCTGAGCCACCTGAGGTTGATAAGTCGGAGCTGGCGCCGGGTTGATAGTGGGAGTTACCGCTGCTACCGGTTGATACCTTCGCCTTTGCTTTCCCATAGAGATACTACTGATATCTTGCTCTTTCTTCTTTTGGAAAGCACCGCCGTAACTTTTGGTACTACTGGATGGCCCTGCATCTTTGACCAATTGTCCTTCTCGGACTGCCTCTTCAAGGCGTACCCCTATATTCACCATTTCAGTGAAGTCACTGGGCGCACTGGCAACCATTCGGTCATAATAAAACGAGCTTAACGTTTTTAGGAAGATCTTTGTCATTTTCTTTTCCTCGAGAGGAGGACAGATATGGGCGGCGATTTCACGCCATCTCTGAGCATATTCCTTGAAAGTTTCTTTATCCTTTTGTGACATTGCTCTGAGCTAGGGCCTATTTGGTGCCATGTCCAAGTTGTATTTATACTGCTGAAAGAAGGATGCCCCGAGATCTCTGATAGTACTGATCTTGGTGCGGTTTAAACCCATGTACCATTTGAGTGTGGCACCGGTTAAACTGTCTTGGAAGTAATGGATCAGTAGCTATTGATTGTCTGTCTGGGTAGACATTTTTCGAGCGTACATTACCAAATGACTTTGAGGGCAAGAGTTGCCTTTGTATTTTTCAATTCGGGCACCTTGAATTTGTGCGGTATCTTTACATTAGGGACCAAACAGAGGTCGGCGGCGTCTTTTTCGAATAAGTCTTGACCGCGAATGGCATGCAAATCCTTCTGCATTTCCAAGAATTGTTCCTGGAACTCATTCATCCTTTCGTATACGTCTTCGTTTCTGCCAAAATTTGCTTGTGAAATCTGTCTTTTCGGGAAAGTGTGTACCACTGGTCTTGGTATAGACATTACAACAGTAATTCTTGGCGCTTCAGTGACCTGAAGTTTGTAACCTTCAAGAGTTTATGTTATAACCCTTGCATCTTCATTTACCTGAAGTTTGTAACCTTCAGGTCTGGCGGTTCCTGCTACGACTTCTGGGTCTTCAGTGACCTGTGGAATGTATCCTTCAGGTATAAAGTTGAGAGGCATGCCCTAGGGGAAACCTTTAGGCATGTTATACTGAGGATGATTGCCAGGCGTCTCAAATGCTGGCGTAGACGTAATCTCCGAGATCACATACCTTTAATGCTGTTGTTCCTGGGCTGCTGCCAGGGATTGCATGTCATGGTGGAGTTTTTCCAAACTCTCCTCCAGAGCGTTGATTTCTTCTCTCAGCTCTCTGTTCTCTTCCTCGAGATCGTCCATTTTCTTTTGTCGATTGGGCCAAGTATTGTACGAATGAGACAGTTTAACTCTAGAGTGAGACACATATGTGAGACTCAAAGACAAAGATGTGCTATGTGAGAATGATGAATGATATGCAGAGAATGATATATTTTTTAGTTTTTTGTTAAAAGAACTGTTAACAATTATATTGCAAATATCACACAATGGGGAAGACCCTTTTATTGAACTTGAAAGATTGCAGTATTTTACAAGAAAAAGTACAATATTTTACAAAGTGCGATAAGGAAAATTAGGCATATGGATCCTGAGTTCTCTCTGAGGAGAGCTCAGATGCTGGTTCCTGAACTTTTCTTTTCTTCGATCGGGTTTCTTCAATAATTGTCGGGTTGACGATCCTCTGCCAAGTGAAAGGAGTGAGCAAATTTCTTCGTTCCTCCTGACTTTCCATAGCATGCTGCTCTAATATCTCAATCGGAGCATCCTTTTCCTTTAGCAGTTCCTGAATCTTGGTACATTCTAAATTAAGGATCTGGTATTTGTTCTTCCAAGAATTTCTCTCACGTTGGACTTTGTTGAGAGTGACCTGGAGTTTTTCCGCATCAGACATGAAATAAAGGACAGGTTCCTTTAAAGGAAAAACTTCTTGACAAGGGTAAGGCATCCTTAGTTTGATAGCTCTAGTTTGCACCCAATGGAGATAGGGTTCTGCAGAGGAACAATTTGGTCTTCCCAGGGATTCTCTCCCTTTCCTGTGAATATGTTTCCAGGCATGCACTATTTCTTTCTTTCGTGCCCTGTCATTTTCTCCTTCCTTGAAGAAAAGACCTTCCAGATGAGCATTATGTGGGATATTCTTCATCGGGTATCCAAGTTGACGGCAGGCTAAAATGGGATGGTAGTTAATCCCTCCTTTAGTACCAATGAGGGGTACATTGGGAAAATTTCCACATCTGTCGATGATATTTATTCCTTCGTAAATCTGATTGTACCACTCTATGTCTGAATTGGTAAGAGACATAATCTTCTGCGACCATCGCGGATTACTCCCGTGATCCCAAAAAGCAGCAGACTTGGACAAGTGGGAAATAAACCATTTGTAGAGTAATGGTACACGGCATGTGATCATCCCTCCACTGTACAAATTCCCTAAGTGTACAGAATGATAAGCATCTGCAAGCAAGTTTAGTACTGGGTTCCCAATCAAGAATATCTTAACAACATTGGTGTCGACGAAGTTGTCAATGTTAGGAAAAAGAAATAACCCATATGTGAGCAAAACAAAGACATCCTCGAAAGCAGTTACATTTCCTATACTAGCAAAATTTAGAGCTTTCTCTATCAGGAATTTAGCTAGTAAACCCTGGTTTCCTCCTTTGGTGGTCATGTGAGTCCTGACTTCTGACTCATCTAAAGAGATTGCTCTTGCAATGGCTTGATCCTTTGGAATTTCTTCCAGTCCAGAAAATGGATCTTGATCAGTGATAGGTAAATCAATCACGTGAGAGTACTCTTCCAGTGTTGGTGTGAGCTGATAATCCGGGAAAGTGAAGCAGTGGTAAACCGGATCGTAGAACTGAACCAGTGTAGATAGGATCCCTTCAACCATGTTGATCTTCAAAAGAGATAACAGACCTCCGTGCTTAGCTCTGAAAGCCTCGGGATTAGTAATCATCCTCCCTAATTCCTTAGTTCGTCCAGTTTTGGAACCTTGAAGGTGTACTTGTGCGTTTTTCTTCTTCCGAAATCCATAACGCAACCTCTCTGATATTTGCAATAATTGTTTTAGTTCTTTTGAAAAAGATTTTTCTTGTTTTAAAAAAGGTTTTTTAATGAATGCATGGATGCATGAATGCAGCAAACAAAAACATTTGAAAACATGGGTTTAGGGGTTCACTGTCATGAGCATGGAGCCATAGATCTACCCATCCCTAAAGGTGTGTACTAATTGGTCAATTTTTGTACCTGTAGAACGGGTTCTAACAAAGGTTCCCAAAATCAATGACCCCTATTAGGGATATTAACATCAAACTGATTGACTCAGTAGAGCTGTAATATCCTAAGATGAATCTCCTTTGAGTGTAGTATCGCGTATCAACTATTCCCGATAGTCACCGCACTACCTAATGGTTTAATGGTTAAATGTATACTAAATCCTCACTGTCATGGGTACCGCACTGGGAAATCTATGCTTTCACGATGTGGTTATTCAACATTAGCAAGTCCACACGGGTACCTCGACTGATTCGGTGGACTGTTGTTAGCTGAGAGATTTTGACTAAGCAAGGAAAATAAAGAAATGATGCGAAGGCTAACATGCAGGTCGACGTGGTGAGAAAACCAAGGCGCGGGTCGACATCCATAGAGGAGGCGTTGAAGGTCGACCTAAAGGCCACGTCATCGAAGGATTTTTCGACGGATGGCCAACAAACCCAAGCTGATAAGTCTTTGAGCGGGAAAATTTGAAACGCTGAGAACGTGGGAAGTTACAAAGATGGTGGGGCGACGCGTGTCACAACCAGGGCCAATCTTGGGAGGAAAACAATTATTTTTTCGTTCTATTTAAAGCAATAATTATTTCAATTTTAGAGGTCGCATTTGTAACATTGCAGAAGGGATACACTCTGAGTACCAAGCGTTAAGAGAAACGAGTTTACTCCAACAAAATGTATGATAACATCCACTTTTCTTTTTAAAGCAATTTACATGATCAAAATTTAAGTTATCCTACCATTTACTTATCTGTTTTTCCCTTTTTGTTTTGTTCATCAATTCGCACCTTTTTATTTTTCAAGTTGTTTTCACTTTTCTCTAAATCAAAGACATCATATCAACAAGACTTACGCTTCAACCATTTGTTATGGGATTCTGTGGCCGATCCCGCAAGTAAACCTGCTATAGGAGGCCAACGGTTGTTCGCGTGAAAATCGCGTGGGAACAAATTGGCACGCCCGGTGGGACCCGTTTGAGTTGAGTATATGCATTTACGTAGTGATAAGATGGTGACACCACGTCCGAACAAAGAACCTTCTTCGGCGAAAAGTATAGTTGTCACGCAAACAACTGACATTGGCTCTAGGACTGTGTCTGCGGTTTCGACCGCCCATAGTGGGCCAGCCACGACACCACGTCGGTCTGAACCAAGGCCGACAATGACAGGGACTACAGGGCAGCATGTGCCTAGTTTCACAATGCCCATACCTCGAGCTTTCGGGATGAAAACAGAGTTCATGTCGAGTCTACATTCTAGTGGTCCGGTGTTTGGGGAAAGTTTGTCTCCAGTTTTCTCACCATACCAAGGATTAGGGCCTCTGGCAAACCAAGTGAATAGACCCCCAGGGTTCAATCTGTTATCCCAATCAATACCAACTTTCACCTCAAGTTCCGCCGCGGTCATGAGACAACAGATGGATGAGAGTAATCACAAAATGGTTCATATGTTGACTCAGTAAATGGGCACCATATTAAGACCATTAATACAAGATTCGACCCAGAGCTACCAACAATTGGCAACTCAGATGACACGTATCGGTGATTTCCTAGGCGCTCCTAGGACACCTGGTCGACAGACTCCTCCGCCTCGACCGGAGACACCAGTTCGTCAGGATGAGGTCTTCGACGAAATAATAGACCAACCCAATGAGGTTGAACAAACACCTAGGGTGGCACAAAGGCCTCCCGTTGTGTTAGTTCATAGGTGTAGTGAGCGATTTTGGACGCGGTTCTTAAGCGCTGGTCGCTCTCTGCGGTTTGAGCTTTGACTACAGGTCGATTCAATTTTTATCCTATTGTGAGCTGAATAAGGAAGGGAAATAGATGTCTCCAATTAACCCTGCTTGCATACTGAGTTTAAACAGCAGTCTGTTAGGTTACGGATGCTATCAATGTGGGGGGGGCCTTTGTACTGGTTATTTGTACTTTCGCCAATACTGGTTTCTTTCTTTTGATCTGGGCAGAAGGTTTCTGGCGGGGAACTAGGATTAGGATGTTAGGACTGATGCTTTTTGAATTACTGCTTTTGATTGATGGAGATATGGGATTTGGGTTTTTTGTTGATTGTGCTCGCTAAGATCTTTTCTTTCGATCTTATGCCTACGTATTCCCGTGTACCGAAACAGGGAAATCAGAGCGTTCGTAGTTCCTCCTAATCTATGGGAGGAAATTGGTGTTTGGTGTCTTGTTCAAGGCCCAAGACGTGAAGCGTAAGGTGATTTGTATCTTGTTCAAAGCCCAAGATGTGAAGCGTAAGGTGATTTGTATCTTGTTCAAAGCCCAAGATGTGAAGCTGAAAAGTCTATTTGTGTCTTGTTCAAAGCCCAAGATGTGAAGCTGAAGAGTTTATTTGTATCTTGTTCAAAGCCTAAGATATGAAGCTGAAGGACCTCGACTTTAGAGAGTATTTGTCATCTCTAAAGGAGGATTTGTCTGTCACAACTGTTGGGTGACTGGTTATAAAGGAGAATTACTTTAACCGGGATACGCGGATCCTAGCAATGCCATAATTTCCTTTATAGGGTAGTTTTGACCTGAAGGAGAAGACTTTAACTCAGTGTAGAGCAATGCTATCTTTCCTTAGGAATTTCTCATGCTAAAAGAGGGACAGTGGCATGGATGTAGATGATCCAGAGGCTTGCCGCTTACAGCGATTAGATGAAGGGGAAGGAGTTGTTGATGTTTGTGTACTGTGAACGAGGCACAACTTTGATGCTAAAAGGTTGATTGGATCAACCAGTGGTTTTTTTATATAAAGCCTAAGAGGAGGCTAAAAGGTGTCTCGTACAAAGCCCGAGAGAGAGGCTAAAAGGTTTTGACTTGACGATGAAGTCTTTTGGTATCTCGTATAAAGCCCGAGATAGAGGCTAAAAGGGGTTGATCCTACAAGAGGATCTTTTATACTCAACAAGAGAGTGTTTTTGTATCTCGTACGAAGCCCGAGATGGAGGCGAAAAGGTTTTGACCCGACGACGGAGTCTTTTGGTATCTCGTATGAAGCCCGAGATGGAGGCTATTGTTTGTTTGGTTCAATAAGAACCTTTTTGTATCTCGTACAAAGCCCGAGATGGAGGCTGAAGGGGTGATTGACTCAACGAGGGAGTCTTTTATGTGTCTCGTACAAAGCCCGAGAGAGAGGCTAAACGTTGTTTGACTCCACTGGGGAATCTTTTGGTATCTCGTATAAAGCCCGAGATGGAGGCGAAAATTGTTAGCTCCGCTGGGGAGAATCATTGTATAAAGCCCAAGAGGAGGCTAAAAAGGTTTGCTCCGCTGGGGAGAATCATTGTACAAAGCCCAAGAGGAGGCTAACTATGCTGAGGAAAGATCATTATACAAAGCCTAAGAGGAGGCTATCTTCACTGAAGAAGGATCATTATACAAAGCCTAAGAGGAGGCTATGGTTACTGTCTCAGTTAAGTGACAGGTCTGGTATACTGATTTTGAAAGAGAAAATCAGTTCTTATATGAGCAACACTGTACTCAGGGATTTGATTCGAGGACTCGGGTTATTCCTGTTCTTTAAGGAAGCGGGAAATCCAAAGGGTATTGAGACTGTCCGAGTCTACGGGTTTCCTTCCTATTTAACGAAGGGGTCACTTGAGAATGTCTTTGAGACTCAAGGAAGTTAGACTGTCCGTGTCTAGAGTTTCATCTTTTGTACTATGCTTTGAGAAACAGTAGTAGACTCTATGAAAGGACTGTTCTATGAGGATGACTAGGTTCTGTTCCTATACCTCTAGGAGGTCGTCGGGACAATTTGTACGAAGCCCAAGAGGAGGCTGGAAACTTTTAAGAAGCCGACGGGTCCTTGTACTAAGCCCAAGAGGAGGCTATCATTCCCGGAGGAAGAGATCATTATACGAAGCCTAAGAGGAGGCTGTGAATACTTCTAAGAAGCCGTAGGGTCCTTGTACTAAGCCCAAGAGGAAGCGGGGTTGGTTTTAGGAAGCCTGTGGGTCCTTGTACGATGCCCAAGAGGAGGCCGATGCTTTTAAGAAGCCCGTGGGTCCCCAAACCCCGAGAAATTCAAGGCAATGCTATTCACCGAGAATAGATCAAAGTCAGGAAAGTTCGAGAATTTGGAAGAAACTCAAAGATGCCATTCACGGAGAATACATTCATCTTGGGGAGTAGAGTTTCTTGACGATTCCTAATGAGGACAGCCTGAGAGAAGACTGTATCTGGTGATCCTATTGGGGATCTAGGCGTCTATTTCTACGAACTAAAAGAAACGGCGTCACCTAGTTCTAGACGTAGTTGCCGGGGAAACTCTAAATATCTATACTATTATTACACAGTAGATATGAGTTTATGAAAGGAGACTTACAGTGAGCAGCCCCACAATACAGTTATATATATATATATATGAGTTTGTGAAAGGAGACTTACAGCGAGCAGCCCCACAATACAGTTATATATATATATGAAAGCAGTAAATGAAAGCGATAACCACTTACTCGGTTGTAGAGCTTCCATGCTGTTTGGTTAGTTGTTCAACAAAGAAAGATTGAAAACAACAGTATATTCAAAATCAAAGGAGAAAGTGCTTTGAAAAAGAAAGATTTGGGGCTTACAGCTCAAGGAGAGGCCCATGGTTTTATCAGTGAGCGCACTGTTTGAATTTGTACAGAGGGATTTATACAAGTGACTGAGGCCTAAGAAAGGTTTTCTGTACAAAGGGATGGGTCTTACACTCTATTAGAGGCCCAAGTGAGTTTTAAGAAGAGAAATGGGTCTTACTACTCGAGGATAGGCCCAATGGTTAATTTTGAAAAGGACGACGATCGCGCCGAGGTTTTGTAAACACCGTGGGACTTATACAAGTGACTGAGGCCCAAAAATTTTGGTTAAAAGGGGATTGGGTCTTACACTCTAATAGAGGCCCAAAAAGTTTTTAAAGAAAAGAAATGGGGCTTACAACACGAGGGGAGGCCCAGTTGTCTTTATTTTCAAGATGAATATTCACTTCTAAGATGTTTAAAAACAATTACAAATGAATTTATTCACAAAAATACCAACTATATTAAATAAATAATATAAATTTGATTTTTTTGTAGAATAAAATATTTTACTATTTTTGTGATTTTTAAGAAAAAAACCAATAAAAAATAATCAAAATTGAGGGAGTTATTAATTTTCCAAATCATTAAAAATAATATGGGAAAATATAAAAAAGAGGGGTTGGGTCTTACACTCTATTAGAGGCCCAAAGTGTATTTTTGTACAAAAGATGGAGCTTACATCTCAGGGAGAGACCTAAAATATTTTCAGTTTGAAAATGGCGATCGCGCCGAGATTTTTAACGTATCGGGACTTATACAATAGCTGAGGCCCAAAAAAGGTTTTGTTAAAAAAGGGTTGGGTCTTACACTCTAATAGAGGCCCAAAGTGTTTGAAAAAGATTTGTTAGGGTGGAAATCAAAGAAAACCCCAATTTCATTTTTTAGGCATTTTTCCAAGAAAAATTAAGTAAAAAATGATAAAAATATCAAATAAAATCATTAAATGATGATTAAAGTTTATGAAAAAAAAATATTTTATCAACATAAATATTTAAAATCATTTTGGTTTTAAAAATCAAGAAAAAAAAGAAATCATTTTAAAAGCATTTAAAACAATATAAAACACTATTTTTAAATATATTAAAAATAATATATTTTTTTTGTGATTTGTTGTGGATTAAAATATTACGGGGTATGATTTGGAAAATGATGATTTTTTTGCTATGTAAAAGAATTGGTTGAGTTTTGAAAATAAAAATAAGAAAAAGAGAAAATATGTCTCCGACATCTCTTACTGGGTAAAAACGAGTACCGAAACTTTAATTTTCAACACGTTTTTTATCAAATTTCAAACACTCATAACTCTCTCAATTTTTATCGGAATCAAAATCCGGAAATACCTATCTTGACCGATTTTTCGCAAGGAATCCAATGGTATTACTCACGCACATGGAAAATCAACACACAAAACGCAGAAATTAAAAAACCAAAACTGTTATCGATTGAAAACATCGTTCCGCGTCGAATTTCCAACACGCGTAACTCTCTCGATTTTTATCCGAATTGAAATCCGTAAACACCTATCTTGACCGATTTTTCGCAAGGAATCCAATGGTATCGCACATGCATGCTGAAACTCAACGTACAAAATGCAGCAATCGAAAAACCAAAACTGCTATGTTGTGAAAACATCGTTCCGCGTCGAATTTCCAACACGCGTAACTCTCTCGATTTTTAACCGAATTGAAATCCGTAAAAACTATCTTGACCAATTTTTCGCAAGGAATCCAATGGTATTACTCACGCACATGGAAAATCAACACACAAAACGCAGCAATTAAAAAACCAGAACTGATATCGTTAATTCGACGTCGTTTCGCGTCAAATTTCTAACGCGCGTAACTCTCTCGATTTTTATCCGAATTGAAATCCGTAAAAACATATCTTGACCAATTTTTCGCAAGGAATCCAATGGTATCGCACATGCATGCTGAAACTCAACATACAAAACGCAGCGATCGAAAAACCAGAACTGCTACGTGTTTAGAAACATCGTTTCGCGCCAAACTTCCGACGCGCGTAACTCTCTCGATTTTTAACCGAATTGAAATCCGTAAAAACCTATCTTGACCGATTTTTCGCAAGGAATCCAATGGTATTACTCACGCACATGAAAAATAAACACACAAAACGCAGCAATTAAAAAACCAGAACTGCTATCGTTAATTCGACGTCGTTTCGCGTCAAATTTCCAACGCGTGTAACTCTCTCAATTTTCATCAGAATTGAAATCCGTAAAATCCTATCTTGACCGATTTTTTTGCAAGGAATCCAATGGTGGTGGTAGTTTTTTCAGATCATGCTCCCTCCTCAAAATCCGATAGTGGTTTTGAAAATGACCTATAATTGCATTTTCTATGCTACAACTTGGTACAAGCATGGATTACATGGTGAATTAGGTAAAACACAACATATACAACATGTATGAGATGTGTATGATCAGTGGTCTTCAAAGCATTGCATGATTCAAAGATTCCAAGTTGTGAGGCTTACCTCTCTTTTGAGATTTTAGAGATTTTGTGCAATCTGTCAAGCCACTTGTTCCAGAAATGATTTGATGCCTTGGACACCCTCAAATGATCCCTTGGAAGCTTTTAGGATGAGTGGAATCAGCTGGTACCTGCAAAAACACAAAATGTCCCTTTCTTGCAAAAAGGGTTAAAAGTGACCAAAATAACAACTCTCTCAAATGGTGTTCCAGATGTTGGGAACCATTTGGGACAGTTCAAGGATGATATTTGGAGTGTGTTTGAGGTTTTATCTGGTTTGGAAAGTGACTGAATCAAGACATGGCTTGAAAAATGCAAAAAAGTGCCATTTTGAGGTTTTGAGAGGTGACTTTGTGATGTTGGTGTTATAGGCCACTTGTGAGAGTTTGGATCACCTACATATGATGTTTATGAGGTGTTAGGATCATGAGCTGTGATGGAAATGCTCTCTAACTCACAAACTCAGAAATTCCTTACTAAAGAAGGCATTTTGGCCAAGAAAAAGGGATTTTGAGGAAAACATCTGTTTGATGGCTTTGGTGTACTCAAACTGAGCACAAATGAGCTCTATTTATAGTAGAGCAAGTTTGTTTTGGGATCCATAGTGAATGGTGGCTGCAGCAGAGGTTTGGCCAATGTTGGCCAATGAAAATCCAAGTCTCCTCTAGCCATTGACTAAAGGTTAGAGCACAGGCTGCTGGTTCCCTATTTGTTGGAGGAATCTTGACTGAATTCAGTTACAAATGTGTCAGTCCATGCCACCTCTAAGCATCTATTGAATGCTCCAATCCAAAATTGGAGTCTTGTCCCTCTTTTAGGGATTTTTAGGAATAGCATGCTACTTCTTGTTCCAAAGACTTTGGAGGCTTGGCTCAGTGATTGTCCCCTTTAGATTCAATCCTCTGAGGTGTCCAAGTCGATAGGAGCATTTGGATTTGGCTGATTTTGGCAATTTGAGCAAAATTGCAAATTCTGCCTTGCCTTGACAGATTTCAGCAAGGCAACTTGCCAATGTCATATCTCATGGTGTAAGTTGAATTTGGTAATGCTCTTGGCCATTTTGGAAAGCCCTTACATGATACAACAACTGTTTGAACATGTTTGGTTTTGATCTCTTTTGAATCCAAGTGAAAAATCCCCCTACATTTGGCAAAAAGTAAGGCAAAATCTGTCTTAGTGAAATTTTCACCAAGTGTTGAAACAAAGTGACTTTTCTTGATTTTGATCACTCCATAACTCAAAATCCATGAAGAATTTGGACATAAGTCAGTATGAAGTTTTTGTAGAGGGTAATGTGATCTACAAATCAAGCTTTGAATGGGGCACAATGGCCTTGTGGTTTAGGAGTTATGGTCCTCCAAAGTTGGTGCATTAGTGGTACTTTTTCCATAACTTAGAAATTTTTCTAAGTTTTATGGTTATCCCTTTTACAAGTTATCCAACTTTTCTTGATTTTTCTTGATGAATGATGATTCAAATCATACATAAACATCATTTTAGGGTAAAAAATCCATTTTGGTGAAAAATCTCAAAAAGTCAAAGTTGACTTTTGTGCACAGTTGACTTTTTATCAGATGAATTCCAAACTGTGCAATCCTTCAGGAAATCATGTCCTTGACCTAAATCAAACTTGATGGACATGTTCCATGGGTGTCATAGGGTATATTGAGGCATGTCTTAGGGCTTGGGAGCATGTCCTGGCCAAAAGTCAAAGTTATAGTTGACTTTTCCCGTGAAACCCTAACTGTGGTGCAGATGAAATTGAAACTTGTTGCTCAAGCTTCTTGGATCAATCCATTGTTCCAAATGGATCAATATAGTCCATTAGAGACCCTCAAACCCTCTCTTGAGGTCTTGGCTCATGATTTGTCCCAAAAGTCAACTTAGGGGTGAATTAGGTCAAGAAACCCTAATTCCTGATTTTTTGTTGTATGCATCCCCTGAGGCAAAATTGACTTGATGATTGGGTCCATGAGGCTCCATGGAGTATTTTAGGTTATGTTTTGGATCATTGGCTCATGCCCAGAGGAAAATTTCCATCTGGAGGCCCTAGTCGACCAAACCCTAATTTGGTGACACTAGCGATCCTGAGGCTTGATCCACCTAGAAAGGAGCAGCCTTGTGCTTAATCCTTGAAGTGGGAGTCCTCTTGATCCATTGTGGATATTTGAGAGGCTAGACAAGTTGAAGATCATGTCATTCCTTGATTGATCCTTTGTCTAAGAGCTCTGCGAGGGCTTGAAACCGTAAATCCTATTTGTAGTGAATGCTCACCCACCTTTGGGGAGACTAATGAGGTATGATGGTCCATCCATATTGTGCTGATGATTTGCACAATGATGGGAAATCTTAGTGGTCAAAATTTGGGGTATGACAATAGGAACCAAGATCCAGACTACATGGTCAGGCTAGTTTGACACGATGCCATGGCTGGCGAACCAAACTTAGAAGCTATGGTTGAACGGGTCATGATTCGAAATGGGGCGAATCCCGGCCTTCGACGGCCAACGTATACGTCCCCGCTACCGAATTTTGTCTTGCAGACAAAACTTCCTAGGGGATGTTGTTGAAGTACAAATAGAGTTAGGGTTTTAGTTATCGTTCCACAGAGATTGTTTGGTGATATTGCAGCCGTTCTACAGTCGTAACGTTTCAAACCTCTAAGTAACAAGGGGTTTTAGGTTGTTTTCGTATCGTTTGCATTCAAAGTTAATTAAAAGTGGTAAAAAGATTGTTTTAACGGTTTATAAAAGCATGTCAAGATTAGGGTTCGACAAACCATTTTCGCACGGATAGGATCGACAAAGCTAATGAACTCGTTTAGACGGTAAACGTAATCACATATCCTCCCAATATGTTTATCTCTAACACATATTGTGAGTTTTACCATTTTGATCCTTTGATGATTTCTCACTCAAACTATCAAAATGACAACATTCTAGTTCAATATTTATGAACATCAAAGCACATTACTATCTCTAGCCAATGTTCATTGATGGATGAAAAACCTAGGTAAAGAGTTGGAGCATATTTCTCAATCATGAACCAACACAAAGAATAAACCATAGAAACAAAGTTTTTCATCATACATTCATCATCCAAGAGTTCACAAGATAGGATCAATACAAATACATGCAAAATAAAGGTTTATCTACCATCTAACCTTGACACTAAAAGGTAAATTAGCTCTCCATTGTCATGGAAGCTAAACAAGCAAGAAGATGAAGAAGATTATTAAGCATCAATGACGATATCTCGAAGAATGATGCTTCCAATCTTCCTCAAATGGATGGTACAGTGTTCACAAAAAGTTCTTCTCTCCAATGTAAAAAGGATGGAACAAAAGAAATGCAGGCAGAACTATTTATAAGGGGGCCACAAATCGCAGAGCGCGCTGAGCGCGGCCTCATTAATTGCCAAAATGACCTAGAGCCCACTGAGCGGGCTGCCAATCCGCGCTGAGCGCGCTAGCTACTGCCACGACCTCCTTCTTCGCGCTGGGAGCGCGCTGAGCGCGCTCAAAGCATGCTCCAAAAATCCAAATTTTCCAAAACTGTTTTTGTGGGATCCTCAAGGATCCATTCTTGACCTTTCCATGTAAAAATCTGCACTAAAAACGCAAAAGTCAAATAGCTACATTAAATAACAAAATTAGCTAGAAAACGGTTATAAACGGAAACAATGGGAAAAAGGCTCAGGTTTACAATTAACGCTCACAAAAAGGTGCTAAAAATTAATCTAAATATTAACACTTTTTAGCACCTAACAACTCTCCCCAACTTGTTTCTTTGTTTGTCCTCAAACGAAGGTAAAATAGAATAAAAGCAAGCAGAAAACCGGAAACACGAACCAACATAAATTAATGGTTCAAACCAAATTAACACGCACGCAAGCATCGCTCGGCCCTTCAAAGAATGAAAACATGTAACTGAACTAATTTCTAAACATAATTAACAAGCACAAATCATAAGCAAACAATTGTTCAAATTGGAATCACCTATTTATTCAAATGAGCCTAGCTCAAACTATACACGGGACAAAACACACTCATAGCAAAAGTGTCAGCATCCTGAACAATTCATGCATTCATCAAACCGATTCACAAGAAAACCAAGGAAACAAAGATCTCTTAAGGGCTTCTAAAGGTTGTAGCTTGGCAAGGTTAAACAAGAAAGGGGTATTTGTAAAAGGCCAATGAAACAAAGTGGTTAACAAAAATTATCAACAAATGAAGAACATGCCAATAACCCACTTAGACAAACCTCATAACAATTCAATTCAAACCTTTCTTTTCTTTTCTATTCTTTTCTTATGGTGCACTCTTTCATATATTTTTTTTAAACAACTCCCTTTGGAGTGCAAAGCATAGCACAAAATAGTGTTTCAAGTTCTTTCTTTCTTCATAAGAGGCACCAATTTACCACACCATTTTCTTTTTCACAAACTAGCACAACTCTCCCCAACTTTAAACCATACTATAATTAATAGGCAATGTTCTTCAAAAGTATGTTCAAACAAAGGGTTAAGTGTATAAATAAAAAACTAGAATGAATCACAAGGATTTTCCTTTAGCATCAACAACCCACTATAAAGCGCATTCCTATGATCATATGACGGGTAGATACAAGATTCATTCCAATTCAAGGCTCAACATGGCTAGCAAGTGCTCACACCTCTCATAAGGTAAAATTGAAGGTTATATGGGTTGGTGGTTTTTCTCAAAGTCAAAAAATTGCCTAGATCATTTCAATGTTTCCACGGTTTGCACATGAATAAAAGATTAAACATGAATCATACGAGCTAAACAACATTTACACAATCACTCAATATTTATGAACAATGGAGGAACTCACTTTTGTGGTTGTGTCCTAATTAATTCCAAAATGAACAAACATGCAAAATGAAGAAAAGCTTGAGAATTATGTGAAGAAAAACGTTCATAAACATACTGACATTCTTTAAAACACAAAACATAGTACCTTTGTGTGCACCAACTTAGAATTTTATCATCACCATCAATGAATGGTGAAGTGCATCACTAATTGTTCAAGAAGCAAACTTGCTTCATCCACCAATTACCTTAAAAATAAAGGGCAAACAACAAAAATTTCCTGTACAACTAACCATATAAGCAAAAATACATCCGCCCGGATGTTAAATTCATTAATTAACCAAAAAGTTTTAACACCAATTCGCTCACATCCGCCCAGATGGAGAATACAAAATTCCTACAAAATGTAGTCAAAACAAAATCCCCACATAAAAGTTATACCAAAATAAAAACAAAATAAAATAAGGGCCAATCAAACCCAACATCAATCTGAACTAGAGCTAGACGCTCCATCATCACCGTCGCCGTCATCGCCATCAAGGTCTCCTTCCTCTGCCCCCTCCGGAAAATCAGGCCTGCCCTCAGGCCAACGAGCATAAGCAATGAGTTCGTCTCGAGACCTCAGCTGGTGGTCCACATGCGGCTCCCGAATCTGCAGCTGCAACTGCATCATAGAATCATGCATAAATAAGAAAGCTCGCTGATGAGCCTCGTGCATGGCCCAATTGGCCTCAGCACTCGGATCAAAAGCTTGCCCGAAAGCTTGCCCGCGTCCGCGCCCACGGCCACGAGCAGGAGCAGCAGCAGCTACAGGGACAGCCTGCTCAACATTAATTGCCCCCATACAATGACGAGTGACATAATTATCATCAACGATCTGGAGCTTCACATTAGGGTGGGTAGGTAATGCAACTTGCGCCTCATGGCATAAAGCCATAATCAAACCTGGATAAGTAAGAGCGCAAGCCACACGATCTCCGAGTGGTGTACCACTGGTGGAAATTCTCTTTAATTCACTAGAAATAATCTGCCCAAAGTCCACGGTATGCCCCTCTGCGGACAAATGAAAAATTAGAGCCGCGGTCTCCATGGGAATAGATGAGGTGTGGCTTCGAGGTCGAAGGTTGTATAGCACAACCGACATGATAAGCTGAGAGATAGAATCCAACACCCTTCTAGCAAATTTTATCGGCGCACCAGCAGCATTTACAGTGTATGTGCCCCCTTGTCTGCACAGAGACCGGCAAAGTCGCTCGGCATTCCAGTTCCGCCGAACTAACGACCGTCCAAAATCACAAAGACCATCTTCCCCCAGCTGAGGTGGGCTGCCAAGGTAGGTATTTATGGACTCACTCGAGAATTCGATTACTTTTCCCCGAACCCATGTTCGAAAAGCGAACGTGTCTCCAACGGACGACAATGCATTGGCATAGAACTCCCTGACAATATCAATGTTGTACTCAGGAAAGGGAGAACCAAGCTTATCCCATGGCCCACCCTGCACAAAATGACTCATGTTCCTATGTGGACCATTAGGATCGATCATGATTAACCTGTCCGGCCAAATTGATCTTTTTTCAAGCTCCACGTATCTTTGTTGTTGCTCTAGGCCAACAAAACGTGTTGAATCGTATTGGCCAGCAGGAGCTCTACGGCTAGGGTTCGACGTCGAACCAACACGCTGCTTCTTCCTTCCTGACATCTGAAAAGAAAATAAAAAAAAAAGAAAAACAACGTACAAACAAAATGGTACCACAAGTTAGTGAAACAACAAGGTAAAATGCCTAAATTATTTAAACAATAAGAAGAACAGCGACAATATAGCAGAACAGAATTGGGAAAGGGGGAATTTTTCTGCAAATCTCAGAGCGCGCTGAGCGCGCAGGCGCGCGCTGAGCGGGCTCTGCGAAATGCAGAAAAAACCCCCCTCTGCACAGATGGTTCAAACAGATAACACAATCCCTGCTTTCACTACACAGCCAGTTACAGAGAACTTAAAGAAAAACAGAAATCAAAACACATTACCCTTTATACAAACCCTAAGTTTAAAATTTCCTAACCTAATTTCTTCAATCCTAACTTCTAACAACATGCAAGCAAACTAACACGGAACTTCTAACACAAAAATTCGTCATTACAGAGGCAAAGGGAAGAATAAGAACATGAACATTCAACAATTACAAACAATGTCCCAAAAATGGGTTTCTAATTGAAAAACAAAAATATTGCGAAAACAAAAACTTACTATGATTGATGATGATTATGCTCTGCAGAAAATGAAAGGGAGATGATGAATGGTCTTGCAAATCCAAGGAACTTTGTGAAAAATTTTGAAAGAGAGAAAAAGAGGGAAATGAGAGAAGTGAGAAAGAGGCAAGGTTTGGAAAACCCTAGCCACTTTAACATTCATCTGGGCCGGGTACAACTCTGTGGGCCCAGAAATCAAATAATTTTTTTTTCAAAATTTCGCAACTCGCGCTGAGCGGGATCCATAGCGCGCTGAGCGCGCTAGCTACTGTAAGTATAGGCTTATTTTTTCCAAACGCGCGCTGAGCGGGCTAACTGCGCGCTGAGCAAATTCAAAAATACTCCCAGCAGCAAACAGACATCATCCCCACGTTCAAAACATCATCCTAAACATCATACAACATTAATTTTTCACAAAACACGTCTAAACAGCAAATTCACTAGTAAAAACGATAAAAACTTACAATGTTGGGGTGCCTCCCAACAAGCGCTTGTTTAACGTCGGATAAGCTCGACGGTCCAAGATGCTCAATTAAGATCATCAAGGAGAACAGAACTAGAAGCGCGATCGGAATTTCCAAGAAGGTAAATTTTTAGGCGCTGACCGTTTACGGTCCAAGAGTCCTTCTTTTCCAGGTCTTCAATAACAACCGCTCCAAACTCCTTTACTTCCTTCACACGAAAAGGGCCGGACCACTTGGACTTTAAC
This sequence comes from Lathyrus tuberosus, assembly GCA_022829125.1. Lineage (NCBI taxonomy): Eukaryota > Viridiplantae > Streptophyta > Magnoliopsida > Fabales > Fabaceae > Lathyrus > Lathyrus tuberosus. Next base: position 3,071,538 of record JALAZF010000152.1, on the reverse strand, counting down.
TTTCCCGGGAAGAGTCTTAACCGAGAGTTAAACAGCAATACCAATTGTCCGGCCTTGAAGTCCTTTTGCCGGAGCTTCTTGTCGTGGTACTCTTTCACTTTTTCTTTATACAACCAGCTTGAGTGGTATGCGGCATTACACATTTCTTCCAACTCAAGAAGTTGCACTTTTCTATTGGTACCGGCCAAGTCCTTGTCAAAATTTAGCATTTTTAAGGCCCACAAGGCCTTGTGCTCCAATTCAACCGGTAGATGGCAAGTTTTACCATAAACCAATTGAAATGGGGTTAGACCTATTGGAGCTTTATAAGCCGTGCGATATGCCCATAAAGCCTCATCCAATTTTTGTGACCAATCTTTTTTTGAACTGGACACGGTTTTTTCAAGGATTCTTTTGATCTCTCGGTTGGACACCTCAGCCTGACCATTCGCTTGCGGGTGGTAAGGGGTCGTCACTTTATGTGATACACCATAGTGTTTCAAGACACTTTCGAGAGGTGCATTACAAAAGTGCGACCCACCATCGCTAATGAGCACCCGAGGAGTGCCAAAACGGGAAAAAATGTGTTTCTTTAAAAAATTTATCACCGTTTTTCCATCAGCCTTAGGTGAGGCAATCGCCTCAACCCACTTCGAAACATAGTCAATTGCGACCAACATGTACTCATTTCCAAAAGATGGTGGAAATGGACCAACAAAATCGATGCCCCAACAATCAAAAATTTCTACCTCTTGGATGTTTTGGAGAGGCATTTCATCTCGTTGTCCAATTCCACCTGTTCTTTGGCACATGTCACAACTTTTGGCATGGAGATGTGCGTCTTTAAAAAGAGAAGGCCAGTCAAAGCCCGATTGAAGGACTTTAGTGGCCGTTCTCGCACCATTAAAATGGCCTCCATACGGCGAGTTGTGGCAATGCCAAAGAATGCTTTGTGCCTCATCACTTGTGACACACCTTCTCAACAGTTTGTCGCTTCCCAACTTAAATAAATACGGGTCGTCCCATACATAATAACTAGCATCCGAAAGGAACTTCCGTTTTTGGTTCCAAGTTAGGTCTTCGGGCACCCAACCAGTAGCCTTATGGTTAGCAAAATCTGTAAACCAAGGCCTAACTTGGACTTTGAAAAGTTTTTCATCAGGAAATTCCTCTTGGATTTCCTTTTCAGCAATGGTGACCTCAACATTCACAAGGCGAGACAAGTGATCTGCCACCAAATTTTCTGATCCTTTTTTATCTTTTATTTCCAAGTCAAACTCTTGTAATAAAAGGATCCATCGGATGAGCCTTTGCTTCGAATCCGGTTTGGTTAGCAGATACTTGAGCGCCGAATGATCGGTATACACAACAACTTTAGACCCTATGAGGTAGGATCTAAATTTCTCAAGCGCATACACTATAGCAAGTAATTCTTTTTCAGTGGTGGCATAATTCACTTGTGCCTCATTTAATACTTTACTCGCATAGTGTATGGCATGGAAACTTTTTTCCTTCCTCTGACCAAGCACCGTTCCAACAGCATAATCGCTCGCATCGCACATTAGTTCAAAATTTGAAGTCCAATTTGGAGCGATTATTATTGGAGCGGTGACTAATTTTTCTTTTAAAAATTCGAAAGCATGAAGACATTCATCGTTAAAAAGAAATACCTGGTCCTTGCTTAACAAGTTGCTCAATGGTCTAGCCACCTTTGCAAAGTCTTTGATAAAACGCCGATATAATCCGGCATGCCCAAGGAAACTTCGGATCCCTTTCACGCTGGTCGGAGGAGGCAACTTCTCTATCACTTCAACTTTCGCTCTATCAACCTCAAGGCCTTTGGACGAGACTTTATGGCCGAGCACAATTCCCTCCGTTACCATAAAGTGACACTTTTCCCAATTTAGCACTAGATTAGTCTTCACACACCTTTCTAACACAGTTTCCAAATTTGTCAGACACAAATCAAAAGACCCTCCAAAAACCGAAAAGTCATCCATAAATACTTCCGTCGTCTTTTCTATTAAGTCGGAGAAGATAGCTTGAACGCACCGTTGGAAAGTTGCCGGCGCATTACATAAACCAAAAGGCATCTTGCGATACGCAAAAATACCAAAGGGATACGTAAAGGCCATTTTCTCATGATCCGCCGGGTCAACCTCAATTTGGTTATACCCCGAATATCCATCCAAGAAACAATAGAATTGCTGCCCGGACAACCTCTCTAACATTTGGTCCATAAAAGGTAATGGAAAATGATCTTTCCTAGTCGCGGTGTTGAGCCTTCGATAATCAATGCACATCCTCCAACCCGTAACTATTTTTGTCGGGACCAACTCATTTTTTTCATTACGAATCACGGTCATTCCTCCCTTTTTTGGTACAACATGGACTGGACTAACCCAAGGGCTATCGGAAATCGGGTAAATCATACCGGCTTCCAATAGCTTAACCACTTCTTTTCTCACCACCTCTTTCATTGTTGGATTCAAGCGGCGTTGCGGTTGGGCTACCCCCTTGAAATCTTCTTCCATCAAGATACGATGCATGCAATAGGCCGGGCTAATTCCTTTCAAATCGGAAAGGACCCAACCTATAGCATCTTGGTTTTTCTTCAAAACATGAATTAGACGGCTTTCCTCGGATTTGGATAACACGTTACTAATGATAACCGGCTTGTTACCACCGTCATCAAGAAACGCGTATTTTAAATTGGAAGGCAAGACCTTCAATTCAAGTTGCGACTTCTCATCTTCCACATCCTTTTTTAACTCTTCCGGTTCTACCTCCCATGGTTGCAACTCTTTGAGGGATTCAAGCTCTTTTAAACACTCATCAAGAGCTCTTTCATCTTCTTCGGAGAACACCTCAAAAGAATCATTAAGAGTCATTTCCAAGGGAGAGATTTCATGCACATGCTTAGAAACCTCCAATGTTGCTTCTTCAATTGCATCGATCCGAAAGCTATCATGTTTATCTTTTGAATGCTTCATAGCTTCGAAAAGATCAAAGCACACCTCTTCATTTTGCACCCTCACTTTCATTAAACTCTCATCCACATCTATCATCATTCGTGCGGTTTTCATAAAAGGTCGTCCAAGAATAAGAGGAGCATCATCATCCTCTTCCATATCAATAACAATGAAATCCACCGGAAAGAAAAATTTATCAACTTTCACCAAAACATCTTGCGCTAACCCATGAGGATGAGTTGTGGACTTGTCAGCCAATTGTAAAGTCATACGAATGGCTTTCATCTCAATGTTCCCAAGCTTCTTCACAATGGACAATGGGATAAGATTTATGCTTGAGCCCAAATCAATTAAGCCCTTTCCAACATAGACATCACCAATGGTAACCGGCAAAGTCACACGCCCCGGGTCAACTTCTTTTTTAGGAAGAGTTCTTTGGATAATGGCACTACAACTCGCGTCAAGAACAATAGTTTCCGGTTCCGAATACCTTCGCTTCTTCGTAAGAATGTCTTTCATGAACTTTGCATACCTTGGCATTTGTTCCAAGGCTTCGGCAAACGGAATGTTAACTTGTAATTGCTTGAAAATGTCCATGAACCGCGCATAGTGCCTCTCATTTTCCTTCTTTGAAGGAACATGAGGATATGGTAAGTTTTGGATTGGAATAGCGCTCACTTGTTCCTTTCCCTTTTTCACTCTCCTAAGTCTCTCCTTTTTCTTCAACTCATCACCACTATTATTTTCAACTTCTACCATTTTATCACTATTATTTTCAACTACACCTTCACTTTTATTTTCAACTTCACCTTCACTTTTTTTATTTTCAACTTCTTCCTCATCACTACAATCCTCCACAAGACCATCAATTCTTTCCTCCTCAATTTTTTTCTTATTTTCATTTACCAACTCCTTCCCACTTCTTGTAACAATTGCCTTGCAATGCTCCTTAGGATTCACTTGAGTATTTGCGGAGAAAGAAGGACCCGATTGTTGCTCGGCAAGTTGCTTCGCAAGCTGCCCCACTTGATTTTCAAGATTCTTAATCGCCGCATCACTACTCTTTTGATTGGCCATAGACATTTGCATGAATTGAGTCAAAGTGTCTTCCAATTTAGAGCTAGCAACCGGAGGTGGTGGAGGTATATATGGATTTTTCCGGTTTGAAGGCCCGGCACCATAACCTTGATTATGTTGATAATTCGGTCGCGGTTGAAATCCTTGATTTCCTTGATAATTTGGTTGAGAATTGTGTTATTGTTGGTAAGGTTGTTGTTGTCTACCTTGATAATCCCTTTGATTTGCCATATAGTTCACTTCTTCAAAGCCCGGAGGAGGACAAAATCCGGTTTCATGCTCTCCTTTGCAAAGTTCACAACTAGAAACTTGGTTATTCTTGCTAGGTTGTGCCTTCATTGCTTTGATTTGTTGAGTCAAAAGCTCCACTTGTTGAGAGATAAGCTTGTTTTGCGCAAGAATCGCATCATTTATTCCTAGTTCAAGTACACCGGGTTTCTTTTGAGAGTTTGTACGGTTTTGACTTTGAAGATCATTGAGAACCATTCTATTGATTATATCTGCAGCTTCTTCGGCACTCTTTGATAACAAAGCTCCACCAGCAGTGGCATCCAATAATAACTTGCAGTTTTGTTGGAGACCATTTCTGAAAATGTGAATTTGAGTTAACTCGTCAAACCCGTGACCTTTACATTTGCGAAGCATGGACTTGAATCGTTCCCATACTTCATTTAGCGACTCATTAGCACCCTGAGAGAACACCGATATTGCAGTTTTTGATTCCATAAAACGGTTGTGAGAAAAGAACCGTTCTATGAATTTTTCTTCTAGAACATTCCAATCGGTCATCACAGCGGGAGTTTGATCAAGATACCAATCCTTAGCCTTGCCAAGCAAAGCATGAGGAAATAGTCTCTTGAAAAGAGGTAACTCTTGTGCTTGATCGACTCCGACCGCTAATGCAATCTCATAGAATTTGGTGAGAAACGCAAAAGGATCTTCATGGTCCATTCCGGTGAATGGACTTCCATACAACAAGTTCAAAGTTCCAGTTTTCATCTCGGCTTGCCTTCCTTGATTGTGATTGGCAAACTGAGCGGTATGACGTGGACTATTCACACATGGTGTGGAAACTGGTGGTGGCGGTGGTGGATCCATGATTGGCGTGAACTGTGGAATGGGTGGTGGTGCAGCAGTTGAACTTTCTCCTTGTTCTTGCCTTTGTCTCGCAAGTTGCCTCCTCCGTCTAGTTCGGCTATTGAGTCTACGAGCGGTTCTTTCAATCTCAGGATCGAAGAGAAGTTGGTCCGCCGGTAGTTTCCCTCGCATAAACAAAGTCTGCACACTTAAACAAAACAAATCAACAAGCACAAGAAAATTTGTAACAAGTCTAAAACTTCACAACTATTGCAATGCTTGCAATATCAGATAACAATCCCCGGCAACGGCGCCAATTTATTGAAGTACAAATAGAGTTAGGGTTTTAGTTATCGTTCCACAGAGATTGTTTGGTGATATCGCAGCCGTTCTACAGTCGTAACGTTTCAAACCTCTAAGTAACAAGGGGTTTTAGGTTGTTTTCGTATCGTTTGCATTCAAAGTTAATTAAAAGCGGTAAAAAGATTATTTTAACGGTTTATAAAAGCATGTCAAGATTAGGGTTCGACAAACCATTTTCGCACGGATAGGATCGACAAAGCTAATGAACTCGTTTAGACGGTAAATGTAATCACATATCCTCACAATATGTTTATCTCTAACACATATTGTGAGTTTTACCATTTTGATCCTTTGATGATTTCTCACTCAAACTATCAAAATGACAAACTTCTAGTTCAATATTTATGAACATCAAAGCACATTACTATCTCTAGCCAATGTTAATTGATGGATGAAAAACCTAGGTAAAGAGTTGGAGCATATTTCTCAATCATGAACCAACACAAAGAATAAACCATAGAAACAAAGTTTTTCATCATACATTCATCATCCAAGAGTTCACAAGATAGGATCAATACAAATACATGCAAAATAAAGGTTTATCTACCATCTAACCTTGACACTAAAAGGTAAATTAGCTCTCCATTGTCATGGAAGCTAAACAAGTAAGAAGATGAAGAAGATTATTAAGCATCAATGACGATATCTCGAAGAATGATGCTTCCAATCTTCCTCAAATGGATGGTACAGTGTTCACAAAAAGTTCTTCTCTCCAATGTAAAAAGGATGGAACAAAAGAAATGCAGGCAGAACTATTTATAGGGGGGCCACAAATCGCAGAGCGCGCTGAGCACGCAGCACCGCGCTGAGCGCGGCCTCATTAATTACCAAAATGACCTAGAGCCCTCTCTGCCAATCCGTGCTGAGCGCGCTAGCTACTGCCACGACCTCCTTCTTCGCGCTGGGAGCGCGCTGAGCGCGCTCAAAGCATGCTCCAAAAATCCAAATTTTCCAAAACTTTTTTTGTGGGATCCTCAAGGCTCCATTCTTGACCTTTCCATGTAAAAATCTGCACTAAAAACGCAAAAGTCAAATAGCTACATTAAATAACGAAATTAGCTAGAAAACGGTTATAAACGGAAACAATGGGAAAAAGGCTCAGGTTTACAATTAACGCTCACAAAAAGGTGCTAAAAATTAATCTAAATATTAACACTTTTTAGCACCTAACAGATGTAAAGTTCCAAATTTCACCAAGTTCGCTGGAGAGACCGAAGAGTCCACCGTCGAACACGCTGCCAGATATCAGACTGAAGTTGGTGACATAGCAAATAATGAGGACTTGTGTAGCACCCCAAAATTTGCCAACCTTTTTCTAACACTAACTGGCTTATGTTTTATTTCATTTTTCATTATCATTTGTGCATATCATTGGTTCTAAGCATGGTATCAAGGTATCTTGGTTAACTCAAGAGAATAGTGTGTTTCTCAGAGGTTCAAGCAAGAGATCATGTGTGCATAGATGAATATTGTTCAAGATATCAAGGGAATAGATGTTCTTGATATCACCATCACTCAAGCTACAAGGGTTTCTAGAGTCTCAAAACATCTTAATGTGTCTATCACTTCATCAAATGGTTGGATCTGGCAAGAGATGTGAAGTGGATTATCTTTCTTCTGTCTGTGGTCCTCAGTATAAGGTTGTGAACATTTGGGTATGTGACACCCTTATGAGCAAGAATTTGGAAGCCTTTTCATCATTTTGTCTCACATCATCTTGGTTTAAAGGATTCTACATCATGATCAGAGGAATTAGGGTTTTGAAGATGTGCCTTCATCTCCTATATTGTGAGGACCAAAATTAGGGTTTGTGATAAAATCAGTTTATTTCTGGTTCTTTGAGCAAGACTTGATTCCATGGCCTCCTGTATGTTCTCAAATGTCTAGGGATGGAAGATTGATCACCAATTTCAAGTAGAAGGCCTTCAATTGACCAGATGATTGAAAATCAGTGGAATTAGGGATAAAGTCAACTGGGTAGTGAAAAAGTCAACTCCTGACTTTTTCAGGTCAAATTTGGATTTTTTAGGTCAAATATGACCAATTGATAAGATTTGATCAAGAAATGTCAAAGGAATCATCAAAAATCAAGAATTGGAAAAAGTTGCCATTTTTGGAAAAAATAGGGTTTTAGAATTTACTATTTTTGGCAAGTTTTTATGGTTTAGAAACTCACTCAAAATAGTAACTCGTCTTTCCATCAAATTTTCACTAAGTCCTTATTTCTTCATACTTGGTCATTTTTGCATCTTTCATTGGTCTTTATTCTTCATATTTATTCCTCTTTGACTTGTTTTGATCTGTTTCTTCGACCGAAAACATGCAATGACAAAGTGTCATCAGATTTATTGAATATGATTGGGAATACATTACTGCTATACAAGAAGCAATTTGTTACAATTCCAAAATCTTTTTTAAGAAGCTTTTTGTGACTATGTTTTTGACAGGTTTAGTGAATAAACCTGGCCATTTATGGTCCAAGACAAAATATTTGTTAAGTTATGGTATTCTTTATCGTCAAAAAAGTTTTTCCAAAAACAAAGGTATTAATGTCTAAGATATATTTCATTCAACTTTCTTTATTGAATTATATAACTCATACTAATAATTTATCTTTCATTTTGAAGATATGAATCTAACATAGGAAGAGATAACACTCTTAACACTTTTTGAAATTGAGAACTACCTGCAAGCCAACAGAAGATCATTTAGTGACTTTGGTTTAATAGCCAAACCTAAAGGTTATGTTCTCCAACAACTAGGTAACAAGATCATTTGTGAAGTGAAGAACTACGATATATGGCGTCTAAAAGATGAATATATCAATCTCTTCAACTTTTTAACAGGAAACAATATAACTACATAATTTACACTATGCTTAACTGAAATGATGATAAAGTGTGTAAATATCAATTATATGAACAAAGGGATATTTTCCATAGGATTACAAATTCTATCAACAAGAAAAATGAGTAGTTTTTTCTGAATGATTATGGAGGAACAAGTAAAACTTTTATGTGGAAAACCCTTGCAACATATTTTATATCGAACATAGATATTGTATTAATTGTCGTAACAAATGGAATTGCTTCTTTTCTGCTACTCAGATGGAGAACGGAACATTGCAAGTTCAAAATCCATGTTCCTACAATAGACAACTCAACATGCAATATTAATGAGGAGAGAAAACATGATGTATTGTTGAGACAAGCCAAATTGATCATATGGTAATAGGCACCAATGACTCATATACACTTTTGAAACACTTGATCGTACACTTAGAGATGTCATGTGTGAAACAAGTTAGTTAACATCAATTTTTGGAGACCAAGTAATAGTTTTTGGGGGAGACTTTCGTCAAATACTTTTTTTCATCCCACATGGTTCCCAATCATACAATGTTCATGCTTCCCTGAATTCATCTTACATAAGGGACCTCATTGTGAAGGTGAGAAAAACACAAGATATGGGGGTTGAGTTGTGTTTTATTTTTTTTCTTTTAAAACTCTTAAGTCAGATACTAAACACAAGGTTATAGAATATGCGTTATTTAGAGATAGGAAGTGGATATAAAATGCAAGAAAGAAGAATACAACACATAGTTATCTTGGTTCCTCTCACAAACTAAGAGTTGTCAAATCCCGTTGTACGTACAATAGATATCCACTATAACCAATCAAGATTAAAATTTTCCCAACCACGTAAGCAAGAGACTTATTTACTCACACACACAAGTATGAGACTTCCTTGCTTAAGCACACAAGATTAAGATTTCCTTGCTCAAACACACAAGTTTGAGACTTCCTTGATCAAGCACACGAGCCCAAGACTTCCTTGCTTTAGCATACAAGATAAATAGTTTTTGCTCAAGCACATAGGCTCAAGGCTTCCTTCCTTTAGCACACAAGCTAAATAATTCCTTGTTCAAACACACACGCCCAAGAATTCCTTGCTTTAGCACACAAGCTAAAGACTTCCTTGCTCAAGCACACAAGCCCAAGAATTCCTTGCTTTAGCACACAAGCTAAAGACTTCCTTGCTCAAGTACATAGGCCCAATACTTCATTTCTTTGGCATACAAGCTAAAAAACTTCCTTGCTCAAACATTTAGTAAAATACTTCTAACAATCTACCTAACAGATAAATGATTGTTGGCTGAATACACTTGATATACAATTAGAGGTGTATAAATAATACAAAGGTATATGATTTTTCTAGGACTTTATAGTTTCTACGATATACAACTATAAGAGATCCCAAGTTTAGCTTATGCTAAAATTTACACATAGTAGCGTGTCTTTAATTGTTAAACGTTGTGTATCATGTTCAACGTGTATACGTTTTGTATTTACGTTCTTATGTCCTATTTTTTCTTCAAGTCATTTAGCTCCTTAAATAGTGAAGAAAAAGACCCATTGAAGATGCAACGGTAGAGTACTTTGAGAAGATTCAAAAGAGACGTTGGGAGACGTTGAGATGTTTCACCAAAATGTTAGGTTAGGTGAAACCTAATTTGAAAATTCTTTACTAAAAAAGGTATAAGCAGTTGTATCGCAAAAGACTCTATGAAAAGGCTAGAGAAAAGATTATCATGTTATAATGTGTGTTTAGAGATGAAAAATGACCTATCAGTGTCATTTTGGTTCTTGTGCTTTGACTGGCTCAGGTTCTAATCAGAAGTAAACTTCTCCAGAGTTTATTTTTAAGAGGATGACTTCTTAAGAGTATGATATTACAATGTTATATTCATTTAGTAGATGACTGTTTCAGAGTCAATTCTTCAGCTTCTGATGAATCAGAATATCCTATTTATGTTTCTCATAGGATGTTCAGATTTAGAACCCATACTTGGATTTAATATAGATTTTAGTATATGATCCTGCACACTTGAATAAACATTAGTATACCCTATGATTCTTTAATACTTTATTATCATCAAAACCCAAGGAATATGGTACAAACCAATTTTGTTCCAATAATCTCCCCTTTTTTATTATGACAAACATAAATATTTAAGAATAATGGTTGATAATTTAATTAACTAGTTGATAGTAGGGTCTGAGGTTTGTAAGCTTCCCCTGAGTATAATAGTCCATATGGTTAGGTTTGTAAGCTCCCTCTAAGTTCTATCCAGGTTAATTAAATTTAAACATCTAAATCACACATATAATTCTTCTTAATTTAAGCAAGATAATAACTGTCGGGTTTTATGTGCATAAATACTTCTTTATCTTTGATGATGACAAACATAAATATTTAAGAACAATGGTTGATAATTTAATTTACTAGTTGACAGCAGGGTCTTGGGTTTATAAGCTCCCCCTAAGACTAATAGTCCATAGGGTTAAGTTTGTAAGCTCCCCCTAAGTTCTATCCAAGTTAATTAAATTTAAATATTTAAAGCACATATATAATTCTTCAGAATTTAAACAAGATAATAATTGTCTTATTTCAGGCGCTTAAATACTTATATATCTAATCCCCTTTTTGTCATCACAAAAAAAAAATAAAGAAAGAAAGTAGAAAAGATACCGAAGAAAAATATTTTAAGATAACTAAATATTTGGGATGAAATCAGAACTGTATAAAAATTATTTTATAACATAATTGATTTTCCTTTTAGATAAAAGATTTGAAAATTGATTGGAACCGTTGGAAAACAACTCTTGCACTTCTCAAGATGATCGAAGTAGGTTCTTTCAGCTAGGTTTTTTTATAGAAATGAGGCAGTCAAGTCTAGAGAGACGTGTTTGAAAATAATGAATTTATTGCTCTCCAATTACCATTGGGGCACATTATCCAAAACTGATTTTATTTTACCAAAAAATCTCTATAAAAGCAGAGGTTTTATACAAGAGAAATTATAATCCATCCAACCTTAACATACTTTTTCAGAAACTATGAGTGATTCTCTCAAAAAACTCCAATGACGGACCTTCAAGTGAGGTTAACAAGGCAGTTACTGAAGATGCTCCAAGAAAGTTGAAATATCAAACAAAAAAGGTTGAAGGTTCAAAACCAAGAGCAGATTCATCAAGAATGTAGAAACTCAGAAAAGTATATTGAATATTTGTATATTTTATGTATATCAATCGTACAAGCAATGATGCTCCTATTTATTTTATAGGATTGGAGACAGGTTAAAGGAATAAATAACTACACATAAAGGCTAATTAATCCTAACATAATTACAATAATGAGAAAATCGATCATATCGTAACATCCCCCCTCAAACTCAAGTGGGTGGAGCAGTAACAACCTTGAGTTTGGATACTAAAGTGCGGAAGCGACCAGGAGAATGAGGTTTTGTGAATATATCAGCCGGTTGGTCAAGAGTGCCAATGGAGATAAGATGAAGTTCACCACGAAGAATATGTTGGCGAATGAACTGACAAACAATTTCAATATGTTTTGTTCCCTCGTGGTAAACATCATTGTGGGAAATTTGAATGGCACTGCGATTGTCACAATATAGATTAGTGGGTGAAGACTGTGGTGTCTATAAATTAGCAAGAAGCCAGTGAAGCCAAAATATCTCAGAAGTAATAAGTGGGGTTATCCCCAGAATCGATCTCTCGAGGACTGCGTGCAATTGTAAGTACATGTGTTGTTTCAATTAGACAAAAATATCTTTGGGGGGTTTTGTTTGGTGGTTTTGAAATAATTATAGGGACAGAATGAAAGAAGTAGAATAATAAAATTACTTTAACAATTATGAGAAAATATGCTAGGGGAGGTGTATGAATTGCTCAGTAAGAACCCTAAATCATTATCAACGAGACATGCCTCAAAACTTTAATTTTTACTGAACCTCAATAATATTTTTCTTAAATTCCTTAACCGAATAACCTTTGAGATTCTCCCTTGACCCTAATTCCTTAGCAGTCAAGGAAGAACATCAAGCAATAGTCCTAACAAGGTCTTTATCAATCACTACAGGATATCCCTATTCCTAGGTAATATCTACCGTAATGTATTATGCAAAACAATAGATTGGTTTTTCAGGCCAAATCCCTAATCGTAAATCGTTCCCAATTTGTACGATCGAAAAAGTATTAAATAATTTGCATAACAAAAGATTAAGGTAAGAAAGAAAAGTCTCATTGAATAATTCAAAAGATGTTCATTACATAACAATTCAGGGACACCCCCTAGCATTGGGGGGTTTAGCTACTCATAATATTCAAAGAAAACAAAATACACAATAAAGACATTGCAAGAATTGGTGATAAAAGTTTATCTTCAATTTCTTCCGATCATGAAAATATCCTCTTTTCCAATCCTCCAGAGCTCTATTCTTTCTTCTGTAATTCTTTCCTACGATCAAAAGTTCCTTTCTCCTTCCAAAAATCAGGTCTTAATAGTATCAGATCATTCCTTCCCATGCACAATGTCGAAAATAACCTTAATGAACTAACACAAGCAATACTTCAAAAAAATCAGAAATGTGTTCGCGCCTGCTAACACGGGCCGTGTCAAGTGACACGGGCACCCGTGTTGGCCTCCTCCCTTTGTCCATCAAGTTTGCAGCTTCAGGCATGCTGACACGGGCCGTGTCAAGTGACACGGGCACCCGTATCAGCCCACTGGTTCCTCAATTTAGCCTCTCTCCTTTTCCCATCCTGACACAGGCCGTGTCAGGTGACACGGGCACCCGTGTCAGGCCTTTGACTTTGAGAAAAATCTCTCCAAACTTAACCGAAATCGCACCCATTCCTCGGAACATTCACCTGAACCTGAAAACACCAAAACTACCAGACCAAGACTTCAAAAGTACTTTATTTATCATAAATTTAAACTAAAGCAATGCAAGCAAACAAAATACGAAAACTTAAACACTTAAAGGAAAGCGATAAAAACAAACCAAAGTGTTGCCGATAAAACAGAGTTCTTGCCGAATAACTAACGAAAACTAAGTAGAATAGGTGACCGATCACAACCCCAAACTTAGTTCATTTCTTGTCCTCAAGCAATGTATGAGACAAAACGAGGTCACCCCTAACTTCCTTCCTACCATAATACAACCAATGTCTTTCGCAACTCGTTTTTCACCATTTGGTCAAGTTTCAAGTTTTCCCGATACAAACTGTCCGCTGCACTTCCATATCAAAGTACTTCTTCACCTGCAAGCTTTTTCACCCTTCTCACCAAATCTCTCGGGGTTAAAGTGTTTTTCACTCATAATTCAGAAAATGCAATACCAACTCTTAAATTCGAATAAATTCTACCTTCATTACACAGACACATTACACACACTTTTTGAGTTCTTAGGGTTATAACGGGGCCGAGGTACGGTGTGATAAACAAGGAAAATGATACACAAAGGTTTTGAGGCTCAGCATTCGTGATGTTGTTTTTTTTTTCTCTGTGCTTATTTTATTACCATGGGGATTCAACCACGCCTTTTATTTGTGACTCTTTGACACTTAGGCAAGTTCTTTTTCTTCTCTTTTTCCTATTAAGACATGTTAGTGTCTCCACATTTTCTTTTTCTCTTTTTTTTTAATGATATTTTTTTTCTTCGCACTTGCCTTTCTTAATGCAGGTGTACTACCGCAAACTTAGAATTTTGCACAGATTCAACAACTACAACACGTATGCCGAGCATGGTAGGGAGTGTTTGGCCATGGGTTAACATTGGTGGTTATCACAAACAAATGGATTCAGGCTCAACAGGGGGTAGCAATGGATAAACATAATTAAGGGAAGGCTTGAAAGGCTCAGGGTAATAAAAAAAATATGCCTCAATGTGTGTTCTCATGTAGTGCTATGTGAGTAGAACGTACGCAAATTCAAAGCGATAAAGTCATACCTGATTCAACTCTCATGATGATGTAATATTTGGCTTATTATGCGCTCACCATGTTGGGTAAAACTTACAGGTTCCAAAGCACCTCTCATGTAATGCAGCTTCTCTTTGGTCTGGGTCAACTTCCACTCTCGGTTCGGTGTCATTAAGCTGCGTCCAACAATTGTTTTTGGTTGTATCAACGTCCGGGGTGCCTAGGTAGCAAGTTTGGGTTTGAATCTTACATCCTCTCCCTACTCGTTCATCATTCATCCGGCCGAATCCAATCTATCTGTAACACAAAGTACACAACACATACCGAATCAAAGTAAAGGAGTAACAAAATGAAAATGAGATAACATAAATAAAAATACTGAAAACGAAAACAAGAAACCCCCCCCCCCCCCCCCCCCCCACACTTGAACCAAACATTGACCTCAATGTTTTAACACAAGATATGAGGGGAACTCACAAAGCCTCACTGGGGAGGAGGAAAATACGTTGGATAAAAACACTGAAAACACGGTGGAAAAAAAATTTGAAAACAATTTCGCTTGCCTGGCCGTGTCAGGCCCCTGCACGTTTCCAATTTTTATTTTTTTCAAAACCAAGCTTCAGTAGGGCTGACACGGGCGGCCGTGTCAGCCTGCTGGAATCCAACTTTTCTTCACTTTTTTCATGAATTTTCTCGCCCTCCTGACACGGGCCGTGTCCGGTGACACGGGTGGCCGTGTCAGGCCCCTGTTTTTCACATTTTTGCCATATTTCCGACGTTTTCTTCATTTTTTCTCTCTTTGTTTCCTCTGCTTTACTAGTACATCATCTGTGAGTACCTAACAAAACAAAATAGACAAACAAACAAAAACAAAACGATTAGCAATAAAATGCGTGGGTTGCCTCCCACGAAGCGCTTCGTTTAACGTCGCATGCACTACGCCAAAATTGGCTTTTCACATCGCACCAAAGACAGCGCTTTTTGGACAAAGCGCTGCTATAGGTCTTTAAAAAATTTCGTTAAAAAATAGCGCTGTAAAAGACAGCCTTTAGAAAGCGCTTTTTAAAAGCGCTGTTAAATGCCCTAAATGGAAGCCACCTTAGAAAGCGCTTTTTGAAAAGCGCTCTTATAGGTTAACCTTAGAATGCGCTTTCAGAAAGCGCTGCTATAGGTCTTAAATTCTCCTCACTTTTGAAAGCGCTTTCAGAAAGCACTGTTATAGGTCTTAAATTCTCCTCACTTTAGAAAGCGCTTTCTAAGGAAAGCGCTCTCATAGGTAGCACTTAAGAAAGCGCTTTTTGAAAAGCGCCCTCTAAGGTCATTTATGAATTAAAATATAAAACACATTTCATATCATTTTCAGAAACTTCTTTTCATTTTCTGCTCTTGACCGTTTCTTTCTGCTAAAACCCTTGCTTTCAATCGTTCTTGCATGCTTTCTAAAACCCTTGCTTTCATTGCCGTCGTTCTGAAACCTTTGTCGTCACCATTACCGTCATTTTGAATTCGTTGACGTCACCGTTGCCATCGTTCATTCTTGCATTCGTGAAGGAGAAGACGAAAACAAAAAGAAGAGGTACGTTGTTGTTGTTGTTCTTGCTTCATACATTGTTCTTGCCGTCGTTGTTGTTGTTGCCGTTCATTCTTGTCGCCAGCATTGCCGTCGTTCTGTTGTTGTTGTTGTCGTTCTGTTGCTGTTGTTGTTTTTATCGTTCTGTTTCTGTCGTTGTTTTTTTCTTCTATTGTTTTACATGTATGTATTTGAGGTTGTAATAATATTTATACAGGAATCAAATTACTTCTTTCTAGTAAGGCATTTGTTAATCAATTTGATGCTGGAATAACTTAATATTCCAATATGAGTGAGTCAAATTTGAGTAATATTGTGTTAATTTGAATAACCTCAAACCTTGACTAGACATGCCAATACATAAGAACATTTGGCTTAAAATGTTGATAAGAGAATGAAATGATGGAATGAATAGAATTCATAAGACAGAAGAAGTTGTTAAACAGGTTTCTTTAATACTCTATTCATTCACTTGAAGAATTGATAAAACTATAATGCATATAGTTTCATTTTATAGGCAAAATAATAAGTTTCTTATCAATGATTAAGTATGTTTAATTTCTAAGTAATCTTGATGGATAAGATATATATTTCTTAATACATACTTAACCCAAGGTACTTAACGGATTAAAATATGAAAGAATGAGATTATAGTTCATATATCTTGACTAGCTTCTTACTATTTTAGAAAACACTTGATTTAATTTCTAACATTGTAGTTAGTAGTTATAGTTATAGAAGTTTGTTATGTTAAAATTTGTTATAGTTAGTTTCTTTTAGAAATTTGTTATGTTAAAATTTTCTTTTATTGTGAAACTAGTTATAGTTAGTTTGATAAAACACTAAAAAGTTTGCTGTTGATGAATTGGACTGTTATGACATTAGCTTGAAATTAGAAGTTAGTAGGTTATATAGGAAAAAGAATAAATGGTGAATTAGTTATGGTATATGAAACCATCCAAGTTAAGTTCCTGTAACATAAATATATAGCCATAACCAATCACAACATTGCTATTATATAGTGACTAACTATATATATTGAGAAAGAGTACTTACTTTTGAGGCCATTATGTAGGTGTTTACCTCTAATTGTTGCTTGTTTATGATTACATGTTGCCACTTATCAAGTTATGACTCATAATTGGTCAATTAATGATATTTCATTTTATGATATGTGTACAGGGGGATCTTGGTAATTCTAACCTATCTAGACACTGTATAGGTCTAGAAGTTGTTTACATCTCTAAAGGTAATTAGTTGTTCTCTCTCGCCACTGTAATTAGTAGTGCTTTGAATGAACTGATATGATGGAGTTACTAACTTATTGAATTTGCTATATATAGGGGTTACTTGTGATCAAAGTGTGAAAGTCGGATCGTTTCCCTACAGGTAAATATTTTTTATTTTTGTTTTTGTTTAGTTTAATTAGTATAACTATGGATAAGAAATGGATGTCTTCAAGTCGATTGTCGAAAAAGTACGAGAATGAGGTATCGGAATTCGTTAAGTTTGTTGTTGTGCACGCCAAAGACCCCAGTCGAATGAGATATCCTTGCTTGGGTTGTTGTTTTGGGAGTCGGGTTGACGCGGTTCAGTTGGCATCACATTTAATGAGGACTGGAATTGATAGAAGTTATACATGTTAGAATTTGCATGGTGAGAAAATTAACAGGAATGTTAAACCGGGGGATAATACGACTTATGCTTCAAACGACAATGGCACAGATACATACGATTCTGATCGAGTCGAAGAGATTGCAGAAGCACTTGAAGAAGATCTTAAGGATTGTCCCAAAATGTTTGAGAGGTTGGTAAGCGATGCAGAGAAACCGTTATATAATGGTTGCACCAAATTCACAAGATTGTCTGCGGTATTAAAGTTGTACAACTTAAAGGTGGGCAATGGATGGTCGGATAAAAGTTTCACAGAGTTATTGGCCCTTATGAAAGATATGCTTCCAGAGGATAATGTTCTTCCTAATCGAACATATGAGGCCAAAAAGATGTTGTGCTCTATTGGCATGAGTTATGATAAGATACATGCATGTCCAAACGATTGCATTTTGTTTCGAAATGAGTATGCATCGTTAAATGAGTGTCCTAAATGCGGTGTCTCTCGATATAAGAAAAAGTTGTCTCCAGCAAAAGTCTTATGGTATTTTCCTATAATTCAGAGATTTAGACGCATGTTTCATAGTGAGACCGATTCAAGACACTTGACTTGGCATGCAGATGAAAGAATTATTGATGGAAAGTTTCGACATCCGGCATATTCACCACAGTGGATGAAAATTGATGATGATTATCCTGAATTTGGAAAAGAAGAAAGAAACCTTCGCTTGGCATTATCTACTGATCGAATGAACCACACGGTCTTCAAAGTATCTCACATAGCACTTGGCCTGTGATCATAATGATTTACAACCTACCTCCGTGGCTATGTATGAAGCGTAAGTACATGATGTTATCTATGTTAATTTTTGGGCCTAGACAACCAGGGAATGACATAGACGTATACTTGGCACCCTTAATCGAAGATTTAAAGTTTTTGTGGGAGAACGATGTGGAGGTTTATGATGGGTATTGGAAAGAAAGTTTCAACTTGAGGGCGATGTTGTTTGACACAATTAATGATTTTCCAGCATACAAAAATCTATCAAGGTACAACATAAAAGGTCAATGTGCGTGTCCTATTTGTGAAGATAAAACAGATTGGACGCGATTGGAGTTTGGTCAGAAGAATGTATTTCTCGGTCATCGTAGATTCTTAAATTCTAATCATCACTATCGTGGGTGGAGAAAAGCATTCAATGGAGAGCCATAACATGGTAGAGCTCCAACTATATTAACAGGTGATCAAATTTTTGAAAAGGTGAAAGATGTGAGTACTCAGTTTGGAAAGCCTTTTGCACATACACTTGTCAAGAGTGGGTGAAAGAAGAGGTCAATTTTTTTTGAACTGCCATATTGGAAGTCGTTGTATGTAAGACATTTTCTCGATGTTATGCATATTGAAAAAAATGTATTTGACAGTGTTATTGGTACGTTACTCAATATTCAAGGAAAGTCTAAGGATGACCTTAAAGCAAGAAAGGACTTGATAGTGATGAGGATGAGAACTAAATTAGGACCATTGAAGAAAGGAAAACGAACATATCTACCATCTGCTGCGTATACTCTTTCTAGAAAGGAGAAAAAAGTATTGTGTAAATTTCTAAGTGAAGTTAAAGTTCCAGAAGGATACTCTTCAGATATTAGAAGACTTGTGTTTATGAAAGACCTCAAGTTAAAGAGTTTAAAGACGCATGACTGCCATGTTATAATGGAACATTTTCTACCAATAGGTATACGTTCTATTCTGCCAGAAAAAGTAAGAAGCGCAATAACTAAATTATGTTTTTTCTTCAAGTCAATTTGCAGTAAGGTGATCGATCCTGCGATCTTACCAACATTGCAAAAAGAAATAGTTATTACCTTGTGTGATCTTGAAATGATTTTTCCTCCCTCGTTTTTTGACATAATGGTTCATCTAGTTGTTCATCTGGTGAAAGAGACACAATTGTATGGACCGGCTTATATGAGATGGATGTACACTGCTGAACGTTATATGAAAATATTAAAAGGGTATGTGAAAAACCGAAGTCGGCCAGAGGGTTGTATTGCAGAACGATACATTGTTGAAGAACCGATTGAGTTTTGTACTGAATATCTGTCCCATGTACAATCAATTGGACTCCCCAAATCTCATATTGTCGGAAAAAAAGAAGGAAAAAAGTTAATTAGAAATGAAGTTGTGACAGTATCAAGGGTCGAACGGGATCAAGTGCATTTGTATGTTCTGCACAATGAGAATGAGGTTGAGCCGTACGTTGAAATGCACAAGGATGTTCTCCGAGGTTTAAATCCGAATAGAAATGAGAATTGGATTGTACGAGAGCACAATCGAAGTTTCATACCTTGGTTTAAGGATCATATTTATTCAAAGTATTATTCAGATCCCGCTTCAATAACAGAAAGGTTGAGATGTTTAACATATGGTCCAAGTTTGGTTGTGTTTTCTTATAGCGCATACGCAATTAATGGATACACATTTTATTCCAAAGAACAAGATGATAAAAGTACTATGCAAAATAGTGGTGTCACCGTGGTAGCTGAAGCAATGCACATTTCAAGTGTGAAAGATTTAAACCCCAAATTTGCAAATCTGTCATATTTTGGGGTTATCGAGCGCATTCGGGTGTTTGATTATGAGAAGTTTCAGATTCCTATATTTTGTTGCAAGTGGGTTGAAAATAATAATGGCGTACGAATGGATAAGTCACGATTTTTGCAAGTGGATCTTAATAGGGTGGGGTACAAAGATGAGCCTTTTATTCTAGGCTCTCAAGCTAAACAAGTGTTCTATGTCACTGATCCGACAAATACAAAATGGTCTATAGTGCTTTTATCTAACAAAGTAATTGATGAAAACATTGGAGATCAAGGTGATATTGATGTTGATATTGAATCATTTACTAGAAATGATCAAGATGAAAGTATTATAGTGAATGAATCATATACAAGAAATGATCATAATGAGGGTATTTGGATCAATCCAACCGTCCGTGTTGTTAAGATACGGGCATAACATATTCCAACCAAGAAAAGAAAGAGACGTTAGTGAAAAAGGTACTAGTTATAAAATTATAGCTTATATCATTCAATAATATTAATTAGTTGTCATGTTATATATAGCTTATATCATTCAATGGATTATGGATTATGGATTTTAATATTTGTCATTTAATTTTTGTTTTTTTCTTTCTTACAGGTCAAATGGCTAGTAACCAGGACGACACACGTAACACCCCATTTCTACCCGGCGGAAAATTCATAAATCGGAGTTTCAAAATTCAACATTCAAATAGGGTGCCACATTTTCAACTTAAAAACAACGACATTTATCGCATTTAATCATAGATACATAACACTCAAACATCAGGTGGCAAAATGACAACTTTATTTATTCTGTAAAATAAAACATCTTTATTACTACACAACGAATTCATAATTGCAACTTTAAAACAGTTCAACTCGTGTTTGACATCAAAACAACTTAAAATAATATATCCTCAACAAAAACAACTTAAAATTCAGCAACATGATGAAAATCCAACAACTAAACAAAACATGCGTTAACCCCCCGAGTGCTACGTATCAGAGCAACATCACCGACTCAACTAATGAAGATAAATGACCTTCATTCTTGCTAACCTGCACGTTACCAACATAGGGGTAACATTCAAACAGAAGGCGTGAGATATCGAATAATATAAACAAGAGTATGATAATCAATACATTAGACTAGAATCATACAATTTCACTACTTTACAACAACAACAAACCAACAATCGTCAACAACTCAACAACAACTTTATCAGCATAATACTACACAACTTTATACAACATCAACTTTATCAACATAAGTAATGCAACACAAAATGTGACTCAACTATGCGTATGCATGTGGTACCATTGGAGCAAAACTCCCAACTTAAAAAGTGCCAGTTTGTCGGGCATCAACAAGGCATAAGCCTTCAACTTTAACTTTTTTCCAATCCAGGCCAACTTAAAATTTTTGCCAATCCAGGCCAACTTGGTATGCTATGCTATGCATGCAACAACAACCACAGCATCAACGTATTCAACAACAACACAACAACAACACAACTGCAACTTAACAACAATTTCAACTTTGGCCACCGGCCTACAACTTAATATCAATTCAACAGCAACTTCGCAGCAATTTCAACACTGGCCATAGGCCTACAACTTGGTATCAACATTTCAACAACGACATAACGACTACATTTCAATAGCAACTCAACAATAACAACGCAACAACAACACTTCGACAACAACTTATCAACAATACAACACATCAACAACGACTTATCAACAATGACATGTTAACAACAATAACTCAACATCAACAAAAATATACAACAATGATCTGTAATTGTTCCGGACAATTCTACTAAGATCGGTTAATTAATCTTCTGCTAAAGTCACTAATAACTGCTTTATCCTACTAATTCATCACTGCTACTTGTCATATTACAATTTCTGTTATGTTTATGTTTGCTCACTACTGCCAATTAATTTTTCTACTGATTAACACTACTTCTGTTACTAAAATAATACCTGCTAATTCATGCTTCTACTGCCATTTTCTATTAACTGTAGGCTATATTATTTTCCGTTTACTGTTACCAATATATTTTCATTATTCTGAACAACTATTATTTTCCTGCTACTTCATCACCCATTAAATTAATTCTACTAATCATGTGTATACTACTTAATTAATTAATCATGCCTATACTACAATATAAGTGTACTTGTACCAATACCAAAAAGGAAACTAAGTGGCCCCCACACCCAGGAAAAGCATGGCTGACGCCACCCCCCCCCCTTGCAACTTGTGGCCGGCGCCATATCATAATGTGTGGCTTGCGCCACACTTCCCCCAACCTATGGTGGCCTGCGCCACCTCATCATATAAATTGGGGGCCACCCAATTTCCCAACTTTTATTAGTTATGGTGCATATTTTCCAGATATTGAATCTCAAAGCAACACAATACCAACAGCAGCAACATACATAATTTTTATTCAACACGATTACACCAATGGCAACTATAAATTTATCAGAATCAAACACTACAAATTCAACACAGACACAGTAACAAAACTCTATAATCCCAATCTTACATACTAATCATCATGATCCCACGTATCAATTATCATATACCCGGTTATAAAATTCGAACCCCACCCTTACCTTAGATTGAAGGCAGCTCGAATTTCCGGTCGAAAACTGGAACTTTGACGGCAACCTCTCGAATTCTCTCTTCTCAAATCGTCGTGCTTCCAACCCTAGTTCCCACTTTCTGTAACCTCCACGTTCTTCCCTCAAAACCCTTGTTTTTCTCCTTTATTTTCTTTCTCTTAATTAAAAACCTAATATAATAATGGGTTTGTTATTTAACTTAATGGGCCTACTACATGATACCCCCAATTTGTTATTTCACACACACAACTTAACCCAACTAAATTAATTAATATTCCACATAAATAAATATTATTTCAAATATTAATTTCTCCCGACTAAATCGACTAATTACCCGATTAATACTTATTAGCCTCAACCAACATATTCAACAATATTCAACAAATATGCAGAAATACTCAATATTATTTAATTAAAGTATTTAATTAAAAACGGGCGTTACAACTCTCCCCCACTTAGAATATTTTCGTCCTCGAAAATTTACTCGATGCACCACACTCCAATTACATTATCTCAGCTAACAAATCAACTTCCCTGCTCTAAAAGGCAACCCCTCATCTAACACCAAACAACAATACATCACATCAACGACAACAACAACACGAAACAAGGCTCACACAACGCACCCAACAACTAACTCAAGACACAAGGAATAACCAAGTTAAGAACACACTAGTTCACTACAACCAGAACACAACACAAACGTTACCATCGCCGAAGGCAACACTCCCCTAATTCTCATCATAGGAATTAGCTACTCGCACTCGAACCATCACCTTAGGTAACAAGGCAACAACAAGGATAGGAGCACAAAGCCCAAAGCACAACATCAACATAATCAAACTACCGACATCGTGGTTACCCACATAAGAACCAACTGCGCTACACCGCGCTTTCACTGCGCACTCTGATTAATTGCAACCATCAAATCTACCAAGTTCACATCCCCTTCCTACTAGCAAAGCAGTCGTAAGAAAAGACTCCCGACTTAATTCTCTGGAATTCCGACCAACAGGTATTCTACACTTTGATTATTGATCACTTCGAACTTAGATCCGTAAATAATACCTCTAAATATCCAACACAACTACAACTGCAGCCAATTCCAAATCTTGAATAGGATAGATACTTTCAAGAATTCCCAATTATCGTCAACCTAAGTTACAACTTCACCACCTTGTATTAACACATCATCAAAATTCATCTCAACGCATAATAACATTACCACAGCATAAGGATACATGTGTCCAATTAATCTCAACAAGAAAAAAATCATCTTCCAAACAGAGCTTAACACCCAATAGCCATGGATTTAGCCTCAATAATCTACACTTAACATGGCATATTAACCAAACCAATCAAGCAAACTAATTCATCAAGTCCTACTCATACTAGCACAATTCTTCATACAACTTCATCTGAATTAACACAACAAGGCAACCTCATCTTACAAATCATAATTCGCACCTTGCTAACTCAGCATATAGCTTCACTTCTTTCAATACTTGCAACTCAACTCTCAAATACTCTACGCGCTCTTCTTCTGATTTTATAAAACATCAGAATATCCACAACGAACACCAGTCCTAACTTATCCAAACAAGTATGGAAAATACCATTCATATTTCCATATATACACTTTAAGGCATACCAGCCACTACCCTTCTCGATCCGACATCCTTGGTCAAATCATAGTCTTACATTACCATTTACTTCCTACTTGGCTTATCTCTACAATTCTTCAAGTCTCATGTCAGTCGAATTCTCGATCCACCGCAAACCGAAACCCAAGTTATCCAGAACACAACTGTGAGTTTCCAAACTACTCACTGATCAACTCGCAACCTCATACTAACATCCTCAAGTCCGCCTCATTTCCCTATATAGGAATATGCATCGACAACTCAAACAATTCCTAAGCACTAAGTTCACCTCCAAACAATTCACTGTGCATACTATTCTAGTTGGCAAGACACATCTACTCCATCCACATGATTCCGTCTACTATCAACAAGAGATTAAGGGTGATCAGTTCCTCAATTTGTCAATAGACAGCCGGCAACCATAATGGTGGCATAAATCATTATTATCCAATTAAAATAGCGTCTTCCTCCTCGTACTCAACGTTATCTAAGCATACTGCTCTACCATCTCTCTAAGGCTCACAAACGCTTTTCTTAATTTTCCTTATTTCCAAGAACGCACAAAATCCAACACATATATTCTTATACACACTTGTTGCATAACCTAATTGTCGAATATCCTTCTGATACGTCAAGTACAATCCAAATCGGCCCACTTCAATCGAAACATTTATCCAAGTCCAAAACTTTTGACAACCCTAACCAATCCTTCTTCTTTCTTTTTAATCTAACAACTTCTATGATCCGTATAGTTTCACACTTTATTCTCATTCCAATCACAATCTCAACAATACCATCTCATCATCTGGTTGGTGATATAACTTCCAAAAATTTCCGACTCATGTCGACACATCTAGCCAACATCGCCCAATCCACTTTACTATTTAATATTCCTTAAATATTTCTATACTTTAATCATTCTCAACTATCATACGCCACACTTCCATGTGCTTCTCCGATATTCTTCTTCTTATTACTAAACATTTCATACTTGACTTCATCTTACTATTTCCAGCAAGAATTGTCCAACTTCAAACACGATTATCTTCTTCAATACAGACCTCCCAGACACAAAATTATATTCCAAAATGAAGGGAATTTCATGTAGATTCCAGAACTTCAAGAATCGCTCAAATCTGAATTACGAGTAAAAAGTTATCGTCCTCGCAATGAGACTGGTCAAGAAATCCCGTATGCAGAATTCTACCAATAACAGCACCAGACCCAAACATTCAAACGCGTTTTTCTCCCTCTTCAAAAACTTTCCGAAAACAAAATTTATATGCAAACTATAGGGAATTTTGTAAACTTTCCGAAAAGTCCAGAATCGCTTTCATCGGAATTACGAGTAGAAAGTTATGCCTCTTTTACTGAAGGCTGTTCCATAAATACGAAAATAAAAACCGAAATTGGTGAACATGAGTTCTACCTCTTTCTCTTGCTTCCAAACGCTTCCAACAATCCTTGTTTTTCACCCAACTCTGAAAATTGTCCGAATTTAATCCAATTATACTCAAGACATACTAGTCTACCAAATTGATCTATCAACTTATCCTTTCCTTTGGAATAGATCCTTATTCTCAATCATCTCTTTAATTCACCATCCGTAGTCTACGCACATCCCAAACTCGACCGACCGATAAGAATCCTGAGTCCATACTCTCGCCGGTTCGCAACAACACAGTTCCAATAACATTTGCGCTTTTGCAATCAATGTCACCTTGAACTAACTCCACATACCATCCACATTTCCGGGAAGCAAGCTTCTCCCCCACTTATCTTCAACCCAACCCCTGCATTCAATCGATTAGAAAAACAAACAAGTACCGACAGTGTTTCACACACTTGTCGCATACCAAGGAACAAACAACGTTTAGACAACATTGGCCGGACAGACCGACCAGCTCTGATACCACTAATGTAACACCCCATTTCTACCCGGCGGAAAATTCATAAATCAGAGTTTCAAAATTCAACATTCAAATAGGGTGCCACATTTTCAACTTAAAAACAACGACACTTATCGCATTTAATCATAGATACATAACACTCAAACATCAGGTGGCAAAATGACAACTTTATTTATTCTATAAAATAAAACATCTTTATTACTACACAACGAATTCATAATTGCAACTTTAAAATAGTTCAACTCGTGTTTGACATCAAAACAACTTAAAATAATATATCCTCAACAAAAACAACTTAAAATTCAGCAACATGATGAAAATCCAACAACTAAACGAATCATGCGTTAACCCCCCGAGTGCTACGTATCAGAGCGACATCACCGACTCAACTAATGAAGATAAACGACCTTCATTCTTGCTAACCTGCACATTACCAACATAGGGGTAACATTCAAACAGAAGGGGTGAGATATCGGATAATATAAACAAGAGTATGATAATCAATACATTAGACTAGAATCATACAATTTCACTACTTTACAACAACAACAAAACAACAATCGTCAACAACTCAACAACAACTTTATCAGCATAATACTACACAACTTTATACAACATCAACTTTGTTAGTTCCCTTGTATTAGGATTGGCTTAATTTTTGTAAAACAAATAATAGCAGCAATAATGTAATAGAGAATAGGATGTATAAACTTGCTAAGAAGAACAGGTACAACAAGATGTCCTATCGAAAAGACCTAACATGTTGTGTTGAAGTTATTCAACAACTGGAACAACATGTCGAAGAAGATGTCCTATGAGGGAGCATTCGACATCGCACCTGCTGAGCTGGATTAATGAGATTCAGTTATATTTTGAATTGTGCAGAATATTCAGGAGAAAATTATGCATCCTATGTGGCGCATATTTAAAGGTCTAGAAGATTCAATCAGAAATCAAGTTAAATGAAGACTCTCTAAATAAGGAGATTATTTAGGAAACTAAAAGATTGAAGACCTAACTTGTGGCAAAAGTAACTGCTAATTGTAACAGCTAATGAAGTTGTGATTGAAGGCCAAAATCCAGTTGGGTACAGGTAATAAATAGAAGGGTTTGTAACCTTGGAAGTGATGGCTCAAGATGTAGAAGTCTAGGGTTCTGTCAAGGTAAACCTCCCGGCTTGTGGGAAGGTTACCCGTACCCCTCAAAACCTGTAGGTAAGAGGAAGTACGTATTGTTCTTGGAGGAAGCTTTAAAGCAACTCCAGGTTGTGTTCTAAGTTAGGGAAGAAGCTAATAAACGGTGGAGTTTGGCATCATACTTAGCTAGGTATTATTCTCATCAGATGTTAATGCGTCATGGAAGTGTGTCTTCCTGTCTATTTGTGTGATCAGAATCTAGGTGAAGGGCTGTCAATGCAGTGGCTGAGGTGTTGACTGCTAGACATCATTGCGATGATTGGGAGTGAGAGGGGTGTCTCATATCTAGGGAGGACCTAGGTAGAAGGGTCATTGGGTAGTGATTAAGTGTGTAGATCGTCAATGGGTGTATTGGCTGTAGGGTCTACAAATTAATACTGCTAATAGTGGACTTCATCCCTGGCTTGGTAGCCCCCAGAATAGATGTGTGTCATCGAACTGGGTAAACAATTCTGGTGTATTTTTATCTTTTCAGTACTGTTATTTTCTTGCATGTGTTATTAATGTCAGATCAGATGTCTCGACATCCTTATAGGACATCTGAGACTGTCGTACCAGAATTTCAATTGGTATCAGAGCAGGCATCCTTTCTGTTATGGGTGAGATCCTGGGAAGGTACTTTCTGGTCATGGGCAAGGAAGAAAGTAGTTACTGAAAAGAGGTATGAACTTGGACAATCCATACTACTGTACGGATGATCTCTTGGCAATGATCATTGGTTAGCTGGAGCAAAAGTTGTTCCTATTTGTTACCTTCAGGCCTGTAGCTTGGTGGAAAGCTACTGTATGTAGGATTGATTTATTTTCAATCCTATGTTGTCATGCTTGTACTTGGATAGTGGTGTAAGCATTGTGCCTGAATATTGTTGAGGAGGTTGTTGTATTCCGCTGCATATGGTATCTGGTATAACCCTGAAAGTATGGGAAGGATACTAGGGTTATTACCCTCAACAAAATATATGCCAGATGTTTCAACAGGATTTTTGAAAGTGTCAAAGATACTTGAGTTTCCTCAAGTCCACTCATAAAGACATTTATCAAGAAAGTTGATGAGAATCAATTGATCAATGATGCTCATATACATCCGCATATCGTTTGAAGACCTTGGAGACTATCAAGGATGATGTGTTCCAAGAAGAAGGAATTGATGTTTTATGGGATGTTAGAACATCACTTCAACAAGTATGCAGCTACCAGTTGGAGAGCAGATGCTTTGGGTACTGAACAAAATGTTGAATACTTTTGTTTGGAACCTACTCCTGATCTGGAAGAGGAGGCATCTAGCTTGTGCAGGTTGATCAGGACACGAACAACAGTTCATCTACTCCATAGGTCAGTTTATTTCTGACCAAGGTTGATGGGAGTATAGATGGTGAGCTCTAAATTATTGAGAAGAACTCATAAAGGCATCTCCACCAGACCCTTTATGAATGTGAGATGAGCTCATATCTGGAAGAGCCTTCTGATCAAAGGAACCAGATTCATAGAATCTTGTTTGTGGCCTTAGAAAATATTCTATTTGAGAGGAGTATTGTGATCCAACCACAGTGTTTGATGCTCCTGATTATTTGCCCGTGAGGAGGAGAATATATGATTCTCTAAGAGTTCCCTCAGATGTTGTTGAAGAAGATCCCCTAGTCTAGGGTTGAAGTATTGTCAGACATGATGTCGTGACATGTTTGAAGATGTTAAAGTTGGAAAGGCATTGTTTTTGAAGAATCAAGGGAAACAGACTTCTTTGAACAACCTGTATATATTTTTTTTGTGTCATGCCTATTGAAGTCTGTTCCAGAGAGCTAATAGAGTGAATCTCCTCTGTAGGTGCAGACAGTGGCATCCATCGTCTCAACATCAGATAGGAGGTCTGATTTGAAGCTTATTGAGATGTGGCTCGTGCAATCCCCAGCATATATGTGCGATCTGTTCCTGAAGATGGTCAGTACTTGGTTTGATTCCTTGTGTTACCCCCACAAGAGGTATATATAAGTTACTATGGATGTTAACCCCATAACCATAGTAAGAATGAATGATGTCATTAGAACACCATCTCAGTTTTTTTATCAGCCAATAAGTTTATTTGTGAGCAGAGTTTGAGGTCAAGTAACTGACCTAAACTGGGATGTTCTGGCTGCCTTGACTGGATGTTATGTAGAAGATTCGTCAAGTACCACAGGTGTGAAGAAGAAGAATGTCAGGTTAAAGTCTTACCTTGTGTGAGAAGGTAATCCTGTCTGACTAACCGATAAGTACTTTAAGGGGAGACTGAGTATTTATTAGGATTATGCATGAAAGTTGACTACAAATACTTTGACGGGAGACTAAGTGTTTGTCTGATGGTTGAGTGCAAATCTGATTTCTGAACATGTCTTTCAGAAAATGGTGGAGAGTTTATTTCTCTATGATATTCTGTTGTGTGGTTCTACTGAAGATGAGATCTATTGGGATCCTGTGGTGTAGATTGGGTGCTTAGTAAAGGGCATGGATGAAATTAAGCTCCTTGAATAATGTTTTCAGAACCAACAGCTGATAAGTTCTGTGGTAATGTTGCTGGTGTCCCAAATGATGTCATAACATCATTATTGTTGATAGTCTGTGGCAGAGACTTGGGACCATGAATCTTAATATTCAAACACCACATTCAGAAGTGGCAGTTCTATCTCTGGTATAGAATAAGAAGATTCTAAGTCTGTTTGGAGTAGTATGCTCAGCAATGCATAACTACTAGTATCAGCAACAACTAGTAAATGTAATGTGCAGAAGGATGATTTGATCAGCATTGTGTTTAAGGGGTATTCCTTCTGTTATTATTAGAAAGTCTGAATCGTAGTAAAGCTTTTAAGCACACTAAGAAAAGCTTGGAGGTTGGTTTCAGACTATGAGTGCATGACTTCTCAGCCATCCAGAGAGTCATGACAATATGTGTGGAGGTGCAAAGGCATGATTCAAAGATGTCTTGGTCGTAAGACTAGTTCAGGGTACTTGGAGTCACTCCCTGTGAGCTAGTGGTTGTTTTATTTTGAGTATTCTCCACAATGAAGTTTTGTGCTCAGCTGGAGTTTTGATTGTCCATGATAGGAGGAGTCAGTGAAATAATTGGTTGGTTCTGGAGCTTGAGCTTATGGAGTTGTTGCCCTCTTATGAGGTTGTTGTTGAGACATGTTGCTGCAAGATGTAGCTGGTTATGCCCCTGAGTGGGTCTCTGGAGTCCTAGCCAAATAAAGCTAGATTATACCATCCTACTCCAAGAGGATGTGTTATTTCTGTGAGAATTTATTTTCTCTGCAGTGATGAATGGGACAAGTAAAGTGTCATGCTGGTTGTTGGGAGATGTCACACTTGTTTTGCCATGTGGTGTGTGACACTAAGTGAAAGAAGTTCACTTAGAGATTTTAGTTGAAGGCATTGTGATCATGCCTCTGAACTTTTGAAGAAGTCTGGGAAACATCCCTGACTAAAGTACTGAAGATGTGTTGGAGATAATGTCTGAAAAGATGTCAGAACATTATTCAAGACATGTTTCCCTGAGCCCAACAAAGGAATATTCTAGATTGTGCATCCAGCCACGTGTAAGAAGGGAGTCTAGAAAGTGTTGATTGACCATGCAGGTGCATGAATTAGGACTGGTTCGTTTCAGTAGAAACAGGCTAAGAGCTATTAAAGGCGTTCAAAGTCAGTTTGGACGGTGCATCTTGAATTAAGCTGCAGTTTTTTTTCATTCTCAATTAATGTTTTTTTTTCTTTGACCAAGAATTAAAGATCGTTAATATCTAAGAATCTGCTCTGCTATTTATAGAGGCTTCTCCTATCCTCTACTATCAAGTGAGTGTTGTTCTCATCAACACAATGGGTTTTGTTCGGGTCTGGGTAAGCTGTGCCTGGGTCTGGTTTTGTGAAGGCCTCCTTTGTCAATTTTTGGCCAAAAAGGGGGAGAAAGGGTTTGTTGCTTAGATGTTCAGACAGGAGTCAGTGCTTACAAATGTTGTCCAAACATGTTAAATCAATTGGTCTATCATGTTTCTATTTTGGATATTTTTTTGTGACCTGTGATCTGAGTTATGAAAACAGTTGTGATCTGTGTTCTGAGTTACCAGGAGTGGTGGAGGGTTTGGTCTTTAGTTTCCTCTTATGTTCTTCAAGGAGTAATTAAGAGTTCTCTTATTTCACCATTGGTCTTCGATGTTAAGAAGAAGTTCCTGGATTGAGGGGGAGTACAAGCTGTCTTCTGCTATCTTCTTCCTCGTGTGCATCAACAAACTTCAGGACCTTCCTTCCTTTTATCCTGAAGATTGTTGTTCCTTGGTGCTGATGCAATGAAGTTCTTCAGAGTGCTGAAAAGAAGATGTCGAACAAAGATGTTGAGACATTATTTTCAAACTGCATGATCTGTTGTTGTGTGCAGTAGACTCTGAACACTACTGTCGTTGGTTGTATTTTTATTGCTGTAAACTTCTGGATTGTAATTGTTTTTAGATTATTTGTTTTAGCCAAAATTTGCCAAAGGGGGAGATTGTTAGTTCCCTTGTATTAGGATTGGCTTAATTTTTGTAAAACAAATAATAGCAGCAATAATGTAATAGAGAATAGGATCTATAAACTTGCTAAGAAGAACAGGTACAACAAGATGTCCTATTGAAAAGACCTAACATATTGTGTTGAAGTTATTCAACAACTGGAACAACATGTCGAAGAAGATGTCCTATGAGGGAGCATTCGACATCGCACCTGTTGAGCTGGATTAATGAGATTCAGTTATGTTTTTAATTGTGCAGAATACTCAAGAGAAAATTATGCATCCTATGTGGCGCATATTTAAAGGTCTAGAAGATTCAATCAGAAATCAAGTTAAATGAAGACTCTCTAAATAAGGAGATTATTTAGGAAATTAAAAGATTGAAGACCTAACTTGTGGCAAAAGTAACTGCTAATTGTCACAGCTAATGAACCTGTGATTGAAGGCCCAAATCCAGTTGGGTACAGGTTATAAATAGAAGGGTTTGTAACCTTGGAAGTGACGGCTCAAGATGTATAAGTCTAGGGTTCTGTCAAGGTAAACCTCCTGGCTTGTGGGAAGGTTACCCGTACCCCTCAAAACCTGTAGGTAAGAGGCAGTACGTATTGTTCTTGGAGGAAGCTTTGAAGCAACTCCAGGTTGTGTTCTGAGTTAGGGAAGAAGCTAACAAACGGTGGAGTTTGGCATCATACTTAGCTAGGTATTGTTCTCATCAGATGTTGATGCGTCTTGGAAGTGTGTCTTCCTGTCTATCTGTGTGATCAGAATGTAGGTGAAGGGCTGTTAATGCAGTGGCTGAGGTGTTGACTGCTAGACATCATTGCGATGATTGGGAGTGAGAGGGGTGTCTCATATCTAGGGATGACCTAGGTAGAAGGGTCATTGGGTAGTGATTAAGTGCGTAGATCGTCAATGGGTGTGTTGGCTGTAGGGTCTACAAATTAATACTGCTAATAGTGGACTTCATCCCTGACTTGGTAGCCCCCAGAGTAGATGTGTGTCATCGAACTGGGTAAACAATTATGGTGTATTTTTATCTTTTCAGTACTGTCATTTTCTTGCATGTGTTATTAATGTCAGATCAGATGTCTCGACATCCTTATAGGACATCTGAGACTGTCGTACCAGAATTTCAAACTTTATCAACATAAGTAATGCAACATAAAATGCGACTCAACTATGCGTATGCATGTGGTACCATTGGAGCAAAACTCCCAACTTAAAAAGTGCCAGTTTGTCGGGCATCAACAAGGCATAAGCCTTCAACTTCAACTTATTGCCAATCCAGGCCAACTTGGTATGCTATGCTATGCATGCAACAACAACCACAACATCAACGTATTCAACAACAACACAACTGCAACTTAACAACAATTTCAACTTTGGCCACCGGCCTACAACTTAATATCAATTCAACAGCAACTTCGTAGCAATTTCAACACTGGCCATAGGCCTACAACTTGGTATCAACATTTCAACAACGACATAACGACTACATTTCAACATCAACTCAACAACAACAATGCAACAACAACACTTCGACAACAACTTATCAACAATACAACACATCAACAACGACTTATCAACAACGACATGTTAACAACAATAATTCAACATCAACAAAAATATACAACAACGATCCGTAATTGTTCCGGACAATTCTACTAAGATCGGTTAATTAATCTTCTGCTAAAGTCACTAATAACTGCTTTATCATACTAATTCATCACTGCTACTTGTCATATTACAATTTCTGCTATGTTTATGTTTGCTCACTACTGCCAATTAATTTTTCTATTGATTAACACTACTTCTGTTACTAAAATAATACCTGCTAATTCATGCTTCTACTGCCATTTTCTATTAATTGTAGGCTATATTATTTTCCGTTTACTGTTACCAATATATTTTCATTATTCTGAACAACTATTATTTTCCTGCTACTTCATCACCCATTAAATTAATTCTACTAATCATGTGTATACTACTTAATTAATTAATCATGCCTATACTATAATATAAGTGTACCTGAACCAATACCAAAAAGGAAACTAAGTGGCCCCCACACCCAGGAAAAGCATGGCCGGCGCCACCACCCCCCCCCCCCCCCTTGCAACTTGTGGCCGGCGCCACATCATAATGTGTGGCTTGCGCCACACTTCCCCCAACCTATGGTGGCCTGCGCCACCTCATCATATAAATAGGGTGGCCCCCGCCACCCAATTTCCCAACTTTTATTAGTTATGGTGCATATTTTCCAGATATTGAATCTCAAAGCAACACAATACCAACAGCAGCAACATACATAATTTTTATTCAACACGATTACACCAATGGCAACTATAAATTTATCAGAATCAAACACTACAAATTCAACACAGACACAGTAGCAAAACTCTATAATCCCAATCTTACATACTAATCATCATGATCCCACGTATCAATTATCATATACCCGGTTATAAAATTCGTACCCCACCCTTACCTTAGATTGAAGGCAGCTCGAATTTCCGGTCGAAAACTGGAACTTTGACGGCAACCTCTCGAATTCTCTCTTCTCAAATCGTCGTGCTTCCAACCCTAGTTCCCACTTTCTGTAACCTCCACGTTCTTCCCTCAAAACCCTTGTTTTTCTCCTTTATTTTCTTTCTCTTAATTAAAAACCTAATATAATAATGGGTTTGTTAATTAACTTAATGGGCCTACCACATGATACCCCCACTTTGCTATTTCACACACACAACTTAACCCAACTAAATTAATTAATATTCCACATAAATAAATATTATTTTAAATATTAATTTCTCCCGACTAAATCGACTAATTACCCGATTAATACTTATTAGCCTCAACCAACATATTCAACAACATTCAACAAATATGCAGAAATACTCAATATTATTTAATTAAAGTATTTAATTAAAAACGGGCGTTACAACACACACGAGACACATGATGAAAATGAAGCTCAGAATGAACCTTCGAATGTAGAAAGTGAAATAAAACGTGGAATAACTATTATGAAGTCAATCATCCGTTCTAGAGATAAAGGGATCAAGTTTGATGTACATTGGAGTGCTGAGAACCAACTAATTGAGCCTAACGGTTCAATGTTGTCTTCATACATTGGTTCACTTGTCCGTCAACATATTCCAATTACCAGTGATAATTGGAGGAATTCAAAGTTGAAAGCTGGTAAAGATAAGATATGGACTGAGATACATGTACTTTAATTTAATTATACTAACACACTTTATGTTTATATGTTTATAAGATAATATAAGTCTTTAATTTACTTATACTAACACACTTTATGTTATATGTGTATGTTTTTTTGTAGAGGTCCTTTAATATTGATGAAAGCCGGAAAAAATATTGTCTTCAGTTGGCCGGAAAGAGACACAGAGGGTTCCGAGCCTTATTATCAAACAAATATCTTAGGGATGCGGATAAAATTTTTGTTGAAGCAGAACTTCCACAGTTGTATGCGGATGTGATTGAACCCGAAGAATGGAGCACGTTTGTAGCCAAACGGAAAACCAAAAAATTCAATGTAATGTTATCTTATCATGTCTATTAATTGTATTATATACTCGTTGCATTAGTTTGTTCTGATATGACTTAAACTTGTTTATCCAGGATTTGAGTGCCATTAATCGCCAAAGAGCATCAAAACCCGCGTATCCATACAGAAAAGGGCGTTTGGGATATGCACGGTTACAGCAAAAATTGGTAAGTATATATTAATGCTATGATTTAATTAATTGTATTATTGTGTTATACTTGATGAATTTATTATTTAACTAAATGTGTAGTTAGAAGAGACGAAAAGTGAAGAATCATCACTTCCGGTACATGTTTTGTGGAAGGAAGCTCGTGTGGGTAAGGGTGGAGTTGTTAGGGAAGATGTTCAGCATGTTTATGACGAATGTGTAAGTATAACATTATGTCTTTAAGTTAATCGAAATTTTATTAAAATATAATTAATTTTTAATCCCCACTAATAATTTTCGATATGTCAATGAATTTCAGGAGACTCTATCTAAATCCTTAACCACGGGCGAGGAGGATTGCAGGAGCATTCTTAGTCGAGTACTAAATGTTCCTGAGTATTCCGGCCGGGTGAGAGGTAAAGGATTTGGTGTGACTCCATCTTCCTTGTATCCAAAGAGAAAAAATCCCAGCAACCAAGAAGTCATGCAATCATTGGAGGAACTAAAGGCGCAAGTCCGTGAATTGCAAAAGGATAAAGAGAGATATGAGGCGGAAAAGCGCGCACTACAAAAATTCGCGTAAATTATGGCGGTTTAGTTATGGCGTTTAGTTTAAAACGCCACAATTTACAGTATATTACGACGGTTTTACCAAACGACGTAATTTTGTAATAAAATGGCGGTTTCAACCGCCACAATTTTCTCGCGTGTTTCTCAAATTTCACACAAGTGTACTACGCGCGTTTATCTCACTCTTCCCCCTTTTTTCATTCTTTTATCCATATAATAAAATAAAATTTTAATTATATTAATTAATAGTAATGTTGTTTCTTAAAAAAACATATAATAATAATAATAATAATAATAATAATAATGTTATTGTATGAAATAAAATAAAAAATAAAATTATAATCTCCTCCTTCGTATACTCTTCAACAAAACCCTAACGCTTTAGAGCTTTTTCTCTCTCTCTCTCTCTCTCTCTCTCTCTCTCTCTCTCTCTCATATTCTACCATTTCCATTTCAAATTTCAGTTTCCTCAAAGCCTCGATTTCTAATTTCTCTTAATATTTTCCTTCCAATCAGTTTCTCATAAACCCTTTCGATTTCAATTTATTCACATCAATTAAATTCAAACCCTAACAATGTTTATAAATTAGAATCATATCTCTTTAGTATCAGTATCAATATCGAACCCTAATAATAAACCCTACCAATCATTTCAACCATCTTTTTCGCTTCGTTCAATAGAAATCTGCATTCGGCAGTTCTGCAATCAGGTTTTTTGTGGATCTGTTATGCTGCTCCGCAATCTACAGTTTTGCAATCGGTTGTTCTGCTGTTCCACCCTACCACTCGACAATCCATAATTCCATAATCCACCAATTTCAAGGTAATATTGCTTTCATTTTTCACAATATGATTTCTGATATTAACATAACTGTAATGGTTTATGAGACTCAAGTGATAATTTGATATCCTCTTTCACAAGATTAACATTATTTGAATATATTATTCTATATTCATTTGTTTTTTTGTGTCTAAATTCAAGTTCTTGATATCTTCTTGTAGAAAAATACCTATAGGGTACTTTGAAGGATAGCACCAGAGTCCATTAGCTTAGAACCCACATGCACATCACTTGGAACCTTCGATCCCGATAACGCATACTAACTTGCAGTACTGTTATGAACAGAATTGGAGTACATACTCCAAGTGATGCTCTTAATTATGAAGGATATAAAAGAAGAGAATTGAAGTTGCGTTCTTCATTATGTTATGAACAGAATTGGAGTACATACTCCAAGTGATGCTCTTAATTATGAAGGATATAAAAGAAGAGAATTGAAGTTGTGTTGTTCATTATGTTATGAACAGAATTGGAGTACATACTCCTTTATTCATCATTTTATGAAGGATATAAAAGAAGAGAAATGCTTGATTGTAGGATATTAGTGGAGATGTACATGATCTATTTGATAATGGTGATGGTGGTAATGGACCTCTTGAATTGGGAGAGTTATCTCTTGTTGAACGACACTTATAAGCTATATTTTTTTTGGAAGATGAAAATGAAGAGATGAAAATGATATAATTAGTATCATACAGTCAGCAACGTGAAACTGAATACAGTCATGACTTATTTCAATTAGGACTAATATAGGTAGCATTCCACATATATTGTGATTTATACAAACATGTCAAGAAATTAAGAAGATAAAAAAGCAGCTAAAAATAAAATACATGAGGGTCTTGTTAAGTTGGAAAAGATTAAAGTGATGCTAGAACGAACACCATACCATTTAGAGAGACTAGTTTTTTTCCAAAATGATAGTATCAGAGTCCCTTAGCTTAGAAACCACGTGCGATCACTTGGAACCTTCGATCCCAACAACGCATATGAACTTGTTGTAATATTGAAATTATCAAAGGTGGATATATCGTCTTTGATCAAAAGGGTTGAAAGGAGTAGTTAGTAATGAAGTGATATCTTTTTTTTCTATTGCGCTAAATAAAAAATTTGACATTGTTAATAATTTTCAACACAATGGTTTTGTTTTTGTAGGTGACAACCACAGTTGAACTTACAACCATACAAGTTTAAGTGTGATAAAGAACATTTGAGCTCTAGGTACTTTATATTAATAATTAATATCCTGCCGAGTATTCCATACTACACGTGGGACTTATGTGCCCCATAATCCAAGTTCCTGTCATAATCGTTTTGGTGGATCTTTCCCTCTGTCTCATTTCTATATTCCCTAGTTTGTTTTGATGGATCTTTCACTCTGTCTCCTCTCCACACATAAAGAACTAGGCTGGCCTTTTAACGAAAATTATTCTGCAACATATGTTTTAAACAAATTTAAAATTCTGTTACTAAATTACTAAAACTTGCTTTAAATCAATTTTAAATCCTGGTTCAAAAACTGAAGTATGGTTTGTCATTGGAACATACGTGTGATGATTTAATGGCTAGGGTACTATTGTATGAATTGGTTACAAAACTGACTTTACATATTTCTCGTTTCTTTGAAGAAGTCTGTTAATTAGAGTATGGAGATTTGGGTTTAGTTAAATTTTCCAAAGTTAGTTATGAATCATGATCTTGTGTTGCTAATGTGAGATTCTTTGCTACCGTGAATTTGTTAACAAAGAAACTTGTTTAGTTCTAATAAACTCTGTACACTTAATATGAGAATTTGTTTGTAAAGTCTTTGCTTCTTGTTTGTTTAATTACACTTCTCATGTTATAAGTTCATTGCTTTGCCAAAACAATTAAACTGTAGTAAGTGTGGGTTTAAGTTTTAATTAGTTGAATTGAATTGTTTGACTTTGTTTGGTTTTGAAAACATTTCTTTTGCGTTTGAAGGCTTGATTGTTGTTATGCTCATTGTTTTCATATTGGATTGAGAATATACAAGACATTTCATTCTAAGTGTCTAACCTCTACCATGTTAATGTTATAAATGTTATGCACATTTTAGTCGAGTTAACCCACGTATGTTTGATTTGTGTCATGCAACTAGAAAGTTAGTGAACACCAATATAAGTTAGAGAGGGGATTCAGTTCTTAAGGATGGAAAGCAAGCAAATATAGATTTTACAAAAGGAATGTATGATGTCAAGGATCATATGAAGTTTGGTTTTTTAATGGCTTTTACTACCACAGTACTATCATGGGCGACTCTGGAATATGGGGATCAAATGGATGTTGTTGGAAAGTTAGAGCTAGCATAATATTCACTTAAGTGGACCATTGATTATCCCTTCCATGCTCACCCTCAGAGAATGTTCTGTATATTCAAGTTAGCTAATGTGAATACTATATTGATGTTCTTCCAGAATTGGTTTCCTTTTCAGTTTAATTTATCAAAATCAATGTGGTAGGTCAATGATCCCATTGTAGATCCCAACGGGTAATTAAATAGCATTTCAATTCGAGGTTTAAGTTTGGTGCTTCGTTTTTTTTTAGTTCAGGCTACGATTTCATGACATTGTTATTTTTTAAGGTGATTTATTGAATTTGTTTCATATGTGTATGTGTGATTTCTGTGTAAACAACACTATGATATTTCTCTCCTCTTGCCAGTGATGAAACAATATTGGAGAGACAAGAGATAACTTTAAAGGTGATTGATCATGTGTTGGAAAAGGTTCGTGTTGATCCTGCCCTTTTGGGGCATGCTAGGTTGATTGGAAAGAAACAAATTTAATCCATGTCTGCGTTTCTAAAAGTAATTATTTTTCTAACTATGATCTCAGTTTGTAGTTATTATCTCTGTTATTCTTCTGTGAATGAATGTCTTATTTTGAAAGTGAAGTATTTAAAGGTGGGTATGGCAATGAGAGGCTAAGAATAAAAGTGAAGCAAATTGGCACAATGCTCACATCTAACACTCATTGTAGTCAGCAAGCTACTGCATTGAACACTAACATGTAGTCATATATACCCATTTTTGGAATAATTCAAATCAAACCATTATTAATATTATTATAGATTACATCACACATTCAGTTTCACTAGTACTATAATCTAGCTATCATAAAATAAAATTTGTTGAATAAAAAAACTATAATCAAAGAATCTGTCATGATTAATATCAGGAACAAAAAGAAAGCTACAAGGCTATATATTCATATCTATATCCTCTAAATTAGGAGTATCAATGCTTTAAATTCATAGTTTAGTTTGGACCATCATCCATTAGACTGAACAATAGTTGCTTTAAAAGGTTGACCGATGTTTCATTCAATAATATTTGCATGTGTGATTCATGTTGCTGATTATTTCCGTGCATTTCTTCAAATGATGTTGTTGGAAATGTATTAGGAGAGAGAATCATGGTCGTGTTCGAGCAATGGGCATGAGAGTGGTTCTTACTACTGCTTTTAAACATACCACTACAAGACTTAGTGGTAAGGAGTTTGGTTCTTCAAGTGGTAGTACTTCAAGTCGAAGTTCTTCGTTAGTGGAAAAAAAACTTGCATCTATGACTGCTGTATTGGAAGCAGTTGTTAACTACATTAGGATGAAAAAAGGTGGTGCCCTCCTTGCAGAATTAGCTTTCGTACTTGCAAATAAAAAAAACAGGTATATCAATTAGTTAATTATTTTTGTTGAATCTTTAGTTTTAGATTTCTAGTTCAAAACCAATGTAGTTAATTTTGAAGCTTTTCCTCTATATGTGTTGTTATTTATGTGATTTCGTGTAGTTTCACTTTAGTTAATTAGAAGTTCTTTAGCTATTATAGGATAGTTAATAGGTATATAGACTTTGATGAGTTGATATAATGCTTCAATCCGTCAAGAGTTAGAAGCATAATCATCATGGCTTAGAGTTTGCACCTGAGTTGTTGGTGTTGGTAGTGCTATTTGTTTTCTTTTGGTTAAAACTACACACATAAATTGTTTTAGAAAATTTATTGATTTGGAAAATTCACTGAGAACATAAGAGAAGTGTACTGCAGTAGTATTTAATTTAACACCCAAAAGAGGCATGTAATGCATACATCTAAGCCGGTAGTGGCACTAATCAAATACTACATACATCACCATCAACTACTTATAGTCATATGGCCATTATATGTATACCTATTAATTTAATATAGATGGCCGACTATGATCCAGGTCAGAGGGTCCTATCCCTGCTCATTGATCGTAACTTTCTACAAAACAAGAAAAATAATTCTGATACTACTCTTCAATTACAATCGGTGTTATTAAGTCTACTTAATTACTACTGTATATTCCATTCTAGGGAATTTAGGAAAATTTAATTAGCCTGCATTTTAATTAGTTTACTTTTAAAATATTAATGATACTTTTCATAAATAAATTAAATTGAAGAAACATTCAATCAATCAGAAGTGATTGATCAGAATTAGCAATGAATTTTTATATGAAATATGAATTAGAAGTATCAATGATCTATCTCTAATATATGAATCAAAACAGAAGTATCATTGTATAATTAAAACTCAACACTTGATTACTTGCATGTGATATAGGCTATGAATAATTATATATAGTTATTTGTTAGTTCTTTATATGTATCCATAATTTGTAATAGTTAAGAGAGTGAAAATTAAGTGTGGTGTGATGCATGCTAGACTAAATAAATTAAGGGTACATAAGAGCACCATCAACAGTAACTTTTGACTGTTCCTACACCATTGCCAAAAACATCTTCTTAGGGGTTTTTTGTATATAATTTTGTTTAGAGTAATTATAGACTTGTTGTGTTGGAATTATATTGTATAAAATGACATTAAAGACTAGTTTGTATTATATTTTGAGTTATATTATTGCACAAAATATCCTTGAAGTTTGAATGAATAGGTAAGTGTAATATGAAAACTAGTGTGATATGAATGGATGAAATACAAACCATATGCTTGTGAACTATTAGTTTGAAAGTTTGATATGAAAATTGGCACCAAATATATAGTTATGTAAGCATGATATGAAAACTCAAAGCATATATGTGTATTCTATATTTTCATTTCTGAAGCAAGAAGTGAACCTTCACCACATAATGACATGGGAATATCATCAGATGCAAGCAATATACAGAAGAAAATGATGAGAGTCTTTCAAATGACATATGATTTTTTATGGCATCTTTATATTCTAAAACTTGTTTATTTTGATAATGGCTTAAAATAATGGATACAAAAATTGTAGGTCATTTTTATGTTTTAATATTTTGGGAATAGCTTAATATTTTATGATACTTATATCAAAGATTTAAAGTTATTATATAATTTTGACAAAATTAAACAATTGCACCGACATTTATATTTAATTTTTGGGCCTTTTACTATATGTTATTTAACTTTTTTTCCCCAAGAATGCATAAATGTATTAGTGCTAGTGTTAAATTGTGACAAAAATATTTAAATTTATTTTGGCATATTTTAAAGAGATCTTTTTGAAATTAATTTGAAAATTGTGGCAGTTTGTACAATGCTAATTTGACAAATAATATAAGTATATTTGGACGGTTTAAAACGACGTAATTTGAAGTATATTACGACGGTTTAAACCGACATAATATTTGAAGATATTTGTTTTTTATGTGAAATATAAGGCGTTTAAAACTGCCACTATTTACAAATAAAAACCGCCATATTAAACTAGGTATAATACGACGGTTTGTACGCCGATTAATTTTAAACCGCCACTATTTCCCTAGCGGCAGCCAAAATTACGACGTTATAAAAAGCGTCGTATTTGTAAATTATGGCGGTTCAAACCGCCACAATCTTCCTAAAATAACCGCCACAATTTACGCGATTTTTTGTAGTGGCGGTTCCGGTTTGAAAGATACTAGTGACAAAGCTAGTATCAATTGTCCAAATAAAATTCCCGAGGTAATTAGCACATATTTATTTTAATTAAATTAACACATTTTTTTAATTGACCTTTATACACATTAACAGTTACATATTTATTATTGCTTTAGGGCATTTCATCTTGTCAGTTGTATTTGTCGTTACCGACTTATTGCATGGTTGGCAAGGGAAAAGTGCATAACAAAGTGGGAGAGTTAATTCACCATAAACCGCTCCCTCATGGATATCTGAAAGTGTCGGTTGATATCGCTTTAGATACGGATGCGGTACTACCTATGCCTGACTCGATTTCAGAGGTTACATTGCTGCGAGATGCAATAGGTTCGTTTGTTGCATGACCGTTAGACCTCATTTCCATAGATGATGAGGTATGTTGAAAACCATTATGAATCTCTTAGTATTCAAATGTCAAATCTGAATGATTATGAAAATCATTCTGAACCATTACTTACATTTTTTATACATGGTAATGTTAGACTCCTACGAAACCCGCAGCTAAGAATAAAGGGGTTTTGCGGCAAAACGAGTCTGTTGAATCACAAAGAGTGGTACATTTTAAGTGTTATTCTATTATGCGAATTCAAAAGTTTCATGATTTTATACTTTACCTAACTTATATGATTGTTAGGTTCCTGCTCAAGCTTCACAACAGGCCAGCAAGAAAAAAGCTCTTACTAGGACCGTGCATGCAAAAAGAGCTCCTCCTTGCTTTCAGTCGTGTCTAGAAACACTTATGGCAATGTCAGATTTGATGGATGGTGCTATTCGTCAAATAGACATGGACGAAGGTGTTTTTGGTTTTCCTCATTCTGAGATAATCGGAAGAGAGGACATGGAGCAGATTTTTAAGCATATTGAATTAGGCATCGGTGTTATGCATTCATACA
This sequence comes from Lathyrus tuberosus, assembly GCA_022829125.1. Classification (NCBI taxonomy): domain Eukaryota; kingdom Viridiplantae; phylum Streptophyta; class Magnoliopsida; order Fabales; family Fabaceae; genus Lathyrus; species Lathyrus tuberosus. The sequence continues at coordinate 3,027,669 of JALAZF010000152.1, read as the reverse complement.
TCTGGTACTCCGATCAATCTATTATTTATTTAGTTGAACAATTTATTTACACATTTCAATGAAAATAGTCTAATGTTTATTATGTTTTTGTTTAAGGTGCTTGTATGAAAAATTGATGCGGGGGACGGAATTGTCAAACAGATTCCGTTTCTTCTCTTGCACCCTTGTCAATGCACCGACAATTGGTATGAATGCACTTTCAGTAAGAGACCACTTAACTGAGAGATTTATGGCCAGCAAGATAGAAAGTTTGTTTCTTTTACCGTATAATACTGGAAACGGGTAAGATTTTCATTCTAATTTCATTCTAATCTTTAATTTGTATCTTTTGTGTAGAAATTATTCATCTAAACTTTTGTTATATTTTACAGTGGACACTGGTTGTTGGTTGCCATTAATCCTACAAGAGAAGTGGTCTATTATCTGAATTCATTGGATACTGATTGGTCAACATATCAGGATATGAAGGATGTGGTTGATACGTAAGTGAGATTGTTCGAAATATTTGTGTGTATTTGTATATTTAATTATTTCTGTGAGATTGTTCTAAATTTACGTTTTTCTTTTATAGAGCAATACTCGTATACCGAGCACAAAGAGAATCTCGAGTAGCACGGGCTAAAGCAACCAACGTTACATGGGTCAAAGTGGAGGTATATTAATTTTCACAATGTTGCTTATTAGTGATGCTACTTGATAACACAAAACAACTATATATTAATTCTTATTTGTTTGCCTATGTGTAGTGCCCTCGTCAGCGTAATGGCATAGACTGCGGGTATTTCGTTTTGAGGTTTATGAGAGAAATCCTTCAAATGGATCGATTAGAGATTCCTATTACGGTATGCATGGATTTATAACTTAGGATTTATTTTAATATTTATCGGATATGTCATATAATTTATTATTTTTAACTAAATCATGCATATTTTGTTTTGTTATGTAGTACTTTGATGAATACGCGTGTTCTCATTACACGAAGGATAAATTGCAAGAAATTAAGGGGGAATTGTGCGGATACCTTATTGAAAAAAGAATCCTATAAGGTATAGGATTATGGGATTATGTGAATGTATAGTTTTGTGAATGGTTTATTTTATGGGATTGTATAGTTTTGTGAATGGTTTATGCCCTTTACGTGTTTTTGGATTGTAATTGTATAGTTTTGTGAATAGTTAATGTAAATAACTTGAATTATAATGGAAATGGTTTATGTGGTTTATGTGATTTATGGGATTTGTGGAAATGGTTAATGAACCATACTAGAAATTGTTAATGGAAATGTGAAATATACAGGTTTATTGAAATGGCTTGAATTATACAGGTTTCTGCATAAAAAAATGGTTAAAATGGGATTTTAAAAAAAAATTATTAAAATTATACGTATAGAAAAGACAACGCTTTCTAGAAAAAGCGTTGTCTATAGTTCACAAACGAAAACGCTTTTCCTAAAAAGCGCCCTCTAAAGGTATAGAAAAATTGATAACTAAAATTATAGACATACATTAGACAGCGCTTTAAAAAGCGCTGTCTAAAGGGGGCCTTTCGACAGCGTTTTTTCTTGAAAAAGCGCTCTCTAAAGGTATATAAAAAAATTCATTAAAATTTTATACGTATACATTAGACATCACTTTTTAAAAAGCGCTGTCTAAAGGCCCACTTTAGAAAGCGCTTTTTATGGAAAAAGCGGTGTCTAATGTATACTTTAGAGAGCATTTTTTCATAAATAAAAAGCGCTGTCTTTACCTACGACAGCGCAACCTTAAGCAGCGTTTTTAAGCGCTGTCTAAGGCCTAAAAAAGCGATGTCTAATGTCTTGTTTGGCGTAGTGATGGCTCAACGGGTTACTCCCCAACGCTATGGGGGATGCTTCAGCTTATGTTTTTTGTCGCTTGACCTTTCCGTAACAGAGCTCCTGTCATGTTCAGCAATACGAACTACTTCTTGCCTCAAGTCAACTCCAACTTCCTTATCTTTCCTTCTATGTTTCTTTTTCTTTCTTTTCTTGCTTTCACGAATGGATTTTACAGTGTTGACATGTGCACTACATGCCCGAGAGACTTCATCCTTAGATATGATGCCAAAGACTTTTTTCAAGATGGGGTTTCGTACTTATGCCTTTTTTCACCATTTCGATCATTCCAAGTGAAGCTTGCCTACCTTTACCTTCATTTCGGTTCTTGATATCCAACACTTTTAAAGTGATTTCCTCATCAAAATATTTAAAAGTCACCGTGCCTTTTTCAATATCAAAATTGCATCGACTAGTGAGCAGGAAAGGTCGACCAAGGATGATAGGGATTTCTTCATCTTCTGGAATATCCATGATCTCAAAGTCAACTGGAAATACAAATTCACCGACGTCACCAACACATCTTCAGCTAGCCCATAAGATCTCTCAATTCTGTGGTTTGCAAATTTTAACTTCGTTCCCGCATCGCTCACCCTTCCAATTCCCAATTTTTTTTAAATAGGTAATGGCATGAGACTAACACTAGCACCTGAATCAATCAGAACCTTTTTGAAATTTTTGTATTTTATAGTGCACGGTATTGCAACAGATCCAGGATCCTTCTGCTTGGCGGGGATTATCCTATTTTGTGGTACTTCACTGCACTGCTCATTTACAGTTTTCAGCTCTTCCTCAATAGGTCTCTTTTTAGTGATCACTTCTTTCATGAATTTCTGATACAACGACATTTGCTCTAGCGCCTTAAAGAATGGCATATTAACCTCCAACTTTTTGAACATTGTGACAAATTTCTCAAAGTCCTTCTCTTTTTTATGCTTCTGTCGCACTCTCAAAGGGAAGAGAAAAAAAAACCGAAGCTCTAGATACCATATAGAAACTCAGAAAAGTATATTGAATATTTGTATATTTTCTGTATATCAATCGTACAAGCAATGATGCTCCTATTTATATTATAGGATTGGAGACAGATTAAAGGAATAAATAACTACACATAAAGGCTAATTAATTCTAACATAATTACAATATATATTACAATAATAAGAAAATCAAATCATATAGTAAGAAAGAATATTAAAGGTGAGCAAACTATTCATGACAAAGAAGAAGAAGAAAAAAAAAAAAGAAGAAAAAAAGACTTCAGAGAAGCCTTGATTCTCCTTCTGACTATGACTCAAATGCTGATGAATTTTCCTTTGATTGATTGATTAAACTTATTTTTCAGAGGAATTTGAAAAGATTAGGCGATGTAATTGTTTTTGATCCATGAAAAAATCAATATTTGTATCGCTCCTCCTTTTTAATAATAAAAATGCTTTTTTTTTTCCTTCTTCTTGCATTACAATTAATTAACAATGATTAGATGCACTCAACTAAAACGTAATAATATTATATTTAATGAAAAGTTGTTTGGAATAAATATAGGAGCCTTATATTAGTCTAAAGTTAAAAAGAATGTTCCTTTTACCTTTGAACCAACGTAAAATATAAAAGAAGGCTTTGCTTAACCTTGAGGCTCACTCAGCAGTGAACATATTGCACTATGCTTTTGTCTTTATATTATATGTTTCTTACACACTTTAAAAGCTGCAAAGTTGAAGAAAGGAATAAAATATAACTAAGTGAGACTCCTAATGTGAAACTCGTGTTTATAGAAAGAGAGTATGCTTAATGTTTTTCCTAAGTATCATATTCATTTCTTTTCTTATATAAGACAATTAGGCTTCCACTAGTACCTTGCATGTTTTTCCTAAGTATCAGATTCATTTATTTTCTTATATATGACAATTAGGCTTCCACTAGTACCTTGCACCAACATTACCTACTTTCATTCGGCATTTCAATCTTTAAGAATGGCACATAATTCTCTACCCGTAGCTCAATCTCATCTCAATTATGATGGTAAGTCTAAACTTTCCTTATATATTCACACTCTAGCTTTTCCATAATTTAATATTAATTAACGCAAGTTGCAAAATGAAATTATGCAGCTAACGAGTTCCGTGAGTTAGTATTGGAAGGTGATTGGAAAAAAGTAATTGAAAAATACAAACAAGATAGTTATTTTCACACGATAGAAATCAAGGGAATAGGAACAGCATTACACGCGGCAATAAACATTGCAAGCAAAGAGGAAGTGAGAAGTCTTGTAGAAGCAATAGACAATGTTGATGATCAAAGTAGTTTGAGAATGATGAATGAAATAGATGCTACTCCTCTTCACCTAGCTGCATATAAAGGATTCACAGATGTGTGTCAACTTATAATTGGAAAAGGAGGTGAAAGGAAATCTTTGATTAAAGTGAAAGATGATAATGGAGAAACACCACTTTTTTGGGCTGTGCTTGGAGAGCATAGTGTCGTGTTTGATTACCTACAACAGTTTTATCCTCATGATATCAATATTGCTATCAATAAGGATAATACTAGCATCCTTCATGTTGCCATTCAGAGAGAAATGTTTGGTTAGTTTTTTTATCTCTTACGTTATTTATTTACTTTTTTTTTTTCATTTTTTCTTTTTATTTATTTTTATATTCGATTTTCTTTTTACTACCTTTTTAAAGTAACAAAAGATACTATCATATTCAAAGAAAAGAAAAAGTGAAATTTGCTTTTTACATTTATGAAAAACTAAACTTTGATGAAGAAATCTAATACACATCCGAGTGATATATCTCATGAGGGAAAGAATATATATATATATATATATATATATATATATATATATATATATATATATATATATATATATATATATATATATAATTTCGATAAATATTTTTTCCGTATACCATTCATTAATCAATTGTATTTGTTGTTTTATCCTTTTAAAACATTTAAGTTTTAATTACAATAATCAATAAAATCTTATTGGAATAAAAATAATATTGAACATTACATCTTTTCAGTAATAGAAAATCTATGTTTCTTGTACAATAGATTTCGCAATTAAAATAATGCACTGCTACCAAGTTCTTAGCTCTATGAAGGACAAAGATGACTTCACTCCTCTCAAAATTCTTGCTACTAAGACATCAGCCTTCAAGTCTGGATGTTTGCTATCAGGGTCTCAGGAAATTTTGTACGATTGTAAGTGACACATATGGATATTATAAAAAATTATTTTAAATTCCTCTTTTAACATACTTGAATTGGCTGAATTTGGCCCTAGTTTAAGGAGAAGAAAAAACACAAAAATCATTTTTTTAAAAGTTGATGAGTTTTAAAGGCTTACACACATATCAATACTCCTTAACAATATTAACAGACCTCAGGACATAAAGTTTTATTGAACATGGTAGTGCCAGAATATACCGTGATAACCCATATTTCTTGTAGACCCAAAAAAATGTAGAAATCTATCAACATTGCAGGTTAGAAGCACCATACCACCTTCCATTGGTATAAATGAGATAGCTTGGAAGTCTAAATGACATTTTCTGGCATTATTTTTACTTTTCGGTCAAATGTCATGAAACTAATATTTAATGTTGTTTACAAAATTTTGGTGTCAAAGATACTCCTATACGCCTCCACGACGCAAAAACTACAGTGGAATTGTATCAAAAGAATGGTATGCTTCCGATGAACTAACTCTTATGATCAATTTTCCAATATTATTTAGTGTTTTGAAATTCCTGAACTATTAGTAGTAACTAGTAAGCATGTTTATTTTGAAAATATTATTGACTTCATTTATTTTTTATATTATTATTGTAGTTATTTTACAGTATTATTTTAAGTTACAACAACTTTTAGTTAGTTGTAGGATTAGTTACAATTAGTCGTAACCACTTATTTAAGTTCGAGCTAAGCTAATTTCATTAAGTCTAATCTATTTTTTAATTTCATTTTCTCTTCTATTTTTTATGAGAATTTTTATCATTAAAATTAACTAAGTTGGACCTTCCTTTATTTAGTGACACTTAGTTTTATTTACCAATGACATGTCAATATTGCAGAGAAAGATGATTGTAGTGAAGTAGCAATACGAATATTCGATGTTGAAGAATTAGAAAACTCATACAAAACACGACATTCCAGATTGCCATTCCTTACACGAGCGTGTATGTATATTGAACGCTTCTAACTTTAATTTTACATGCTTTGATTTGAGTCTACATTTATAGTGCCCAAGTGAGATAAATGTTGTATATATATAAGTTTGTTTCCACAACTTGATCAATAAGTGCTCTTTTGCTTAATTAATTTTGCAGTCTTACATGCATTAGCGACTATTACGCTTAATTCGGGAGTCTTAAATACAATAGGGCATATTAAGAGGAAGCACATATATGCTGGTCTGCTCTTGGATGAATTTATGAAAAAACCTAAAGAGTCATACATGGGTGGTGGAGATGATCCAAGAGGTGACATAGAATATGATGACAAAATGGAAGATGAGTTTCCAAATTTTCCCGAGTTTATCAAGCACGCACGAGAAGGAGGTAAATAAAAATAAGTAAAAAAATTAATGAAGATAACGATATGATTTAAATGTAAAGAATGAAATAATCATTATTTGTATATTTGCAGGAGATGTCTCAATGCAAGAGACAAAAGAATATAAAGAAATAGAAGATTCAGCAAATATCAATGCATGTAAAAGTTAGAACATTTTTGGTAGTAGAAAAAAAAGGCAGAGAAGACATTATGGAAGATCTTAATGAAACTGAATCATCAGAAAAGGAAAGTCCAGGAAAGGATACAGCGTTTTTGATTGCAGCAAGTTTTGGAATATCAGAGATGATGTCATCACTTGAATTTAATATAAGAAGCGTGATCCATGAGACGAACACTAAGAATCAAAATGCATTGTTTTTGGCAGTAAAGAATAGGCAAGTACATGTTGTTCAATGGTTGAAGGTGATGTTACCTAAAGCAGTCTTTGAAAACCTAACATTACAAGTTGATAATAATCAAAATACCCTGTTACACTTGGCATCTTATACACCATTCGATAGAAAAACTACATGGAGGATATATGATGAATTACAATTGACGTGTGAGATCAAGTGGTATGAGGTACATTTATATTTTAATTAGGATTGTCTTTTGAAAGTATATAAGGTGGGCTACAAAAGAGAGCTCTAAATTTTCCAAGGTTAAACTATGAATAAATATGGTCTCATGAAATTTTTCATAGGTAAACCGTGGTTAAATAGGGTCTCTCATTGTTTTGTCACGGCTAAGTCGTGGAAAACCTATACTGAGCCCAAAACATTTTAAGAGAGGCGTACGTTTAATTTTTACTTATCACTATATATTTATATATCAAATTTTTTAAGTAGCATTATCATATATTTTCTGGTGTAGTACATAAAAGAGCTTGTACCAGAGCATTTCAAATATAGACGCAACAAAAAAGGAAAAACTCCAAGTGAAATCTTTAAGGAGCAACACAAAGAACTTCTGGAAAAAAGTGTTGACGGGTTGAAAAGCAAAATAGAGTCATACTCAGTTGTTGCAACTCTCGTTGTTGGTGTCACCTTCGCGACATCAGGCAGTTTACCTGGTGGCAATCAACCAACCGGAGAACCAGCATTAAAAGGACAACCAGTATTTAAAGGATTTGGTATAAGTTCATTAATTGGATTTTACTACTCTGTCCTTGCACTCATCATGTTCTTGACTATACTCACTTCTAGAAAAGGATTCAAACAGTTTCGTATACAATTGCCATTGAAGCTTCTTTTGGGCTTGAGTTCTCTCTTTACATCCATTGTTGCCATGATTATTTCTTTTGGTGAAGGACATTTCTTTGTGCTCGCGGAGAAATATACAAACGGAGGTGTCTTGTTTTATTTATTTATTTCCATTTGGTTGTCCGTCATATTCTTTGTAGCTATCCAGTTTAATTTAGTCGTTGGTCTTATTACACTGCTTATTTTTAAAAAGGGTCTACCACCAAGTGTTAAGAGTTCTCGTTGGTAGAGGTGTTTGTTTTGTTGTATTTCAGTGTGAATTGAAACTAATAAATTTGGTTTGTACTTGGTCAATGTCATTTTTTAAAGATGAGAACCTGTGTGAATGTAGTGTGATTTGACTCTTTTGTATAACTATAAAGTGTGATAAGAATGATATAAATTTTCAACTTTTTCCCATCAAATTTCCCATAGACTATTCATATTATTAAATTGTTTGTGTATTCATATGATTATGCTAATTAGTTGTGTTGTGAAAATGATAATGTTCAATTCACATCAAGGAATTTGATGTGTGGGGACAAAGTACAATAGCGACCAAAATAAATGACCTTTAGTAATAATAATCATTAAATAATGAATTCAACAGAAAAAGATAAAATAAGGCGAGAAACACGAAATGTTTGTTTATCCAGTTCGATGAAATGATCTATGTTTCTAGGAGAGAACAACTCTCCAATTCACGATAATCAAATAATTAATACATGAGATTACAAATGGATTAATTGAAAATAGTCTTCCAAATTCCCAAGAAAAAATAGTATTTTTTACCCAAGTTTTTCCCATCTTCTCCAACGCTCAATATAGTAATAACTTAAATTCAAGGTGTTTAAAAATATTTCTGAATCCCTTTAGATACCTACAAAGGTTTTCTAAAACCCTTGCCTTTCTAAGTTTACCCTTTAGAATTCCTTAAACCCTTATTTCTCCCTTTTGCTCTAAAACTCTAAAATTGTCACATTATAATAGTAGAAGAGATACATATTTCTAATTGTATGAACCCAACAAACAAAGCCCAACACATTAGAAAATGGATTCATGAACCAAAAAGAAAATTCCCAAAACACGCAAACGGAGAAAATTGGCTGAATGGCCAAAAATCCTTAACAGTGTACGAATCGATTCAAACAACCAAAGCCAAACCAGTAGCACTGCTGGACCAACCGCACCGTCGTATGACAGATGAGCGCCGTATTAACATTACTGGCCATCACCGCCGAACCTGGCTTGTAACACCCTTTCTACCCCCACAATGTTGCAGCAGAAACAACTCAATTATCAGAGTAAAGCATCAAAAACCACGTCAAAAGGGTGCACATTTCTCAATAAATTCAAAATAATACACTTGCTCTATAAACAAAGGGTTTTTCCTCAAAATAAATCAAAAGCCTTCACATGGCAGCGGAACTCAAAATTCTCAATTAAGAGGTTTTCAACAAACATCGTAATAGTCAAAAATAAAACCACATCATCAAATGACAACAAAATAAGCAAACAACATAGTTCGACTCAAAGGACCCCAACCCGGTGTTACACTATCAGAGCAAGACCCTCTAAATCGACCAAAAGCAAATAAACTTCAAGGTCCTCGAAGGCATCCATAGCAAAACCTGATCACCTGCACGTTACCCACGTGGAGGCAACATTTAAACAGGCAAGGTGAGTAATCAAAATTCATAATAATCATTATAAAATAAGATATACATAAAATGGCATTATCTTCATATACAACATCTTCAGGGTCATCATAAGGAAACATCAAAATCACAAACAACATCATAAAATACAACAATGCCAATTAAATGCAAATGCACAACAAGACTCATGCATGTGGTACCAATCGTTATAATCGATGGACACTAGGCCATCACCCCTCCAAAGATCCCCGTCAATAGGATCGATCCCGCAATTGGAACCGGAGCACGTCATAATTACCTCATATTCGCACAATGGGAATGAAGTGTCGTCACAGAGTATGCATATGAATGTATGATACACAACAACACTAATCATCATCATCTAATAAACATCATAATGTGCATCATCATTCACCAATTCTCATATACGTCATGTCATCACATACATCATGTAATCATCAGTAACGTCATGGAAAATCATCATAAAAATCACGGCATCAAGGTATCAAAACAGCACAACACATAAACCAACATCGCGAACAGCAGCAATTCGCTCCAGGATTTGTTAGACGACCAGTTCGCTGGGACCTTCGCTTTGCGAAGCGGTCAGCGAGTCCCACAGTCACCACACTAAAACACCAGAAAACACCATCTGTCATACTCGCTGGTTTATTCGCTTTGCGAGACTTCCAGCGAATCCCCAATTCCACTCCAGAATCATCCCAGTACCCACACTCATGTTATCGCGCATTCGCTGCGCTGCTCGCTTTGCGAGCCTTGGCGAACATTCGCCTTCCGAAGGAATGGTTCGCTTAGCGAACCTGCGATTACATCAAATTGCTGCTACGCATCAGTAGCTCCACATCCTCAAAGGTACCTGCGATTACAGCCCCAAATGACCCAAAGGCATCCCTATAACAATCCTAATGCATCACGGGAATCAAAGGCATAAATCCTACGTCTATTAGGTCGATTTAGGACACTACGGGAACCTTAAATTCCCTAAACCTTCAAAACTCTCATGCTTCCCATAAACCTCACAAATCCGTTCACCACAAGGTTGAACCACATCGACGGGGAAATCAGCCCCAAAGTCTATTTTTATCCGGTTAATTTCAACTCTTATTAATCGATTCACAAAGTACCCTCAAATCATCAATTCGTCACAAAAACCCCATAAACCCTCAAACACAAAACATCCACTTCAATCACATCAAATCCTATAATGAAAACAATGAAAGGTAATTACACCCCATACCTTAGATTGACGATCCGATGTGTTCTCTCTTGAGCCTTTGGAAACCTTCACGAATTCCTCGCCTTTTCCCTTTTTTCTCAGAGCTCTCCCTTTTTTCCTTCTTTTCACGGTTAACCAAAAAGTGAACCCTATTCTCAAAATCCTCCTTTTATATTCACCCTAACCTTTGGGCCTCAAAATTGGGCTTTCTCCATAATGCCTTCACTAATTCTCCTCAAATGTCCACTTCACCCTTAATTCCTCTAATATTATTTAAAATAAATAATAGTATAATATATTCCGTAATATATACTATTATTCAATTAAATAACCAAAACTTCACAAAAACACTGACATCGACACGAATCACCAAAATTCACAGAAGTCCACGAATATAATATTTAAATAAATCAAATAAATATTCTTACGAAATTTGGGGTGTTACAACTCTCCCCCACTTAACGAATTTTTGCCCTCGAAAATTACCTCAAGGAAATAGAGTCAGATACGACTCCCTCATCTGATCTTCGCGCTCCCAAGTCTAACTTTCGCCAGCTGGTCCACCCTACAGCACCTTCACCAAAGTTATGTCTTTTCCCCGCAATTGCTTCATCTCTCGACCATCGACACGTACAGGCAATGCTTCCACAGTCATATTATCCCTCACTTGTACATCATCCATCTGAATCACATGCGACGGATCCGAAATGTACTTCCTCAACTGAGACACATGGAACACGTCATGCAAATTCGCAAATGACGGCTGTAAAGAAATTCGGTAGGCTACCTCTCCTATCCTCTGCGATATCTGATATGGACCAACAAAATGTGGAGTGAGTTTCCTAGACTTCAAAGCTCGACCCACACCAGTCACTGGCGTCACCCTCAAAAACATGTGATCTCCCTCTTGGAATTCAAGTGCTTTCCTCCTCTTATCATGATAACTCTTCTGACGACTCTGTGAAGCTTTCATTCTCTCTTGTATCATCTTAATCTTCTCAATCGTCTCTTGCACAATTTCAGGTCCGAGTACAGCACTCTCGTCCGATTCATACCAACACAACGGAGTCCTACACCTTCTCCCATACAAAGCTTCATAGGGCGTCATTCCAATGCTAGCATGAAAACTATTATTGTACGTGAACTCAATCAACGATAAATGGCTATCCCGCGATCCTCCGTGATCCAACACACAAGCCCTCAGCAGATCCTCTAAAGATTGGATAGTCCTTTCTGTCTAACCGTCCGTTTGCGGATGATAGGCAGAACTCATCCTTAACTTAGTACCCAACGCATCTTGCAAACTCTTCCAGAACCTCGATGTAAACCTCGGATCTCTATCCGACACAATACTCAAAGGTACCCCATGTAACTTCACAATCTCCTCAATATACATCTCGGCTAACTTCTGCATAGAATGATTAATCTTCATCGGAAAGAAATGAGCCGAATTAGTTAATCTATACACGATCACCCAAATTGAATCATTTCCCTTAGTAATCTTCGGCAATCCCACCACAAAATCCATGGAAATACTATCCCATTTCCATTATGGAATCCTCAACGGTTGCATCATACCTAAAGGCTTCTGATGCTCAACCTTCAACTTCTGACAAGTAAAACACGCATAAACAAACTCCGCAACATCCTTCTTCATACCTGGCCACCAAAACAACGTTTTCATATCCTGGTACATCTTCGTAGCACCGGGATGAATGCTCAACCTACTTCGATGTCCTTCTTCTAGAATACTCCTTTTAACATCTGGAACATCTGGGACACACACCCTGTCTCTGAACATCATTACGCCATTCTCGTCAATTCGGAATTCACCTCCGTTACCTTGGTTAGTCAAAGTCAACTGGTCAACCAACTTTAAATCAGATTGCTGTCCCGCTCTGATTTCTTCCAGAATACCACTAGTCAACTTCAACATTCCCAACTTCACACTATCAGGAGTCGCTTCACATACCAGACTTAAATCTCGGAATTGCTCGATTAATTCCAACTCTCTCACCATAAGCATCGACATATGCAATGACTTTCTGTTCAGTGCATCGACCACTACATTTGCTTTGCCCGGATGATAACTCAAATCAAAATCAAAATCCTTCAACAGCTTTAACCACCTCCTCTGCCTCATATTCAATTCCTTTTGATCAAATAAGTACTTCAAACTTTTATGATCACTGAACACTTCAAATTTAGAGCCAAACAGATAATGTCTCCAAATCTTCAACGCAAACAGCACCGCAACCAATTCCAAGTCATGTGTAGGATAATTCCTCTCATGAACTCGCAGTTGTCTCAAAGCATAAGCAATAACTTTCCTATTCTGCATCAACACTCCACCAAGACCCATCTTCGACGCATCACAATACACCACAAAATATTCGCTCGGATTAGGCAAAATCAACACTAGAGCGGTCGTCAACCTCTTCTTCAATTCCACAAAGCACTCTTCACAAGGTACATCCCACACAAAAGCTTGACCCTTTCGAGTCAACTGAGTCAAAGGTAATACCAACTTAGAAAAACCTTCAATAAACTTGCGGTAATAACCCACTAATCCCAGAAAACTTCGTATCTCAGTAGCAGACTTCAGAGTCTCCCACTGTAACACAGCATCAATCTTAGAGGGATCAACAACAATCCCGCCACTTGAAATCACATGGCCAAGGAAACTCACTTCCTTCAACCAAAATTCACACTTCGGCAGCTTTGCATACAATTTCTTCTCTTTTAACACTTGCAACACAGTCCTCAAATGCTCGACATGTTCTTCTTCTTATCTAGAATATATCAAGATATCGTCGATAAACACCACCACAAACTTATCCAAATACTCATGGAAAATCTGATTCATATACTCCATGAACACACCAGGTGCATTGGATACACCAAACGATATCACAGTGTATTCATAGTGACCATACCTCGTCCTGAAAGCCGTCTTCAGAATATCATCAGGCTTAACTCTGATCTAATGATAACCAAACCTCAAATCAATCTTGCTAAACACACAAGCACCTACTAATTGATCCATCAAATCGTCGATTCTCGGTAGTGAGTACTTATTCTTAATAGTCACCTTATTCAACTGTCGATAATCAACACACAATCTCATACTTTCATCCTTCTTCTTCACTAGCAACACAGGAGCACCCCATGGAGAAACACTTGGTCGAACAAACCTCTTCTCAAGCAACTCTTCCAGTTGTTTCTTCAATTCACTTAACTCAGAAGCTGACATCCGATAAGGAGCCATCGACACTGGACTCGTACCTGGTACTAAGTCCACAGCAAACTCTACTTCACGCTCTGGAGGCAAATCATTAATGTCATCTGGAAACACATCTGGAAATTCACAGACAATAGGCAACTCCATACTCGCAGCTTCACGATCAATTTGCAACGATGCAAACATTGCAAACACCAAGGCTTCGTCTTCCATAAGGTCGTCCACTTGATTAGCAGACAAGAACATCAAATCCCCACTATCATCAATCTCAGGAAACTCTACAGTCTTGTTATAACAATTGATATGAACACGGTTGAACTCCAACCAGTTCATTCCAAAGATCACGTCGATTTGGTGCAAGGGTAAGCACACCAAATCCATCACAAAACTCTTCTTAAAAATCGTCACAAGACATCTCAAACACACAAGGGTAGTAGTAACAGAACCATTAGCTGGAGTTTCTATTACCATATTCCCATTCATATCAGATAACTTCAAACCTAATATATTAGCACATTCAAGCGAGATAAAAGAATGAGTAGCACCAGTATCAATAATAGCAACCAACTCGATATTATTAATAAAACAAGTACCTCGAATCAGGTTGTCCTTCTCTGGCGCCTCTGCACCACTCAAAGCAAACACTCTTCCACTGGTATGAGCAGCAGTCGCAGTCTTCTTCGGCTTCTGGCATTGAGTACTGATATGACCTTTCTTACCACGATTGAAACAGGTCGGACCCTCATCTTTGCAATCAGTAGCTCGATGACCATTCTTACCACATCTATAGCACCTCAGCACATATTGGTACACACATCAGCACGATGACCTTGCTCGCAACACTTATGACACTTCCCAGAAGCAGGGGTTGTTCCCCCACTTGCCCATTTCCCATATGAAGCCTTCTGCTTCCCTTTGTCAGCTGAAGTTGTATAAGGCTTACCCTTATACCGCCCTTTCTTCTCACTCAACTGCTTGTAGTGAGCAGATCGAGCTCGGCTATCCTCTTCGTAGATTCTGCTATTGTCAACCAACTCAGCATACCTGCGGATCTGCTGATACCCAATACCCTACTTAATCTCTGGTCTCAGCCCATTCTCGAACTTGAGACATTTGGACATCTCAGCATCAGCACGATTGTAGTGCGAACAGAACTTCACCAAAGCGTCAAACTTTGCGGCATACTCTGCCACAGTCATGTCTCCTTGCTTCAGTTGAAGGAATTCCACTTCCATTTTTCCACGAGCATCCTCTGGAAAATACTTCCCCTGAAACTCCTGCTTAAACACAACCCAGGTTATCATAGTGCCAACATCTGCGAGTCTCTGACGGGTGTTATCCCACCAATCCTCAGCCTCTTCTTCCAGCATATGCGTTCCAAACTGAACCTGTTGCTCATCAGAACACCCCATCACTCAGAAGATCTTCTCGATCGCCTTCAGCCACTTGTGTGCACTTGCTGGATCATGTGTACCCACAAAAGTCGGTGGATTGTTCCTCTGAAACTTCCCCAAAGTACGAAACTCGTTAGGAGCTCCACCATTTGGATTCACCTGCGCCACCACATTAGCAACCTGTTCCAACGCATCAGTAATCCCACGATCATTTCTTCCACCTATCCTGCACACCACCAACAAGGTTAGAAGAACTAAAACATCGACAGTGTACACACTCTCGTCAACTGACAGGGGACTGACATCAAGTAAAAACCTGGCCGGATGGACCGACCTACTCTGATACGACTAATGTAACACCCTTTTCTACCCCCACAATGTTGCAGCAGAAACAACTCGATTATCAGAGTAAAGCAACAAAAACCACCTCAAAAGGGTGCACATTTCTCAATAAATTCAAAATAATACACTTGCCCTATAAACAAAGAGTTTTTCCTTAAAATAAATCAAAAGCCTTCACATGGCAGCGGAACTCAAAATTCTCAATTAAGAGGTTTTCAATAAATATCGTAATTGTCAAAAATAAAACCACATCATCAAATGACAACAAAATAAGGAAACAACATAGTTTGACTCAAAGGACCCCAACCTGATGTTACACTATCAGAGCAAGACCCTCTAAATCGACCAAAAGCAAATAAACTTCAAGGTCCTCGAAGGCATCCACAAATAAACCTGATCACCTGCACGTTACCCACGTGGAGGCAACATTCAAACATTCAGGGTGAGTAATCACAATTCATAATAATCATTATAAAACAAGATATACATAAAATGGAATTATCTTCATATACAACATCTTCAGGGTCATCACAAGGAAACATCAAAATCACAAACAACATCATAAAATACAACAATGCCAATTAAATGCAAATGCACAACAAGACTCATGCATGTGGTACCAATCATCATAATCGATAGACACTAGGCCATCACCCCTCCAAAGATCCCCGTCTATAGGATCGATCCCGCAATTGGAACCGCAACACGTCATAATTACCTCATATCTGCACAATGGGAATGAAGCGTCGTCACAGAGTATGCATATGAATGTATGATACACAACATCACTAATCATCATCATCTAATAAACATCATAATATGCATCATCATTCATCAATTCTCATATACGTCATGTCATCACATATTCATCAAATAATCACCCAAACATCATCATGTAATCATCAGTAACGTCATGGAAAATCATCATAAAAATCACGGCATCAAGGCATCAAAACAGCACAGTACATAAACCAACATCGCGAACAGCAGCAGTTCGCTCCAAGATTTGTTAGGCAACCAGTTCGCTGGGACCTTCGCTTTGCGAAGCGGTCAGCGAGTCCCACAGTCACCACACTGAAACACCAAAAAACACCATCTGTCATGTTCGCTGGTTTATTCGCTTTGCGAGACTTCCAGCGAATCCCCAATTCCACTCCAGAATCATCCCAGTACCCACACTCATGTTATCCCGCATTTGCTGCGCTGCTCACTTTGCGAGCCTTGGCGAACACTCTCCTTGCAAAGGAATGGTTTGCTTAGCGAACCTGCGATTACAGCAAATCGCTACTACGCATTAGTAGCTCCACATCCTCAAAGGTACCTGCGATTACAACCCCAAATGACCCAAAGACACCCCTATAACAATCCTAATGCATCACAGGAATCAAAGGCATAAAACCTACGTCTATTAGGTCGATTCAGGACATTACGGGAACCTTAAATTCCCTAAACCTCCAAAAATCTCAAGCTTCCCATAAACCCCATAAATCCCTTCACCACAAGGTTGAACCACATCGACGGGGAAATCATCAATTCGTCAAAGTACCCACAAATCATCAATTCGTCACAAAAACCCCATAAACCCTCAAACACAAAACATCCACTTCAATCACATCGAATCCTATAATGAAAATAATAAAAGGTAATTACTCACCATACCTTAGATTGTCAATCTGATGTGTTCTCTCTTGAGTTTTTGGAAACATTCACGAATTCCTCGCCTTTTCCCTTTTTCCATAGAGCTCTCCCTTCTTTCCTTCTTTTCACAGTTAACCAAAAAGTGAACCCTATTCTCAAAATCCTCCTTTTATATTCACCCTAACCTTTGGGCCTCAAAATTGGGCTTTCTCTATAATGCCCTCACTAATTCTCTTCAAATGTCCACTTCACCCTTAATTCCTCTAATATTATTTAAAATAAATAATAATACAATATATTCCATAATATATACTATTATTTAATTAAATAACCAAAAATTTACAAAAACACCGACATCGACACGAATCACCAAAATTCACAGAAGTCCACAAATATAATATTTAAATAAATCAAATAAATATTCTTACGAAATTTGGGGTGTTACCTGGCTCGCGACCCTCCAGCATTGTCAACTAGACTTCCGTCGTCGCACTTCATCCAATCACCGCCTTATCCGCCTTCTGATTACCGCAGATCCGCCGCCAACTCCCTATTCCAACAGGAGCACCATCACCGAAGTTTTGCGGCTTCGCCGCCTGTACCATGCGGTTCTGTCCTACCCCAAATTTTAACCACAAAGATTTCCCATCATTGTCCAAATCATGACCACAACAAGGATGTACCTTCATACCTCATCAATCCTCTCAAAGATTGTTGAGCATTCACTTCAACCAAGAATTAGGGTTTTGAGCCCTCTCAGAGTACTCAAACAAAGGATCAATCAAGAATGGACATGATCCTCAACTTTTCAAGTCTCTCAAACATCAATAACGTATCAAGAGGTCTCCCGCATCAAGAATCAAGCACAAGAGTGTAACATTTCAAGTGGATCACGCCTCGAGATCATCAGTGTCACCAAATTAGGGTTTTCGTCGACCAAGGCCTCCAGAGAGAAATTTTCATCTGGGAATGAGCCAATACTTCAAAACATGTTCCAAAAACCTCAAAGTGACCTCATGGACCCAATCACAAGTTCAAAATAGCCTCAGGGGATGCATTCATCAAAAATCAGGAATTAGGGTTTCTTGACCTAATTCACCCCTAAATTGACTTTTGAAGCAAGGCATGAGCCAAGACCTCAAGAAGTGTTTTGAAGACCTCCAATACATCATATTAATCCATTTACAAGATTGAATTGATTCAAAGAACTTGGTTCATAAGTAGTACAAGGATTCAAATTCATCTGGACCAATTAGGGTTTTTTTTTATGAAAAGTCAATTGTACCTTTGACTTTTTACCAAGACATGATCCCAAACCTTGGGACATGATTCAAGACGCTCTATAACACCTATGGAATCCATCCATTAGGTTTAAATTAGGTAAAGGACTTGATTTCATAGAGGATCACAAAGTTTGAAATTCATCTGATAAAAAGTCAACTGTGCCAAAAAACCAAGTTTGACTTTTTAAATTTCTTGACAAACAAGGCTTCTCTAAGTCAAAAACAATGTTAACTTATGATTTTGATCATCATCCATCAAGAAAAATCAAGAAAAGTGGGGTTACTTGCAAAAGGGGCAACCATAAGAAACTTGAAATTTCACTAAGTTATGAAGAAAAAAAAAGTGATTTATACCCAACTTTGCAAGACCATAACTTGTGATCCAAGTAACCTTTTTCTTCCATCCAAAGCTCAAATGAAAGCTCTCATTACATACTTCAAGATTGTCAACTACAACAGATTCCAAAGAGGATTTGGAGTTATGGATTGATAAAAATCACAAAAAATATGAAAGTGGACGTTTTTCCAACACTTAGTGAAATTTTGGACAGAATCTGTTTTGCATTTTCACCCACTTTGAGGCCATTTTTCATTATGATCCAAGAGGATTCAAGACCAAAGTTGGACATCAAAGTTTAAGTATGTTATTGGGGCTTTCTAAGAAGTACAAGAGCCTCCCATGGTTCAACTTGAGCAAGGAGTTACAAGCCTCCAAAAATGGCATTTTTCACCCTGCCCACACAAAGGCATGAAAACATAACTTGGTTCCCACGATTTCTTGAGCCAATTTTGGACACTTGCATCATTTTATTTCTGTCCAAAATCAACTTGAATGATGAGGGATCTGATCACAAAGCCACAAAGTCAAAAATTCTATTCCTTGGCATGTGAAATTCAAGGTTACAAATCCAAAAACTCTAATTTTGTTTCAAGGCATTCAAGAGATGCATTGAGGTGGCATGGAATGAGTCATTGATCACTAAAGGAGTCAAGCCTTATCCCTGCAACAGAAGACTCATAGCCTGCAAGATTGACCCAAGTCAATGGCTAGAGGAGACTTTGGCTACATGACAAAGTTCAATGGATATTGGAGTGATCCAGCCTCCAATCACTATTGCTCCCAAAACAAAGTTGTTCTACTATAAATAGAGGTTCTTTCTGATCAATTCAAGTACACAAAAGCATAGCAATACATGCTTTCCTCCAAATCACTCTAAAAAAACCAGAATATGCTTCTCTTGCAAGTCACTATCAAATTTTCAAATAGAGAGCAATTCCATAAAAACCAACCATCCTAACACCTCACATATGTCATATACAAGTGATCCATAAACTCATAACACATCTGGAACACCAGAATCACAAAGTCACAGTCTATTTACTCAAGCTTTTTGGCCTAGTTGCAGTTAGGGTACCACAACAAGTTCAAGGTTGTTTCAAACCATTCCAAGCTTTCAAACACACTACTTGAGGTCCAAGGAAGCTGTCCAGATCATCACACAACATCTGTAATACCTACAACTGAGGATTCGATTTCCTCTTGCAGAGGTAAGCCTGACACTCTCAAACTTCATAATCCATGCATCATAAATGTGTTTTCAAGTTACAAACATGTTTATGCACTTATGTAGAGTGTTTCCCCTCAATCAATTTTCTTGTAGCTATGGTGTATAGGATTTCATAGTGTTCTTGCATAAATTAGGGTTCTTGAGTTCATCTTTTGATTTCTCACTCCACACTTAATATAAATGCAATTAATCTATATCATTGGAATCCTTGTTCAAAAATACACAACTTTTGTGTTTACAAAAGTCAAAACATTGAGTAATCAGAGAGAAAAGTGAGGTTTTGCAAATCTGAGAGTTAGGGCACGCGTGAGGAAGAAGATGAAGTTCTTCACTCCATAATTCAAATATTTGAATTTTTGAATATTTTGATATTTTATTAATTGATTTCAAAAATTAATTTCTTTCTCAATTTTTATCATTTTTTATTGGTTCTTTTTTTAAAAATTCACAAAAATTGTAAGATATTTTATTCTACAAAAAAATCAAATTTATATTATTTATTTAATATAGTTAGAATTTTTGTAAATAATATCATTTTATTTGTTTCTTAACATTTTTAAATGAGATTTCCACCTTGATTTTTCAAATTCAAATGAATTTCAAGCTTTCATGTGATTAAACATGATTTTTCAAAATATTTTTCAAAGTTGACAACTTGTTTTTTAATATATTTGATATTTTATATCATTTTTTATTTAATTTCCGTTGAAATTTATATTTTTTAAATTCAAATTAGGGTTTTCCCCCAGTTTTGATTTTTTAAACTTCATTTGAAACACTTTTGGGCCTCTAATAGAGTGTAAGACCCATCCCCTTTGCAAATATATAATTTTGGGCCTCAGTTATTGTATAAGTCCCGATACGATTTTCAAAATAACGGTGTGATCACTGTTTTTCATCTGGGCATCTCCTTGAGCTTTAAGCCCCATCTCTTGTATAAAAATAATATTTTGGGTCTCTAGTAGAGTTTAAGACCCATTATTTCTTGTACACAAATAATTTTGGGCCTCAATCATTATATAAGTCCCTCAGTGGTTTTCAAAATCACGGCGCGATGGTCGCCTTTTCAAATAAATCATTTGGGCCTCTCCTTGAGTATAAGTCCCATTATTCTTTCTTCACAAACACTTTTGGGCCTCTAATAGAGTGTAAGACCCAACCCCTCTTTGTGCAAAAACAATTTTGGGCCTCTATTGTAGTATAAGTCCCACAACGTTTGTCGGTATTGCAGTACGATCAATGTTTTTAAATAAGTCATTTGGGCCTCAGTCATTGTATAAGCCCCAAAACTTTCTTTTCTTTTCAAAAACAACTTGTTTTTTTTTAAATCAAATTCAAGATTCAAGTTTTCTCAAAACTTTCTTCAATTTCTTCAAACCCTAATCAAGCATACAGTTGTAGTCAATACAACAAATCACAATATACTTGGGCTTCTTCTCTGAAGGTGTAAGTCCCCGCATCCTTTTCAATGCATATTTTTATATACCCGTCAACATAATTGTCTGTATATACTTGTGCATATCTTGCTTAGAGTTTTCCCCAACACTTAGATCTAAGTTTAGATCAAACCAGAGGTCACTTTCAACTTAGTTTAAAATTAGTTCCCTCATAGGAAATTCCCTATACAGTCTGCCTCCTCTTGGGCTTATACAACATGATAAAGAGAAAGACATTATTCCCGGTGAAACTTTTCTCAAGACTGTCAAACTTAGAAATATATGTATGCAAGAAATTCATTTCCCCAAAGAGGATTTATTCCCGGTGAAACCTCTTTTGAATTTCTTCAACCCTTAGAACTGTTCAACAGAGAAAGGACTTATTCCCGGTGAAACCTTTCTTGAACTTTTCTTAGGCTTAAACCCACAGGCTTCCTAAAAGCATCCCCGGCCTCCTCTTGGGCTTAGTACAAGGACCAACAGGCTTCTTAGAAGTTCCCCACAACCTCCTCTTGGGCTTAGTACAAGGACCCAAAGGCCTCCTAAAGGCATAGGACATAAATTAGTCATCCCTACTAGTTCAATCCTCAGGAGAGTCAAGAAATTCAAAACATTAGACCTTGCTAGGGTTGATCTTCATCTCTTAAACCCTCAGCCTCCTCTTGGGCATCATACAAAGACCCCTCTCTACACTAGAGCTTACCACTTCTGGAGAGACTTGGACAGTCTCAGCCTCCTCTTAGGCTTCATACAAGTAGACTTTGAAAGTGTCATCTCCTTTTGGACCTCACACAAAGACCCTCAAGTTTCCTGAAAGCACGGGAAAAATCCTGATCATTCCATCAGTACACTAGTCTCCAGCAGAGTTAAAACCTCCATAGGTTTTCAAACTCAATTTCAAACTTCTCTGACCCCTTAACAAGGCTTAAGCTTTCATTTTAAAATCCCCAACCAGGGTCAATTTACCATCAATAAATGTCCAATAGAATCAGAACCTCATGGTATATGATATTTCAACTCTTCCCAGCAAGAGTAATCCCTTTGGACCCCCCAACACAATACAGACCTGCTGCTCCTGGATTTCCAAAAATCCTCAGCAAGAGGTAGCCTCCTCTTAGGCTTTATATAAGAATTTCCCCAATCAGCCTCAACCTTGGGCTTTGTACAAGACAGATAAAACACTCCCCAGTGGAGTCATTTTCCTTCAGCCTCAACCTTGGGCTTTGTACAAGACAGATAAAACCCTCCCCAGTGGAGTCAGTCTTTTTTAGCTTTAACCTTGGGCTTTGATCAAGGCATACAAAAATCAACATCCCCTCAGATGAGACCATAAGTCCTCTCTGTAGGAGTATATTTCCTCTATACATCACATCTCAAAATAGACAATCAAAACCTTTTCCCAGATAATTGCTGTAAGTGGCACACTTGTTGATTCAAAATACAAGCTGGAGTACTTCCTTTATCCTGGCTAAAATTCATCTTTCATCTAACAGCTGTAAGTGGCAAGCCTCTAGATTCTATACATCCAAGCCAATGTCCCTCTCTTAGCATGAATGATTCATAAGGAAAAGTGGCATTACTCTACACTGAGTTAAACCTTTCTTCCTTCATGACATCCCTCTTATAAAGGAAATTATGGCATTACTGGATTCACATATCCCATTTAAATAATTTCCCTTATAATCAATTTCTCAACATTTGTGATGAATAGGTGAGATATTCTCCCTCTATAGATGACAAATTCTCTCTCAGTAAACCTTTTAGCTTCAATCTTGGGCTTTAAACAAGACACAAATACTCAGTTAGCTTCAATCTTGGGCTTTAAATAAGACACCAAATACCTTTCCTCCCATAGAAATAGAAGGAACTACGATTGCTCTGATTTCCCAGATTTCTTTACGGGAATATGTAGGCATAAGATTGCGAAATCTTAGCAAACACACAAATTAAAAACTTTAGGTCCAGTACCGTCCCAAAAACAACAAAAAACCCGAAAACAACAAAAACATTCTCTCAGCACTCCCAAAGGAGAAATTTTCCCAAGCCATAACAGATAAACATAAGAAAGCATTTCAAATTAATAGAGAAACATGCAATAAAGAGTTCCTATGGATAACCATATATACACTGGGTCTTAATAGCTTCCCTTTGTATAACCCGACCCTGATCCCTGATCTCTTAGCATTTGTTAAAGAAAACATTTACGTGCAAGGTTAGTTTTAGATATCTTCCCTTTCCTTTCCAGCTTCATAGGATAAATAAGAAATCAGAAAGTAGCACCCAAATCCCAACATTGAAGTAAGGTGGTCGCATCACAGACAAAATTCGCATGCTACAGGCTCCCACACCACCTGCTCCGATTTTTTCGATTTTAGATTTTTGAAAGACTTCCTAGAAATTTTTATTTTCTTTTTTATGGAATCTTCAAATATGTTTTCTTTCTCTTCATTAACAAAGGTTTTAAGGCATACTTCAACCATCTTCACCTTGATGTTAAACCGTGGTGATGTCAATTTAACCATCAACCATCTTGATGCTCTCTACCAAATTCAAACATAATTCACTAACTTTGATCAAATTCAAGACACCCTTGAATTTTGATCTCACCACTTGCATCCACTTGTTTCCAATTACCTTTTTATGCTATGTATTCTAACAAGCCTACAAACATGGTTTTTCAACGATCGTTGACTCCAACTATTTCGAATGCTTCCCTGAAGGTCGTTGTTTCTTAATTTTCCAATCCTTCAGCCACATTTAAAGCATAACACCCAAAACTAGCAGAATCATCCGTTTGAGATGTTACAATCTATCTCCTTACCTTATCATGAGTCCAATGATAATCACAGTCCTCTATAATTGTTTCCTCACTATTAATAGTATCCATAGTTGGAAACTCCACCTCAAACTAAGTTTTCTATGTTATAGTTTCTAAAAGGTTTATCCATAGGTTTTTACTCTTCTTCCTCTAAAGAAACTCCTTGCCAACCAAGTAAGCTGCTTTAGAAGCAGCCCAACCCTAAAAACTCAATAAAAAATCATAGGTCATATGCATATTTATCCCTTGTCTCCTGCAAAATTCATTATACACTTGTGAAACAGCCTCCAGAAAATCATAATGCCTTGACCTTAAATCCTACAGCTCTTTCTTGCCGTGAAAGCCATTACTGGTTATGATGAGTGAACAATAACATTGGAACCTTATAAAATATATAGACCACATATTTTAGACTATTTAGCAATAATCATTTCATCATGCGAAATCTTCAACACTCCACGTTCAACTCTAGTGCAATAGCCTAGATCATCAAACACAGTTATAGACAACAAATATCGCTAGAGTTTTGGAACATACCTTACATTGTTAAGAAGAAACTCACGATAATCAAACATTTTAAGTATGATCATACCAATTCCATGAATCTTTCAAACCTTATTGTCACAAAGGTGAACTGCTCCACCTTGAACCAGATTCAAGTTCTCAAAGTATTCTATTCTTGGACACATGTGATAAGAACAACCTGAGTCTATGACCAAACAATCTTATGTCTCCAAACTCAACCCCATTAGTGCATCTGCATTCTCATAACCACCCTTGTCCAGGCCAACCACAATTTAAACAAAATCATCATTAGCCTTTCTCTCAGGATAATCCATCTTAAAGTGATTGGTTTTCTGACAATTAATATATATTACCTTTGACTTGTCAACCCTCTTTGATTTGGAAAAACCTCTACGCTCACTTCCTCTTCTTGAGATACTCAAGCCTTCACCAATATCATCAATCTTCAAATATTTTGCTTTTGAAAATTCTTTGGATTTCACTGCCATCTGGACTTTATCCAAAGTAATAGTACATTCCTTACCATTAAGAATGGCATCCTTAAAGTGCTTAAATGATCTGGGTAATGAGCTGAACAAGAGTAAAACGTTGAAATCGTCATAAATCTTCACCTCAATATTCTCAAGGTCATTAATAATCTTGTGAAATTCTGTCAACTACTCCACTATAAATTTTTTCTAAACCATTCATAATAATTAGATTTGTTGTTTCAGACATAACCTGTGAGCCAAAACTTGGTTATATACAATGATAAAAGTTTTTCCCACATAGCAACCGTAGTTTGCTCACTAGGGATTTCTCTTAGAAAATTGTCCCCAAAGCACAAGATAATGACACTCCTAACTTTATCCACCATATCGGTCTTCAATCCTTGTGTAAGGGTTGCATGCATCAATGCCTCACCCTTCAAAGCATCAATGCACTTCTCTTAAATTAAAATTGCTAGCATCTGTACATTCCACAATCCAAAGTTATTTTTCCAGAAAATTTATCGATCTCCCATTTACCCATGGTGCTCACTTGCTTATAAGGTTCAATTCACATCAAGGAATTTTATGTGTGGGGACAAAGAACAATAAAAGCTGAAATAAATGGCATTCAATAATAATAATCAATAAACAATGAATTCACAAGAAGAAGATAAAATAAAGCGATAAACACAAAATAAAGGTATGTTTACCTAGTTTAATCAAATGATCTACGTGTGGAGGAGAGAGAAACTCTCCAATTCACTATACACAAAGAATTGTTACACGAGATTACAAATGAGTTACAAGAAAATAGTCTTCCAAGTTCCCAAGAACAAACCCTATTTTCTACCCAAGTGTTTCGCATCCTCTCAAACTCTTAATATAGTACTTACTTAAATCCAAGGTATTTGGGAGTATTTCCTGATCCCCTTATATAACTCCAAAGGTTTCCCAAAACCCTTGCCTTTTTAAGTTTACCCTTTGGAATTCCCTAAACCCTTATTTATCCATTTTGGTCTAAAAAGTCTAAAATTGTTATACTGTAATATCAGAAGAGATACATATTTGTAATTAAGAACCCAACAAACAAAGTCCAAAACATAACCCATTAGAAAATGGATACATGAACCAAACTGAAAATTCTCAAAACACGCAAACCGAGAAAACATGTTGAATGATTGAAAATCCCGAACTGTGTACTAACTGATCTCGATAGCCACCACCCTACCTACCGCGCCATCGTACAACCTCCGCCTCCGACCGTTGTACAGACACCATCGACTGCTTTCGTCGAATTTGACTCGCAACCCTCCCCCGCCGTCCACCAAACTTCCGCCGCCAATCCGCAGCACTACCGCTGACGCCGCCTTTCGATCACCGCGGCTCCGACGCCGAATCCTGATTATGGCCGCCGCCGCAATCCAATCGCCGTACCCTCGTCGGAATTTCACAGTTCCACCGCCGCTCGCTGCCTCTGGCCGCCGCCTCACAACTCTTACCCCACTTGCTCCAATTATTCTAGAGTTCAAATTCTCTAAATTTCTGAAATTTCTAATCTTTCTGGTTTATGCAATCTTCTTTTATTTATGTTCATAAAAAAAATTTAAGTTATAATTCAACAAGTTGTTATTATAATAGTACTAAATTATTTATTGTATAAAATATACATAGGATAATATTGATAATTTCTTTTAAAATAAATTAAAACATCAACGTAGGTCATATGAATAAAATATTTAGAAATTCATTAAAAATATATGTCGTACCCTAAATTTTGACCAGTAATTTACAGTCAATCTTAGAGACTCATTACTATTTTTTGGGTGTAATGACAGTAGTGTGTGTGGTTTAGATGTTAGGGCCTCTAACATATTTCAGTCTAGGCTTCTAAGAGTGTTAGTACTTCTAGACCCGTTTTAGAAATAATTGAACAGGAGGGGTACATTTCTAGGATTTTGGAATTTCTTTTTACTTATTTAAATACTAATTTGATAAGGGATTGGATGATTTGTTTAAAATTTAAATTAAATTTTTAGAATTATTGTGTTTATTTTAAATTTAAGTATATCATTAAGATTAAGGGGGGTTTTATTAGAGGTATTAAGGACTATTTTTATTATTGATTGTTTAATCTATTTATTAGCTATTTAATCTATTAGTTTTTAATTGAATTTAATTATTAAATATTTAGAGGAGGTTTGTAAATTAAGATTTTTTTAGTCATCAAGTAGGGAGGTTGGAGTTTAATTGTATCATTAAGATTAGTTGGAGAGTTGTTAGTACTATCATTAGGTTATTAAGTGAAAAATTAATCATATTAGTATTAGTATTAACTTAATTTAATTATTAAATTTTATGGAAGTCAAGGGTTTTCAGAATTAATTTAATTTTTCTTTTAAGGATTTATCAATGATGTTTATCTAGTGAGATTTAGAAAATTATGCTATTAAGTAGTGTCTGGTTTTTTAATCTGAAATTATTAAGGTTTATGATAATGAGGGAGAGGGACCGGTTTTTATTATCAATATTATTATTCTCGTTTTAGTCAAGGAGTCCTTTTTTATATATTATATATTTTTATTATTTGTGGGTCAAACTAATTGACCAGGGTGGGGTCTTTTTCTTCCCCAACCCTCAGACCCTAATTTCACGCGCAGAAATCAGGTCGGATCAAACCAGATTTAATTTTAAACAAAATTAATAGCTTATTTTCAATTAATTTTACAATCGAAATTGTACAAAATCAAAACCTTAATCTCTAAGTGTATGACAAAATCAAATCAAATATCAAAAAATTACACGATTCAGATCACAAACTTCCTAAAACAAAATCTAATCTAATTAATTCTAACCTAATTTCTAATGCCTATATAAACTAAAGAAAATTTCTGAGAAAGGGGACCCTAAGCTAAAGTTGTTGCTGCGCGAATCACCAAACCATCCACTGAAAGCTCGATCGGATAGAGGATTAGGGTTCATCGTCAGAACCCTAAGCCCCTGAGCAAAACCTCCAACAATCGTTACCTGCAAAAGAAAATAGGGAGATTAGAGACGGAATAAAGGAGTAAGAAAGAGGAAATGATATCAGCTTAATACGGACACGACAAGGGGAGGTAAACACGAGAATCACTTAGCTTTTGCATGTTTGATTATTGATTGTTGCGTGTTTAAAGTTTTTAGGGTTTTTGGATTTTTTTAGGGTTAGGGTTCTAAGGTATTAGGGTTAGGGTTCATACGACCAGGTTTAGGGTTCATAGAACCCAGTTAGGGCTCTTGGGGTTCTTGAGGTTTCTGGGTTTAGGATGAAGGTTAGGGTTAGGGTTCTTCACGAACCCTAAAAAACTATGTGGAATCTGGGTTGGGGTGGGGTTAGGGTTCATAGATGTTGAAGGTTTCGGTTGAAGCTCAACCGGAAACCTGGGTAAGACGGTGGTTTGGGGGGCGGCCGGAGGGAGAAAGTTAAAGAGAGGTGAGAGCGTCTGAGAGTTAGAGAGAGAGGGAGGAGCGAAGAGAGAGAAAGAGAAGTGAGAAATGAGAGAGTTCTGAAGAGAACTCCATTTAAATACCCCCTCTGGATAGCCACGTATGGTTGCCAAGTGGCATCCTTAAGAGAGTTGGATCGTTGACTCTGCTAGTCAATCTCCAGTCCCGTGAGCACGCGGTACACCGTACACCCCTTTTACTTCTCAACACGATCGTCCAGTGCACATACATTAAGATCCAAGGATGGATATCAAACAGAAGGATGATCGTCTGATCATCATCCAATGCTCATGAGAGAGTCAATCGTTGACTCTCTCCTTGGTGAGCTCTCTCAAGTTTTGGATTTAGCTGATGGACCTTGCGCCCAGATTGCTATTCGCACCCTTTTACCTGGCCGGTTACTAATTCAGTATAATTTACACCCCCTGGGATTTTATTTATTTTAATTAAATTAAATCCTTAATTTAATTATTAATTGGAGATTAACGGGAAAATTAGGAGTAAAAATATGATTTAGGGTTTATAATTAGGGGGAAATTTAATTAGGGATTTTATTTATTATTATTTTGGTGTTTTTGGGAATGTTTTGGGGTTTTAAAATTTAAATAATTAAATATTTTTTTTTATTATATACTGGGTTTTAAAAATAGGGAAAATTACTTGCTTAAATTAAATTTTATGTAAATCTGGATTTTATGAAAAATATATTTTTGAATTGGAAATTATATTGTTTAATTTGAATGTATTTTGGGGATTAAATATTATATTGGAATTATTTGTATTGTTGGGATACATAAAATTTGGGGTAAATAAATAGGAATTAACGATAAAACATGGTCTTTATTTTATAATTTGTTACTTTTTTTCATTTCATAAATAAATTGAAAGAGATATTTTACAATAATTTGAGGAATAATCAAGGGATATTAAAAGGTTTTATAATTAAATAACGTGGGTTTTTTAATTTGGAGTTTAATTTACAATTTTGGTTTTAGTATAATAAATTAGGTTTTATCTACATAAATTTAGATTTTATTTATTAATTTGGGTTTATAATATTTTACCCTTTTTTGTGGCTTAAAAATGTGGGTTTATTATGAACTATGGGTTTATAATTTTTGGGATTTAAAATATGGGTTATTATTTTTTATATTGAGTTTTAATTTTTAAAATGGGGGATTTATTTGGGAAAGATTATTGTTATAATTTTGTTTAAGAATTAATAGGATTAAAGATATTTCTATTAGTTGTTTTCCTTGTGAATAATTAAAGGAATTCTTTTTTTGGGATAAGGGATTTATAATAAAATTATAGGAATTATAATTTAAACATTAAGGGATTATTATAAGGAATTAAAAGGGATATTTAAGGAATTAGAACAAGGGATAAAACTCTTCGTCCGAGAGTATAAATAATGGATGGGATTTGGGGATAAAACTCTTAGGTTCCAAGAGTATAAATATAGGCCATGGAATTAGGATTTTGGGGATAAAACTCTTAGGTTCTAAGAGTATAAATATAGGCCAAGGGATTGGGATTTAAGGGATAGAACTCTTCATCCAAGAGTATAAACGATAGATAGGATTTGGGATAGAACTCTTAATCCGAGAGTATAAATAAAGGATTAGGATTAGGATTAGGATTAGGAATAGGAATAGGCGTAGGGGATATGGGAGGTGAACTACGGATACTCTAATCCTTCAAATTGAAGGTACGTAGGCATAGGGTTGTAAACCCTAGCGAGTACAATAATAATAAAAAACTTAGGGTCCCTTCTTCTTCTTTGTATAATAATAGGATTTTTTTTTAAATAAATATAAATAGTCAAACATTCAAGTAACAAACAAACATACCCTAGAACTTAAGGAGGATCCCATTGAGTACAATGAAAGTGAAGAGTGCCTAACACCTTCCTCTCGCTTAACCGACTCCCGAACCTTAGTGTCTCTCCCTTAGGAATTAGGTTTTATCATTATTTTTCTGTCCCTTAGGACGAATAAAGGATGATGGCGACTCGATATTTTTACCGGCCGCGACAGCTGGCGACTCTGTTGGGGATGTCCTTTATTGAGAGTCCGTCCTAACCTTAGGTTTTAGGGTCCTTGTTTGTTTGTCTTGGTTGTTTGCTGTTTTGTTTATATATTTTCATGATTATTATATGTTTTATTTTTTGTTTTTTTATTATATTTGTTATTCATATTGATTATTTTGTCATCATGCATTGGATTGGGATATTGTGATGTGTGAAGCTAAAACCCAAGCTTGGAGGATACCCTAAGTTAGGACGTGGAACGGAAATGTTATTGAAGGGATGTAACATCCCGACAATGCATTGATGCCACACTCAGATAGACTCTCCAAAGGTGTCTTCATGGTAAGGCTAGCCCTTAACATAGTTGATGATTTGGATGTGGTCCAAGATTCTGAGGACCTTTAGTATACCCTATCAACTCATGGAGACCCCCAGGTATTCAACCCTCATGGGTCATTACTAGGGTCTTCCTAGATGAGACTTATCCCAAAGGTTTACCGTAGGAAGGCTTGATCCTTCTCATGGCAAAACGAGGGTATAGTCTAAATTCTAGGGATATCATGACAAAAAAAAAACAAAAACTGTATATCTTACATGTGAGGGGATTGGGTAGATAAGACTTAGATCTAAACCATTGTAGGGAGCCTACCTAATTAGGGCCATGCTTGCATTTCACCTTACCTTGACTAAATAAAAATACTTAATTAAAATATTCATTCATCATTTTCATGAAAATATTTTTTTTGCATCACAGGAATCTTAAAGTTTAAAAAAAAAAAGAGCAAAGAAAAGAAATGAAGTTTGGAAAGAGAAAAACTATTTCAATCAGTGTGAGGAAATATGATATCGAAGGGCTAAAAATGTATGCCATGGGGTTACCTGATGGAAGGAGGAAATCTATTATCCGAAAGTATGGGAAGGTCTTGGACCTTGTGACACTTCCCGTTCGAGAAGAAGGGTTAACAACACTAGCTCAGTTTTATGACACCGAGTTAAGGTGCTTCTAATTTCAAAATTTCCAAATTGCTCCCACTCTTGAAGAATTCCGTAAGATTTTGGAATTCCCTATAGCAAGAAAGGTTCCATTCATGGAGATAGGATACTGCCCTTCACTAAGGGAGATTGCTGAATATTTTCACATCCGTGAAGATATTTTGAAGAACAATGTGAGGTTTCATGAAGGTTTCCATGGCTTCTCAAAGGGTTTTTGGGAAAGGAAAGCTAGTGATTATGCCATTGCCAATGATTGGAAAATGGTGGATAATATTATGATGCTCCTCATCTTCGGTTTGATCTTTTTCCCGAGTGCGAAAGATTTTGTGAATATGGTGGCCATTAATATGTTCTTAGCTACAACCATTGGCGAACAAGATCCTACAACGGCTCTCCTAGCAGATGTTTATTATACCCTCCACCAAAGACATGAAAAGAAGGGAGGAGCTATGATATGTTGCGGCCCATTACTATATAAATGGCTCAGTTCACACTTAGTAAAGGGTATAGATGACCTGGGTCAAATGACCGGGCACGCGTGGTCTCAATACTTGGTTTCTCGCGTCGATACCGATATCATGTGGTTCCCAAACGTCCTCAACCGTGAAGACTTGATCTTAGGTTGTGGGAATTATTTTAATGTGCCTTTAATTGGATCAAGAGGGTGCATAAACTATAACCATATTCTAGCCATGAGACAATTGGGCCACCCCTTAGCATACAAACCTGAAGATAAACTACTAAAGGGTTTTATTTTGCAAGGTAAGGTAACCAGGGATCATCCTACGGTTGTGGAAATTATTCAGGCATGGAGACATTGTATTAAGGGTAAAGGTAGTCTCAAGAGACCGAGGGAGGAATCCATGATACCTTATGACCAATGGATGAAGGAGAGGGTGCAAATAGTAAAGTTGCCTTTCACTTTGCATTACCCCGTTGGGCCAAAAGCTCCTACTATGATTTCCATGGAAGAGGTAGAGAAGCTCAAAGAGACTGTCCTATAATTGGGGAAAGAAAAAGAAGAGTGTGAGGGTAAATTCTACCAAGCTACACGAGAAAGCAGTCAATTGAGAAGGAGCCTCGATGAAGCTTTGGAGCAGTCAAGGATTAATGAAGGGATAGCCCAAATGGAGGAAGGGAAGAAGGAACGAGCTTACGCTGACCTTCAAGCCTTAAGTTCAAGTCTCAAGGACCACAAGGAGGAGTTAGATAGAGCCTGGCGTCAAAGAGATGAATGGAAGGACATATGGCTAACATCTACGCAAAGGGAGTTCAAGGAGGGATGCGATAGGCGCATCCAAAACCTAGAGGCCGAAGTCCATAGCTTGGCCAACGCTCTTCTCGAGAGCAAAAGGCAAGCTTTGGATGCAACGTTACGGATAAGATCCGCCGAAGAACTTCTTGCCTTATGGCCAGAAGGATGGAGGGAAACTCAGGAGGAGAACCGAGAGCTTAGAAGACTATACGAGGAGCTTGAGGAGTCTTATGAAGAACTTAGGGAGTGAGGCACCTATGTTGAAGAACATAATCAACAATTAGAGCGTACCACTGCGGAGGACAGGGAGATTATGGCAGAGTTGTAAAGAAAAGAGGCGTATTATCGAGAAAGATATCAAAAGTTGGTTATACTATCCAACGATCTGATTCATGAGATCCCTCGAAGCTTAAAAGAGGCGGAATACATGGCAGACATCTTCAAGCCCAAAGAAGAGATCACAGATTTTCTTAGGCTTTGTCGTGAAATTGTAGAGGAGTTTAGGGCAAGGATTAGGAGGCGGATTTAGTTTTTCTATGTAATGGTTTCTTTTGTTAGTTTATTTATCTTTCAGTTATGAATAATTTAAGGGTTTACCCTTAGTTTGGTCTCCTTATGTAATGAATAGGGCTTTGACCCTCACACTTTCTTTTTGCAATTAATAAAAGTATTGGAATCTCCATTAGTCTTGGCTTTGCTCTCAATAAATAAAGGTTTAAGATTCCTATAACAAAAATAATTTCTGCATACTCATACATTCATGCATGCATAAAAACATAAATCTTTTTAAATAAAAAAAGGGCATCAAACAGAAATCATTTTTTCAATATCTTCTCTCAGAATCATTATAACAATCTGGCGTCTCGACCCTACACCCGCGCCCACCAAAAGAAAGATATGGAACAATTGGAACAGAACCAAGCTGCTCTAAGGGGAGATGTGGATGCGGATAAAGGAAATCTGGAGGAAATGAAGGACAAACTTGACCAACTGACTCGATCAATTCAGAATTTGATAGCAAGAGACACTGAGGCTAGCAACCGTAGGAGTGTCCCTACTCCTCCTCCCCAGTATGAAGATAATAATCCTCTCTTGGGATTTGTGGCTGACTTGGAACGTGAAGCATTGGAGGCTGGTAAAGGGAAGACTAGCACTCAGCCTCCTGGAGGGTCTGTACCTCCGCCTGAGCTTAATGGAGAATCACGACCTACCCAGATACCTGTCGCTCGCGAAGTTTCTGATGACTGGCACCTCCAATATGGTGAGGAAGATTCAAGAGAGGTGGCTCATGAGACCAAATTAGCTACCGTTGATGGAAGAAGGGTTGATGACAAGTATAAAATAATTGAAGAGCGATTGAGAGCGGTGGAAGGATTCAGTGTCATAGGGGTTGATGCCTTGGAAATGTGTCTGGTACCCGATGTGGTCATACCTCCCAAGTTTAAGGAACTTAACTTCGAGAAGTATAAAGGGGTTAGTTGTCCGAAAAACCACATCCGGATGTTCGCCCGAAAGATGGGTGGCCATGCTACTAATGAGAAGCTAATGATACACACTTTCCAAGACAGCCTTAGTGGGGCGTCTTTAGACTGGTACATGCAATTGGAGAGGACTCACATTAAGACTTGGGAAGACCTTGCAAGCGCCTTTCTGAAGCAGTACAAATACAATGTGGACATGGCGCCTAATCGTATGCAAGTACAAAACATGTCTCAAAAAGGGAATGAATCTTTTAAGGAATATGCCCAGAGATGGAGGGAACTAGCCTCTCGTGTACAACCTCCATTGCTGGAAAGTGAGCTGGTAGATATGTTCATGGGAACACTGCAAGGGTTATATTACAAAAAGATGATTGGGTCTGTCTCAACTGGATTTGCGGATTTAGTTATCATTGGGGAAAGGATCGAGAATGGATTAAAAAGCAGAAAGATTGGAAAGTCGTCTTCCATTCAGCATAACAACAAAAGATACTCTGGAAACAACTCAAAGAAGGGGGAGGCCAACACCATTTCTGCTGATAGGTATACTCAAGTACCTTATAACCCTTATGTGGCGACTACAGCCTCTAGTCAAGCGTCTCCTGCACTCCAAATCCAACAGCCAAGGGCGCCACCTCCGCAAAATCAACAGCAACAGAAGTACCCTCGAAGGGAACAAAGGAGGCCTTGGAAGGACTTTGACCCTATACCCACCACATATACTCAGATCCTGCCAATGCTAATCCAAAGAGGATTGGTAGAAATCAAGCCGTTAGGGCCCCCTCCTACGCCTCTTCCTTGAGGGTATGACGCTAATGCTAGATGTGATTATCATGCTAGATCGCCAGGGCATACGACTGAAAAGTGTCTAGCCCTCAAGTTTAGGGTGCAAGATTTGTTGGATCAGAAGGTTATCAATTTCACTCATGATAATCCAAATGTAGGAGATAATCCTTTTCCAGGGCATGCTGGGCCAACTGTCAACTCCATTGAGGGGCTGGGAGAAGATGTCTTAATTAAAGGGGTAAACCAAGTAAATACCTCTATGGCGAAAGTGAGGGAAGTATTAATTGGGTATGAGGAGTTTGAAGAGCTGGATGGTGACTACAAGGATTACGCGTTTGATCCCTATAACTGTAAGAAGATGAAGAGGATCTTCCAACAATTAATGGACCAAGGGATAGTACAGATTGGGTACTTAAGGAGTATGAATGAGGTGGCTGCCTTAGAATCCCAGGGGCATGTACCTTCTGAGATTCGGTACCAGAAAAGGGAAGTTGCGACTCCCATTCAAATACCAGTTCCAAGGTCTGCACCAGCACCCATTCAGGTACAAGTTCCAAGTCCTACACAAGCACCCATTCAAATACCAGTTTCAAGGCCTTCACAAACTCCTATTCAGATATCAATTCCGATACCTGCAAGAATACCAATTCAAATACCGGTTCCGGCACCAGTCAAAGTTCCTGTGCCTGCAAGGTCAGAAGGCCCCATCACTTTCCATGTTCCAGCACCATTTCCATATGAAAGTACTAAAACGGTACCTTGGAAATATGACATCACTGCATCCGTAGGAGGAAAGCCTATAGTACCATCACCAGTCGTTACTAACATAACTGGTATTGGCGGAATGACCCGCAGCAGAAGAGTATACTTCTCTGAACAACCTAAGAAGAATGCCCCTGAAAGCTCAAAGGGGAAAGAGACCACAAATGCGGGTGAAGGGTCTTCCAAGAAGAATGTATCCCAAGAAGATGCCGAGGAATTCTTGAGACTCATAAGGAAAAGTGACTACAGGGTGGTGGACCAATTGAGTCAAACACCTTCCAATATTTCCATCCTATCACTATTATTATGCTCGGAGGCACATAGGTAATCCCTGCTGAAGATCCTGAATGAAGCCCACGTCACTAAAGATATATCAGTGGATCAGTTCGATGGAGTGGTCACCAATATCGCCGCCAGTACTTGTCTGGGTTTCAGTAGCGAGAAATTACCCCCCGAGGGGCAAACACACAACAAAGCCCTGCATATATCAGTCAAGTGTCAAGACACTATTCTTTCAAGGGTGCTAGTGGACACGGGGTCTACTCTAAATGTCATGCCTTAGGATACCCTCATGAAATTAATATCCGTAAGGACCTTTATGAAGACTAGTTCCTTGGTTGTTAGGGCGTTCGACGGTTCGAAAAGAATGGTAATTGGGGAGGTAGACATACCTACAATGGTGGAGACACATACCTTCATGATCACTTTCCAAGTCATGAACATCAACCCGTCCTACAGTTGTCTTCTAGGACCCCGTCCTACAGTTGTCTTCTAGGACGACCATGGATTCATGTTGCGGGCGCAGTAACTTCCACGCTTCATCAGAAATTAAAGTTCATATCTAGGGATAAATTAATAATTGTCGATGGGGAGGAAGACATGTTCATTAACCATCTCTCGACCTTCAGATACATAGAAGTGTATGGGGAGACATTTGAGATACCTTTCCAAGCTTTGGAGGTTGCAACGGTCAGTCGTAAGCAAGTCGCTCGACAAGAGGAAAGGCCAAGAAGGATCACAGACTTAATCCAGAATGGGGATACCAGGGGCTGGGGTAAGGTGATAGAGATACATGAAAAGAAGGATTAATTCGAGGTAGGATACAAACTTGCTAATAAAGGGGTTCAAAAGACTCGTCAAATGACATTTCCTCCTCTCGAAGAAACTTTCCATAATGCCGAATTCTGAGATGAAGATCAAGTGACTGCAATTGAAGAGGAAAATAAGGGGATACCAGATTGGGTGTGCCACTGCTCACCAGATACAATTCTCAACAATTGGAAGGCCATCGAGATTCCCGAGATGATTTCTGTTTCGAAGTAATTTACTCTTTTTTATTAAAATAATAATAAGTCCCTTGTTATGCCCAAGGCAAGTGGACAAAGCTTTGTAGGGCCACCTTTTGTTTCATTGAATTATTGAATAATAAAATCGCATTTTTGTTTTCAATCAAGATCCTTTTCTTTGTTACTGTTTTTTCAAAATGGCAATACACTTTCTTTTAGTAATTTCACTCCCATCGATTCAAAAAATAATAAACAATAAAAATCTCCCTCGTGCAAATTTAAAAATGAACCTATTAAAAACGACACTGCTATAATTTCTTACAACTTCGAGTTCCCGATTAACCAAGCGGAAGAGGGTGATGAGGACGATTGTGAACTCCCTGAAGAGTTTGCCAGACTATTAAAGCAAGAGGACAAAATAATACAACCTCATCAGGAACCAGTGGATGTGATCAATCTGGGAACTGAAGAGGACAAAAAGGAGGTTAAAGTCGATGCTTCTTTAAACAGGGATGTAAAGGAAAAATTTATCCAGCTGTTACAAGAGTATGTGGACGTGTTCGCTTGGTCTTACCAAGATATGCCCGGGTTAGATACGGATATTGTTGAACATAAGTTACCGCTCAAACCTGAATTCCCACCGGTTAAACAAAAGTTAAGGAGAACTAGACCGGATATGACTCTCAAGATCAAGGAAGAGGTTAAAAAGCAGTTCGACGCAGGGTTCTTAGCCGCGGTGAAGTATCTTGAATGGGTGGCCAATATCGTACCTGTACCAAAGAAGGATGGGAAGGTCAGAATATGCGTAGATTACTGAGACCTCAACAGAGCAAGTCCCAAAGACGACTTTCCACTTCCCCACATTGACGTGCTGGTGGATAACACTGCTCAATTTTCAGCCTTCTTATTTATGGATGGATTTTTCGGATATAACCAGATCAAGATGGCTCCCTCCGACATGGAGAAAATTACTTTTATCACTCCCTGAGGAACCTTATGTTACAAGGTAATGCCATTCGGGTTAAAAAACGTTGGGGCAACATATCAAAGGGCAATGGTAACCCTCTTTCATGACATGATGCACAAGGAAATAGAGGTTTATATGGATGATATGATCGCTAAATCACAGACCGAAGAGGACCACATCGTCAACTTACGAAAGTTGTTCGAACGGCTGAGAAAGTTTAGGCTACGACTAAATCCTGCGAAGTGCACTTTTGGAGTCAGATCCGAGAAGGTGTTAGGGTTCATAGTCAATCAAAGAGGTATAGAAGTCGATCCCGACAAAGTAAAGGCCATTCAAGAAATGCCAGCTCCGAGGACAGAAAAAGAAGTGCGTGGATTCCTGGGGAGATTAAATTACATTGCAAGGTTCATCTCACACCTTACTTCTACTTGTGAGACAATCTTCAAGTTGTTAAGGAAAGGTCAAACCATCGAGTTGAATGAAAAATGTCAAAATGCCTTCGATCAAATTAAGGAATATTTGCAAGAACCACCCATATTGGTGCCACCGGTACCTGGAAGACCACTCATAATATACCTAACAGTGCTGGATAATTCGATGGGTTGCGTACTTGGGCAGCAAGATGAAACAGGGAGAAAAGAACACGCAGTCTACTATTTGAGTAAGAAATTCACTGATTGCGAATCCAGATACTCACTTTTGGATAAGACCTGTTGTGCTCTTGTATGGGCCGCCCGCCGATTAAGACAATACATGGTGTGCCATACTACTTTATTGATATCTAGAATGGACCCCATCAAGTACATATTCGAGAAGTTTGCAGTGACTGGGAGAGTGTCTCGATGGAAAATGTTACTGACTGAGTATGACATCCAGTACGTCACCCAAAAGGCAATAAAAGGGAACGTATTAGCCGATCATCTCGCTCATCAACCAGTGGACGACTATCAACCTATGCAATTTGATTTTCCCGATGAGGATGTGATGGTTGTAAGAGATGATGATATCCCAGACTCGTACAAAGGACCTGAGCCCGGATCTCGATGGAAGCTTATATTCTATGGTGCCTCAAATGCAGAGGGACATGGGGTGGGGGCTGTCATAACTTCCCCAACGGGATTCCATATACCTTTCACGGCGAGAATATGCTTCACATGTACTAACAATATGGTAGAATACGAGGCGTGTATCTTGGGAATCAGCGAAGCCATTAACCTCGGAATCAAGATCTTAGAAGTGTATGGAGATTCGGCTCTCGTCATCAATCAAGTCAAGGGAGAATGCAGAACACTTAATGCTAAACTAACTCGATATCGAGACTATGTCTGGAAAATAATCACCTACTTCGATGAGATCACTTTCCATCATATTCCTCAAGAGGAGAATAACCTGGCAGATGCCTTGGCAACTCTAGCATCTATGTTCAAAGTCAAATGGTACAATGAAGCGCCGGCTATAAGAATCAATCGTCTGGATGAACCAGCTTACTGCGCAGCAGTGGAGGTTGAAGTGGATGATAAACCGTGGTTTCACGACATCAAACAATTTCTCCAAAAATAATAATATCCTGCAAATGCCTCAAGTAGGGATAAGAAAACGCTTAGAAGACTGGCAGCTCAGTTTTTTTCTCGACGGGGATGTACTTTATAAAAGGAATCATGACATGGTGTTGCTCAGGTGTCTAAATGGATATGAACAGGACATGCTTATCAGAGAAATCCACGAGGGATCCTTTGGAACCCATGCAAATGGGCATGCAATGGCTAAAAAGATCCTCCGAGCAGGGTATTATTTGCTAACTATGGAATCAGACTGCTTCAAATATGTCAAGAAGTGCCACAAGTGTCAAATCTACGCGGATAAAATTCAAGTGCCACCAACCCCTTTGAACGTCTTAACTGCTCCGTGGCCTTTCTCTATGTGGGGAATAGACATAATTGGGATGATCAATCCGAAAGCATCGAACGGACACCGATTAATTCTAGTTGCTATTGACTACTTCACTAAATGGGTAGAGGCTACTACTTACACTAATGCGACAAGATAAGTAATTGCACGATTCATCAAGAAAGAGATAATTTGTCGCTATGGAGTTCCCAACAAGATTATCACAGATAATGGGCTTAATCTAAACAACAAGGTATGGATGAATTGTGCGAGAGCTTCAAAATCGATCACCATAACTCATCGCCATATCGACCGAAGATGAATGGCGCGGTAGAGGCAGCCAACAAGAACATCAAGAAGATTATCCAGAAAATGGTGAAGACCTACAAGGATTGGCACGAAATTCTCCCTTTCGCACTACATGGTTACAGAACCTCAGTTCGTACTTCAACAAGAGCTACTCCTTTTTCCCTGGTATATGGCACATAAGCGGTACTCTCGATGGAAGTAGAAATCCCCTCACTAAGGGTTATAATGGAGGCTAAGCTAGATGAAGCGGAATAGGTATAAAACAGATTTGATCAGCTGAACCTCATAGAGGAAAAGCGCATGGCTGCTATATGTCATGGGCAATTGTATCAGCTGAGACTCAAAAGGGCATTCGACAAGAAAGTTCGTCCTCGCCTATTCGAAGAAGGAGACTTGGTGTTAAGGAAAGTGCTACCCATCTATAAAGATCCTCGGGGTAAATAGGACCCGAACTATGAAGGACCATATGTCGTAAAAAGTGTTTTCTCTGGTGGAGCTTTGATGTTGACTACTATGGATGGAGCGGATTTACCACGACCGGTGAATTCCGATTCAGTCAAAAAATACTATGCATAGAAAAAGAGGATAAGAGCCCGCTAAGTCGAAAACCCTAAAGGGTGACTTAGGCAAAAATTAGGGCGTCCCGGTGGATTGAAAACTTGAAAGAGCAATCCAGGAAAAAATTAGGGACTTAGGTAAAAAAATAAAACCCGATGAGTCGAAAACCCTAAAGGACGGCTTAGTCAAAAAAGGGTATATCATTCTGGTGGACTAAGACTCGAAAAGAGCGGTCCAGGAAAAATTAAGGATATCCAAAAGGCATATGACTGAAAACACTCTCCCCACAGGAATTCAGAAAGGAATGATCAATCCAGCCGTCATCTTCAGAAGTGAAGTGTCATGGCCTCGAAGACTTAGGGATATTAGTTTGTGTTTGAATTCAATAGGATCATAATTAAATTTGTATTTTATTATTTCCATTTTTTCACCTTTTTAGATTTGTAGTCATTCCTCCGTATGAGGATTACTTTCCTTATGTACTATTGCCCGTTTATGGGCCCATTTTCAATAAATAATATTTTCTCTGCTTTTCAATTATTCCGCTTGATTACAAAATGTCGATTAATTACTGTCGCGGTCGGCAAAAATATCGAGTCGCCATCATATTTTTTTTAAGGGAAATAAATGTAAACCTAAAAATCCTTATCCTAAGGGTAGAGATTCCAAAGGTTCGGGAGTCGGTTAAGTGAGGGGAAGGTGTTAGGCACCCCTCACTTCCATTGTACTCAATGGGATCCTCCTTAAGTTCTAGGGTATGCTTGTTTGTTTGTCTAAATTATTTATTTTCAAAAAAATCCTAAGTTTTTTATAATTGTACTCGCTAGGGTTTACAACCCTATGCCTATGTACCTTCAGTTTTGAAGGATCAGAGTAACCTTAGTTCACCTCCCCTATTCCTACCCCCTAAATCATATTCCCATTTCTAATCCTAAACCCAATCCACTATTTATACTCTTGGATAAAGAGTTCTATCCCTTATCCATTGTTTATACTCTTGGATGGAGAGTTTTATCCCTTAATCTATATTTATACTCCTAGATAAAGAGTTTTATCCCTTAATCTATATTTATACTCCTAGATAAGGAGTTCTATCCCTTATCTATTATTTATACTCTCGGATGGAGAGTTTTATCCCTTAACCAATATTTATACTCTCGGATGGAGAGTTTTATCCCTTATCCAATATTTATACTCTCGGATGGAGAGCTTTATCCCTTATCCAATATTTATACTCTCGGATGAAGAGTTCTATCCCTAAATCCCTTTGGTCTATGTTTTAACTCTTGGAACCTAAGAGTTTTATCCTAATCCATTTTTTTATACTCTCGGATATCAAGAGTTTTATCCCTAATCCATTTATTTATACTCTCGGATATCAAGAGTTTTATCCCTAATCCATTTATTTATACTCTCGGATATCAAGAGGTCTATCCCTAATCCATTTATTTATACTCTCGGATTTCAAGAGTTTTATCCCTAATCCATTTATTTATACTCTCGGATATCAAGAGTTTTATCCCTTATTTAGGCTCTCGGACCAAGAGCTTTATCCCTTGACTTTATATCCCAAAAAGAACTCCTTCTTTAATTTCATATTTACCAACAAAACAAAATTCCATAAATAGACTAAACCCCAAAATGCCATTTAGTGCTACAGAAAATGAATCCCAAATTATTCCAAAGTGATTTCGAAATTTTCAATAATCCCAAGAACAATATTTTAATCCCTAATTAATATCTAACCTAATTAAATAATTAAATTAAGTTATTAATTTAATTATCCAAAACCCTAAAACCCTAATTCTAAACCCCAATTAATACTTAATTAAATAATTAAATTAATTTATTAATTTAATTAATTAAAAACCTACAAATCCTATTTTCTAAACCCTAATTAAAATAATATTAAGTTATTAAATTAAGTTATTAATTTAATTATAATAACCCAAAAATCCTATTTTTTTTACCCTAATTAAAATTTTCCCTAATTAAATAATTAAAATAAGTCATTAATTTAATTATTAAAAAACCCTATTCCTTATTTCTTATAAACCCTAATTAATATTTAATCTAGTTCAATGATTAAATTAAGTAATTAATTTAATTATTAAAATCCTACAACCCTCTTTTCTGTAAAATCCTAAATCAATAATTAACCCCATTAAATAATTAAATTAAGTTATTAATTTAATTATAAAGGAAAACCCTTAATTAAAAAGACCCAATTACATAATTAAATTAAGTTGTTAATTTAATTAATTAAAAAACCCTAAGTAAAAAAAAACTTAATCAACTAATTAAATTAAGTTATTAATTTAATTACATATATAAAGAAGCTAAAACCCTAATAAAATAATTAAATTAAGTTATAAATTTAATTATCTAAAAACATAATACCCTAATTAACATTTAACCTAATTAAATAATTAAATTAAATTATTAATGTGGTATCGCGGCGGAGGATTCTCGTGCGAGATCTCCGGTCACGGCAAGGGTGCGCGGCCGGGACGGCGAAGTCGTCGGTGCTGCGACGGCGGCGCGATGAGGGGTTGAGGCTGCGATTCGCGGGGGTCGCGGTCGGAGTCGCAGATCCGGCGATAGTGGAAAGTCACCGGCGGAGGAAAGATTAAGTGGTGCGCGGATCAGACCCGTACGGTTTTCCGGTGAGGAGTCCAAGCTTCCGACATTAAAGAGGACACATATTCATTTTACTATTTTTATTATTCTTCTTTTCACCCTTTGGTTTG
Organism: Lathyrus tuberosus; assembly: GCA_022829125.1. NCBI lineage: Eukaryota > Viridiplantae > Streptophyta > Magnoliopsida > Fabales > Fabaceae > Lathyrus > Lathyrus tuberosus. Next base: position 2,983,857 of record JALAZF010000152.1, on the reverse strand, counting down.
ATTCTCCTATTGTTCTCTTCGGTTGTGATTTATGTAGAATTTTGGTTCAAGCACGGTTTTTGTTTCAAAATTTAGTTAATTTTTTCTGGTATGTATTAGATATTAGACTAATATCAAGAGTAAATTTATCACCATCTTGAATAGCTTGCCTATGACTCCCAGTACAAATATTCTATTTTTAATTATCCCTGTTACTTTTTGATAACTCACAAGGTACTAAAGAAAATAACCCATTATTTGATATGCCAACTTATAGTTTGATCCAAACCAAGAATATTATTAATAATATATATAGTGAATCACATTTACTAAAACAACCTGAGAGACGTCACAAAAACAGTATGGATAGGAGGACCTTTATAATATGTTTTTTACTATATACATAATTCATGAATTTTTGTTAAAAGAAATTGATTTAGAAACAAGACATAAAAAAAATGTTTAAGAATGGATGATTTTATGGTTTATAGTTTACTATACATAACAGAGATTTACAAGTTTTCATACGTAAGAATCTATATAACACACAACATAATATTTAGAAATTAACGGCCCGAAAGTTATCGGGGAGAAGAATCCCACTTTCTTTGTCCGTATTCCTTCTCCTTTGATTCCTTTTTCCCGAGCTATTTATTCCCTCTCCTTTGGTGCAAGATCCTTTTTCTTTTCTCTTTTTCTTTTGCTTGTAGAATGTTTAGGGTTTTATTGTTGTTGTTCTTCAATGCGAAGAGCAACAACTTTAGGATGATAATTTTCTGTAAACCGTGGATCCCCCCAAAAAGTGTGAAAATGAGACTTATTTATACTAAATAAAATTAGGTTAGTAAAAAAAGGAAAAACATAAATGATAATTAAATTCATTATTAGCCCTAATGATTATTTTAATTTTGACTTGCAAAAAATAGAAAAATAAAAAATAACAAATTTCCTTATTCATGTTTTTATTATATTTATGATTTTTGGCTATTTTATGCATGAAATTATGATTTTAATGAAAAAATTAAAGATTTTCTTAAAAATGCAATAATAAAAAATACGAAAATTAATAATAAAATGATAAAAAAAAAATTATTTTTTGACTTTTTAAGATTAAAAGTGAAAAATAGAAAACGTTTGTAGTAAAGGAAAAAAAACTAAAATCGGAGGAGGTGGGATTCAAACTCAAACCCTTATGCTTGTACATCCTTCCCCTATAGTCCCTACCAAATAGGCTATTGTATTTAGTCAAAATGAAATGCCACTAATAAATTACCTACTTAATGAGTTATTTAACTTTACTGAATAATTCTAATTAATTTCTAACTAATAATAATAGCTACTAAAAATAATAGACTTGTTCTAAATATTCTTCTAATAGGTTAGTCCTAATTTTTCTAAAATGATTATGCTATCCTAATTAGTTGATTAAATCAAACTATATGTTAAATAAGAAATTAAAATTGGACCCTAAAAAGCTTTAAAATAACCACTAAACCATGACGATATCAAAACTCCTAACATGTTCAAAATGGTCCCCCTATGACCTTTAAGGCTATAATTTTGATGAGATGACTTGTATGGGACTCTGGACATGTACGTAATATAAACTCTAAGCTAGCTAAAAGTAAAAAGAATGGTGGTCAAAATTTGGGGTACGACAATTACAAAATAACGCATTGAAATATTGGGTATAATTAAAAGCTTTTAAAAAGGAAAATGTATTTTACTTCGATTTCAAAACATTAAAGGGATCATATTCTTCTAATTTAAGCATGGAGTCTGTACATTAACAGTTTTTGCGGTGAGAATCGGATAACAAGCTATTAATTAACTTGCATCACATTTCTTTGAATTCACAACCGACTTTGATTTATCCAACGGAAAGGTTCAAGATCGAGAAAACCTAAAGGGGAGAGATCTAAGGTTCGGGGTTGGTTATACTAAGGGAAGGTATTAGCACCCTAAGTATCTGTAGTACTCTACAGGAACCTCTTGTTTTAGCTTGTTATGTCTTACTCGCTTGCTAAGGGTCCTATGCTAAAGGTTGAAACCCTAGAGGTTAGTATCTAAGTATACTCGACAAGGTATCGCGCCTTGCGCCTATGTATCTTGACGGGAGTGGAATCAGAGTATCCGTAGTTCACTGATCTAAGGGTGAAGGAGGAACCATTGACTATGGCCAAAGTTCCAAGGGGAAATGAGTATGAACTCATTTTAGAGTTCACGATAACTCTCTAAATCTAAGTTATAGGGATAAAGTGAATTCTCATGATGGTGAGAATCACAGAGTTCAAAACTCTAACCTATTGCTAAGTTGTGATTTCATGGCTCTCATGAGGCCAAGAAAAAGGGATATACTTATGAGGTTAAGGTAGGGTGGTTGTTTAGTGACTCATGAGTCAATTTAGGAGGACTTCCCTTTAGAATGGGGGGAAGATAACAGTTTATGAAATAAAAAGTTATATGAATTCAATATGATGATGTAAGAAGCCATAAGATGAAGCAAAGTTTATAAAATCATGCAAGGTTAGAATTACTCATTTTAGACAATGCTTAAACATAATAAACAAGATAACATCATGAGATGAATAAAAGAGTGCACTAAAACCTTAAAAGAATTTCCAATTTCAACATGAATAAAAGCCAATAATATTAAACATTTTCAACCATTTCTTTTTATATTCAACAAGTAGATCCAATTAGAAACACATAGCAAAAAGAATGGAAGAAAAAGAATGGAAAATGAATAAGTTATGAAAGTTTGAAATATGAAGCTTAAACCATAAGGAATAAAACAAACATGTGGTAAAAAGAAGGAAAGGGCATTCCTAGGGATTGAACCCAGGACCCTGCGTGCAGAAGCTTAAAACATTACAAACCGTGCCATGTGCGCACCTTGAACAAACAATGATAACACATGTATATATGTAAAGTGAAGCGAAATTCAGAAAATAAAACAAAAGGACTGGGGCGAGGGGGATTCGAACCCCAGTCCTAAGGGTCAGATAGGCGCGTGCTAGTGTGTGCTTGCCACTGGGGTGGCTGCTTCATCCGTTACCAAACACAACTCAATTAATATATCAATTCTCACGCGTGCACTAAACCAAAAGAACAAAACAAACTAACTCAAATAGCAATCAGCTCCAACAGCACGCCATGCCAATGATTATTCCAACAGTTGTCAATTAGAAAGAACAGGAACATATGATTAAAACCTTAACATATATGAATTACCAAACAGTGAAATACTAAGCAATGTCAACTACATAAACCGAGTATCCAAGCAAACTCTTATTTGGAAATTCAAACACACGTCAAAGCTTTGAACATAGGGTATGACAGATCCAAAAAAGGTTATCAAACATGTATTGCACAAAGGTTCAATCAAACATATGACACATTCATTGAAATCCATGAAAGTACAGGACTTGGATGCAACCAAAACAACACTCATGATGGCAACATATTGAATTTCATGATTAGCAAAATATTTCAAGACTTGACATGCTAAATGAAGGAAAGCACAAACTGTTCTAGAACTAGCATACATGTGTCATATGGTTAAATGATCAAAGTACAAGAAAGCAGGAAGAAACAAAAACTACATCATTCGCTCAAAGTATCAGATGAAAACAGCATGATGATATATTGGCAAACATGGTCAAACATGATGCAGTCATTTTTAATAGCATGATTTCCATGTTCAGCAGCAACTCAGTCATGTTAATATGAGTGTTAATAGGAGTGATGACAACAAATAAAACATCAACAATACAAGCAGTCAGTGCAGACAAACAACATGTCATTTGAGCAGTTATGGTTCACAGGCAATAAGCTCAAGGATTAAATGCACTAATGCTAGCATACTTATCAAATACCAAGATTCACATGTCATGATACATTGTGATTTTTTTAAACAAGGCAGCAGGAAACTTCAGAATAGATAGCATACAAGGCATAGGAAAAGCTCATGTATCACAGCCAGATTATAGGTACACCAATTAAACACAATGTCAAGGAAAGTTTGCATTTAATAACATGATGGTGGAAAACTTAGGTTCATGGCATTTTGGATACACAAAGTTATCATGAAGCATAAACATAATTTGTACATATCAAATAACAGTTAGGCAAGAATACCACACATAAGCGACATCTTGATAATTGAAGGCCAATACATGTGTTCATAGCAAAAACAAGACACAAGGCATGACAGTGTAGCAAATAAGTTCACTCAAGTAAGAATAAGCAGTGGCATGGATTATTAAATGAACAAATAAGTGTAATGGTTCAAGCATCAAGTATAACATTTAGAAAGTAACCAAGCGAATTAGCAGCAGGCAAGGAGTTTAGTAAATTCACAAATCTGTCTAAGGTTGTCTGTCATAGGAGCAATTTGGTCAGAGCATGGCATGATTAGAAATGCAGCAGGAGTATGTTCATTCATCAGTCATAGGCATACAAAGTTCATTAACCCACAAACAAACAGCATGGCAAGAGTTGGAAATGGATCATTATGAGGTAAACACACAAATCACATTGGTTTAAAACAACAATATATCATGGATGGAGATGTGCCAGAAATGTTTGTCAAATGATAGTTCCAATAAGTGGAAACAGTATGATAGCATAAACACAAATTCAGGAGAAAAGCTGTGAGGCATAATCATGGCAGTAAAGTTCAACATTGATTGAAAGCTTAGGGCAAAGGCAAGGATAAGATATGTTTCATATTCATGGCATATCATGAGAAAAGGCATGCATCATTATGAGATAAGCATATTAGCAAACACATTTGAACACTTTAAAGGCTTGCACACATAAGTACAACATACTGGCATCAGTGGTATATGGACAACACAAATTTCAAACATAGCAAAGCATGTCTCAACATTGATCCTAGGTTTACAAGTTGGTCACAAATCACAGAGGCAACAAAACAAAGATGGTACATTATGTATCAAAACTGGTATAACAAAGATAAGCATGTTAGGTCAAAGATCTCTGATCCTATGTCATAGCAGCAAGTAAACATTCAGAGAACATTTAGTTATTTAGTTTTAACAAGACAGTAGTTTTAAATGAATCAATCTTAGGCATACAAACAGATAAGTCGTGAGATAATGAACAAATCAAAACAGGTGGTGAAGTGTTTACAAGCACATGGTTAGAACATCAAAACTTAACTTGAAAAGTAGCAACAGATTTTGAGTTAAACAGGTCAACACCAAACATTTCAAAACCAAACATCAAGCATAAGTCAATAAAGATCATGTCATGGCAGAGTATGCATAACAAAAGTGTCAGCCTTAATATAACCAGCATCAACAATAACAAAGCTTTGGATACAAAACATGGCTATGAGTTTGAGCACACAAACTAATCATACATTAGGATGACAGAAAAAGAATAACAGTGGCATTTAATGAAAGCAACTCAGCAACATCCAATCAAACATCACACATAGTAACAAGCAAATATAGATATGTTCATCAATCTAAAACACATGAGCATCTGATAACACAAAAATGTATCATATATTTGCCTTGATTTACGACTAATAATTACGTTATTTCAGCTGAAGTTCCGATTATTCCGCGAGTATTCTAGTATTTTCGCAGGTATTTCATTGTCCAAGCTAAAAATGAGCAAAGTAGAAAAATATGAAGAAATGAGAAGAAACAGGAAGAAATGACAGAGAAAAAAAGCAGAAAAATAGAAAGTGGTGTGTGTGACGACCGTCACACAAGCCACCACGACCATCACACAAATTAAAGGCCACCACGCTCATCACGAGAGCTTCGCGACCGTCATACGCACATAATGGGTTATAACGTTCAGAATACAGACGTGGATACGAAGGGCCAATGCAGTCACGCACGTTCAACATTTTCTCCTGGATTCTCTCAACTTCAGCTTCAACTGCACATGAGCCCAGTCTCCCTTGGACTTCTCAACGGAAAGTTAATGCTCCTAAATTCTCTCCAAGGGAAGTTACAAGCAAGTCTATAAAAGGAGGCAGTGGTGCAACAGATAGGGGGCTCGTCCATTTTCTCCAAGTTTCATGTTCAGAGCAGATTACTATTCTTAGTTTTTAGGCAGAAAAGTTTACCATGTAAAAGTGGTAGTTTCTCACATCGAGGAACTACCACACCATTAGTCTTAGGTGATGTTTCATTTATTTCAAATTCAGTTCCAGTTATTGTACGCGAAGTTTATTTTGCATTATTCCAGAAGTAATTCCATCTTTCCTTTTTGCATTATTTACAGATTCCTTTTTATCGCATTATTTATTATTATTGCTTTGTTTGCCAAATTTGATTGTCATGTCGTTTTTTATCGTAACCGTAATGATTTATGCATTTTTAATTAGTAACATGTCCGGCTAAGCAACTTGAGTCCGGTGTATGAGGACCGTTGTTACCGACGGGACTCGGTAGAAAATAATAGGTGCGAACTTATGATTAAATTTCTGTTTTGGTTTTAATTTCCAAATCTAATTTAAATAGCTTGTCACGAGAGTGAGAGGTTATTTAACACGATTTTGTCACGAGAGTGAGGAATTAATTAAGGTTAGAGCTGGCACTGCGAGAGCGTGGGGATCGAACCGGATAGTGGAAATTAGGCAACATATCTAAATACAGCGAGAGCGCTTTAGATACGTTTAGGATATTATTGGCTTTCAAAATATATTTCCTAGTTACCAGGCGAGTGAGAGCAAAATCTTGGGATTGGGGAACATGACTTTAGTTAATACCGCGAGAGCGTGAGGCGAAGTCTTTAAGTTGGTATATTCTACGGAACTAAGTTATAGTTGTAATTAGTACCCGAATTCTACAAAGTCCTCTAGGAACGTGGAATCCATATTCCGGCCTCTCTTTATTATCATATTTTCTTAGTTTTAGTTTTAGTTTCCCTTTTATTAACTATCATCAACCTTAGCTTTACAAAGCGACGATAGATTACAGTAGGTTGACATTGGTCTCTGTGGGTTCGACAATCTTTTATTAATTCGATAAATCCGTGCACTTGCGAACACATCAAGTTTTTGGCGCCGTTGCCGGGGACCAACAGTCAATATTGTTATTCCGTTGTTGCACCGTATAGACTAAGGCACTCCCATAAAAAAATAATTATAATAATAAAAAAAAAAAAATTTTTAAAAATTAAAAACTATGTATCACCCAAATTTTCTCTACAATTACCAACCGCAATACTCCCAATATTTTGAGGAACCGCAACAAAATTTTTCCTATGATTACCATTCCCAAAATTTGGAGGAACCGCAAGAATCTCATAATTCCAACCTAGAAATGGTAATGCAGGATTTCAATGCGACACTGACTCACTCCTAATATCTCGAGGAACCGCACCCAAATTTCCTCTACGATCACCACTCCCAATATTTTGAGGAACCACAAGAATCCGTTAATTCTAACCTCGAAACATTAATGGAGGATTTCATTGAAACAACAACTAATTTTTGGTTAGAATCTATGATGGAGCACTCTGTGGAGACACAAACTCTCTAGAATGAAGATCTTAGAAGACAACAACTCGATACTTATGAAACCCTTAGGCAGATAAACACTACGGTCGAGTCCCTCACGACTCACACTGAGGCATTGGAGACTCAAATCTCCCTGCTTGCACAGACACCTATAGGACCCTCCCCCGAGGAGCATGTGGATGTTGTAGTGACCTGTAGTGAAACAAAAATCGAAAATCCTAAGGAGAGTGAGGTTGAGGAGAGTGATATTAAGGTTGAGGAGAGTTCTGGTAAGGAAGAAGTAGAGATTGAGAAAAATTCACTGGGATCACCTGAATGAGAGGTCGTCAAAGAGGTGGAGAAAGTAGCACCTAAGGCTTTTCCTCATGCCTATACCTCACCGATTCCTTTCCCGCATAGGTTTGTAGACTCCCAATCCAAAATGTATGCGGAGGTATTGGAAAATATCCACACCGATGCATCTTTGTTTGAGGTCACGCATAAAAAGAGAAAATTCGAGGACCATGAAACTAGGGATATCATTACTGTTAAGAGGTTGAGGGTAGACTTTGAGGTGATGGATGAAATAACTAAGCCCAAACTTGAAAAGCTAATACTGAGGATAGATCCAGAACCACCACCACAAGTTCAAAAGAACGAACCACCCCACAGAAGGAAGAAAAGAAAAGGTGAGGGATATGTGAGATGGCTTGATAAATGGCCATGGAAACCGAGGATTACCACTCCTAACCGTCGAGCTATCAACGTTAAACAAAGCCATGCGTGGGTGGCAACCCACGAGATTTTAATTTAATGTTTTCCTTTTATTGTTTGTGTTTGCAAAAAATAAAGAATTGTATCGCTTGTCACGTCTCAGCTACATTTAGGTGAACGATCTCTCGATGACAATCCCTTAAGATGAGTTAGTGCCCACGCACATTCCTACGAATGTCTCTGCTGGTGGTGACACTGATAATGAGTATGATAGGGGAGGGCATATCTCTCCCATTTGTAACTCACCTTCTCCTTGTTCTTTGCATGGTCAGGTTCCACCTGCACACACCGCACCGTATTTTTCTAACATTTTTGCAGGTACTTCCTTCGGAAACTAATAGTATGATGAGCGGCTTCAGTAAAGAGAAGTTTCAGCAAATTTAGATAACTCGTAGTACAAGACACCGGAGTAGAAGTGGCCAACGAAGACAGGGACAACAAGGGAAGAATCAGCGCGAATTTGGCCGTGGTAGCATGCAATGGCATTCATACAGGTTTTATCTTTCCTTTTTCACCTTTAATCAAAACATTGAGGACAATGTTTGGTTTAAGTGTGGGGGAGGAACATTTACCGCTTTCTAGTTAGATTTACTGTTTTCTAGCTTGAGTTTAAAAAAATTTTCTGTTCTAAATGTTTCGTCCGTCTGTGCATGTGATGTCGAGTCTTTATGCTGGTTTTATGTTGTTTATCGATTTTCCCATTCTCTTGAGCCATACCAAATATTTTGAAAATTTTTGAGTTAAAAATAGTGTTTCTTTTGAAAATCTTAGGTTACAAACGAAGTTGAGGTTAGATTGTGAGACTTGGGAAATTCCGCAAGATCGGTATTGTCTTAACACCGTGAGCCTCTAAATTATGGAAATCGATTTGAGTACTTGTTATGCCATAGCCTTGAGTTCTCACCCCTTTAGTAGTCCCTAAGTAGTTTATTTAGCAGTCAGCACCATCCTAAGCACGCACTAAGTAGGAAGCCGATGCAAATAAGTGTATGATCTCAGGCATAAAAGGTAAATTAAGAAAAGAAAAAAATAAATGCTCCTTCTAAGTTAGGTGATCCTCACCCGATCATTTAGCCCAACGGTGCAAACTTCTTTATTTTATTGATATTTAAGCCAATGTGCAAAAAGAAAAAAATGAAAGATGATAATGAGATCATAGTCATTAACAGGCTATCCTACCATGAATGTGAAAGGATAACGGGCTTAATGTGATTGCGCCAGAATGAAAAGGAATAAAAGAAGCATGAGTGAGTTAGGCTTAGGTATAATGACATGATTCGGATTGGTTTGTATAGGAGGGAGGTTGATGACCGCCAAAGCGGAATTGTGTTGTTACGATGTCCTTAGAGTGCGAGCAAGTACCTATCGACACAAACTTAACCGAAGTAGAGTTGGTAGCCTAGGATGAGTATCCGTATTCACTATTTTTCTTGTGAGTCATGGTTTGCTTGAGGACAAGCAATGGTTTAAGTGTGGGGGAGTTTGATAACACGAAAATGTATCATATATTTTCCTTGATTTACGACTAATAATTACGTTATTTCAGCTTAAGTTCCGATTATTCTGCGAGTATTCTAGTATTTTCGCAGGTATTTCATTGTCCAAGCTAAAAATGAGCAAAGTAGAAAAATATGAAGAAATGACAGAGAAAAAAAGCAGAAAAATAGAAAGTGGTGTGTGTGACGACCGTCACACAAGCCACCACGACCGTCACGAAAATTAAAGGCCACCACGCTCGTCACGAGAGCACCACGACCGTCATACGCACATAATGGGTTATAACGTTCAAAATACAGATGTGGATACGAAGGGCCAATGCAGTCACGCACGTTCAACATTTTCTCCTGGATTCTCTCAACTTCAGCTTCAACTGCACATGAGCCCAGTCTCCCTTGGACTTCTCAACGGAAAGTTAATGCTCCTAAATTCTCTCCAAGGGAAGTTACAAGCAAGTCTATAAAAGGAGGCAGTGGTGCAACAGATAGGGGGCTCGTCCATTTTTTCCAAGTTTCATGTTCAGAGCAGATTACTATTCTTAGTTTTTAGGCAGAAAAGTTTACCATGTAAAAGTGGTAGTTTCTCACATCGAGGAACTACCACACCATTAGTCTTAGGTGTTGTTTCATTTATTTCAAATTCAGTTCCAGTTATTGTACGCGAAGTTTATTTTGCATTATTCCAGAAGTAATTCCAGCTTTCCTTTTTGCATTATTTACAGGTTCCTTTTTATCGCATTATTTATTATTATTGCTTTGTTTACCAAATTTTATTGTCATGTCGTTCTTTATCGTAACCGTAATGATTTATGCGTTTTTAATTAGTAACATGTCCAGCTAAGCAACTTGAGTCCGGTGTATGAGGACCGTTGTTACCGACGGGACTCGGTAGAAAATAATAGGTGCGAACTTATGATTAAATTTCCGTTTTGGTTTTAATTTCCAAGTCTAATTTAAATAGCTTGTCACGAGAGTGAGAGGTTATTTAACACGATTTTGTCACGAGAGTGAGGAATTAATTAAGGTTAGAGCTGGCACTGCGAAAGCGTGGGGATCGAACCGGATAGTGGAAATTAGGCAACATATCTAAATACAGCGAGAGCGCTTTAGATACGTTTAGGATATTATTGGCTTTCAAAATATATTTCCTAGTTACCGGGCGAGCGAGAGCAAAATCTTGGGATTAGGGAACATGACTTTAGTTAATACCGCGAGAGCGTGAGGCGAAGTCTTTAAGTTGGTATATTCTACGGAACTAAGTTATAGTTGTAATTAGTACCCGAATTCTACAAAGTCCTCTAGGAACGCGGAATCCATATTCTGGCCTCTCTTTATTATCATATTTTCTTAGTTTTAGTTTTAGTTTCCCTTTTATCAACTATCATCAGCCTTAGCTTTACAAAGCGACGATAGATTACAGTAGGTTGACATTGGTCTCTGTGGGTTCGACAATCTTTTATTACTTCGATAAATCCATGCACTTGCAGACGCATGAGCATCTCAGAAACAAGTGTTGAACTACAACTCAAAGATATCAACTCTTTTCATGATAGCATCCAAACATCAAGAACAACCATAGGCTTGTTAGCCCTTCTATGCATCCAAGTGTAATAGAAACCATATAAACTTACAACCAGCTGATGAACAGAACAAAAGCATTACCATTACAATAATATCTCAGATATAATAAATAGAGCCAATGCAGTGTAAATGTTATCTCAACACATCAGCAAAAGCAAATAGAATCAACCTACTTCATGATATCAAGCCATGGACAAACAGTTAAACAGATTCAGGTACACAATAGCATATCATTGATGAGTGAAAAACAACATAAACACATTACAACAATTATGAGAAATAAGATATGCTGATATCAGTTAAGCATGAATATTGAAAGGAAAAGAGTAGTTACCAAGTGGAGTAATGTCCACTGCACCTTCAAGTGTGCTGAACTCTCTACTTTCTGAACCAGCAAAGCTTCAAAGTAACCTTCCTCCTCTTTCTTGATCGTGAAACTTAAGACTCAGAGATTATTTGAGTATTTTGTGAAAATTGTTGGTGAGTTTAAGTGTTGAGGTGAGCTCCTTTTATAGGCTGAGCGAATGGGCTTTGTTTCATTGAGACCAAATAGCAAACACATGGTATGCTTAGTAAATCACTAGGGTTTGCAACGTCTCTTTTCAAATTCAAAAATTGGTCAATCCTTGGAGACAAAAATGCTTCTCTGCTGCGCAAAAACCTCAGAGGTGCAGGGCACGTTTTCATGGTTTTGTATGTTGCTTGAAACATCCTTATTTGTTGTCATACGAGTGGGTATCAAATGAGGCAATGGTTGGGATTACACCAAGATGTCTGCAGGCGAAGGCAGTCCCTATGCTGAACCGGGTAACTCTTCAGAATAACTTTTAATGAACCAAAGCATTGGAAGCTTAAAAGGGAAATGATTTGGGGATTTCAAACGAATGAAAAACGCGCCAAGGATTGGATTGTAGAAGTGGTTCACGATGAATTTGATACGATTTGCTTTAAATTTCTTCTTCTCTTCTGAAACACGAAGACACGATAAAGGAGAAGAAATAGTTCTATTATTTGCTTCATGGTAATCCACGCGGCATCCTTTCATTGGCTGAGTGAAATGAGTTGAAAAGTCAAAGCTAAATACACGCCTCCTATTGGTCCTCAACAAATGATTCTTCTCATATTCAAATTGTAATTTTTGTGTAACGATTTTGCAATGTAAACGGGCTCATGATGATGGGCTTAAGAAACAAAGGTTTTTGTTGAAACTTGGTTTTCTCTCTTTTTGTTAACAAAGTGAAAGAAAATAGGTTTTTTAAAAGAAAATGACTTAGAAAGAAAATAAATAAAAAAAGAAGTGAATTTTGGTAGGTGAAATTGTTATGGTTTAGGAAAATTGATATTGACAAATAGAAATGAAATTGGATAAAATGATTTGGTTAATGGGTAACTGTTGAAATTGGTTTAGAATTAAGAACAACAATTGAATAGGGGAACAATTGAGGGTGAATAAGGTGGCTAAAAAAAATTGTTATGGAGAAGGTCATGTAGATATCTCTTTGAACATGAGGAACTTGCTTGATTCAATGCTCCCTCCAAAATCTTGATTGATCAATTCTTGAACCTTCTTGAGATAAAACCTGATTCACAAATGAAACAGACACAAACAAAACCTGGTAAAAGAGTTAGCTATGCAATATGATTGACCTAATATGACATGCAAGAGATCAATGGATCTACGGGTAAAATTTGGGGTACAACAACAGTCACGATTCAATCAGTATGGGAGTTTCTTTGAAGGAATAATATGTATCTCCAGATACCAAGAGCATCATGATTTGCTACACTCATCATGGGATCAAGGGTTCAAGGGTCAGGAAGTCAGAATATTACAGAAGATATTGGTTTCCACAAATACATGCATTGCATATCATAAAAGAGGTGTTAGCCCAAATAATGCATCATTCATAAAACCATACATGAGTTCAAACATGCATGCTCTTAAACATGCACACATGGCATAAGGTTTATAACTAATCTCAGGAATAGAGGGGTTCAATCGGATAGTTCGCCAAAGACTTATTACCAGGGATCTTAGGATATCAACGTAACACTTATCTGACTCCGCGGTCAAAATTTGGGTCCTTCTTGTATTTAATCGTCTCCTCTTCAAAAAGAGGAAGGCTCATCGACAACATCCTTCTGATTCGAAGACGATTAAATAGGGGCAGCTGTCGTACCCTGAATTTTGACCAGTAATTTACAGTCAATCTTAGAGACCCATTACTATTTTTTTGGGTGTAATGACAGTATGGGGTGTGGTTTAGATGTTAGGGCCTCTAACATATTTTAGTCTGGGTTTCTAAGAGTGTTAGTACATCTAGACCCGTTTTAGAAGTAGTTGAACAGGAGGGGTACATTTCTAGGATTTTGGAATTTCTTTTTACTTATTTAAATACTAATTTGATAAGGGATTGAATTATTTGTTTAAAATTTAAATTAACTTTTTAGAATTATTGTGTTTATTTTAAATTTAAGTATATCATTAAGATTAAGGGGGGGATTTTATTAGAAGTATTAAGGACTATTTTTATTATTGATTATTTAATCTATTTATTAGCTATTTAATCTATTAGTTTTTAATTGAATTTAATTATTAAATATTTAGAGGAGGTTTGTAAATTAATATTTTTTTAGTCATCAAGTAGGGAGGTTGGAGTTTAATTGTATCATTTAGATTTTTGTTAGTACTATCATTAGGTCATTAAGTCAAAAATTAATCATATTAGTATTAGTATTAACTTAATTTAATTATTAAATTTTAAGGAAGTCAAGGGTTTTCAGAATTAATTTAATTTTTCTTTTAAGGATTTATCAATGATGTTTATCTAGTGAGATTTAGAAAATTATGCTATTAAGTAGTGTCTGGTTTTTTAATCAGAAATTATTAAGGTTTAAGATAATGAGGGAGAGGGGTCGGTTTTTATTATCAATATTATTATTCTCGTTTTAGTCAAGGAGTCCTTTTTTTATATTATATATTTTTATTATTTGTGGGTCAAACTAGTTGACCAGGGTGGGGTCTTCTTCTTCCCCAACCCTCAGACCCTGATTTCACGCGCAGAAATCAGGTCGGATTAAACCAGATTTAATTTTAAACAAAATTAATAACATTATTTTCAATTAATTTTACAATCGAAATTGTACAAAATCAAAACCTTAATCTCTAAGTGTATGACAAAATCAAATCAAATATCAAAAAATTACACGATTCAGATCACAACCTTCCTAAAACAAAATATAATCTAATTAATTCTAACCTAATTTCTAATGCCTATATAAACTAAAGAAAATTTCTGAGAAAGGGGACCCTAAGCTAAAGTTGCTGCTGCGCGAATCACCAAATCCTCCACTGAAAGCTCGATCGGATAGATAATTAGGGTTCATCATCAGAACCCTAAGCCCTTGAGCAAAACCTCCAACAATCGTTACCTGCAAAAGAAAATAGGGAGATTAGAGACGGAATAGAGGAGTAAGAAAGAGGAAAAGAAAGCAGCTTAATACGGACACGGCAAGGGGAGGTAAACACGAGAATCACTTAGCTTTTGCATGTTTGATTATTGATTGTTGCGTGTTTAAAGTTTTTAGAGTTTTTGGATTTTTTTAGGGTTAGGGTTCTAAGGTATTAGGGTTAGGGTTCATACGACCAGGGTTAGGGTTCATAGAACCCAGTTAGGGTTTTTGGGTTCTTGAGGTTTCTGGTTTTGGGATGAAGGTTAGGGTTAGGGTTCTTAGGGTTCTTCACGAACACTAAAGAACTATGTTTAATCTGGGTTGGGGTGGGGTTAGGGTTCATAGATGTTGAAGGTTCCGGTTGAAGCTCAACCGGAAACCTGGGTAAGACGGTGGTTTGAGGGGCGACCGGAGGGAGAAAGTTAAAGAGAGGTGAGAGCGTTTTAGAGTTAGAGAGAGAGGGAGGAGCGAAGAGAGAGAGAGAGAGAAAGAGAAGTGAGAAATGAGAGAGTTCTGAAGAGAACTCCATTTAAATACCCTCTCTCAAGTTTTGGATTTAGCTGATGGACCTTGCGCCCAGATTGCTATTCATACCCTTTTACCTGGCCGGTTACTAATTCAGTATAATTTACACCCCCTGGGCTTTTATTTATTTTAATTAAATTAAATCCTTAATTTAATTATTAATTGGAGATTAACGGGAAAATTAGGAGTAAAAATATGATTTGGGGTTTATTATTAGGGGGAAATTTAATTAGGGATTTTATTTATTATTATTTTGGTGTTTTTGGGAATGTTTTGGGGTTTTAAAATTAAAATAATTAATTAATTTTTTTTATTACATACTGGGTTTTAAAAATAGGGAAAATTACTTGCTTAAATTAAATTTTATCTAAATCTGGATTTTATGAAAAATATATTTTTGGATTGGAAATTATATTGTTTAATTTAAATGTATTTTGGGGATTAAATATTATATTGGAATTATTTGTATTGTTGGGATACATAAAATTTGGGGTAAATAAATAGGAATTAAGGATAAAACATGGTCTTTATTTTATAATTTGTTACTTTTTTTTCATTTCATCAATAAATTGAAAGAGATATTTTACAATAATTTTAGGAATAATCAAGGGATATTAAAAGGTTTTATAATTAAATAACGTGGGTTTTTTAATTTGGAGTTTAATTTACAATTTTGGTTTTAGTATAATAAATTAGGTTTTATCTTCATAAATTTAGATTTTATTTATTAATTTGGGTTTATAATATTTTACCCTTTTTTGTGGCTTAAAAATTTGGGTTTATTATGAAATATGGGTTTATAATTTTTGGGATTTAAAATATGGGTTATTATTTTTGATATTGAGTTTTAATTTTTAAAATGGAGGATTTATTTGGGAAAGATTATTGTTATAATTTTGTTTAAGAATTAATGGGATTAAAGATATTTCTCTTAGTTGTTTTCCTTGTGAATAATTAAAGAAATTCTTTTTTTGGGATAAGGGATTTATAATAAAATTATAGTAATTATAATTTAAACATTAAGGGATTATTATAAGGAATTAAAAGGGATATTTAAGGAATTAGAACAAGGGATAAAACTCTTCGTCCGAGAGTATAAATAATGGATGGGATTTGGGGATAAAACTCTTAGGTTCCAAGAGTATAAATATAGGCCATGTGATTAGGATTTTGAGGATAAAACTCTTAGGTTCCAAGAGTATAAATATAGGCCAAGGGATTGGGATTTAAATGATAGAACTTTTCATCCAAGAGTATAAACGATGGATAGGATTTGGGATAGAACTCTTAATCCGAGAGTATAAATAAAAGATTAGGATTAGGATTAGGATTAGGAATAGGAATAGGGGTAAGGGATAGGGGAGGTGAATTACGGATACTCTGATCCTTCAAATTGAAGGTACGTAGGCATAGGGTTGTAAACCCTAGCGAGTACAATAATAATAAAAAACTTAGGGTCCCCTCTTCTTCTTTGTATAATAATATGATTTTTTTAAATAAATATAAATAGTCAAATATTCAAGTAACAAACAAACATACCCTAATATTTAAGGAGGATCTCATTGAGTACAATGGAAGTGAGGGGTGCCTAACACCTTCCTCTAGCTTAACCGACTCCCGAACCTTAGCGTCTCTCCCTTAGGAATTAGGTTTTATCATTATTTTCCTGTCCCTTAGGACGAATAAAGGATGATGGTGACTCGATATTTTTGTCGGTTGCGACAATATTATTAAAATATAAGTAATACTATTGTAATATAATTTATTCTTATCCATTTTTACGTAATTTATTGACTAGTATAATTATTTTCTACTTCATATTATATCTACTATTTATTAGAAAAAATTAAGCTTTTATATTATGCTTCACTAACAAACATTCACAATTATATACATGGTAACAATGTAGGTTGGGGACAATTTTCATTTCCTCCAAATCAAGTCCTAAATCTCCAAATATTCTTTGTTCCTCACCTCAATTCTCAACGAGGATGGAGAATTAAAACCTAAACCCGTCTTAAATGGGTTCAGGTATCCCAGCTCCGCTATCATCCGTATTGTGAATTTCTTTTAATATAAATATTTTTTTCAACAATAAATTACAATGTAAAACAAAATAAACATCCTAAAAAATTCCATACATATCTTTCAAATATCTTAAATAATAAATAGAAATCAAAATTTCAAAACATTGACCACATATATAATATTCAAAATTATTAAAATTAAATAATAAAGTACATTATTAAATTAACGGTGCGAGTTCGGGGTGGGAACTATTGTCTCAATTATCCGACTCATCCCCATATTTTGTAATTGGGAAAAACCCATGGAATCGATTTCAAACAACAACATTTTTAAAATCACTCGTTGGAATGAAATCCTCACTTTTACCCTCGGAAAGAATTAAAACGATGTTACAAATTGCAAAGCGCCAAATTCTTCTTATTTGTTGGGACTTTTAATCGAAGGAAAATCCACTTTTTTTAAAAACATAATTTTTTTCATTTTACATATTTTTCATTGTAACCTATATTTTTATAAAACAGAATCTAAATAACTTTTTTTACCACATTTTAAATATATTTTGTGAAATGGAACCTAAATATTTTTTAATAACCAATTATTTCAATAAAAGGAACGAGTACAAGGGGTATTCGGAACCCTTACAAGAAAACGAATTAACCAGTTGATACAGTGCAAGACAAATTAGATACATGTTGAAAACCAAACATGCTTTAAATTAATTCGTATTTATTGGCATTTTTCATCTAAATTGTTATGTTTTGTTGGATTTACTCGATGATATCATGCTATTCTTTAATAATGTTGAAATTACCTTTGGTTGCTTTGATTTGTGTGTTATTGTGCAAAAATTAGGCATAAAAACATCAAAGTATAAGACACAAGTAATTGGACAACGAAGCCAAAGGAAAAGGATGAGATTCAGCATGTTTGCTTGGCGAACTGCCAGCGACGAGTAACAGCGAATGTTCGCTGGGCGAATTCATGGAGAAGTCCCAGCGAACCATCTCAGAATGATGGCAGTAGGAAAAGGGCACTAAGTTTGCTGGGCGAATTGGTAGCGAATGTTCTTGTGGCGAGGTCTCAGTGAAGGACCAGCAAAATATCTCAGGCTGAGGTCAGTAGCTAAAGGACCCCAAGTTCGCCGTGCGAACTTGTAGCGAAGTAGTTTGCAAGGAGAAGAATTTCTTGCACAACGAACTTTGTAAAATCCTCAGGGCGGTTTAACAGTTCAGAGGCACTTTAGGTGCCTTAAATGGAGTTCGCTGGGCGAACTTGACAAATTCCAAAATTAATATATAATTACTTTTCACACTTTTTGGGGATAATAACCCTTTTTCACCCCAAAACATCATTTCTCAGCATTTCTTCACCAAAAGGTGATATTTTGCAAATAGAAGATGGATTCGCATCTGAGTCCGATTCTTCGACGTGGATGCTCATTCATCTTCTTCCATTACTTGTAAAGCAAGCTACCATGGTTTTGGGTAGCTAATTCCTTTGTATCAAAGATAGAGGTAGTCTACCATTGACTTTATGTAAGATTGAAAAAATACGCGACGATATTATTCGGATCCGAATCACATGCAAGATTGAAAAAATACGTATAAGTTAGGATAAATGAAAACTACTTTTGATATACTTTGTAAATCAATCTCTTTAGAAATTATAAGCTTTGCTACGAAAAACGTGACAATTTTTTGAACAAAACTTTGAAAACCCTTTTTCTTGAAACCATAACCTATTGAACGACAAACATCAAGATATCGAAAAATCCCTGTGGAGACGATAACAAAAACTCACCTATAATACGATTCGAACAAAATGGCACCGTTGTCGGGGATTGATGTGATATTGCAAGCATTGCAATAGTTTATTGATTTTAAGACCTTTGTATTGTTATTCTTACCTCTGTTTATTTTCCTTATGTTGTTTAATTTGGTTGGTTAAGTGTGCAGATTCTGTTTATGCGAGGGAGTGTACATGCGGACCAACTTCTTTTTGATCCTGAGATTAAAAGAACCGCTCGTAGGCTCAATAGCAGAACTAGGCGGAGGAAGCAACTTTCCAAAGAAAGACAAGAGCGTGGAGAAACTTCAAAATCTACACCCATTGTTACGCTAAACATGGCAGAAATACCACCACCACCCCCTACTTCAACCCCATGTGTTAACAGTCTAAGAAACAATGCTTACTTTGCACGCAACGCCCACAATGGGAGGCATTCGAAGATGAAAACGGGAATCCTTGCTCTTTTATATTCAAATCCCTTTGCAGGGATGGACCATTAGGATCCGTTTACATATCTCACAAAGTTCTATGAGATAACGGGTGCAACTGGAGCTCCGGAAATCGAAGAGGAACCTCTGTTCAAGAGACTTTTCCCGCATTCCTTGATTGGGAAGGCTAAAGAATGGTATTTTGACCAACCTACTCTTCTGATGACGGATTGGAACGTATTGGAGGAGAAGTTTATTGAATGATATTTCCCTCACAATCAGTTTATGTAGGCCAAGACGACGATTTTAGTGTTTGCTCAAGGAGGTAGCGAATATCTCAACGAAGCTTGGGGGAAATTTAAATTTATGTTGAGAAAGTGCAAGGGTAATGGTTTTGATGACTTGACTCAAGTTCACATTTTTCTTAATGGACTTCAACCCGTTCATAAAACTCTTTTGGATGCTACGACGGGTGGTTCTTTAATGTCAAAAAGTGAGGAAGAAGTGGTGCCCGTCATTGATAGGATGACACTAAATGATCATCAAGGTCAACACAACTGTGGTACTTTACAAAGAAAGTCGGGAATTATCGAGTTAGGAACAAATGATGCTATTCTTTCTCAAAATAAATTACTCTCGCAACAAGTGGAGTTGTTGGAAAAGCAAATGTCAGAGCTTCCACAACAAATCAAAGAGATGCAAGAAGTTCCCAACTGTGGACCGATTTCCGTGACCCCACCAATCCTGAGATGGTGAAATCTCCATGAACTGTGCTTGTGCCACTTTCAAATTTCTAATATTTATCCTATGATGCTTAAAAGGAAGGGGAATGAATCTAAACTAACCCTGCGTGCAAATGTTTTCCGTACAAATGCAAAGAGATCTAGAATCGGGGGTTGGTTATACTAAGGGAAGATATTAACATCCTAAGTATCTATAGTACTCTAAAGGAACCTTTTGTACATTTTTTACTTTTAGTGATTTCATCTATTTAAGTTGTTGATTAGGAAAGTTTTAACCTACGGGTGAGAATGTGAGATGTTTTTAGGATTTTTGTTTTATGAAAGGTACGAGGGCCTAAAAGGTTTTATTTAATGGGGTGCTCGTCAAGATCTCGCAATCTTATGCCTATGTATTCTCAAACGGAAATTGAGAAATCAGAGCGTTCGTAGTTCCACCTAAATATGGGTGGGATTTGTATCTTGTTCAATGCCTAAGATGATGAAGCTAAAAGGGTATTTGTGTACTTTGTTCAAAGCCCAAGATGTGAAGCTAAAAGTTTGTTGGTTTGAAAGAAAAGACAAATTGTCATTCTAAAGGGAGATATCCCACACATTCATCACGAACATTTGAGAATGATATCATAAGGGAAGAAGCTTTGAACTTGGATGTTAAAGAATCCTAAGTAATGCCACATCTTCCATTATGAGTCTTTGCATGCTAAGAGAAGGACCTTAACTTAGATATAGTATCGACAAATGTGCCACTTACATCACCTAGATGAAAGAAAAGTCTTGGACCATTGTAAGAGAGGGACTTCAGCTTAGATTTTGAATCAACAAGTGTGTCACTTACATCACTTATATGGAAAAAGGTTTTAATGTTTGATTTTGAATTGTGGTGTATAGAAGAGATATCTTCCTATAGATATGACTCAATGTCTCATCTCTAGGGAGAAGTTGAATTATTTGAGTATCTTGTTCAAAGCCCAAGATGTTGAAGCTAAAATATTTGGATCTTGTTCAAAGCCCAAGATGTGAAGCTTGTAGCGTGTGATTTTTGTCGGTGACGCGACCACCTTACCGCAATGGTTGGAATTGGGTGCTACTTTCTGATTTCTTATTTATCCTATGAAGCTGAAAATGAAAGGGAAGATATCTAAAAATAACCTTGCACGCAAATGTTTTCTTTAACAGATGCTAAGAGATTGGGGATTCGGGATCAGGTTATACAAAGGGAAGATGTGAACACCCAGTGTATATATGGTTATCCATAGACCTTTTATGGAATGTTTCTCTATTATATTTAAATACTTTTTGATGTTTATCTGTTGTGGGTTGGGAAAGTTTCTCCTTGGAGAGGGTTGAGAGGATGTTTTGGTGTTTTTTCGGGTTTTCCGTTGTTTTTGGGAAGGTACTGGACCTAAAGTTTTTGAATGTGTGCTCGCTAAGATTTCACAATCTTATGCCTATGTATTTTCGTTAAAGAAAACTGGGAAATCAGAGCAATCGTAGTTCCTCCTATTCTATGGGAGGAAATATGTTTGGTGTTTTGTTCAAAGCCCTAGATTGAAGCTATCAGAGTGCTTGTGTCTTGTTTAAGGCCCAAGATTGACGCTAAAGGTTTTAGTGAGAGAGAATTTGTCATCTCTAAAGGGAGAATATCTCACCTATTCATCACAAAAGTTGAGAAATTGATTATAAAGGGAAATTACTTTAACTGGGATATGTGAATCGAGTAATGCCATACTTTCCTTTATAAGGGTGATGTCATAAAGGAAGAAACTTTAATTCAGTATTGAGCAATGCCATTTTTCTTAATGAATCTTTCATGCTAAGAGAAGGACATTGGCTTGGATGTTAGGAATCCAGAGGCTTGCCACTTACAGCTGTTAGATGAAAGAGAAAGTTTACCAGGATAAAAGAGGGACCACAACTTGGATTTTTGAATAAACAAGTGTTCCACTTACAACAATTATCTGGAAATTGGGTTTTTTGATTGTCTGTTCTGATATGTGATGTACAGAGAAATGTATTCCTACAGAGAGAACTCTTGATCTCCTCTGAGGGGATATTTGATTTTTTTTGTGCCTTGATCAAAGCCCAAGGTTGAAGCTAAAAGATTGACTCTGCTTAGGGAGTTCTATATTTGTCTTGTACAAAGCCCAAGATTGAGGCTGAAAAGAGATTAACTCTACTGGAGGGAGGTTTTATCTGTCTTGTACAAAGCCCAAGATTGATGCTGAAAGAAAATGACTCCACTGGGGGAAATTCTTATATGAAGCCTAAGAGGAGGCTATCTCTTACTGAGGATTTATTAAAATCTAGGAGCAAGTCCAAATTGTATTGGGGAATCCAAAGGGTTCTTATCTCTTGCTAGGGATTGAAGAGTTGGAGTATCATATGCCATGATGTTCTGATACTGTTTGGCATTTGTTGAAGGTTGATTGACCCTAGTTGGGGATTTTAAGGTAAAGGTTTAAACCTTGTTGGGGGTCCAAGAGTAGTTTAAAAGTTGAGTTTGAAAACTAGTAGAGGTTTTAACTCTGCTAGAGACTGATGTAATGATCAGGTTTTTTTCCTGTGATTTTTAGGAAACTTGAGGGTCTCTGGGAGATCTAAGAGGAGATGAGACTTTCCAAGTATACTGGTATGAAGAGGTTGACTCTTATCTGGAAATGATCTTTGTATAATGCCCAAGAGGAGGCTGAGATTGTCCAAGTCTACTTGTATGAAGCCCAAGAGGAGGCTGAGGGTTTAAGGGGTGAAGATTAACCCTATAATGGTTTGATGTTTGGGAATTCTAACTCTTCTAAGGATTGAACTGGTAGAGATGACTAATTTCTATCTTGTACCTTTAGGAGGCCTTTGGGTGCTTGTACTAAGCCCAACAGAAGGATGAGAACTTCTAAGAAGCCTGAGGGTCCTTGTACAAAGCCTAAGAGGAGGTTGGGGATGCTTTTAGGAATCCTGTGGGTCCAAGCCTAAGAAACGTTCAAGAAAGGTTTCACCGGGAATTAATCCTTTCTTTGCAGAACAGTTCTAAGGATTGAAAAAATTCAAGAGAGGTTTCACAGGGAATTAATCCTCTATGGGGAAATGAATTTCTTGTACACATATATTTTTAAGTTTTGGACAGTCTTGAGAAAAGTTTCACCGGGAATAATGCATTTCTCTGTTCCATATTGTATAAGCCCAAGAGGAGGCAAGAATGTATCTGGAATTTCCTATGGGGAACTAGATTTGACTATGTCGAAAGAGTAACCACTGGTTTGACCTAAATGTAGACGTAACTATTGGGGAAAACTCTAAGCAAGTATATACAAGCATATCTATATATACAGATGAAATATATAAACAAGTATGTATTGAAGAGGTAGTGGGACTTACAGTGTGATGAAAGCCCAAGCATATTAACTACAACTGCATGGTTAGGTTTTCAAGAAATTGAAGAAAGTTTTGATAAAACTTTGAATTTGAATAAAAAAGAAAGTTGTTTTAAAATGAAGTTTGGGGCTTATACTCAAGGAGAGGCCCAGATGATCTCTTTTGAAAAGGCGACGAACACGTCGTAGTTTTGAAAACCACAGAGGGACTTATACAATGACTGAGCCCTAAATTGTTGTATTTACAAAGAGGATGGGTCTTACACTCTATTAGAGGCCCAAAAGCGTTATTTTTATACAAGATTTGGGGCTTATAACTCAAGGAGATGCCCAGATGAAAAACACCTATCGCACCGTTTATTTTGAAAATCGTATCGGGACTTATACAATGACTGAGGCCCAAATTATTTATGTACAAAGGAGGTGGGTCTTAAACTCTATTAGAGGCCTAAAAGTGATTGAAAAAGAAGAAAAATGGGGATTACAACTCAAGGAGAGGCCCAGATAAAAATTGTTTTGAAAATGGCGATCGCGCCGTGATTTTTAAAATCGTATCAGGACTTATACAATGACTGAGGCCCAAAATTATTTATGTACAAAGGGATGTGACTTACACTCAACAAAGAGGCCCAAAATTGATTTCAAAAGTGTTTGAAAAATTAAAATTGAGAGAAACCCTAATTTTAATTTTAAAAAAATATAATTTTCAAAGGAAATTAAATATAAAATAACAAATATATTTAAAAAACAAGTGTTAAGCTTTGAAAAATATTTTAAAAAATCATGTTTAATCATATGAAAACTTGAAATCCAATTGGTTTTGAAAACCCATAGTGGGAATCTCATTTAAAAATGTTTAAAAAAATAAATAAAAATGAAATTAAATTCAAAAATCAAACTATATTAAATAAATAATATTGAAATTCTGGCCTATGCAGACAGCAGATGTCCTAACACATGTCAAGACATTGTGCTACATAATCTTTTAAACTTAGAGGCGCAACAACAGACTAATACCTTGAATATCAGAACTGCACCATCACAGATGTCACGACATCTGATCCAACATGTCAGTCAAGAACATTAACAAAACTGTAAATTGTAGAATGTTAAAATAAGACAGTAATGTTAACCCAGTTCGGTGCAATTCACCTACATCTGAGGGATACCAATCCCGGATGAAGACTTCACTCTCTGTAGAACTGTTACAAAGCTAAACTCTCCCGTTTACAACTTTATACCTAACATCTACCCAATGAACATCTTTATCAAGGCTAAACTCAACCGTTTACAACCTTGATATGAGATACCCCACTCACATCCTAATCACAACCTATGATATCTCTGTCTTCTGCCAATTCAGAACTGTTACGGTTTCTTGACCTTCAAGTTATCTTGGACTTGCTTCAAAGCTTCGTCCAAGAACAATACAACAACCATTACCTACAGGTTTCTGGTTCTGTACATGCACCTATGTCGTCCTCTCTGTATCTCATATTACAGAGGGGACCTACAACCCTAAGAGCCAACGACTCTCAAAACCTAAACCCTTCTTCACAAAATAGGATTCCTAAGTCTATGTCGTCCTCTTGTCTTTCTGTCTAGGTCTTGGTCTTCTTTTATAGTCTTCTACTGAGTCGGGCTTTGTATCTTTCTTCCTGGATCCATTGCTAGTCATGCCTTGAATCATGGAACAGATTTAAACAAAACCTAATATGACAGTTATGATGTCGAGTCTTCATGCTATGACATTTCACTCGACATCTTTAGTCTGGGTCTGAATCCTTCATGTTGGAACATCTTTCCCAACATTATGTTTTACCAAAATTTAGTCAAACTCTTGGAGCCATCTATCTCCCCTTTTTGACAAATTTTGGCTAAAACATCCTTCAACCTGATGATGCATGTAGTGGAAAAATACTTGAAGCAAGTGGTGAGGAAAAGGGAGAAAATAATTTGGAGTTACCCTTTTCATTTCCTTGTGATACCTGGAACGTAGTGAATGTAACTCAGGTCACAAAACACAACTTGCTTTCTAACTCTGGTCACAAAACACAACTTCCAAGATGTTATAACCAAAAATGTTTGAGCATAAAACATTGGAACATCCTTTGGAACATTTTGCATATACCAGTAGCACAGACCATACACCTCTCAGCAATAAGCCATTCTCCCCCTTTTTAGCCAAAAGATGGCAAAAGTGGCCCATGCATACCCAAACCAAAATGATGCTTACCTACATCCGAACATAACTCATTTTCCCTCAACTTAAGACGAGTGTTTACACATCTTCTTAAAAAGAAGGCCATGTAGGTAGAACCAAAAGACTAGTCAAAGATTCCATCGTTTCTGACTTGTCCTCGAAACTACTTCTGAACCTTGTCCTGATACCTAACCTGATATTGTCAGGCTTATGGTCCCCACAGATAGGACTTTCTTAATCCAGATTTAGCAGACTCGATTACAATCAGAATTCTTTCATTAGCAGAGAACCAATTTCTTCCTGTCATCAACCAATAGATTTTTGTATTAAATAAACTCTTCACAGTTTTCGTCACTACAATCTTTAGAGAAAAATAAATTCTCCCAGACTCATCAATGATTCTTAAGTATCCAATAAGAACCATTCAACATGCACTGCCAAGTTTCCCACAACTTGCAACAATACAAAAAAATGTCAAGCCATCCTCCTTGACATCTCAGTTTGCTTGACGCACAGATGCAATCTGGATCTTCAACAACAATGTCAAGCCATCCTCCTTGACATCTCAGTTTTCTTGACGCACAAATGCAAATTGGAACTTCTTCTCAGATCAAGATGCCTCTCCCCCTGACTAAGGTAACTGGTGCTCCTCCACAGAACACCCAAGCTAATGACTGGAAAACATAAGACGCATCTTCATGTCTTCAAGAGCGCACCCTCTGTTCAACACACCTGCTGAATGCATCCATTAACTCTTTATTGTTCCCTCTTACAAGAAACAATAATCACTCACACATGATTAATGTCATGCATCCCGTGAGGACGTGTATCCAAACCATAACAAAATCTTGGCTTGAGATCAAACAACCATTGATCCCCCTCATTCCACAACCATCTTATACACCTCACGAACTCCTTTTGAATTCTCATGTATAGATATCCCGTTGCTTGAGGTACAAACCAATTGAATTAGAATGCTTCCCACTCCTCAAAGAGACGTGCTTGGTCCCTTAGTTTGTTACCACGATGTCATCTATCATATGCATGCTCCAGAACTTCACAGCTGCTAAACTGATCCACTACTAGCATGACTTGCTCCAAGAGCTCCAATGTCGTATGCAAGATTTTCCACTGACCTCACTAGGCCAACATTAAAGATAAACACCCTGCAATCCAAGACAATCATTCCTATCATTCTCCCGTATGATAATCTGGAATACTTCTGATTTATGGTGAATCTCCACTTCTGAACGCATTTAGGAAACAGACTTCCAAGAAATCAACACGTGATTCACTTCAGTCTTCACAAACACTTACATCCTCCTTCCAAGGAACCCTTCTACTCCATCATTCTCCCGGATGATCATGTAGATACTTCTTGGACACGATGCAAGTAACCAGTTCATCACAGAACCTGAGATCCTTCACCAAGGATATACAACCCAAGGATGCTCTAACATCAGTTAGGACATCTTCCACACATCATAGACACCACACACAATGGTTCTTGATATGCTCCACTACTGGACTTACTATCAGCATAGTAATCCACATTGAAGGTCTTCACACAATAGTGATCCACCAGCTTGAACAAAGAAGACTTCAGAAACCCAAAGAGAAATAAACTCTCAACCACCAAAGAAGGTATGCTTCCATCCTCAACCCAGAACTTCTGCCACAAGCTCCCAGAGAACCAGAACCTCCTTACAATTTCAACTAACCACTCTTCTACAAAAAAGCAATCAGTTTCAAGCATCCTGCTTGAACGCACATTGTGAAACCAATCAAATGCCACCTTTTGATTGACCTCACTCATCTTCAGAACTCCCACAAGATACCCTGATCTACTAATGAAATCAGATCTTCAAGTCACATGAACTACTTTCCCTATAGCAAGACATCTTGGATCCACCAAGCCTCTTAGTCATGTAACATCTTCTCATCCACATCTCCCGCAAACTGCATGAGATAGACCTTTTTGAAGAATCCATCACTCCCATTCTCCTGTAGATCACCTTATCTTAAGCTGATGTGCCACATCACCAGCTGAGACTTCTGATGTTAAGCTAGATGTCAAAACATTATGACATCCAACTGTCGAATTCAGCTCTTCCTTCTGCCACTTAGAAGAACCTCCTCCCTTTGCAGAAACAGATTTCCAAGCTTTCACAGGCTTGATTCAGCAACCAAGTTTTGAGTAGACAACCTTCATTCTGCTTTGAAACTCCAAAGAGTTCAAACCTGCCACATCTGAATCTTCAAAAAATAAGTAGTCCAAGACTACCCCATAACAATACCAAAGAATGCCACTTCCCTTAGTAGATCCGTCAGTAGAAAGCCAGAGATAACTGCCACTTATCTTCGACCTTCACAACCAGAGCAAACACTATGCTCTAAAGCACCTGGATCAGAAATAAACTGATCCAAGCTGTAACACATCAAGATTATGATGTCTTCATAGTCTTCCATCTCCATATTCACCCGCATCACCATCTGGACAAGTCATTCACAATACTTTCTAGGAACAGATGCTAAGCCAATAATCCCAGGTCAACACCTAGGAGACTTGTGAGCGAATGCAGAACCCCTCCCATGATTCTCCAAGCCTCTGATGAAAAGATGTTAAAACATCTGACAGAACATCCTCAATCTTGACTTTCAAGGATAATCAATTAAATACTTGTGGATTCCACAAATAGCAATTGATCTTAAATCCTTGTACACTAACCCTTCTTCACTTTTGTAGCTGAGCACACCAGATTATGTCATGAATACTTATAAAGCATTCAATCTTTTTGCAAGTATCTTCTTCAATGACAATGTTGAGATACCAAGGTTGCCACCCTTGACTCAAGTAACTAAGACTTTCTCTGAACAAGTCTTATTTACCTCAACAAATCTTCAATCTGATTGGATCCACTCTTAGGATCAAGAGAGATGAATCATTCCTTGCTGTTTTTGGATGGTGAAAATAAATCACCTCCATGTTCTTCAGATTGTGTCTCAAGGAAACACCTTCTAGTCAGAAGAGTAACTAGAAGACTCTAGATACACGACATAGATGTCTTTATGAGTGGACTTGAGAGAATTCTCAAGTATCTTTGACAACCTAGCCGACCAATAATTTATCAAACTCCTAGAGCAAGAACCTGATAAACTTAAACTCAACTCCTCTTCTCTTCAACTGACTCCAAGCTGCACTAAGAAACTAAGCTTCCAAGTACCAAGTCACCATACCAGATATCTAGCCACAATTCCTTTCACTCCATCGCTCACGACTCTGGAATAAAAGAACACAGATACCTTCAGATATAAAGAGGCCGATGATTGAGACCTTCCACCAACTGTCTTCAGTAACAACTCCAGAATCCCATAATTCTAGAGCTCTTCCATCAGAAACACATGCAGCGGAACCACCAAGGAACAGAGCCTGCTTGCCCTAATTAGATGTCAGGACATCTTATAAGAGACACCAATAAGAGAACTAGCCACTTCTCCTGTAGTTGTTGTAGAATCTCCTCAGCAACATGAACAACCTCCTGGTTGCTCCCTTCGATCCATCTCATCCATCTCATCCATTAATACCCTTGAGTATGTCTGAGTTGATTGATCTGATCTTTAAACTCCTCCTTGTTTAAACGCTAGAAAGTATCTCCCAAAGATCTCATCCAGAACCAGACAGGATGCCTGCTCTGATACCAATTGAAATTCTGGCCTATGCAGACAGCAAATATCCTAACACATGTCAAGACATTGTGCTACATAATCTTTTAAACTTGGAGGCGCAACAACAGACTGATATCTCGAATATCAGAACTGCACCATCACAGATGTCACAACATCTGATCCAACATGTTAGTCAAGAACATTAACAAAACTGTAAATTACAGAATGTTAAAATAAAACAGTAATTGTTAACCCAGTTTGGTGTAATTCACCTACATCTGGGGGATACCAATCCAGGATGAAGACTTCACTATCTGTAGAACTGTTACAAAGCTAAACTCCCCCGTTTACAACTTTATACCTAACATCTACCCAATGAACATCTTTATCAAGGCTAAACTCAACCGTTTACAACCTTAATATGAGATACCCCACTCACATCCTAATCACAACCTGTGATATCTCTGTCTTCTGCCAATTCAGAACTGTTGTGGTTTTTTGACCTTCAAGTTATCTCGGACTTGCTTCAAAGCTTCGTCCAAGAACAATACAACAACCATTACCTACAGGTTTCTGGTTGTGTACACGCACCTATGTCGTCCTCTTTGCATCCCATATTACAGAGGGGAACTACAACCCTAAGAGCCAACGACTCTCAAAACCTAAACCCTTCTTCATAAAATACGATTCCTAAGTCTATGTCGTCCTCTTGTCTTTCTGTCTATGTCTTGGTCTTCTTTTATAGTCTTCTGCTGAGTTGGGCTTTGTATCTTTCTTCCTTGATCCATTGCTAGTCTTGCCTTGAATCATGGAACAGATTTAAACAAAACCTGATATGAAATTCATGATGTCGAGTCTTCATGCTATGACATTTCACTCGACATCTTTAGTCTGGGTCTGAATCCTTCATGTTGGAACATCTTTCCCAACATTATGTTTTACCAAAATTTAGTCAAACTCTTGGAGCCATCAATCTCCCTCTTTTGAAAATTTTTGGCTAAAACATCCTTCAACCTGATGATGCATGCAGTGGAAAAATACTTGAAGCAAGTGGTGAGGAAAGGGGAGAAGATAATTTGGAGTTACCCTCTTCATTTCCTTGTGATACCTGGAACATAGTGAATGTAACTCAGGTCACAAAACACGACTGGCTTTCTAACTCTGGTCACAAAACACAGCTTCGAAGATGTTATAACAAAAAACGTTGGAGCATAAAACATTGGAACATCCTTTGGAACATTTTACATATACCAGCAGCACAGACCATACACCTCTCAGCAATAAGCCATTCTCCCCCTTTTTAGCCAAAAGATGGCAAAAGTGGCCCATGCATACCCAAACCAAAATGATGCTTACCCACGTCCGAACATAACTCATTTTCCCTCAACTTAAGACGAGTGTTTACACCTCTTCTTAAAAAGAAGGCTATGTAGGTAGAGCCAAAAGACTAGTCAAAGATTCCATCGTTTCTGACTTGTCCTCGAAACTACTTCTGAACCTTGTCCTGATACCTAACCTGATATTGCCAGGCTTATGGTCCCCACAGATAGGACTTTCTTAATCCAGATTTAGCAGGCTCGATTTCAATCAGAATTCTTTCATTAGCAGAGAACCAATTTCTTCCTGTCAGCAACCAATAGATTTATGTATTGAACAAACTCTTCACAGTTTTCATGACTACAATCTGTAGAGAAAAATAAATTCTCCCAGACTCATCAATGATTCTTAAGCATCCAATAAGAACCATTCAACATGCACTGCCAAGTTTCCCACAACTTGCAACAATACAAAAAAATGTCAAGCCATCCTCCTTGACATCTCAGTTTGCTTGACGCACAGATGCAAACTGGATCTTTAACAATAATGTCAAGCCATCCTCCTTGACATCTCAGTTTGCTTGACGTACAAATGCAAATTGTAACTTCATCTCAGATCAAGAGGCCTCTCCCCCTGACTAAGGTAACTGGTGCTCCTCCACAGAACACCCAAGCTAATGACTGGAAAACATAAGACGCATCTTCATGTCTTTAAGAGCGCACCCTCTGTTCAACACACCTGCTGAACGCAACCATTAACTCTTTATTGTTCCCTCTGACAAGAAACAATAATCACTCACACATGATCAATGTCATGCATCACGTGAGGACGTGTATCCAAACCATAACAAACTCTTGGCTTGAGATCAAACTACCATTGATCCCCCTCATTCCACAACCATCTTATACACCACACGAACTCCTCTTAAATTCTCATGTATAGATATCCCGTTGCTTGAGGCACAAACCAATTGAATTAGAATGTTTCCCATTCCTCAAAGAGACGTGCAGGTGTAATACCCCAAATTTTGACCACTAAAGTTTCCCATCATTGTGCAAATCATCATCACAATATGGATGAACCATCATGCCTGATTAAATGCCTCAAGGAATTGTTGAGCATTCACTACAATCAGAATTAGGGTTTCTAGCCCTCTCAGAGCTTTTAGACAAAGGATCAATCAAGAAATGACATGATCTTCAACTTGTCTAGCCTCTCAAATATCCACAATGGATCAAAAGGGCTCCCACTTCAAGGAATAAGCACAAAACTGCTCCCTTCTAGGTGGATCAAGTCTCAAGATCGACAGTGTCACCAAATTAGGGTTTTGGTCGACCAGGGCCTCCAGATGGAAATTTTTCATCTGGGAACAAGCCAATGATCCAAAACATAACCTAATATACTCCATGGAACCTCATGAACTCAATCATCAAGTCAATTTTGCCTCAGGGGATGCATACATCAAAAATCAGGAATTAGGGTTTCTTGACCTAATTCACCCCTAAGTTGACTTTTGGGACAAATCATGAACCAAGACCTCAAGAGAGGATTTGAGGGTCTCTAATGAACTATATTGATCCATTTGGAACAATGGATTAATCCAAGAAGCTTGAGCAACAAGTCTCAATTTCATCTGCACCACAATTAGGGTTTCGTGAGAAAAGTCAACTGTAACTTTGACTTTTGACCAGGACATGCTCCCAAACCCTAAGACATGAATCAATATACCCTATGACACCCATGGAACATGCCTATCAAGTTTGATTTAGGTCAAGGACATGATTTCCTGAAGAATTGCACAATTTGGAATTCATCTGATAAAAAGTCAACTGTGCACAAAAGTCAACTTTGACTTTTTGAGATTTTTCACCAAAATGGATTTTTAACCCTAAAATGATGTTAATGTATGATTTGAATCATCATTCATCAAGAAAAATCAAAGAAAGTGGGATAACTTGTAAAAGGGGTAACCATAGAACTTAGAAAAATTTCTAAGTTATGGAAAAAGTGACACTAATAGGCCAACTTTGGAGGACCATAACTCCTAAACCACAAGGCCATTTTTTTCCATCCAAGGCTTGATTTCTAGATCTCATTGTCCTCTACAAAAGCTTCATACTAACTTATGTCTAAATTCCTCATGGATTTTGAGTTATTGAGTGATCAAAATCAAGAAAAGTCACTTTGTTCCAACACTTAGTGAAAATTTCACTAAGTCAGATTTCACCTTACTTTTTGCCAAATGTAGAGGGATTTTTCACTTGGATTCAAAAGAGATCAAAACCAAACATGTTCAAACAGTTGTTGTATCATGTAAGGGCGTTCCAAAATGACCAAGAACATTACCAAATTCAACTTGAATCATGAGATATGACATTGGCAAGTTGCCTTGTTGAAATCTGTCAAGGCAAGGCAGAATTTGCATTTTTGCTCGATTTGCCAAAATCAGCCAAATCCAAATGCTCCTGTCCACTTGGACACATCTGAGGATTGAATCTAAAGGGGACAATCACTGAGCCAAGCCTCAAAAGTCATGGGAACAAGAAATAGCATGTTGAACCTAAAATGGCTTAAATACGGACAAGACTCCAAATTTGGATTGGAGCATTCAATGGAAGCATCAAGGTGGCATGGACTGAGCCATTTGCAACTGAATTCAGTCAAGACTTATCCAAGACCAAGGGAACCACAACCCTGTGCCCTAACCTCTAGTCAATGGCTAGAGGAGACTTGAATTCTCATTGGCCAACATTGAACAAACCTCTGCTGCAGTTGCCATTCACTATTGCAGCCAAAACAAACTTGCTCTACTATAAATAGAGCTCAATTTTGATCAGTTTGAGTACACCAAAGCCATCAAACAGAGGCTTTCCTCAAAATCTCTTCTTTCACTCCAATTTTACCTTCAAAGGCAAGTCACTATCAGGTTTTGAGTTTGAGAGCTTTTCCAACCAAACCAATCACACACACACACACCTCATATACATCATATGTGAGCTGATTAAACACTTAAACAACAACTGGAACACTGATTTCTCAGAATCACCAGTCAATTGCTCAAGGTTTTAACCAAGTTGCAGCTGAGATGCCATGAAGTGATCCAGCCAATTTCCATCAAGTCCAAGCATTCAAACACACTCCATAGGGTGTAGGGAAGTTGTTCAGATCATCACAACTCATCTGTAACACCTCCAACTCAGAAATCAATTTGCTCTTGCTGTCACGACCTAGAGGTAAGCCTAAACTTGGTCATCTCTCAATCTATGCATATTTCCTCGCACAATAATTTTGCCATATGTTCATAATCATGCATGGAATGTTTTCCCTCAATTAATTGCATTGTTTGAATCGTGTATCAAAAATCCCAGCCTTCATGCAGAATCTAAGGTTCTTAAGGAGTTTTCATGATTTCTTGTTTTATGCTTAATTTAAATGAAATTAATTGTCATGGGCATGATCGTGAGGTTGAAACGAGTTGATTGGTATGTGGATTGCATGATATAATCAAGTATTCAGTGAGATTGGATTGAAAATGCAAATCTGGACAAACCCATAACACGCGCGTGTTCTTGGTGTGTTCTTGGCGCCAGTTTTTTGAAAATTCAAATATTTGAATTTTGTGATTTTATTTAATTGATTCAAAAATTAATTTCTCTCTGAGTTTTAATGATTTTGAGTTGATTCTTTTTTTAATAAATCACAAAAATATTAAAATATTTTATTTTCCCAAAAAATCCAAAAAATATTATTTATTTTATATAATTGATATTTTTGCAAAGAATTAATGTTTTAATTATTTTTGACATTTAAAATATTTTTTCCACCTTGATTTTGCAACTTTTAATGCTTTCTAATTATTTTTTAGGTCAATACTTAATTTTTGAAGCATTAATCCAAGATCACAATTTGTTTTCCATGTGTTAAACAATTTTGATCATTTTAATTGGATTTTTATTCAATTAAAACACATTTTGGAAATAAATTAGGGTTTTTGATTAATTCAACCCTCACAAATCATTTTCAAAACACTTTGGGCCTCTAATAGAGTGTAATACCCAATCCTTTTTTGACCAAATCATTTTTGGGCCTCAGTGTATTGTATAAGTCCCAATACCGTCAAAAAACAAACGGCGCGATCGTCGCCTTTTTAAAAAATCATCTGGGCCTCTCCTTGAGCTATAAGACCCATTCAAAACTTTTGGGCCTCTATTTAGAGTGTAAGACCCAATCCCCTTTTAACCAAAACCTTTTGGGCCTCACTTATTGTATAAGTCCCTCTGCGTTAAAAGAAAACCTCGGCGCGATCACCATTTTAAACGAAAAGTCAACTGGGCCTACCCTCGTGTTATAAGCCCCACTCTTTTTCTTTAAAACTTTTTGGGCCTCTTGAGAGAGTGTAAGACCCATCCCTTTGTACAGAAAACCTTTTTGGGCCACAGTCACTTGTATAAGTCCCTCTGTACAAATTCAACAGTGCAATCACTGGTAAAACCCTGGGCCTCTCCTTGAGGTGTAAACCCCAAATCTTTATTTTTCAAAGCACTTTCTCCTTTGATTTTGAATATACTGTTGTTTTCAATCTTTCTTTGTTGAAAAACTAACCAAACAGCATGGAAGCTCTACAACCGAGTAAGTGTTTATACGCTTTCATTTACTGTTTTCATATGTATATAACTGTATTGTGGGGCTGTTTCACTGTAAGTCTCCTTTCACAAACTCATATTTATATAACTGTATTGTGGGGCTGCTCACTGTAAGTCTCCTTTCATAAACTCATATCAACTGTGTAATAATAGTATAGATATTTAGAGTTTCCCCAGCAACTACGTCTAGAACTAGGTGACGCCGTTTCGTTTATTCGTAGAAATAGACACCTAGATCCCTAAATAGGATCACCAGATACAGTCTTCTCTTCGGCTATCCTCATTAGGAATTGTCAAGAAACTCTACTCCCAAAGATGAATGTATTCTCCGTGAATGACATCTTTGAGTTTCTTCCAAATTCTCGAACTTTCCTGACTTGATCTATTCCCTGTGAATAGCTTTCCTTGAATTTCTCGGGGTTTGGGGACCCATGGGCTTCTTAAAAGCATCGGCCTCCTCTTGGGCATTGTACAAGGACCCACAGGCTTCCTAAAAGCAACCCCACCTCCTCTTGGGCTTAGTACAAGGACCCGTCGGCTTCTTAGAAGTATTCACAGCCTCCTCTTAGGCTTCGTATAATGATCTCTTCCTCCGGGAATGATAGCCTCCTCTTGGACTTCGTACAAGGACCCGTCGGCTTCTTAAAAGCTTCCAGCCTCCTCTTGGGCTTCGTACAAATTGTCCCGATGACCTCCTAGAGGTATAGGAACAGAACTTAGTCATCTGCATAGAACAGTCCTTTCAAAGAGTCTACTACTGTTTCTCAAAGCATAGTACAAAAGATGAAACTCTAGACTTGGACAGTCTAATTTCCTTGAGTCTCAAAGACATTCTCAAGTGACCCTTTCGTTAAATAGGAAGAAAACCCGTAGACTCGGACAGTCTCAATACCCTTTGGATTTCCCGCTTCCTTAAAGAATAGGAAATACCCTTTGGAGCAAACCTTTTAGCCTCCATCTCAGGCTTTATACGAGATACCAAAAGACTCCCTCGCTGAGTCAAAACTTTTTAGCCTCTCTCTCGGGCTTTGTACGAGACACATAAGAGACTCCCTCGTTGAGTCAATCACCTTTTTCGCCTCCATCTCGGGCTTTGTACGAGATTCCAAAACACTCTCTTGTTGAGTATAAAAGATTCTCCTGTTGATTCAACCCTTTTAGCCTCCATCTCGGGCTTTATACGAGATACAAAAAGGTTCTTATTGAGCCAAACAGTCTTTTAGCCTCCATCTTGGGCTTTGTACAAGACAGATAATCTCCAGCTGAGTCAGTTGACCTTCTAGCCTCCTCTTAGGCTTTGTATAAGAAAACCACTAGTTGATCCAATCAACCTTTTAGCATCAAAGTTGTGCCTCGTTCACAGTACACAAACATCAACAACTTCTTCCCCTTCATCTAATCGCTGCAAGCGGCAAGCCTCTGGATCATCTACATCCATGCCACTGTCCCTCTTTTAGCATGAAAAATTCCTAAGGAAATATGGCATTGCTCTACACTGAGTTAAAGTCTTCTCCTTCAGGTTAAAAAACCCCTTCTTAGGAAATTATGGCATTGCTCAGATTTGCATATCCCGGTTAAAGTAATTCTCCTTTATAAACAGTTGTTACATACAACCCCCTCTTTAGAGATGACAAATTCTCTCTAAAGTTGAGACTTTCAGCTTCACATCTTGAGCTTTGAACAAGATACAAACAACCTTTTAGCTTCACGTATTGGGCATTGAACAAGACACCAAAACACCATTTCCTCCCATAGACTAGGAGGAACTACGAACGCTCTGATTTCCCTGTTTCGGTAAACGGGAATACGTAGGCATAAGATCGAAAGAAAAGATCTTAGCGAGCACACTAAACAAAAACCCTAAATCCTATACTCTCACATATCTATTAAAAACATCAGTCCTAACATCCTAATCCTTGTTCCCCGCCAGAAACCTGTCATTCTGTAAAAATAAGCACAAGAGAGGCCCCACGACCACATAGCATCTGTAACCTAACAGACCGCTGTTTAAACTTGGTATGCAAGCAGGGTTAATTGGAGACATCTATTTCCCTTCCTTAGTCAGCTCACAATACGATAAAAAATGAATCGACCTGTAGTCCCCCAAGAGAGCGACAACGCTTAAGAACCGTGTCCAAAATCGCTCGCTACAGAAAAAATGGCGCCCACCGTGGGGCCCATCTCTCTTTTTCTCGTCTCTTGTGTCGAAACTACAGAATGGTAACTCCGCCGGGGAGCCATTTCTGTCAGGAACATAGGATTCTTAGCTTTAAAGGTCTAGGATGATTAGGACAAATATATATATATTGCTTTTCCTAATTGCTATACGTGTTTATTTTTCTGCTAATGGGAATGCGGGTGATGCCGTATGTGGAAAGATTGAGTATACACTTAAGATAAGTGATGGCGACGAGGTCGACTATCAACCTCAGTGGAGGCTGACCAATGCAACCCATTCTCTCACCTAGACAATGGGCCGATTGTAATGTCTGAGAAGCTGAGGAGCCAAACCCTTTTGTAGTGCGGAAGCTATCGGAAATAGTTGTCACACGATACTACCCTCATTTGAGGCTGGTGATCTATTCTCGGTGAATGGCACTTACTCTAAGATTTCTCTACAACTCGCTGGCGATCCGCTTGTTGTTTTACTTTCCTGGGAGGAGCTGATGATAATGAGTACAGGTACAAAAATCACCCTAGTATAAACCTTTGGGGATGGGTAGAGCCTTGACTTCATGACAACAACCCTTTGACCCCATGTTTTTTCTATATTTTTGTGTGTTGCATTCATGCATTCATTTAAAAAACATTAAAACATTCAAAAAAATCTTCTCTTCTAGTCTCTCTATTTTTCAAATTAAACTAAGACTGCGATTGCAAATATCAGAGAAAAAGATTGCGTTAATGGATTTCGGTAGAAGGAGAACTCATAAGTATACCTTCAGGATTCCGAAACTAGAGGATTTAAGAGGTTTGGCGAGAATGATCACAAACCAGGAGGCTTTCAAAGCCAAGTACGGAGGTCTGCTACCCCTGCTAAGAGTCCATGTGATTGAGGGAATCATGGACGCGCTCGTTCAATTCTACGATCGAGTTTATCACTGCTTTACATTCCCGGATTACGAGCTCGCACCAACGCTGGAGGAGTATTCTCATCTGATGGATCTACACATTACTGATCGAGCTCCATTTTCTGGACTGGATGAAATTCCAAAGAATCAGACCATTGCAAGAGCAATTTATTTGGACGAGTCTGAAGTCAAGATTCACATGACTACCAAGGGTGGCATCCAAGGTTTGCCAGCCCAGTTCTTAACAAAGAAAGCTCTATACTTCGCTAGTATAGGGAACGAGACTGCTTTTGAAAGCATCTTTGTCTTGCTCACCTACGGATTATTTTTTTTGCCCAACATCAATAATTTCGTCGATATCAACGCCATTAAGGTTTTTCTCATTGGAAACCCTGTGCCGACTTTGCTCGCGGATGCGTATCATTCTGTACACTTAGGAAATTTGTACAGCGGAGGGGAGATCACATGTTGTGTACCTTTGCTTTACAAATGGTTTATCTCCCATTTGCCTAAGTCTACTGCTTTTTGGGATTGCAAAAGCGTCATGTCTCTCACCAACTCTGACATAGATTGGTGTAATAGGATTTATGATGGGATCAGGATCATTGATCGTTGTGGAAACTTCCCCAACTTACCCCTCATAGGAACTAAAGGAGGAATCAACTATCACCTGATATTGGTTTTTCGTCAATTTGGATACCCGATGAGGCATGTTCCTCGGAACGCTCATCTGGAAGGTCTTTTCTTCAAAGAAGGAGAAAACGACAGAGCAGTAAAGATGGAAATAGTGCACGTTTGGAATCACGTTCATAAGAAAGGACGGGAGTCTCTAGGAAAACCGGACTGTGTCTCGGTGGAGCCTTATCTCCACTGGGTACAAACTAGAGCTCTCAAGCTAAAGATGCCTTATCCTCGTTACGGAATTCTTCCACCGAGGGAATCTGTCATGTACTTCATGACGGAAACTGAAAAGCTTCAGGTTACTCTCAACAAAGTTCAACGGGAGAGGAGGTCTTGGAAGAACAAGTACCGCACCCTCAATGTAGAGTGTACCCAAATACAGCAACTACTGAAAGAGAAAGATGCTCTAATTGAAATTTTAGAGCAACATGCTGTGGATAATCAGGATGACCAAAGGAATTTGCTCACTCCTTTCACCTGGCAAAGGAATGACAACCCGACAACGGTTCAAGAGCCCCGGTCAAAGAAAAGGAAGATACCAGAATCAACACCCGAGTTCTCTCGGGATCCCTTAGCTTAGGTTTCTGTTTCTGCACCTTGTAATCTACTGTATTTCCATTTCTGTAATCCTTTTAATTTCAATAAAAAGGGGTTTCCCCACTGTTTGATATGTGCAATCTAATTGTTGAAGTTTATTTTGATTAAACAAAAAAAAACAAT
This sequence comes from Lathyrus tuberosus, assembly GCA_022829125.1. Classification (NCBI taxonomy): domain Eukaryota; kingdom Viridiplantae; phylum Streptophyta; class Magnoliopsida; order Fabales; family Fabaceae; genus Lathyrus; species Lathyrus tuberosus. The sequence continues at coordinate 2,943,910 of JALAZF010000152.1, read as the reverse complement.
TAATATAATCATGGCATTCATCATTCTCACATCGCGCATTCTTCTTACCTACGAATCTCACGTTTGTGTCTCGGTTCTAGAGTCAAACAGTCTCATTCGTATAATACTCGGGCCAATCGTCAGAAAAAGATGGATGATATTGAGGAAGAGAACAGAGAGTTGAAAGAAGAGATCGACGCTCTGAGAGAGGATATGAGAAAGCTTCGTAACGACATACAAGCCATGGCAGAAGCTCAGCTACAAAGGACTGTGATCTCAGAGATCACTTCAGCGCCCATAGTGGAGAAGTTTGATCCTAGGTATCAAATGCCGAAAGATCGTCCCTGGGGCATGCCTGCGAACTATATCTCGGAAGGATATGTTCCGCCGATCATTGGAGATCAGGGAATCGCAACAGATGCCGCTGGTCCTGAAGGTTACAGACTTCGGGAAAGCGAAGATACCAGAGGCATATTGAAGACTCCTGAAGGTTACAAACTTTGGGAAACGCCAAGATTCACTGCCGTAGTTACGGTACCACCCCCTGTGGTGCACACTGTCCCGGAAGGACAGATTCCACAGATACCTGCTGGTAAAAAGGAAACTATGTTTGACCGAATGGAGGAATTCCAAGAGCAATTCTGGAAATGCAGAAGGAACTGCACGCCATTCGCGGTCAGGATTTATTTGGAAAGGACGCCGCAGACCTTTGTCTGGTCCCCAATGTGAAAGTCCCGCACAAGTTCCAAGTGCCCGACTTTGAAAAGTACAAGGGTAACTCTTGCCCTCAGAGTCATCTGGTGATGTACGCTCGGCGAATGTCAACTCAGACTGAAAATCAGGACCTACTGATTCACTACTTTCAGGATAGTTTAATCGGTGCCGCCTTAAAATGGTACATGGGTTTAAACCGCGCCACGATCGGCACGTTCAGAGATCTTGGCACTGCCTTCGTCCAACAATAAAAATACAATTTGGACATGGCACCGGACAGAGATCAACTCAGATCAATGTCACAAAAGGACAAAGAAACCTTTAAGGAGTACGCCCAGAGATGGCGTGAAATTGCCGCTCAGATTTGTCCACCTCTTGAGGAAAAAGAGATGACAAAGATCTTCTTAAAGACCTTGAGCTCATTTTACTATGACAGAATGGTTGCCAGTGCGCCCAGTGACTTCACCGAGATGGTGGGCATGGGAGTTCGTCTTGAGGAAACCGTCCGAGAAGGACGTTTGTCAAATGACGCTGGACCATCAAGCAATACAAAACGATACGGTAGTGCTCTCCCTAAGAAAAAAGAGCAAGATATTGGGAATATCTCTCTCGGAAAGCAAAGGCGACGTTATCAACCAGTAGCAGCGGTAACTCCTGCTATCGGCCCTACGCCTGTTCCTACATATCAACCTCAGGTTACGCAGAGCCAACCTAATCAGCAAAGGACTCAGCAGCCTCTTCAACAGGCTCGTCCTCCATACAATAACAACCGTACAACACGGCCATCAGGGTTTGATCCTATACCCATGTTATACGCAGAACTATTTCCGTTACTACTGGCTAAGGGGCACATTCAGACTAAGTCTCCTCTTACAGTACCGGAAAATCTGCCTTTTTGGTTTAAGGTGGATCAGACATGCCCTTATCATCAAGGAGGATCGGGGCATAACATAGAGAGTTGTCTCAATTTCAAATCTGACGTACAAAAGCTTGTTAGAAGCGGGCTCTTATCTTTCAAAGATACGAATCCTAATGTTCTTACGAACCCGCTGCCTCAACACGAGAAGGCTACGGTCAATTTGATTGAGAAAGAGACTAACAATGTCTATCAAATTCACGATGTACTCTTGTTGAGGACCAATTTGGTTAGGATGCATTGTAGACAGAGTGGATATGGCCATGTGCCACCTCATAATTATCATCAATGTGATGTCTGCTCTAAAAGTAATCGAGGATGTTCTGTAGTGCAAGCAGCTCTACAGGAACAAATGGATCTAGGATGGATCCAAGAGCACCGAGTTCGTGGAGTTAACATGGTCTATACGAATTCCAATGTCATTCAAAACCACGACATCCGTGCGATGAATGTCAATCTGGTGGCGATGCACTCAAGGCAAAGCCAGTATCATAATCTGCCACGGCACGATTACAGTTCCTGTTTGACTTGCTTGGTAAACAAACAGGGATGCTCTTTCATACAAGAGGCCCTCCAGCGTCAGATGGATCTTGGATGGATCCAAGACTACCATGATAGGAACCCTTATAAGATCAACATGGTTCAGATCTTCGATATTCGTGTGATGAATACCAACCTGGTAGAGTTACATGCTGAGCAGGTCCGACTTGGATTCTTAATATCACACGACTATCAAAGCTGTAAGGCGGGTTGCAAAAATGATCCAGGTTATACACTTGTCCAAGAGGCACTCCAGCACTTGTTAAATCATTAGTGGATGCCAATCTATATGGATGAAGATACTCAGCAAATTAGTATCAGTAACAGGAACCCTACTCGGCGTCAGAGTCAGGATGTCCGATCCGCGGAAGCTAACCTAGTGAGGTTACATTGTATTCAAAGTGGGCGTGGCCAGGTGCCACCACACAATTATGACCGCTGCAGCGTCTGTTCAGAAAGTAACAAAGGGTGTTACCTTGTGAGAGCATCTCTCCAGGGGCAAGTGGATCGCGGAGAGATTCGTCCATATCCAGGTTCTTGACCCATCAACTGGACGCCGAACTACCTTGCCGATCAAGTTGAGGATGTTGTTGTTAGACTATGGCTATGGATCTAGAAGGGGGGGTTGAATAGATCCTTCGAGTTTTACACGCAAATGGACTACAAAGTTCAGTTTTAAAAATTGTTTAAACGGAAGCTACCACTGGATCAAAAGTCTACAACGAACCTTCTACCAAAAAGGATCGGATATGCACGAATATATTGTGAAAGAGTATGGAAGAGAAAAATTCAGTTGTGTTAATCTAGTCAAACGCAATCAACAAATTTTAACGTGTTTATGTATAAACCAAAACAATGAGGCAAACTATAAGCAATGAGACACAAACAATGTTTGAGTTTGCTTTGTGACAAATTATCAAACACTTGGTGTGTACAAACACACTAAGTGCAGAATTTCTATGGTTAGTAAGTTCAAGCTGCTCCTAGATACAATTCAAAGAATTGTATCACTTTAACAAAAACAATTTTTCAGCTCTAGATTACAACACCTCAGAAATTCAGACAAATTGAAAACTTGACAAATTCAAACAATGCAGAAAATATAAAGAGTTGAAGGAGAAAGAGAACAAACGCAATTTGATTAGGCAGTTCCCCAATCGTCCTCGCTATGGGTACCTCTGCCCCCAATTCCTAACATGGAATTGAGATATATATATTATCGTTGCAATTGTACGTTTATACAAGAGAAAACTATGAACAATCAAATCTTCGAACGTCTTCGAATTATTGATGTAGAGCCTTCTCTTCCCTTGATTCAAGATGAATCAAGTGCTTCGAATATGGTTGATCCAATTATCGTCCCGCGCTACTAAACCGAAGGAACACACTCTTCTTCGATTACCTTCACTCGATCAATTGCAATCTACCAAAGATTCGAACCCAAACCACTCTTCTACGATCCTCTGATTACAGTTACTAAACCGATCTCTTCGGTTACCTTCGCCCAGCTGAATCCTTGTAGAACGAATTGGCTTGTGCAAAAACCCCCAAAATCTCTTAGATTCTTGGAGGAGAAAACCCTAAGGTTTTATTCAAGAAACACCTACCACAAATCTCAACTCAGAAATGAAGATAACACTTCCAGAAATCTGAACCTTATCACTTCAAATCAATGAACACAACAAACAAAAATTAGTTATGTGTAGTTGTTTGAATGCTCAAGGAAGAAGATGAAATTGATGAGAGAAAATGGCATAAAATCTTTCACGTTTCTTGTAGCTGTTAAAAAAGAGCTAAAAATGATATATATAATATCCTAAAAGAAATACATGAGAGAAACAGAATTTTAGAGTGAATAACACAGCAGAAAATTTGTGCAAAACAGCGACCGGTCGACCTAAACAGGTCTATGCGTCGACTCATAACACCCAGTTTTTGATATACACAAATGCAGGATGTATGCGTCGACCTGAAGAGTCGACCTGAGCATACCCGCAGCACACAGTTTTAACTGACACAAATTCAGCATGTATGAGTCGACCTGAACAAGGTCATGAGTCGACTCACACCATTCAAACATGTAAAAATCACACCTTTGACTTTCCTAAAGGTATTTAACCATATCTAATGCACCTAGAACATTGCCAACATGATCAAACATCCTTAGAACACCTAATGTGCATTCATGTGAAATATATATGTGCAAAGCATGATAGTTTTGACATCATTAAAATCAAGTACATAGAGAGAGACTTCCCTCACATACTCCCCCTTTTTGATGATGGCAAAACGGTCAAACTGAGGTTGTATCCTCCCCCTGACTTTATGCATCCACTATTGTTTGATCATCTCAATACCTGTTATTTCCCATTTCTTCTCCCCCTTTGACAACATCAAAAAGAGAGAAAGAGAAAGTATCAAGAATAGCTGCATTTTTTTTTTAACGAATTGCAACGAATAATCATTAACATATATTCACATATAATGCAAGTTAACGAACATAAAAATGATAAATACAAACAAACTATTTAAACCAAACAATAATGCTTAAGGAACATAGGGATTGTCACTACATAGAGAAGCCAAAATAGTAGCAATACAAAGTCACTAAAAGAAAGTGCATACAGCAAACGGAAACATAGAAGAGTCATAAACATAAACAAAGCAAGAATAAAGCATGAAGAGACATGATGCAAGATGCAATGTAGATTCTTATGGCCTCCTCCCCCTAAATGAATGGCCTCTTCCGCGAAACTGTTGAGGATGATGAGGTGGTGGAGGTTGCACATCCAACTGCTCGGTCATCTCCAACACGCTGCGATTTAGAATGTTGAAGCTGTTTGTAAGAGCACGGTGCTGATTAGCAGAAGTTTCGGCCATTGTGTTGAATCTTCCAGTCAAATTTGTGGCAAAAGAGTCAAAGTTGTTGGCGTGAGTTTGAATTTCTTCTTGTAAAGACTTGAGCCGTTCTTCTTGAGCTGTGGCAAACCGCTGTTGATCAAGTTGCATTGTCCTCATAAGTTCAAGAATATCTTCATTGTTTTGTTGAGGACGCGGAGGTGAAGGAGGAGTGTAATATGACTCTTGGTAGTTCATCCCGTGAGTTGATGGCCTATAGTTGGAACCAAGATTGGTCCAACTATTATATTGCCATTGACCCCATCCTTGGTCAACTTCAGTTTCCATTGGAGATTGCCATGAATTCCAACCTTGATTTTCTTCAGAACCTTGATACATCCATGCAGTATTGTCTTCAGCCCCCGTATCCATTTGGTGCCATTGAGCATTGTCATTTTGGTTCTCGTTAGCATCATCCTGTTCATTCTCGCCTTCTTCATTTTCCCTTTCTTCTTCTTTTTCTTCGTCATCTTCTTCACTAGACTCTTCCAGAACAGCCGTGTTGGCTTTCAAAATGTACTTATACCTTTTCTCTACAACATCCCACATATGGCCCATCATAGTCATAGTTTTCTGGCAGAACTCTTGATTTATAGTAATGGACTTATAAGGAATACCAGAAACAACTATTGTAGCATTATTGAAAAACTTTTGAATAACGGATGCATACCCAAGTGCAGTTCCTCTACCGGATTCACGAAGAGCATACATTCTGCTTGCAAAGTAATAAGGCCAACTGATTGGTATCTTGTTCATCAAAATGTACATTAACTGAACCTCAGGCTGATCCACCCTAGAATAACCTCCAAGCTTGGGTCTAAGAATATGGGCAACGATCCACTGCAAAATCCTAGGAATAGGAGACAGTTTTCCCGTTGTTACTGCCCTAGGGAAAAGATTGCTCGCCACAACTGCATCAGGATATGGTCTTCTGAGCATAGAATTTAAGGCTGTCTTATACTCATAATCATTAACATGCTTGGTATCAGTTATGTGCTGGATAGGACTCTCATTGGTCACAGACAAACGGAATAAATCTCGCCAAGTGGTGTTTTGGATAGTAAGGGTCTTATTCCCTAGTTTGCAATTGAACATAAAATCATCAAACTTTCCAACTAGACCAGTATAGAACAGTCTTACCAGATCCTCATTGTATCTGACATCACATTCTAAAAACCCATTTAAATTTTGAAAGTCCAATAAATCCATGACTTCTTCCAAGTGCATGCGTTCTACCGTACGACGATAATACACAAATTGCTTGACCACAGACCTTTTCTTCATTGTTTTCTCAAATAAATCAGCATTCTCAGGAGAAAGTAGAGAAGAAAGAGTTACCGGTTGATCTAGAAGTGGTTGAGAAGGACCCGCTTGAACAGATGATTCCCTTGTGACTCTTTGACGGGTGATTCTCCGTGAAGCCATTGATGATTGGTGTTTAAGGAGGATAAATAGTGACGAATTTCCCAACTAGTTATAGACCCCAAGAATTTTGGGTGAGATTGATGGAGTTAGGGTTTTGGTGGAGATGAAATTAGGGAAGAGGAGGAAATGAGAGAATGACTTGATATATTATGTTAATGCCACATAGAAAAACAGAAAAAGCATAAAAGGAGATTAAATGGGTCAAAACCGCACAAGATTTTAAGAAATATTTCGCAATTTTTCAGCGAGCGGTCGACCGCTAGGTCTGTGTGCGTCGACGCACACTGTAACTTTTTCTGTAATCTAAAAAAAAGAAGCTATGAGTCGGCCTAATAGTCGACCTGAGCGTTCCCGGCTAAACACGCAAACAAAGCAACCAAAGTGAGTCGACCTGAAGCATTTGTGAGTCGACTCAAACAGTGAAATTTTTGAAAAATCATATTTTTGTGTTATTTAAGCCATGATATTAAATAAAAAAAAAACTAACATGCACACCAAACATACAAATGAAGACAGTGAGCATACTATAGGCAAATAAACAACAATAATATCACTCAGTTATGGTACACTTAATTTCTAATGAACGAGAACGATATTACCTTGATCGCTTTTGATGATGCAAGACCTTACATATGTGGTAATAGCTTTTGAAATTGTTAGTGACAAAAGTATAGATGTACATATAGATAAGATAAGGTAATGACACTTTATAATAAGATCAAACACGATCCGAAATGTCGAGAATGCCAAGTTCCCTACGGATATGAAAGAAAGGCTCAGTGGCTAAAGGTTTTGTGAAAATGTCAGCAAGTTGATTTTTTTGAATCAACATGCTCAAAAATCACATCACCTTTCTCAACATGATCCCTAAGGAAGTGATGACGTATTTCGATATGTTTGGTACGTGAATGTAATACAGGGTTCTTAGTTAGATTTATTGCACTAGTGTTATCGCATAAAATTGGAATACGCTCAAGTTTTAAATTAAAATCAAGCAATTGTTGTTTAAGCCATAGGACTTGAGCACAACAACTAGCTGCAGCAACGTATTCAGCCTCGGCAGTTGACAAAGCAACGGAAACCTGTTTCTTGCTATGCCAGCTCACCAAGGAATTTGCGAAAAGATGACACGTGCCACTAGTACTTTTCCTATCCAACTTGCACCCGGCAAAGTCGGAATCAGAATAACCAACTAAGGAACAAGCACTACCTTTGGAATACCACAGACCATACTTTGGGGTTCCAGAGAGATACCTAAGTATGCGTTTAACAGCTTTTAGGTGGGATTCCTTGGGATGTGCTTGATACCTCGCACACATGCATACACTAAACATTATATCGGGACGTGATGCGGTAAGATAAAGAAGAGACCCTATCATACCTCGATACCTCTTTACCTCAACATCCTTACCTTTTTCGTCACGATCAAGATTAACACTCGTAGGCATAGGAGTATCTATAGCTTTGCAGTTCAGCATATCAAAACGTTTTAGTAACTCAAGACAATATTTCGTTTGACTCACGAATGTGCCCTCTTCAAGTTGTTTGATTTGCAATCCGAGGAAATAGTTAAGCTCCCCCATCATGCTCATTTCAAACTCCCACTGCATCAAACTAGAAAACTCCTTGACCAAGGTCATGTTAGTAGACCCAAATATAATATCGTCAACATAAATTTGTACCAAAATTAAGTGTTTTCCTTGACGTTTAATAAAGAGGGTCGTGTCAACCTTTCCTCTTGAATACCCTTGATCAAGTAGAAATTTGCTTAGACGTTCATACCAAGCCCTAGGGGCTTGTTTAAGTCCGTACAAAGCTCGCTTAAGTTTATATACATGATCAGGATATTCGTGTGATTCAAAACCTGGAGGTTGGGCTACATAAACCTCTTCATTTATATATCCGTTAAGGAATGCACTTTTGACATCCATTTGGAATAGTTTAAAGTTATTTGTACAAGCATAGGCAAGTAGAAGACGTATGGCCTCGAGTCGAGCAACCGGCGCATAAGTTTCCTCATAGTCGATTCCTTCCTCTTGGTTATAGCCTTGCGCTACAAGCCTAGCTTTGTTACGCGTTATTACTCCATTTTCATCCAGTTTATTCCTAAACACCCATCGGGTTCCTATTACTCGATGATCTCGCGGAGGCGGGACAAGGTCCCAAACCTCATTTCTCCCGAATTGATTTAGTTCATCTTGCATTGATAGATACCAATGCTCATCGAGTAATGCTTCCTTAGAGTTTTTAGGTTCAACTTGGGAAACAAAAGCCGAGTAATAACAAAAGTTACTAAGTTTAGAGCGAGTAGTTACTCCCTTAGAGATATCACCGAGAATGTTGTCAATTGGATGGTCTTTTGAAGACTTCCAAGCTGGAGGAAGTTCATCTTCATTAGTATGATGATCATCCTCACTTTTCACTGGTTGGTGATCCTTTTCCTCCTCAATACGCACTGCTTCAGGCTGATCAATTCCCTTATCAGTGTCCTTGAGTATGTCTTCAGTAGGTACACCTGCACCATGAAAAGAACTACCTTCTCCGACATTTCTCGGATAAGACTCGTCAAAAGAAACATGAACTGACTCTTCAACTACACGTAACCTTTTATTATAGATTCTATAAGCTTTACTTGACTGAGAGTATCCAAGAAAAATACCCTCGTCAGCCTTGGCATCAAATTTGCCGAGAGTCTCTTTTCCATTGTTTAACACAAAACATTTGCAACCAAATACATGAAGGTGAGAGATATTCGGCTTACGCCCTTTTAAAAGCTCATACGGTGTCTTGTTTAGAATAGGCCGGATGAGCACCCTATTCAGAACGTAACAAGCCGTACTTATGGCATCTGCCCAAAAGTATTTTGGTAATCCACTATCATTGATCATAGTCCTTCCAAGTTCCTCCAAAACTCTATTTTTACGTTCCACTACCCCATTTTGCTGAGGAGTACGTGGTGCGGAAAAATTATGATCAATTCCGTTGGAATCACAAAATGCTTCAAATAAATGATTTTCAAACTCGCCCCCATGATCACTTCTGATTGAACCAATGTTTGTGTTTAACTTGTTTTGAGATAACTTAGCAAATCGTTCAAAGGCAGAAAAAGTATCACTCTTATTTGCCAAGAAAATCGTCCAGCAAAACCTAGAAAAATCATCGACTATAACAAACCCATAGTAGTTACCACCTAGGCTTTTAACCCTAGATGGTCCAAAGAGATCCATATGGAGGAGCTCAAGGGGTCTCATAGTTGAAACAATGTTTTTAGATTTAAAAGAGATCCTTGTTTGCTTCCCCATTTGGCATGCATCGCAAAGATGATCCTTTGTAAATTTAATTTTGGGCAAACCGATGACTAGGTCTTTAGAGACAATTTTATTGAGCAAGTCAAAATTGATATGAGCCAAGCGTCTATGCCACAACCATGAATCTTCATTCATAGTGACTAAACACTTGTCTCCATCCAATGATACCTCGTTTAAGTCTAGCATATAGACGTTATTCACCCTCAAGCCCTTAAACACATTCTTCTTGTCGCAATCTTCAACTACGCAACAATCCTTTGAAAAAGAGACTTTATATTTTTTGTCGCATAGTTGACTGATGCTTAAAAGGTTGTGTCTAAGGCCCTCCACAAGAAGTACATCAGAGATAGTAGTAGATGAGGGGTTACCTATACTACCTTTACCGAGAATCTGTCCCTTGTTGTTATCTCCGTAGGTGACACACCCCTTTTTCTTCGCCACAAAGTCGATGAAAAGAGATATGTCTCCGGTCATATGTCTTGAGCAGCCACTATCTAGAACCCATTTTCTTTCAGTGGTCTCAAGACTTTGTACCTCTTTTCCTTTGTTGTGACGTGCCATGAGACAAAGGTTGACGGATTCACTTTCGTCACTTGATGAGTCATCTTTCTCCGACTCGCTATCGCTTTCCCAAGCGATGTATGCTCGTCGAGACTTGTTTGACTTTTTGTTTGAGCGACTCTTATCTTTGTCCTTATCTTTGTCTTTCTTTAGGGATGGACAATCCGGCTTGTAGTGCCCGGATTTTCCACAATTGTAGCACGTCCCCTTTACTTTGCCATTTTTATGTCCTTCACTTCTAGATTGCTTCCGGAACTTGACAAGATTTCTGTCCGAGTGCTGAATATCATTCTTTCGAATGTATCTATTGTATCTCTTCACAAATAAGCTCATATCATCACCGGATTCTTCATCCTTGTCATCTTTGGCTTCATCATCACTTTGCTCTTGATGTGTGGACTTTGAACAGGAAGCCTTAAGAGCTATCGACTTCTTTTCCGTATCTTTTGCCTTCTCTTTCTTTATACTCTTTTCATACTTATCCAAGCTAATGAGCACTTGCTCATGCTCATCAAGTTTACCAAAGAGTGTGGTGAGGTCTAATGTAGCAAGATCATTGGCCTCCTTGATAGCGGTAACCTTTGGTTGCCATTCCCTGCTAAGACACCTCAGAATTTTATTAGTAGAAACCTCATTTGGAATTGGTTTACCAAGGACATGCAATTTGTTGATAATGTGAGTGAATCGTTTTTGCATATCCGCAATGGTTTCCCCTTGCTTCATGTAAAACAGATCGAACTCTTGCGTTAGTGTATTTATTCGAGCCAACTTAACATCATTCGTGCCTTCGTGGGCTACTTGTAAAGCATCCCACATGGCTTTGGCTGTTTCACAATGAGAGACTCGATAATACTCATCAACTCCCAAGGAGGAGATGATCATATTGCGAGCCTTCCAATCATAACTGTACTTTTTCTCGTCCTCCTCATTCCATTGAGCTTCGGGTTTAGGAACGACAACGCCTTCCGCGTTAGTCATAGTAATTGCCATGGGACCGTTTAAAATGACGTTCCAAACCTTCCGATCTAAGGAATTAATATGAACGCGCATACAATCCTTCCAGTAGCTGTAGTTTTCACCTGTAAAAACTGGAGCTCTATTATAAGCCCCCTTAGGTTCGTTCGCCATGATCCAAGAAGTTTTACCGAAGCACCAGAATAAACCGGAGCTCGTGATACCACTTGTTAGACTATGGCTATGGATCTAGAAGGGGGGGTTGAATAGATCCTTCGAGTTTTACACGCAAATGGACTACAAAGTTCAGTTTTAAAAATTGTTTAAACGGAAGCTACCACTGGATCAAAAGTCTACAACGAACCTTCTACCAAAAAGGATCGGATATGCACGAATATATTGTGAAAGAGTATGGAAGAGAAAAATTCAGTTGTGTTAATCTAGTCAAACGCAATCAACAAATTTTAACGTGTTTATGTATAAACCAAAACAATGAGGCAAACTATAAGCAATGAGACACAAACAATGTTTGAGTTTGCTTTGTGACAAATTATCAAACACTTGGTGTGTACAAACACACTAAGTGCAGAATTTCTATGGTTAGTAAGTTCAAGCTGCTCCTAGATACAATTCAAAGAATTGTATCACTTTAACAAAAACAATTTTTCAGCTCTAGATTACAACACCTCAGAAATTCAGACAAATTGAAAACTTGACAAATTCAAACAATGCAGAAAATATAAAGAGTTGAAGGAGAAAGAGAACAAACGCAATTTGATTAGGCAGTTCCCCAATCGTCCTCGCTATGGGTACCTCTGCCCCCAATTCCTAACATGGAATTGAGATATATATATTATCGTTGCAATTGTACGTTTATACAAGAGAAAACTATGAACAATCAAATCTTCGAACGTCTTCGAATTATTGATGTAGAGCCTTCTCTTCCCTTGATTCAAGATGAATCAAGTGCTTCGAATATGGTTGATCCAATTATCGTCCCGCGCTACTAAACCGAAGGAACACACTCTTCTTTGATTACCTTCACTCGATCAATTGCAATCTACCAAAGATTCGAAACCAAACCACTCTTCTACGATCCTCTGATTACAGTTACTAAACCGATCTCTTCGGTTACCTTCGCCCAGCTGAATCCTTGTAGAACGAATTGGCTTGTGCAAAAACCCCCAAAATCTCTTAGATTCTTGGAGGAGAAAACCCTAAGGTTTTATTCAAGAAACACCTACCACAAATCTCAACTCAGAAATGAAGATAACACTTCCAGAAATCTGAACCTTATCACTTCAAATCAATGAACACAACAAACAAAAATTAGTTATGTGTAGTTGTTTGAATGCTCAAGGAAGAAGATGAAATTGATGAGAGAAAATGGCATAAAATCTTTCACGTTTCTTGTAGCTGTTAAAAAAGAGCTAAAAATGATATATATAATATCCTAAAAGAAATACATGAGAGAAACAAAATTTTAGAGTGAATAACACAGCAGAAAATTTGTGCAAAACAGCGACCGGTCGACCTAAACAGGTCTATGCGTCGACTCATAACACCCAGTTTTTGATATACACAAATGCAGGATGTATGTGTCGACCTGAAGAGTCGACCTGAGCATACCCGCAGCACACAGTTTTAACTGACACAAATTCAGCATGTATGAGTCGACCTGAACAAGGTCATGAGTCGACTCACACCATTCAAACATGTAAAAATCACACCTTTGACTTTCCTAAAGGTATTTAACCATATCTAATGCACCTAGAACATTGCCAACATGATCAAACATCCTTAGAACACCTAATGTGCATTCATGTGAAATATATATGTGCAAAGCATGATAGTTTTGACATCATTAAAATCAAGTACATAGAGAGAGACTTCCCTCACAGTTGTCACAATCTCTGGTCGTCACCAAACCAGGGATGTTTTTGCCATCATCCCTCTACTTGACAAATCCAAAGTTCCCAACCGGGAACGGATGAGGTTACTTATGATGGTCAGAAAAACCAGAAGGTTCCCATAGTCATCTATCTACCGAGACCACTACCGTATGAATCAACTAAGGCAATCCCTTACAAATACGGTGCAACGATAATTGAAAATGGAAAGGAAAATCCATTACCCTCCATCGTGAATATTGCAGACATCAGTCGTGTAACACGGAGCGGTCGAATCCTCAACCGAGGAGTTGGAGAGTCCGACAAAGAAAAGGAATTTCAGACGGAAGTTCCTAATCCACCAGTCGGTCAATCCAGTAATCCCGACCTTTCGAAAAATGATGATGAGATGCTGAAGCTCATCCAAAGCAGTGAATACAACATTGTTGATCAACTGTTACAAACTCCTTCAAAGATCTCGGTATTATCACTATTACTCAGTTCAGAAGCCCACAGGGAGGCTCTACAGAAAGTCTTGGAGAAACCCTTTGTGGAACAGGATGTAACAATTAGACAGTTCGATAGTATTGTCTCTAACATCACTTCCTGCAATAATTTGGGATTTAGTGATGAAGAATTACCCGAAGAGGGTCGCCGTCATAACATGGCGCTCAACATTACAGTTAACTGCCACGACGATGCGTTGGCCAGCGTACTGGTAGACACAGGGTCAGCCCTGAATGTTATGCCGAAGTCCACTTTGATGCAATTATCATTCAAAGTCCCTCCGATGAGAATCAGCGAGGTCGTCGTCAAAGCGTTCGACGGATCCAGAAAAGCAGTTATTGGCGAAGTTGATCTTCCCATAACTATTGGTCCTTATACTTTCCAAGTCACTTTCCAGGTCATGGACATCCGGGAAACATACAGTTGTTTATTAGGAAGACCTTGGAAACATCAGGCTGGAGCGGTCACCTCGACCCTCCACCAAAAGCTAAAGTTCGTTTAGAACGATCAACTTGTCACAGTCTGTGGGGAACAGACCTTGCTCGTGAGTAACTTGTCATCATCTGCTGGTATAAAACCCGAGGAGGTTATTGGGACGCAGTTCCAAGCGCTGTCGGTGAGCAAGAACAATCAATCCGAAGGAGGAACTTCGATTTCCTCATACAAGGATGCTATCAAAGCGGTCGAGAGTACCGATACAAAAGGATGGGGACAGCTTGTCATTCCTATTGACAATAAAACAAAGAAGGGTCTTGGTTTTACTGCAACCTGCACCCAGACATCTGTCAGCGATGAAAGTCTTCATCCCATTCAGAATTTCTTCCACAGTGGAAGTTTTCTTCACCCAGTGTCTCAAGCAGTACATGCTATCAATGAGGAAGATCCCTCTGACACAGATGAAGAATGGAAGTCCTATCTTAACAAGGACGGTTACATGTCTCAGGACGAAATGCAAACTCCTTTTTTATTTCCTACAGAGAGTCCGAGATTTATACCCAGGTCAGACGTCGAGATGATCTATGGAGATTGTGATCCGGAAGGATGTCGTGCTCCGCCAAATTCATTAGAGGAGGACACTCCGATGAAAGGCAATTTTGACTACACCTACTATGGCCCAATGGAGGGTCTGCCAATGTGGCAACCTTACCCAGGAGACTTGGGGCAAGAGAATCAGCCGAGTAATGAAACTCTGCTGAGCATCATTGAACAGAATACCTGTGTCCCCACCATGTCATGGGATCAACACTCAGGTCATTCAGAAACTGCTCAACATGACGATGAATTCTCAACATTTGCAGGACTAGAATTCATCAACTACGCCTTTCCTGAGGTCAACGTCATCGAGAGGGATGACTCCTCCAGTTCTAAAGAAGTGTGGGACACCTTGGGACAACCAAGTGGAAAATTTGACTATATGGTCAAGTACACCGCTCCTGAAAGCTCTCGTATCAGGCTCGAAGATATCCAGCCAACTGGATGGAGAGATGCAGCTGAGAGCACCAATACTCTGCAAAATGCAACTGAGGAATCCTCCTACGACAATTCTGCTGGGAGACAGATTCCAATGATCCTGCTCCACCAGAAATCAACGTTATTTCTGAAGACAAATCAAGGAAGGTACTAGACTTTGTTATTCACCGAGGAGTTCGCCGCCAACGGGTTGCTGTCGATGTTCTGAAGGTCGTTCATTAGTCAAAGTAATTGCCATCTTTAACCTTTCACCCTGCCCAGGTGAAACGGATGTTTTAATAGGGCTCGATTTCTGTAAAATTTCCCTCTTCGCTTTGCCCAAAGCGACAGAGTTTTTTTTATAGGGCTGTAGTTTCAAGAGTTCGACTTGTTCATTAATAAAATAACGTCGTTCTGTAATTTCCGCATTTATTGCTGTTTTCTTTTTTTCATTTTTCAGAAAATGGTAATCCTAAAAAACAATCAATAATAAAAACAAGCAGTAAAATAAAAACACTGCACACACTTGCATTTTCTCTATCTCTTCTAAACACGAATCATCACGTCATGCAGATTGCTTGTTTTACACCCCGTTGAAACATACGATCCGATGCCTTCTCCCGACTTTGAGTTCCCGGTATTTGGGGCTGAAGAAGAAGTTGACAACGAAATTCCAGAAGAGATCTTCCGACTACTCAGACAAGAGGAAAGGTCCATTGAACCTCACAAAGAGCCGTTGGAAACGGTAAACTTGGGTTCGGAAAAAGAGAGAAAAGAAATCAGGATTAGGGCACTGCTCAGTCCAACTGCCAGAGAGGGATTGATAAAGCTTCTCAAAGAATTCCCCGATGTGTTTGCTTGGTCCTATCAGGACATGCCAGGGTTGGATACCAGCATCGTGGAACATCACTTACCGTTGAGATCGGAATGTCCGCCAGTAAAGCAAAGGTTGAGACGGACTCACCCGGACATGCCCATCAAAATCAAAGAGGAGGTACAGAAACAGATTGACGCGGGTTTCCTCGTTACGTCTGAATATCCTCAATGGTTAGCCAACATCGTACCCGTTCCCAAAAAGGACGGAAAGGTCAGAATGTGTGTCAACTACAGAGATCTAAACAAGGTTAGTCCAAAGGACGACTTTCCTTTACCACACATTGACATGCTGGTAGATAGCACAGCAAAGTTCAAAGTTTTCTCCTTCGTAGATGGATTCTCGGGCTATAACCAGAACAAAATGGCGCCGAAAGACATGGAGAAAACTTCGTTCATTACCCCATGGGGTACCTTTTGTTACAAGGTAATGCCGTTCGGTTTGAAGAATGCCGGGGCAACCTATCAAAGGGCCATGACTACTCTGTTTCATGACAGGATACACAAGGAAATCGAGGTGTATGTCGATGATATGATTGCAAAATCTAAGACAGAAGAGGAGCATGTGACCCACCTGTCAAAACTATTCGAGCGTTTGAGAAAGTACAAACTCTGCTTGAATCCCAACAAGTGCACCTTCGGTGTCCGTTCAAGGAAACTCTTAGGGTTCATCGTCAGCCAGAAAGGAATTGAGGTTGATCCTGACAAGGTCAAGGCCATTCGAGAGATACCTTCTCCGAAAACTGAAAAACAAGTCAGAGGATTCTTGGGACGTTTGAACTACATCTCCAGATTCATATTCCTTATGACCGCCACGTGTGCGCCGATTTTCAAATTACTCAAAAAGAACAAGGATTGTGTTTGGTCAGAAGACTGCCAAACTGCCTTCAACAGTATCAAGGAATATTTGTTGAATCCGCTGATTCTATCACCACCAGTGGAAGGAAGACCACTGATCATCTATCTCACATTCTTGGAAGACTCAATGGGATGTGTACTTGGCGAGCAGGACGAAACCAAAAGGAAAGAGTCTGCCATTTACTATCTGAGCAAGAAGTTCACCGACTGCGAAGCTCGGTACACGATGCTTGAGAAAACTTGTTGCGCTTTCGCTTGGGCAGCCAAACGTCTTCGCCAATACATGATTCGTCATACTACTTGGTTGGTCTCCGAGATGGATCCAATCAAGTACGTATTTGAAAAGCCTGCTCTCACGGGAAGGATTGCCCGTTGGCCGATGTTATTATCAGAATATGACATAGAGTACCACGCTCAGAAAGCCGTTAAAGGAAGTATTTTAGCCGATCATTTGGCTCATCAACCGATTAACGATCAAGAATCAATCGGGTTTGACTTCCCAGACGAAGATGTCATGTATCTAAAAATGAAAGACTGCGATGAACCGTTACCCAGTGAAGGGCCCGAACCAGGTTCCCAATGGGGACTTATCTTTGACGGAGCAGTTAATCATTACAGAAACAGAATTAGGGCAATCATTGTTACCCCTCAGGGTACCCACATTGCTTTCACTGCCAGACTGACATTCAAATGTACGAACAACGAGGCCGAATACGAAGTTTGTATCATGGGTCTCGAAGAAGCTATTGATTTAAGGATCAAAAACTTGGACGTATACGGCGATTCAGCCTTGGTTATCAATCATATAAAAGGAGATTGGAACACGTACCAATCAGGACTGATTCCTTACAAAGACTATGCAAGAAGGTTGCTACCCTTCTTTAACAGAGTTGAGTTTCATCACGTCCCTCGTAGTGAGAATCAAGTGGCTGATGCTCTAGCCACTCTCTCTTCCATGATTAGCGTAGGTCAATGGAATGACCTACCTAAGATCGACATAATGCGCCTTGAACGGCCCGCTTACATCTTCATGATCGAAGCAGTCATAGACGATAAACCTTGGTATCACGATATCAAATGCTTCCTTCAGAAACAAGAGTACCCACCAGGGGCACTCAGAAAAGACAGGAAAACCCTTAAAAGGCTAGCTGGAAGCTTCTTCCTGAGCGGTGACACTCTTTATAAGAGGAACTTTGACATGGTCTTGCTCCGATGTGTGGACAGACCAGAAGCAGACATGCTTATGAAAGAAATTCACGAAGGATCCTTCGGCACTCATGCCAAAGGACACACAATGGCGAGAAAAATTCTCAGAGCCGGGTACTATTGGTTGACCATGGAATCTGACTGCTACAAGTACATGAGGAGGTGTCACAAGTGTCAGATATACTCCGACAAAATTCATGTACCGCCAACACATCTCAAAGTTCTTTCTTCCCCGTGGCCTTTTTCCATATGGGGAATCGACATGATTGGCTTGATTGAACCTAAGGCTTCAAACAGACATCGGTTCATTCTGGTAGCCATTGATTACTTCACCAAGTGGGTCGAAGCAGCGTCGTGCGCTAATGTAACCCGACAAGTGGTGGTCTGATTTATCAAAAACAATATCATCTGCCGTTATGGTGTTCCAAGCCAAATCATTACTGATAATGGATCTAACTTGAACAATAAGATGATGAAAGAGTTGTGTGCAGAGTTCAAGATCGAACACCATAAATCATCTCCTACCGACCCAAGATGAACGGAGCGATAGAAGCGGCTAACAAGAACATCAAGAAGATCGTTAAAAAGATGGTTGTAACCTACAAAGATTGGCACGAGATGCTACCCTTTGCTCTTCACAGTTATCGAACATCTGTCCGCACTTCAACAGGGGCAACCTCTTTCTCTCTTGTATATGGCATGGAAGCAGTGCTCCCCATAGAAGTAGAAATCCTATCAATCCGGGTATTGATGGAAGCTAAGCTTACAGAAGCTGAATGGTGTCAAAGTCGACACGACAAACTCAATCTGATCGAAGAGAAGCGAATCACGACACTATGCCACGGTCAGTTGTATCAGCAAAGAATAAAGAGGGCGTTTGACAAAAAGGTCCGACCTCGTGTCTTCAGAAAAGGAGACCTCGTGCTCAAGAAGATACAATCTTTTCTCACTGATTCTCGGGACAAATGGACCCCGAATTATGATGGCCCCTATGTGGTCACGAATGCTTTCTCAGGCGGTGCCTTGAGACTTGCAACCATGGACGGAGAGGAATTTGCCTACCCCACGAATGTTGATGTAGTCAAGAAATACTTCGCCTAAAAAAAACGTCTCGGTGGATTGAAAACCCGAAAGGGCGGTCCAGGCAAAAGTTAGAGACATGAAAAAATCATCCCGGTGGATTGGAAATCTCATAGTACAATCCAGGCAAAAATTAGGGATAATGGCAAGTAACTATGTTCAACAGAGGCAAGTCCCTCAGCAGCAGTTACATCATCCATCGGAGGAAATCTCCAGTCAAGGTCATCTTCGACGGAAGCTCAGGATGTCCCGAACTCAAAGTTGGTAGAAGGATAGTGGTCGTTATGTTTCAACGTAGCCCTTTTCCCTGTAAATTACCATTTTCTAAACTTTGTATATACTCTTTGGAATCACGCGTTTGGCTGATCTCCATCTTATCAATAAAATTTGAGCCCTTGTGCTTTTGGTTGTAATTCTCACTTGTTTTAGCTTTACAGAATGACGTTTTTAACTTGATTAACGATTCTTGAAATAAAACAAAATGAATTTACTTGTTAAAATTGTTTCTGCTTTTAAATGTGCCAATTGCTTTTGACTGTTGAACATCGAAAGAACGCCGATTACGTCTCCAAAGGCGTTTGAGCCTCAAAGTGCAGAATCAAAGTACTCCTTCTAGACCAGTATGCCTGAATGAAGGATCAACTGTGTCAGAGACCATGTTTCATCTGACACCCTCGGCTAAGTTCTTATCTCGTAAGCCCGATAACGGTATTCCCCGCGAGGACTACTTCTCCTAAGCAAGGTAGAATTGCTGCTTTTTGGACCAATGGTACTTCTATGCCCCGCGATGGCCGAGTATCCAGCCGTGTTCATCCATCAGTCTGTATGTCATGTCAGTTTTGTCAGCATATACATACATATATCATGCATTTTATTTGCATTCGCATTTCATATTGCATCGCTATCACTCTAGTCGGTCTTGTTCCCTAGTGATAATCGTTCTCTCGATAGAGTTGTCACTTCTTTCCTTGTCAGGAAGTGTTGCGTCTGAACAATCTCGCCACTAGTGTATCTCTAGATCAGAGTCGGCACTTGACCACTTTGATAACTTGGACCTCTGAAAAGTCAAAGAACCTTCAACAGATGTCACTCTTTGCAATTGAATATGATATCCTTGCTTTCCCGTATTAAGGAAAATCCCCAGGGAAAGCCTCTTAAACAGAGATTCGGCAGTACATCAGTATTTCTCCGAAAACCCGCTGATGAAAAGGTCATCGACACCTCAAAATTGGATCACATCATATGGCATTTCTTCGGGAGGATCCCGAGAAAAGTATGATGTAATACCCCAAGCGGAAGCAGTCTCTCAAAGAGACTCGCCTTCCCCGGTAGAAATAAATGGTGTCTCCAACAGAGAAGTTTGTGTACCTCTACAATTCAGACGATAGGGTTCCCCAGCAAGTCTGACATCAAAACTTTTTCCGTCAAATGGCATCTCTCCAGGAAAATTCGGCGAGAAGTTTGAGGGAAAACCGTTACGGATGGCGTCCCTTATCAATATAGTTTATTGACTAAAGAAACTAAGACCACTTCCTTGGTAGGAAACCAAGATCGAGGGGAAGTTTATTCCAGAAACTGAGACAAGTTCCTTGGTAGGAAACCAGGATCGAGGGAAAGTTTGAAGCAGAAACTAAGACCAGTTCCTTGGTAGGAATCCAGGATCGAGGGGAAGTTTGAATCAGAAACTGAGACCAGTTCCTTGGTAGGAAACCAGGATCGAGGGGAAGTTTACCTTTTCTAAGCATCATTGCTTAGCAAAATAAGATGAATGCGCAAGCTGCCATTCATAGCCATCAAAATTTTGGGTATTCCGATATTTAATCCTCTTGCACCCCGAATGCCCGAATACTCTCGTCATTCACACCTTCGGGTCCAAGAAGACTAAATAGGGGCATTTGTAATACCCCAAATTTTGACCACTAAAGTTTCCCATCATTGTGAAAATCATCATCACAATATGGATGAACCATCATGCCTGATCAAATGCCTCAATGAATTGTTGAGCATTCACTACAATCAGAATTAGGGTTTCTAGCCCTCTCAGAGCTTTTAGACAAAGGATCAATCAATAAATGACATGATCTTCAACTTGTCTAGCCTCTCAAATATCCACAATGGATCAAAAGGACTCCCACTTCAAGGATTAAGCACAAAGTTGCTCCCTTCTAGGTGGATCAAGTCTCAAGATCGACAGTGTCACCAAATTAGGGTTTTGGTCGACCAGGGCCTCCAGATGGAAATTTTTCATCTGGGCACAAGCCAATGATCCAAAACATAACCTAATATACTCCATGGAACCTCATGAACCCAATCATCAAGTCAATTTTGCCTCAGGGGATGCATACATCAAAAATCAGGAATTAGGGTTTCTTGACCTAATTCACCCCTAAGTTGACTTTTGGGACAAATCATGAACCAAGACCTCAAGAGAGGATTTGAGGGTCTCTAATGAACTATATCGATCCATTTGTAACAATGGATTAATCCAAGAAGCTTGAGCAACAAGTCTTAATTTCATCTGCACCACAATTAGGGTTTCGCGAGAAAAGTCAACTGTAACTTTGACTTTTGACCAGGACATGCTCCCAAACCCTAAGACATGAATCAATATACCCTATGACACCCATGGAACATGCCCATCAAGTTTGATTTAGGTCAAGGACATGATTTCCTGAAGAATTGCACAGTTTGGAATTCATCTGATAAAAAGTCAACTGTGCACAAAAGTTAACTTTGACTTTTTGAGATTTTTCACCAAAATGGATTTTTAACCCTAAAATGATGTTAATGTATGATTTGAATCATCATTCATCAAGAAAAATCAAAGAAAGTGGGATAACTTGTAAAAGGGGTAACCATAGAACTTAGAAAAATTTCTAAGTTATGGAAAAAGTGACACTAATAGGCCAACTTTGGAGGACCATAACTCCTAAACCACAAGGCCATTTTTTTCCATCCAAGGCTTGATTTGTAGATCTCATTGTCCTCTACAAAAGCTTCATACTAACTTATGTCCAAATTCCTCATGGATTTTGAGTTAAGGAGTGATCAAAATCAAGAAAAGTCACTTTGTTCCAACACTTAGTGAAAATTTCACTAAGTCATATTTCACCTTACTTTTTGCCAAATGTAGGGGGATTTTTCACTTGGATTCAAAAGAGATCAAAACCAAACATGTTCAAACAGTTGTTGTATCATGTAAGGGCTTTCCAAAATGACCAAGAACATTACCAAATTCAACTTGAATCATGAGATATGACATTGGCAAGTTGCCTTGTTGAAATCTGACAAGGCAAGGCAGAATTTGCATTTTTGCTCGATTTGCCAAAATCAGCCAAATCCAAATGCTCCTATCCACTTGGACACATCTAAGGATTGAATCTAAAGGGGACAATCACTGAGCCAAGCCTCCAAAGTCATGGGAACAAGAAATAGCATGTTGAACCTAGAATGGCCAAAATAGGGACAAGACTCCAAATTTGGATTGGAGCATTCAATGGAAGCATCAAGGTGGCATGGACTGAGCCATTTGCAACTGAATTCAGTCAAGAGTTATCCAAGACCAAGGGAACCACAGCCCTGTGCCCTAACCTCTAGTCAATGGCTAGAGGAGACTTGAATTCTCATTGGCCAACATTGAACAAACCTCTGCTGCAGTTGCCATTCACTGTTGCAGCCAAAACAAACTTGCTCTACTATAAATAGATCTCAATTTTGATCAGTTTGAGTACACCAAAGCCATGAAACAGAGGCTTTCCTCAAAATCTCTTCTTTCACTCCAATTTTGCCTTCAAAGGCAAGTCACTATCGGGTTTTGAGTTTGAGAGCTTTTCCAACCAAACCAATCACACACACGCCTCATATACATCATATGTGAGCTGATCAAACACTTAAACAACAACTGGAACACTGATTTCTCAGAATCACCAGTCAATTGCTCAAGGTTTTAACCAAGTTGCAACTGAGATGCCATGAAGTGATCCAGCCAATTTCCATCAAGTCCAAGCATTCAAACACACTCCATAGGGTGTAGGGAAGCTGTTCAGATCATCACAACTCATCTGTAACACCTCCAACTCAGAAATCAATTTGCTCTTGCTGTCACGACCTAGAGGTAAGCCTAAACTTGGTCATCTCTCAATCTATGCATATTTCCTCGCACAATAATTTTGCCATATATTCATAATCATGCATGGAATGTTTTCCCTCAATTAATTGCATTGTTTGAATCGTGTATAAAAAATCCCAGCCTTCATCCAGAATCTTTGGTTCTTAAGGAGTTTTCATGATTTCTTGTTTTATGCTTAATTTAAATGAAATTAATTGTCATGGACATGATCGTGAGGTTGAAACGAGTTGATTGGTATGTGGATTGCATGATATAATCAAGTATTCAGTGAGATTGGATTGAAAATGCAAATCTGGGCAAACCCAGAACACGCGCGTGTTCTTGGTGTGTTCTTGGCGCCATTTTTTGAAAATTCAAATATTTGAATTTTGTGATTTTATTTAATTGATTCAAAAATTAATTTCTCTCTGAGTTTTAATGATTTTGAGTTGATTCTTTTTTTAATAATTCACAAAAATGTTAAAATATTTTATTTTCCCAAAAAATCCCAAAAATATTATTTATTTTATATAATTGATATTTTTGCAAAGAATTAATGTTTTAATTGTTTTTGACATTTAAAATATTTTTTCCACCTTGATTTTGCAACTTTTAATGCTTTCTAATTATTTTGTAGGTCAATACTTAATTTTTGAAGCATTAATCCAAGATCACAATTTGTTTTCCATGTGTTAAACAATTTTGATCATTTTAATTGGATTTTTATTCAATTAAAACACATTTTGGAAATAAATTAGGGTTTTTGATTAATTCAACCCTCACAAATCATTTTCAAAATACTTTGGGCCTCTAATAGAGTATAAGACCCAATCCTTTTTTGACCAAATCATTTTTGGGCCTCAGTGTATTGTATAAGTCCCGATACCGTCAAAAAACAAACGGCGCGTTCAAAATTTTTGGGCCTCTATTTAGAGTGTAAGACCCAATCCCCTTTTAACCAAAACCTTTTGGGCCTCACTTATTGTATAAGTCCCTCTGCGTTAAAAGAAAACCTCGGCGCGATCGCCATTTTAAACGAAAAGTCAACTGGGCCTACACTCGTGTTATAAGCCCCACTCTTTTTCTTTAAAACTTTTTGGGCCTCTTGAGAGAGTGTAAGACCCATCCCTTTGTACAGAAAACCTTTTTGGGCCACAGTCACTTGTATAAGTCCCTCTGTACAAATTCAACAGTGCAATCACTGGTAAAACCCCGGGCCTCTCCTTGAGCTGTAAGCCCCAAATCTTTCTTTTTCAAAGCACTTTCTCCTTTGATTTTGAATATATTGTTGTTTTCAAGCTTTCTTTGTTGAACAACTAACCAAACAGCATGGAAGCTCTACAACCGAGTAAGTGTTTATACGCTTTCATTTACTGCTTTCATATGTATATAACTGTATTGTGGGGCTGTTTCACTGTAAGTCTCCTTTCACAAACTCATATATATATAACTGTATTGTGGGGTTGCTCACTGTAAGTCTCCTTTCATAAACTCATATCAACTGTGTAATAATAGTATAGATATTTAGAGTTTCCCCAGCAACTACGTCTAGAACTAGGTGACGCCGTTTCGTTTATTCGTAGAAATAGACACCTAGATCCCCAGATAGGATCACCAGATACAGTCTTCTCTTCGGCTGTCCTCATTAGGAATTGTCAAGAAACTCTACTCCCAAAGATGAATGTATTCTCCGTGAATGGCATCTTTGAGTTTCTTCCAAATTCTCGAACTTTCCTGACTTGATCTATTCCCTGTGAATAGCTTGCCTTGAATTTCATGGGGTTTGGGGACCCACGGGCTTCTTAAAAGCATCGGCCTCCTTTTGGGCATTGTACAAGGACCCACAGGCTTCCTAAAAGCAACCCCGCCTCCTCTTGGGCTTAGTACAAGGACCCGTCGGCTTCTTAGAAGTATTCACATCCTCCTCTTAGGCTTCGTATAATGATCTCTTCCTCTGGGAATGATAGCCTCCTCTTGGGCTTCGTACAAAGACCCGTCAGCTTCTTAAAAGCTTTCAGCCTCCTCTTGGGCTTTGTACAAATTGTCCCGACGACCTCCTAGAGGTATAGGAACAGAACATAGTCATCTGCATAGAACAGTCCTTTCAAAGAGTCTACTACTATTTCTCAAAGCATAGTACAAAAGATGAAACTCTAGACTTGGACAGTCTAATTTCCTTGAGTCTCAAAGATATTCTCAAGTGACCCTTTCGTTAAATAGGAAGAAAACCCGTAGACTCGGACAGTCTCAATACCCTTTGGATTTCCCGTTTCCTTAAAGAACAGGAAATAACCCTGATCCTCAAACCAAATCCTTGAGTACAGTGTTACTCATATAAGAACTGATTTTCTCTTTCAAAATTAGTATACTGGATCTGTCACTCAACTGAAATAGTTACACTAGCCCCCTCTTGGGCTTTGTATAATGATTCTCCCCAGCGGAGCAAACCTTTTAGCCTCCATCTCGGGCTTTATACGAGCTACCAAAAGACTCCCTCGCTGAGTCAAAACTTTTTAGCCTCTCTCCCGGGCTTTGTACGAGACACATAAGAGACTCCCTCGTTGAGTCAATCACCCTTTTCGCCTCCATCTCGGGCATTGTACGAGATACAAAAACACTCTCTTGTTAAGTATAAAAGATTCTCCTGTTGAGTCTACCCTTTTAGCCTCCATCTCGGGCTTTATACGAGATACAAAAAGGTTCTTATTGAGCCGAACAGACTTTTACCCTCCATCTTGGGCTTTGTACAAGACAGATAATCTCCAGCTGAGTCAGTTGACCTTCTAGCCTCCTCTTAGGCTTTGTATAAGAAAACCACTGGTTGATCCAATCAACCTTTTAGCATCAAAGCTGTGCCTCGTCCACAGTACACAAACATCAACAACTCCTTCCCCTTCATCTAATCGTTGTAAGCGGCAAGCCTCTGGATCATCTACATCCATGCCACTGTCCCTCTTTTAGCATGAAAAATTCCTAAGGAAAGATGGCATTGCTCTACACTGAGTTAAAGTCTTCTCCTTCAGGTTAAAAAACCCCTTCTTAGGAAATTATGGCATTGCTCGGATTTGCATATCCCGGTTAAAGTAATTCTCCTTTATAAACAGTTGTTACATACAACCCCCTCTTTAGAGATGACAAATTCTCTCTAAAGTTGAGACTTTCAGCTTCACATCTTGAGCTTTGAACAAGATACAAACAACCTTTTAGCTTCACGTATTGGGCATTGAACAAGACACCAAAACACCATTTCCTCCCATAGACTAGGAGGAACTACGAACGCTCTGATTTCCCTGTTTCGGTAAACGGGAATACGTAGGCATAAGATCGAAAGAAAAGATCTTAGCGAGCACACTAAACAAAAACCCTAAATCCCATACTCTCACATATCTATCAAAAAACATCAGTCCTAACATCCTAATCCTTGTTCCCCGCCAGAAACCTGTCATTCTGTAAAAATAAGCACAAGAGAGGCCCCACGACCATATAGCATCCGTAACCTAACAGACCGCTGTTTAAACTTGGTATGCAAGCAGGGTTAATTGGAGACATCTATTTCCCTTCCTTAGTCAGCTCACAATAGGATAAAAAATGAATCGACCTGTAGTCCCTCAAGAGAGCGACAGCGCTTAAGAACCGTGTCCAAAATCGCTCGCTACAGCAGGGTCCCTTAGTTTGTTAACACGATGTCAGTTATCGTATGCATGCTCAAGAACTTCACAGCTGCTAAACTGATCCACTACTAGCATGACTTGCTCCAAGAGCTCCAATGCCGTATGCAAGATTTTCCACTAACTACTCTTGTACAAAAGAGCAATCAGTTTCAAGTATCCTACTTGAACGCATATTGTGAAACCAATCAAATGCCACCTTTTGATTGACCTCACTCATCTTCAGAACTCCCACAAGATACCCTGATCTACTAATGAAATCAGATCTTCAAGTCACATGAACTACTTGCCCTATAGCAAGACATCTTGGATCCACCAAGCCTCTTAGTCATGTAACATCTTCTCATCCACAGCTCTTGCAAACTGCATGAGATAGACCTTTTTGAAGAATCCATCACTCCCATTCTCCTGTAGATCACCTTATCTCAAGCTGATGTGCCACATCACCAGCTGAGACTTCTGATGTTAAGCTAGATGTCAAAACAGTATGACATCCAACTGTTGAATTCAGCTCTTCCTTCTGCCACTTAGAAGAACCTCCTCCCTTTGCAGAAACAGATTTCCATGCTTTCACATGCTTGATTCAGCAACCAAGTTTTGAGTTGACAACCTCCATTCTGCTTTGAAACTCCAAAGACTTCAAACCTGCCACATCTGAATCTTCAGAAAATAAGTAGTCCAAGACTACCCCATAGCAATACCAAAGAATGCCACTCCCCTTAGTTGATCCGTCAGTAGAAAGCCA
Organism: Lathyrus tuberosus; assembly: GCA_022829125.1. Lineage (NCBI taxonomy): Eukaryota > Viridiplantae > Streptophyta > Magnoliopsida > Fabales > Fabaceae > Lathyrus > Lathyrus tuberosus. Next base: position 2,916,232 of record JALAZF010000152.1, on the reverse strand, counting down.
GAGATAACTGCCACTTATCTCCGACCTTCACAACCAGAGCAAACATTATGCTTCAAAGCACCTGGATCAGAAAAAATTGATCCAAGCTGTAACCTATCAAGATTATGATGTCTTCATAGTCTTCCATCTCCATCTTCACCAGCATCACCATCTGGACAAGTCATTCACAATACTTTCCAGGAACAGATGCTAAGCCAATAATCCCAGGTCAACACCTAGGAGACTTGTGAGTGAATGCAGAACCCCTCCCATGATTCTCCAAGCCTCTGATGAAAAGATGCTAGAACATCTGACAGAACATCCTCAATCTTGACTTTCAAGGATAATCAATTAAATACTTGTGGATTCCACAAATAGCAAATGATCTTAAATCCTTGTACACTAACCCTTCTTCACTGCTGTAGTTGAGCACACCAAATCATGTCATGAATACCTATAAAGCATTCAATCTTTTTGCAAGTATCTTCTTCAATGACAATTTTGAGATACCATGGCTGCCACCCTTGACTCAAGTAACTAAGACTTTCTCTGAACAAGTCTTATTTACCTCAACAAATCTTCAATCTGATTGGATCCACTCTTAGGGCCAAGAGAGATGAATCCTTCATTGCTGTTTTTGGATAGTGAAAATAAATCACCTCCACGTTCTTCAGATTGTGTCTTAAGGAAACACCTTCTAGTCAGAAGAGTAACTAGAAGACTCCAGATACACGACATAGATGTCTTTATGAGTGAACTTGAGAGAATTCTCAAGTATCTTTGACAACCTAGCCGACCAATAATTTATCAAACTCCTAGAGCAAGAACCTGATAAACTTAAACTCAACTCTTCTCCTCTTCAACTGACTCCAAACTGCACTAAGAAACTAAGCTTCCAAGTACCAAGTCACCATACCAGATATCTAGCCTCAATTCCTTTCACTCCATCGCTCCCGACTCTGGAATAAAAGAACACAGATACCTTCAGATATAAAGAGGCCGACGATTGAGACCTTCCACCAACTGTCTTCAGTAACAACTCTAGAATCCCATAATTCTAGAGCTCTTCCATTAGAAACACATGCAGCGGAACCACCAAGGAACAGATCTTGCTTGCCCTAATAAGATGTCAGAACATCTTATAAGACACATCAACAAGAGAACTAGTCACTTCTCCTGTATTTGTTGTAGAATCTCCTCAGCAACATGAACAACCTCTGAGTTGCTCCCTTCGATCCAGAACATTCATCTCATCCATTAATACCCTTGAGTATGTCTGAGTTGATTGATCTGATCTTTAAACTCCTCCTTGTTTAAACGCTAGAAAGTATCTCCCAAAGATCTCATCCAGAACCAGACAGGATGCTAACTCTGATACCAATTGAAATTCTGGCCTATGCAGATAGCAGATGTCCTAGCACATGTCAAGACATTGTGCTACATAATCTTTTAAACTTGGAGGCGCAACAGCAGACTGATACCTTAAATATTAGAACTGCACCATCACAGATGTCACGACATCTGATCCAACATGTCAGTCAAGAACATTAACAAAATTGTAAATTGTAGAATGTTAAAATAAGACAGTAATTGTTAACCCAGTTCGGTGCAATTCACCTACATCTGGGGGATACCAATCCAGGATGAAGACTTCACTATCTGTAGAAATGTTACAAAGCTAAAGTCCCCCGTTTACAACTTTATACCTAACATCTACCCAATGAACATCTTTAATCAAGGTTAAACTCAACCGTTTACAACCTTGATATGAGATACCCCACTCACATCCTAATCACAACCTGTGATATCTCTGTCTTCTGCCAATTCAGAACTATTACGGTTTCTTGACCTTCAAGTTATCTTGGACTTGCTTTAAAGCTTCGTCCAAGAACAATACAACAACCATTACCTACAGGTTTCTGGTTGTGTACATGCACCTATGTCGTCCTCTCTGCATCCCATATTACAGAGGGGAACTACAACCCTAAGAGCTAACGACTCTCAAAACCTAAACCCTTCTTCACAAAATAGGATTCCTAAGTCTATGTCGTCGTCTTGGTCTTCTTTTATAGTCTTCTGCTGAGTTGGGCTTTATATCTTTCTTCCTTGATCCATTGCTAGTCATGCCTTGAATCATGGAACAGATTTAAACAAAACCTGATATGACAGTCATGATTTCGAGTCTTCATGTTGTGACATTTCACTCGACATCTTTAATGTGGGTCTGAATCCTTCATGTTGGAACATCTTTCCCAACATTATATTTTACCAAAATTTAGTCAAACTCTTAGAGCCATCAAATATAAATGTGATATTTTGTACAATAAAATAATTTAACATTTTTGTGACTTTTTCAAAAAAGAACCAATAAAAAATGATAAAAAAAAATGAGAGAGAAATTAATTTTTGAAATCATTTAATAAAAATATCAAATATTCAAAAATTCAAAAATTTGAAAATGGCGCCAAGGCCATCTTCTTCGTCCTCACTCGTACCCGCCATGACCGTTTTGCAAAAACTCTTATATCTATTGATTACTCAATAAAAATGACTTTTTTTAAACATGAAAGTTGTGTATTTTTGAACAAAGATTTCAGCCATATAAATTAATTGCATTTATATTAAGTGTGGAGTGAGAAATCAAGTGATGAACTCAAGATGGGAGGTAACCTTGTAATTTTGATGTTCCAGATAAGTTTTAAGGTTATGGATCACTCATATATGATGTATGTGAGGTGTTGACATGATTGGTTTGGATTGAATTGCTCTCAAATTGAAAATTCAATAGTGACTTGACTGAGAAGCAAAATCTGGTTTTTTTAGGGTGATTTGGAGGAAAGCATGTATTGCTATGCTTTGGTGTAGCTGAATTGATCAGAAAGAAGCTCTATTTATAATAGAGCAAGTTTGTTTTGGGAGCAATAGTGAATGGAGGCTGGATCACTTCATTATCCATTGAACCTTGTCTTGTTGCCAAAGTCTCCTCTAGCCATTGACTTGGGTCAATCTTGCAGGCCTATGGTCCTTTGATGCTTGAGTTTATCTTGACTCATTTGGTTGATCATGGACTTATACATTCCAGCTCTATGCATCCTTTAAATGCCTCATGACAAAATTGGAGTTTTTGGATTTTGAACTTTGAATGTCACATGCCAAATGATAAGGTTTTGGACTTGCAAGGCTCTATGGTGTTGTAGCTCTACAGAGATCATGTTCATTGCACTTTAGAAACTTGTCTTTTATGGTGACAAGGCTTGCCAAGTCATGGAAATGAAAAAATCGTGTGGCATATACAAGACTTTCTTGTAAAACCAGTCTTGGAGGTGTCATGTTTCCATGCTTGTAACTCCTTACTCAAGTTGAATTAGGATGAGTTCAGGTACTCTTAAGAAAGCTTGTATATCCTACTTTAACTTTAATGTCCAACATTGGTCTTGAATCAACTTGGATCAAGGTGAAAAATGGGCTCAACGTTGGTGAAAATCCAAGACAGATTCTGTCCAAAATTTTCACTAAGTGTTGGAAAAAGTGGCCATTTTCATGTTTTTGTGATTTTGATCAATCCATAACTCAAAATCCATGAGGATTTGGAATCTGATGTAGTTGACAATTTTGAAGTATGTAGTGAGAGCATTCATTTGAGCTTTGGATGGAAGCAAATAGCTTGGTTGTTTGGAAGTTATGGCCTTGCAAAGTTGGTACCAAATCACTTTTCTTCCATAACTTAGAAAATTTAAAGTTTCTCAAGGTTGTCCCTTTTGCAAGTAACCCTATTTTTATTTATTTTTCTTGATAGATGATGATCAAAACCATGAATCAACATTGTTTTTTACTTAGGGAAGCCATGTTTGTCAAGAAATTCAAAAAGTCAAACTTGGTTTTTAGGCACAGTTGACTTTTTGTCAGATGAATTTCAAACTATGTGATCCTCTATGAAATAAAATCCTTGACCTAATTCAAACCTAATGGATGGATTCCATAGGGGTTTTAGAGTGTCTTGAATCATGTCCCAAGGTTTGGGAACATGACTTGGTCAAAAGTCAAAGATACAGTTGACTTTTCATTAAGAAACCCTAATTGGTCCAGATGAAATTGAATCCTTGTATTGCTCATGAACCAAGTTCTTTGAATCAATATAATCTTGTAAATGGATCAATATGATATATTGGAGGTCTTCAAAACACTTCTTGAGGTCTTGGCTCATGTCTTGCTCCAAAAGTCAACTTAGGGGTGAATTAGGTCAAGAAACCCTTATTCCTGATTTTTTATGAATGCATCCCCTGAGGTTACTTTGAACATGTGATTGGGTCCATGAGGTCCCTTTGAGCTTCTTGAGTTATGTTTTGAAGTATTGGCTCATGCCCAGATGAAAATTTCCATCTGGAGGCCTTAGTCGACCAAAACCCTAATTTGGTGACACTGGCGATCTTGAGGTTTGACCCACTTGGAATGTTGCAACCTTGTGCTTGACTCTTGATGTGGGAGACATCTTGATCCTTTAGAGATGCTTGAGAGGCTAGCCAAGTTGAAGATTATGTCAATTCTTGATTGATCCTTTGTCTAAGTGCTCTGGGAGGGCTCAAAAACCCTAATTCTTGGATGAGGTGAATGCTCAACAATCTTTGAGAAATTGATGAGGCAATGAAGGTACATCCATATTGTGGTGATGATTTTCAAAATGATGGGAAATCTTGTGGTTCAAATTTGGGGTATGACAGATGCCCCTATTTACTCTTCTTGGACCCAAAGGTGTGAATGGCAAACATATTCGGACATTCAGGGTACAAGAGGAGTAAATATTGGAATACCCGAAATTTTGATTGTGGCTGTGAATGGTAGCTGATTTGCTCGCCCATCTTCTTTTTCTAAGTAACGATACTTATAAAAGGGTAAAACTTCCCCTAGATCCTGGTCTTCAGCCACAGAACTGGTCTCAGTTTCTTCTTGTCGAGTTCCTTCCTCGACAAGGAACGCTATTTGTAGCGGTCTTCGTCAAACTTCTAGCCGAGTTTTATTGGGAATATGCCATTTGATGGAAAAAGATTTGATTTCAGACTTTCTGGGGAAACCCATTTGTCTGAACTGCAGAGGTGTGATGCGTGTTATCCGCAAGTATACGGATTACGTCAGAGTAATATAAAAGATTTATCAATCCCACAGAGACCAATGTCAATCTATCGATTACTATTGTTACGTTGTTTATCTATGATTAATAAATATCAGAGTAAAAGTTTTCAACAGAACAAAAATAGAAATAAATCAGATAAATACTATACTGGAATGTAATTCACATCAATCAAACAATACTCCTATCATCTAAATAGTAACACTTATGGGGCAATGTTTTCTTCGTTGAAAAAAAAATTAATTAAAAAGGATCCGCCGCGTTAGCGTGATTGGAACCAGACCTAACCTTTAATCTATACCAGCCGCTCACGCTGCACCGGTCGCTCTCTGCGTTAAAGTGATAAAGTCCTTTTTTTTTATGTAATTACCTCTAAGACTTAGTTAAAAAGTGCTTTTGATTGAAAATATTTTATACCAAAGGGTTTCCGGAAAATGCTCGGCCAACCGGATCCTAAATCTATAAACGCGTCCGAAAATAGTTTAAAACCTCTTTCTAATAATATAAAACTTTACTAGTTAATCAATAAAGTGCTTCTGCTGTATTTATCAATTAACAACTAACAAACTTTTTTCTAAAATGTCGAACGGCTTTCGATCTTACCCGATCTAGTCACAGTCATTACGCAAACAAAAACACGGTCTCATTTACGTAATGAACGATCAATTGAAGTTCAGAAGAGTTTAATTAAAATAAAAAACAGCCCCTAAAGTATTTCTAAAGAGATGACATGTGGAGTACCGTCGGAACGACGATCCTCACATCCCAGCACAAGGGATTTAGCTGGACATGGTAACTAAAAACATAACAATAAATTGGTTTGCAAAGTAAAGCATTTGTAAGATAAAAACGTGCAAAGTGTGAGAGTATACTTTGAGAGAATGAATACAAGTGTCACGCTTGAGTTCAGTTCCGAAAGATAAACAGATCACACAAAAACTTAAAATAACAAAGTAAGGGCAGAGACAGAAAATAAATGAATGTAAAGCAGTGCAGGGAAATAAGCGAATATAAAAGCGATGCGGAATATAATAAAATGCAATTTATAAAAGAAACCTGCTCCAAAGCGGAGACTAAATCTGGTACAGAGCTAGAAAGTAAATTGCGGGAAAGTAAATAACTTCAAATATAAACACTCCTAACTATGGTTGCTCCAATCTAACTAACAACGATAGTGCAATAACCCCTCGATGTGACAGATTATTTCTTTACAAAATGAACTTTATGCCTAAGGTTGGAAACTAGGATTGGATAATCCAAAATTGAAAATTCAAGTTTTTTTTATAGTAGTCATGAAGTTGTAACTGCCTCTCATCATAATGAAAAAACGGGTGAATAATAATTTTCTTCGTGTGTAACTGCTTCTAACGTTTCTGACCGTTTTCCTGTTACAACGGTCGGCGCCCGCCGACCCCCTCTCAGCATCCGCCGAGTGTGTCTGTGGAATAAAATGCATTTTGTGACCGTTGGAATGTGGGCGAAACCCACAACTCAAATGGCGTCCTCTATGGCGTTCGCTGAGTGAAACGGTTAGTGTACAATTTGCACTGGAAATCTCCGTTTTAGCTCCGTTTTGCGTCGTTTCTTCATTGCAAGCTCAAATCAGGCAATGTATCTGAAAGTAAAACAAAATACCATAATAACAATGGAAAATTACAAATAAACAACTAAAAACATGTGCAATCGGGGTCAAATATACAGTGTGATTTGGTGTTATCAAATTCTCCCACACTTAAACCTTTAATTGTCCTCAAGTAAACTCTCATAAGCAGAGAAAAACAGCAAACATACAAGTATCTTATCTGGGCTAAAGACTTAAGTTTGATCAATGATACATCAGTAGGTACTAACTCATGAACTAAGGGTATCGTAATGACACTTTCCGCGATTTGCGGACATAAATTCCTTTCCTATACAAACCAATCCTAACCATGATGTTATACTTAGGCCTATCTTACTCATTCCTTTCTTACCCCTTTTCATTCAGGAGCTGTCACATTAAGCCCGTTATCTTTCACTCGCATGGTGAACATAACCTGTGGTAATCCTGATTCTTTTGTTATATCAATGGTTTGATATTTTTTGCAATTCTTTTTTTTTTCATTCTTTTTGATATATAATTTTTCTTGCAATTTTTTTTCTAAAGATACTTTAGCATCTTCTTGGATTTTTCTTTTTCTTTTGCAGGATCTTACCTATTTGCATCGGTTTGTCACTTAGCGGTGGCTAAGATGGTGCTGACTGCTAGGATAAACTACTTAAGGGTAAGTGATGAAGGGTGAGATTTTAAGGCCACCGTATAAAAAAAAACTGGATAGGCTCCTATATTTGAGGAACTTACGGTGTAAAAACGATATCGATTTTTCAAAAAAATTTCCCAAGCCTTTGCAAATGATACTTACTTGTCCTAATAGCCCAAATTTTCAAAATAAATGTTGTTTTCTTTGTTAAAAAAATTTTTGTTAAGCCTCAAGAATTGGGAAAATAGACAAACTACACAAAATGACTTGTCAAGCACATGTGAAATTTTTTAAAACAAACTATACTATACTAGAAAGCAATAATAAAATAGAAATAGTAAAGACAACTAAAAACAGTAAATATCTCCTCCCACACTTAAACCGAACATTGTCCTCAATGTTTCGATAAAAGTGAGAAAGGGATAGGTGAAACCTGGCAATCAATCATGTCGGCCACTGGGGCCATCTCCACCATGCTCCGAACGTCTAGGACGACGGGTCCTACTACGGTTTCGGGTCGTATGTGACAGCTCCATCTGCTCAATCCTCTCTATTAGAGAGGCATTTTGATCTCTAAGTGCTTGGAAGTTCTCAAGAGGGGATTGCTGTGACTCCTGCATAAAATCCATCATCTCCTGCTGTTGTTGGTACATGGCATAGAACATGCCATCACGCTCTTCTTCTCTGGCTTGTTGGCTAGACCATTGGCTAAAGGGCGTGACTCAGCAGTACAAAAGAGCATCAGGATCTCTTCTGCAGTAACCTGGTTCTCGGTTTCACTTCTACCAAAGAAAGTCTCGGCTAGGATCATTCGGAAATAACGGAAAGCTGGGTTGTGGATTTTGTTTGCTAATTGGGTGGAAGGATCATGTCCTCCTCCACCGGTGATTTTGCTCCAGAATCCATCAAGCTCATCTTGCATAACATTGGTTTCATGCATAAAATGGATTGCATCCAAGCCACACTGAAAACCAAGTATTCTAGCAAAATCTCTGTGGTTAAGGGTGTACTCATTTCCAAATAGTCTGAATCTTATGCTTCCACGGTGGTATCCTCTTCCACTGAAAGGATCATATATGAGTGAACTGAGGAACTCTAAGGTTAAATGCTTATAGGTTACATTCATTGCTTCAGAATACTCATCCCATTGGAGCTGGTGACAAAGGTACCTCACACTGGCCTCAATACCCAGGGCTTCTAAACATCTAGGGTCACGGTATCTAGTGGGTAGTATCAGTCTCTTAGAAAGGACTACATATTTCTTCCTCTGTGCGTCATCTCTGAACACGATGTGCATGTCATCATATCTCTGCATCCTGAAAAGAAAGTTAGTGTATAATATCTGAGATGATGTAATCTGTAACCGGTAAACATAGACATTTCATGAGTCAGTCCAGTTATTAAATAATATAAATAATAAACTTTTTTTCTTTTTTTTTTTTTTTTCTGAAATCAAGTAAATAATATGCATAAATAATAAAAATACAGTCGTGGGTTGCCTCCCACGCAACGCTTGTTTAACGTTGTTAGCTGGACGAATGTAAAACTTACGTAGTGGATGTTGCTATAGGTGGATCTATCAGAGTGTGACCAGAGTAATAGGTGGGTATATCACCTCCATAGTAGGGTTTCAATCTTTGTCCATTCACTAGAAAGGGACTACATGAATGATTTGCAATTTCAAATGCTCCAGATTTCAGGACTTTGGTGACCTCATAGGGTCCAATCCACCTCGAGCGTAACTTACCTGGAAACAATCGTAAACTAGAATTGAAAAGTAGTATAGGATCGCCTACGTTGAACTCCTTTTTGGCAATCCTTTTGTCATGCCATGCTTTGGTTCTTTCTTTATATATTACGGAGTTTTCATAAACATTTCGGCGTAACTCTTCTAATTTGTGGATATCTAGAATACGTTTATCTTCGGCTGTTAAGTAATCCATATTAAGAGCTTTTATGACCCAGTAGGCCTTATGTTCAAGCTCAAAGGGTAAATGGCAAGATTTTCCGTAGGCTAATTGATATGGGGTTGTTCCTATAAGAGTTTTAAAAGCAGTTCTATAAGCCCACAAGGATTCTTGTAGTCTTAAGGACCAATCTTTTCTAGAAATTGATACGGTTTTCTCTAAGATTTGTTTTATTTCCCTATTTGATACTTCTACTTGTCCACTAGTCTGCGGGTGGTAAGGTGTGGCCACTCGGTGTTTAACTCCGTATTTCTTTAAAAGGTTTTCGAATATCCTAGATATGAAGTGCGATCCTTCATCGCTTATTACTAATCGAGGTACTCCAAACCTAGGGAATATATAGTTTTTAAACAGTTTAATGACTACGCGAGTATCGTTGGTGGGTGAAGCTATAGATTCAATCCATTTGGATACGTAATCAACAGCTACTAGGATATACTTGTTTCCCATAGAAGATGGAAAAGGTCCCATAAAATCTATACCCCAAACATCAAATAGTTCTACCTCCTGAATATTTCTCAGAGGCATTTCATCTCTTTTTGATACGTTCCCAGTGCGTTGTCATCTGTCACATCTTACAATGTAGGCATGAACATCGCACCATAAAGTTGGCCAGAAAAGACCTGCTTGAAGTATCTTAGCGCATGTTTTGGACGAGCCTAAATGTCCACCGTATGGTGATGAGTGACAATGTTTAATTATAGTTTCTACTTCTTCTTCAGGGAAACAGCGACAGAAAATACCATCTGCGCCTCTCTTGAACAGAAGGGGTTCGTCCCAATAGAAGTGTTTTACATCATGATAAAACTTCTTCTTCTGTTGGTAATTTAGATCAAGGGGTATGATATCAGCTGCTAGATAATTAACAAAATCTGCGTAACAAAATCTGTATGATATCAGGTACGGTTGTCACTGCGAGAGTTTTTTCAATATCTAATTCTAAATAGGGGTCAGGATTATCATCATGGAAAGTTCTAACTGCTCCTACTAATCTATCGTAAGCGAAATCATCATTGATAGGAACAAGATCTGGCTTTAGATATTCAAGCCTTGAAAGGTGGCCAGCAACCACATTTTCAGTGCCTTTCTTATCTCGGATTTCCAAATCAAATTCTTGAAGTAAAAGGATCTAGCATAGTAATCTAGGCTTAGCGTCCTTTTTGCTTAATAGATATCTGATTGCAGCATGATCAGTGTAGACTATGATTTTTGCTCCTACTAAATAGGATCGGAATTTGTCGATTGCAAAGACTACTGCGAGGAGTTCCTTCTCATTTGTGGCATAATTAAGCTGAGCCACATCTAAAGTCCTACTGGCATAGTAAATTACATGGAGTTTCTTATCCTTCTTTTGTCCTAAAACAGCGCCAATAGCGTAATCGCTAGCATCGCACATAATTTCAAAAGGTTGATTCCAATCAGGTGGTTGAATTATAGGTGAGGAAATCAGTGCTTGTTTTAGGTATTTAAAGGCTTCAAGACATTTATCATCGAATTTAAATTCGGCGTATTTCATATGTAAGTTGGTTAACAGTTTAGTTATTTTGGAGGAGTCTTTAATGAAGCATCGGTAGAAACCGGCGTGTCCAAGAAAACTTCGAATTTCTCTAATGGTTTTGGGTGGTTGGAGGTTTTCTATTACTTCTATTTTAGCTTTATCAACCTCAATGCCTCTTTCGGATACTATGTATCCTAGTACTATGCCTTCAGTCACCATAAAATGGAATTTTTCCCAGTTTAGAACGAGGTTGACTTCTACGCATCTTTCCAGGATTTTCTCGAGGTTTGTTAAACAGTTTTTAAAACTGGATCCACATACCGAGAAATCATCCATAAATACTTCCATGATCTCATCAAGGAAATTTGTGAAGATTGACATCATACAGCATTGGAAGGTAGCTGGGGCATTGCATAGTCCAAATGGCATTCGTCTGTAAGCAAATGTTCCATAGGGACATGTAAAGGTTGTTTTCTCCTGATCATCAGGGTGAATGGGTATTTGAAAAAATCCTGAGTATCCATCTAAATAGAAAAAGTAAGAATGCCTAGCTAAACGTTCGAGCATTTGGTCTATGAATGGAAGTGGGAAGTGATCTTTCCTAGTTACCTTATTGAGCTTTCTGTAATCGATACACATCCGCCAACCATTTTCTCTACGTTTGGCTATTTGTTCTCCTTTTTCGTTTTGTACAGCGGCGACACCTCCTTTCTTGGGTACCACATGTACGGGGCTTACCCATTTACTATCAGATATTTGGTATATTATTCCAGACTCTAATAACTTTAACACTTCCCTTTTTACTATGTCACTCACTATAGGATTTATCCTTCGTTGATGTTCTCTTGAGGGTTTTGCGTCTTCCTCCAGCATAATTCAGTGCATACACACGGAAGGACTTATTCCTTTGAGATCAAAGATATTATAACCTAGAGCTGAGGGATATTTTCTTAAAACATCTAAGAGTTGATTGGTTTCAGGACCATCTAACGTGGCACTGACTATGATGGGCGGTTTAATTCTTTGTCTAAGAACTCATATCTTAAATTCTTAGGTAGCTCCTTAAGCTATATTGACGGTTTTTTCGAACATGGCATATGATCTGGGGTAAGTGCCAAGCATTCGTAAAGACTGTTATCAATGTAAGGTTCGGATAATCGTTCAAATCTGTCATCCTCCATTATGGGGATCGAAGGTAGTTTGATGGTTTCTACTGGATCTTCTTTATCTAATTCTCTTATGCATTCATTAATTATATCGATGACATAACATGAGTCATCCATGACTGGTGCATTTAAGAATTGGGATAGTATAAATTCTACTTTTTCATTACCTACCTCGAATGTCATTTTTCCTTTCTTGACATCTATTATAGCTTCAGCTGTTGATAAGAAGGGTCTACCTAAAAGGATTGGGATCTCATCGTCTTCTTTAATGTCCATTATGACAAAATCTGTTGGAATATAGAGTTGACCAAGTCTAACTGGGACGTCTTCCAAAATGCCAATTGGATATTTAACTGATATGTCGGCTAATTGGAGAGACATCCTAGTCGGTTGCATTTCTCCTAGGTTTAACCTTTTACAAACGGCTAAAGGCATTAAACTTACACTTGCTCCTAAGTCCAAAAGTGCTTTATCTGTAACTTGGTTTCCCAAAATACAAGGTATAGAAAAACTTCCTAGGTCTTTCTCTTTCTTAGCAAGCTTATTCTCAGCAATTGAATTACATTCTATAGGTTTAGGATCATCTAATCTTCGTTTATTGGTTAGAATGTCTTTAAGGAATTTGGCATAAGATGGTATTTGGGTAATAGCTTCGGTGAATGGAATCTCTACATGGAGTTTCTCAATCACTTTTAACAATTTCTTATATTGGTTATCCAATTTGGTTTGTTTAAGTCTTTGTGGGTATGGAATCAGAGGTTTGTAAGGAGGAGGTGGTACATAAACTTTTTGATTCTCTTCTCTTTCCTTCTCCTTAACTTCTGTATCTTTAGATTTCTCAATTTCTTTCTCAGGCGTGGTCCCAACCTCTTTCCTAGGAGGTTCTGGATTATTCAACCTAGGTTTTGTAGGCCCGTCGTAAGTGGTCCCACTCCTTAGAGCGATAGCATTTGCGTGCCCTTTAGGATTAGGTTGAGGTTGTCTAGGGAATTGTCCTCCTGGTGTAGCATGAATAGATTGTTGTTGTGCTACTTAAGAGATTTGGGTTTCAAGCATTTTGTTATGGGTAATTACAGAATCGAGTTTAGTACCCAACTGAGTAATTAGTCCATTCATGTGAATGTTTTGGTTCATGAAATCCTTGTTCTGCTGTAATTGAGCTGAGATGAATTCGTCCATCTTTTTCTCAAATTTTGATTTCTGAGGAGCATATGGTGCAGATTGGTTGGGTCTTTGAGTTTGGAAACCGGGTGGTCTTTAAGGTGTTGAATTTTGAGCAGGGTTATTATTCTTATATGAAAAATTTGGGTGATTCCTCCATCCAGGGTTGTATGTGTTTGAATAAGGGTTTCCTTGGGCGTAATTGACCTGATCTGTGGGACTTTCGGCTATCAGGTTGCATTCAGCTATGGTATGTCCTAGGGTTCCACAGATTTCACATTCGGGTCGTATTGCTGCTACGGTTGCTGTGGGGTTGATAGTTAAGTTTTCTACATTTTGGGCTATAGCGTCCATCTTTGTGTTCATATGGTCAAAACAACTAACTTCATACACACCTCCTTTGGTCTCTTTCTTCTCTACTGTTGCTCGTTCGGTCCCCCATTGGTAATGGTTTTGTGCTATATCCTCAATGAGAGCGCTAACCTCGGGGTAGGGTTTGTTCATTAGAGCGCCACCAGCGGCAGCGTCTATGGTCATCTTGGTGTTGTACATGAGTCCATTATAAAAGGTATGGATTATGAGCCATTGTTCTAAGCCATGATGTGGACATGCTCTTAATAGTTCTTTGTATCTTTCCCAAGCGTCGAAAAGTGATTCTCCATCATTTTGGGTAAATCGGGTTATTTGGTTTCGTAAGATAGCAGTTTTACTCGTTGGAAAGTATCTAGCAAGGAATACTTTCTTTAGGTCATTCCAAGTGGTTATAGAGTTGGCTGGAAAGGAATCTAACCATGATCAGGCTATATCTTTAAGAGAAAATGGAAATAGTCTTAGACGTATTGCCTCAGGAGGAGCTCCATTCGCTTTTAAGGTATCAACTAGTTGAATAAAGACTTTAAGATGTTGGTTCGGGTTTTCCGTAGGAAGACCTGCGAACTGGTTCTATTGTACTAATTGTAACAGAGATGGTTTTAATTCGAAGTTATTGGCTGGTATAGTTGGGTTAACTATACTAGAATGAGGTTCTTCCTTAGAGGGTATGGCGAAATCTTTAAGAGGTTTAGCGTTTTCTTCGTCTGCCATTGCTCTTTTGAGTTTTTGAAGTAAAAGATGAGCTCGGGCGTAACGTTCAAGCTCTTCTAAAGGATCAACTAAGTTTCCGGTACTGCGAGTTCTTCGCATTTACCGGCTAAGGGATGCCTTAGTCTAGACGGTGTAACAACAGGGTACGAAATTTTGACGTAATTGGTCCCCGGCAACGTCGCCAAAAACTTGATGCGTGTTATCCGCAAGTATACGGATTACGTCAGAGTAATATAAAAGATTTATCGATCCCACAGAGACCAATGTCAATCTATCGATTACTATTGTTACATTGTTTATCTAAGGCTAATAAATATCAGAGTAAAAGTTTTCTACAGAACGAAAATAGAAATAAATCAGATAAATACTATACTGGAATGTAATTCACATCAATCAAACAATACTCCTATCATCTAAATAGTAACACTTACGGGGCAATGTCTTCTTCTTTGAAAAAAAAATTAATTAAAAAGGATCCGCCGCGTTAGCGTGATCGGAACCAGACCTAACCTTTAATGTATACCAGCCGCTCACGCTGCACCGGTCGCTCTCTGCGTTAAAGTGATAAAGTCCTTTTTTATGTAATTACCTCTAAGACTTAGTTAAAAAGTGCTTTCGATTGAAAATATTTTATACCAAAGGGTTTCCGGCATATGCTCGGCCAACCGGATCCTAAATCTATAAACGCGTCCAAAAATAGTTTAAAACCTCTTTCTAATAATATAAAACTTTCCTAGTTAATCAATAAAGTGCTTCCGCTGTATTTATCAATTAACAACTAACAAACTCTTTTCTAAAATGTCTGACGGCTTTCGATCTTACCCGATCTAGTCACAGTCATTACGCAAACAAAAACACGTTCTCATTTACGTAATGACGGATCAATTGATGTTCAGAAGAGTTTAATTAAAATAAAAAACAGCCCCTAAAGTATTTCTAAAGAGATGGCATGTGGAGTACTGTCGGAACGACGATATTCACATCCCAGCACAAGGGATTTAGCTGGACATGGTAACTAAAAACATAACAATAAATTGGTTTGCAAAGTAAAGCATTTGTAAGATAAAAACGTGCAAAGTGTGAGAGTATACTTTGAGAGAATGAATACGAGTGCCACGCTTGAGTTCAGTTCCGAAAGATAAATAGATCACACAGAAACTTAAAATAACAAAGTAAGGGCAGAGACAGAAAATAAATGAATGTAAAGCAGTGCAGGAAAATAAACGAATATAAAAGCGATGCGGAATATAATAAAATCCAATTTATAAAAGAAACCCGCTCCAAAGCGGAGACTGAATCTGGTACAGAGCTGGAAAGTAAATTGCGGGAAAGTAAATAACTTCAAATATAAACACTCCTAACTATGGTTGCTCCAATCTAACTAACAATGATAGTGCAATAACCCCTCGATGTGACGGATTATTGCTTTACAAAATGAACTTTATGCCTAAGGTTGGAAGCTAGGATTGGATAATCCAAAAGTGAAAATACAAGTCTTTTTATAGTAGTCATGAAGTTGTAACTGCCTCTCATCATAATGAAAAAATGGCTGAATAATAATTTTCTTCGTGTGTAACTGCTTCTAACGTTTCTGACCGTTTTCCTGTTACAACGGTTGGCGCCCGCCGACCCCCTCTCAGCGTCCACCGAGTGTGTCTGTGGAATAAAATGCATTTTGTGACAGTTGGAATGTGGGCGAAACCCACTACTCAAATGGCGTCCTCTATGGCGTTCGCTGAGTGAAACGGTTAGTGTACAATTTGCACAGGAAATCTCCATTTTAGCTCCGTTTTGCGCCGTTTCTTCATTGCAAGCTCAAATCAGACAATATATCTGAAAGTAAAACAAAATACCATAATAACAATGGAAAATTATAAATAAACAACTAAAAACATGTGCAATCGGGGTCAAATATATAGTGTGATTTGGTGTTATCAAGGTGCTCCAACTGCTCTGTAGAAGATGCCATTTATCAACCCTACTGGGGAAAACGAGTCTCTTGAGAGACCGCTTTTTGCTTGGGGAGGTTACATCATACTTTCCTTCGAGACTTTTTTTGAAGAAATGCCATGTGATGCAATCCAATTTTAAGGTGTTGATGACTTCATTAACATCGAAATTCTTGGGAGAAAAACCGATGTATTGCTGGGAGTCTTCTGTCGAGAGGCTTTCTCTTGGGATTTTCCTTAATCCGGGAAAGCAAAATGTCATGTTCATTGGTGAAGAGTGATGTTCCAAAGGTGTATATCAAATGTATTCTTGCTTTTCAGAGGATCAAGTTATCAAAGTGGTCGAGGACAGGCTCCAATCTAGAAATAAACTAGGGAGAGATTGCTCAGATGATACATTTCCGGATGAGGAAAGAAACTTAGACCGGAATTTTATGCTAGAAAGGAGA
Organism: Lathyrus tuberosus; assembly: GCA_022829125.1. NCBI lineage: Eukaryota > Viridiplantae > Streptophyta > Magnoliopsida > Fabales > Fabaceae > Lathyrus > Lathyrus tuberosus. The sequence goes on along the minus strand of JALAZF010000152.1, from coordinate 2,899,615 downwards.
ACTGACAACTCTATTGGAGAGAAGACATTTATCATTTGGGAATGAAAATTACCATAGTGATATTAATGCACACATGTATGAGTATGAATCAATTATGTATGATGTATGTATGTTTATGCTGACAAAACAGACAAGACACACAAACTGGTGAATGAACATGACTGGATACTCGGCCATTGCGGGGAATAAAAAGTATCATTTAACTTAGAGATGACAAATTCTCTCTAAGTTAAAACCTTTTAGCTTCAATCTTGGGCTTTGAACAAGACATAAACAAACAACCTTTTAGCTTCAATCTTGGGCTTTAAACAAGACACCAGACATCTGTTTCTTCCTTAGAATAGGAGGAACTACGATCGCTCTGATTTCCCTATACTTCATAAAAGGGAATACGTAGGCATAAGATTGCGAAATCTTAGCGAGCACACTTATCAAAACCCTTAGGTCCCTGACCTTACCAAAACATCAGAAAACCCGAAAAAAACAACAAAATATTTTCTCTCTCAGACATCCACAAAGAAGAAACTTTCCCATTTCACAGACAAACACAATCAAGTACCAAAGCAAAACCTAAACTATCATCTCATGGATAACCATGTATAGGATGGGTAACTGACAACTCCCCATTGTATAACCTGACCCCGTACTCCCCAATCTCTGTCAAGCATTTGTTCAGTTAAACAAATGCGTGCAAGGTTAGTTTTAGATATCTTTACCTTTCCCTTCCAGCTTCACGGGATAAAATAAGAAATCAGAAAGTAGCACCCAACATTCCTCCCACTGAGGTGAGGAAATCCTATTGCGATAAGAGTTGTGTCTGAATGCTTGAAGTGGTTTGAAGTGAGCTGGAACTTGAGATGGTACCTCAACTGCAACTTTGTCAAGAACTTGAGCAGTTGGCTGGTGATTTTGTGAATTTGGTGTTCCAGATGTTATGTAAGAGTTTGGATCACTTCTATATGTTATATGTGAGGTGTGTGAACCATTATTTTGGTTGGAATCACTCTTAAATGCAAAACCCGATAGTGACTTGCAAGAGAATGTGTTTTTGGAGTGAAGGAGGTGATTTTGAGAAAGGCATCTGTTTAGGGCTTTTGGTGTGCTTGAACTATCATAAATGAGCGCTATTTATAGTGTGTCAAGTTTTTTTTGGGATCAATAGTGAATGGCAACTGCCGCAGGCTTTTCTTCGATGGTGATCAAATGGAATCTTTGGTCTTCACTAGCCATTGACTTGAGTCAATGGAGCAGGCCTATGGTCTTCTGATCTTGGAGTTTATCTTGACTCATTCAGTTGGTTTTGTCTTAGTACATGCTAGCTTGATGCATCAATTGAATGCTCCATGCCAAATTTGAAGCTTTTGGATTTTTCATCATTGAATCTCACATGCTAACATTGATGGTTTCTTGACTTGCAAGGCTGGTGGTTCAGAGATCTTTATTTCAATCTGATCCTCGTTGATTTGGGAAGATGAAAAAGTTGGTAAGATTACAAAATTGGACAAATAACTTGTGTGGCACAAAAAATGCACACAATCTGCCTAATGCTGCCATGAAGACAGTTTGCATCAAGGCAAATTGTAAGATTCACAACTCCTAGCTCAAAGGGAGTTTGATGGAGTTCTTGGACAATTTGGAAAGCTGATGTATCCTACTTTAATGTGATGTCCAACTTTGGTTTTGAATCAACTTGCATCAGGTTGAAAAATGCCTCTACATTTTGGAAAAAGTGAAAAAGATTCTGGCTTAGTGAAAATTTCACTAAGTGTTGGAAAAAGTGTGATTTTCATGTTTTTGTAATTTTGATCAAACCATAACTCATAATCCATGAAGATTTTGAATCTCTTGTAGTTGACACTTTTAAAGTATGTCAGATGGCCTTTCATTTGAGCTTTGAATGGGAGAAAAAGGCTTTAGGATTTGGGAGATATGACCTTGCAAAGTTGGTACCCAAGCCACTTTGTTCCATAACTTAGAAAAATTCTAAGTTTTCTAAGATTACCCCTTTTACAAGTTATCTCACTTTTCTTGATTTTTCTTGATGAATGATGATTCAAATCACATATTAACATCATTTTAGGGTTAAGGAAACCTTGGTTGACCAAAATTTCAAAAAGTCAAACTTGGTTTTGACACAGTTGACTTTTTCCATTAGATGAAACTTTGACTTTGTGATCCTTTTGTGAAATCAATCCTTAGGCCTAAATAAACTTCATGGATGGCCTCTAAGGGTATTTAGGAATGTCTTTGACCCTTCCCCAAGGTTTGAGATCATGGGTAGGTCAATAGTCAATGGTAGGGTTGACTTTTTTCATCAGAAACCCTAATTTGTGATCAGAAGGTTTTGAGTTCTTGTGGCTTATGGATCAAGCTATTTGAGTCAATAAAATCTTTTAGACATGTCAATATGATGTATTTGAGGTCTTTGAACTTCATTTTGGAGCTTCAAGTCATGTCTTGCTTCACAAGTTAACTCAAGGGTGGAATTAGGTCAAAACCCTAGTTCTTGGTTTTTTGATAGATGGTCCTTCAAGGTGACTTTGCCATTGTGGATGAGCTCTTAAGATTCTTTTGAGCTTATTGGACCAAATATTGAAGCATTGGCTCATGCCCAGATGAAAATTTCCATCTGGAGGCCCTGGTCGACCAACACCCTAATTTGGTGACACTGGCGATCCTGAGGCTTGATCCTCTTGGAATGTTGCATACTTATGCATGATTCTTGATATGGGAGACCCCTTGATCCTTCATGGATGTTTGAGAGGCTAGACACGTTGAAGATCATGTCAATTCTTGATTGATCCTTTGCCTAAGTATTCTGAGATGGTTCAAAACCCTAATCTTTGATTTTAGTGAATGCTCAACAATCCCTGAGGAGATTGATGAGGCATGATGATATATCCATATTATGGTAATGATTCTCATAATGATGGGAAATCATGGTGGTCAAAATTTGGGGTATGACACACAGGTGGCCTAAGAATGAAGAAAGAACCCTAGAAGTAAAGCTTGATTCCAGTAAAGCCGGAGACAACTGAAATTAGAAACCATAGGTTATGCCCTGAATATCTTAACTGAGGGAATCAGTACGCTTGAAATCACTGTTCCTGCACAAATTTGTTAGTAATAAAGCACGCACAAGACCCTATTGAAATTCTGGCAACAGATATGAGATGTCGAACGTCATGTCACGATACTTATATCTTAACAATAATGAACAAGGTAGAAAATGCAGAAAACAACAGTAAATAACACAATCAATTGTTGACCCAGTTCAGTGTAAACACACTTACATCTGGGGGTTACCAAGCCAGGAAGGAATTCCACTATTAGTAGTATCAATTCATAGACTCTACAGCCAACACACCAGTTGACAATCTACTCACTTAATCACTACCCAATGACACTTCTATCTAAGACACTCTCAGATATGAGACACCTCTCACTCCCCCTCAAACACAGCACTGATAACAACTTACACTAATGAAAGTAGAAGGCACACTTCAAAGACACACCTTGGTCTTGCTTAAGAGCTTCAACCAATAACAATACACTCGTGCTTAAAAGCTTTAAGTGGACAAATTATAACTCAACTAAATCAGTCCAATTCAAACATCAGAACATATGAATGAATGGCTCACAAAAACAAACACAAAACACAAACCCTAAAACTTGAACACAGCTCTCACCATCCTTATTCTCCACGAACAGCAATTAGGGTTGATCATCTATATATAGCAACACATTCCTTGGGCTTGGGCAATTGCAGATCCTTGATTCAATTTCCAATAAAAGCAAATTAATCTCCAAATCTTTATGCATGAAAATAACAACTCCCTATTCTTCATAAACAGATTGTCTCCAAAAATAACACTCCAATATATTACCACTTTAGTAAATTTCGCAGCAATCAGATAACATAAACACATAAAAGATTTCTAAAAATAGCGCAGTAAATAAAACCTAAAACCAGAACAGGAAGTTCTGTCAACTGATGTCAGAACATCGTGTTTGACATCATGCACACAGTCTGCAATACTAACAAACACCACCAACACTTCACCTGCAGAATGTTAGAGACAGCATGTCAAGACATCAAGTAGAACATCTTGATGCAACACATTGTTTTACCAAAATTGCTGCCAATACAGAACCAACAAACTCCCCCTTTGGCAAATTTTGGCTAAAACAACTCCATATCAGAGATCCCTGCAGCAACCCACACAAACACAACTAACATTCTCAGAAAAAAGAAACTCCCCCTCAAGCCAAGGAGCACAGAAAAACAATCAAGAAAACCAGCACCTACACAACCAGCAAAACAACTACTACACTACTCTCCCCCTTTTTAGCCACAATTGGACAAACACCCTCAGAAGCAAGGCACAACAGAAAACTGGCAAAAGCACAAAACACAATTTTCAAAAAAAATTGAACAGGACACAAGGAAAAATACATCACCTCCAACAACTACATCTTTGACTGGTCAGGCGATACAAACAAGGTTCTCCTTTGATATAAAAACAGCTACACCTTACTGCTAAGAACCAAAGAAGATGAAGTCCAAGGACGAGACAAAGGAAGGATCATCTACTGGTGCAACAAGGACAGGGAAAAAGATTGAGATACATAAGAAGCCCATCAAGAAACAACATTGTCAATTACATGAGTCAGACAATGATGTTGATGAAGATTGGGTCAATTTCATTAACTCAGGTGGATGGAATACATAGCTGACTCCAAAGATGAAGAATATTTGCTTGTTGTTTCTGTTGTCATTGTAATAAACTTCTAATAAAGAATGCTTCCAGCAGTTGATTTGCTTTTGATTGTTTCCAATTTTCTTTACATTTACTCTAATTTTGATAATATCACTTGAACACCAAATAGAGAGATACACTTGCACACATAATACATCTGCAGATTTTCCTTCAAGAAAAATCATCATCATCATGTACTTTAGTGCAGCATTCCATAAATCCATTAATTGCTACAAATCCTCATATATGCAAATACCTAGTTTGCCCCTTAAATTTTCAAACTGATTTGCATCTAAAGCCTTAGTAAAAATGTCAGCTAGTTGTCTTTCAGTGGCAACATGTTCCAAGGTAACCACTTTGTCTTCTACTAGGTCTCTGATGAAGTGATAACGTATATCAATGTGCTTAGTCCTGCTGTGTTGAATAGGATTCTTGGATATATTGATAGCACTCAGGTTGTCACAGTATAATATCATGACATCCTGCTTGACATTGTACTTAGTCAGCATCCAAAACTTCTTAAGAATTTTCTTGACATATCTACTCTGAGATAAGAAAGTAAAAACATCCATATGTTTAAGACAATAAGTTAACTTATCACCCAGGCACATCTCAGGTTCTGACTGCTTTTGCTAAACACAATGTTTAATCATCTCCTCATCACTTCTAGATTCCCTTAGGTCCAAGTGAGATAGTTCCAATGCTTTTGAAGTAGTGAGATGTTGAGACTTCTGGTGTAACATCTTACTCTTAGTTTGCTTCCCACAAGCTCTTCCTTCTTCCAACTTTAGCTTAGGTATTCCTCTGACATCTCCCAAAGAGGTGACCCTTTACATTTCTTGTTGATGGCACAATTTACCTTTATCATCTTGAGAAACCCACAAGTAGCAATTGTCTTGAGATCTAACTCCCTTCATGGTTATTTCACCCTTTTCATTAGAAACCAAACATTCAGAGTTTGTGAAGTTGACCTTGAACCCTTGATCACACAGTTGACTGATGCTTATCAAGTTTGCAGTCAACCCTTTCACAAGCACCACACTATCAAGATTAGGAACTCCTGAACAGTTCAATTTTCCAACCCCCTTGATTTCACCCTTGGCTCCATCACCAAAATTCACATAACTAGTGGAGTAAGAATTGATGTCAGCTAACAGTTCTTCAATACCTGTCATGTGTCTAGTACATCCACTATCAAAATACCAGTCTTCTTTGGTATCACCTCTGAGAGACATGTGAGCTAACAAACTAGTAGCAGCAGCCTTGGGACCCCATTGTTTCACATTTGTAGGCCTGTTCTGATACTGTCTAGGTTGAGGATCAGGCTTAGGATATTCATGCAGTGTGAAGCAAAAAGGTTTTATGTGACCAAACCTTCCACAGTAATGACATCTCCATCTCTGAAACCTTCCTCTGAAGTGATTTAGATGTCTTCTCCCATGATGTTGAGGTTTTCTTCCTCCATGATGTTATGGCAGCTGATGAGGCATAAACTGCTTAGGCTCAGGAACATGAACTTTCCCATGATGTTGAGACATTGGATGGGACATGTTATGTTTAGGTCTAGAGGAACTAGCATCTGCAGAGGATTTCTTCTCATCAACAAATCCTAACCCAGTCATATCACTTGTCACTTTTCCACTCTGAAGAATTTCATCCAATGTGTCAGTTCCTCTGTTCAACATTCTGAGAGATTTGGACATTTGATCAAGTTTGCATTTCAGCAAACTGACTTCATTTTCCAGTTCAGCCTTGTCATCCTTTAGTTGGATTGTGAGTTCCGTTTGCTTCTCCCCTTCTTGACACACTTCTTCACTTCTGATACATAGGTCTTGGTAGGAAACTGCAAGTTCTTTAAAAGTTAATTCCTCATCACTTGAATCTCCATCAGAAATGCATCTTCCTGTCAAGGCAGTCACATGTTTGGTAGATTCTTTCTCAATTTCACTTCCTAAATCCTCATCAGACCAGGAAACAGCTAGACTCTTCTTTTGTTTCTTGCGATAAGTAGCACATTCAGTTCTAATGTGACCAAATCCCTCACATTCATGGCATTGAACTCCTTTCCCTTGAGAGGAATTCTCTTCAGACCTAGTTCTTCTACCATCACCACTAGACTTGCTGATGTCAGATGAGTTGTTCTTGACATTATATCTAGTCTTTATGTTCATCCTCTTCATCACTTTTTTGAACTGTCTTCCTAGTAGAACCATATCAGTAGATAAACTTTCATTTATTTCCTGATCACATTCCTCTCCATCTTCAGAGTTTGAGACAAAGGCTATACTTTTGGATTTCTTTTCAGATATGTCACTTATTCCTAGTTCAAATGTTTGGAGAGATCCAATAAGTTCATCCACCCTTATTTTGCTGATATCTTGAGCTTCTTCTATGGTAGTCACCTTCATAGCAAATCTCTTGGGAAGAGACCTAAGTATCTTTCTCACCAGTTTTTCATCAGACATCTTTTCACCAAGGCCACTTGAAGCATTGGCTATTTCAAGAACATTCATATGAAAGTCATGTATGCTTTCATCTTCCTTCATCTTTAACTCTTCAAATTTGGAAGTCAGTAGCTGAAGTCTTGACATCTTCACTTTAGAGGTACCTTCATGAGTAGTCTTGAGTATGTCCCAAGCATCTTTAGCAACTTCACAATTATTCACCAATCTGAATATATTTTTGTCAATTCCATTGAACAAGGCATTCAATGCTCTAGAATTTCCAAGAGCCAGTTCATCCTCCTCCTTAGTCCATTCTTCCTCAGGTTTCAGTTCAGATGTAGCTATTCCATCTTTCCCAACAATGACAGGATGTTTCCATCCTTTTATGACAGCTTTCCAGACCCTACTATCCACAGATTTCAAGAAGGCCACCATGCGTGGTTTCCAATAATCATAGTTAGATCCATCCAAGATGGGTGGTCTGTTCACAAATCCTCTTTCCTTGTCCATAGAACCAGAAAGTAACTTCCCTAGATCTCACCCAGAAACAGAACAGGGTGCTTGCTCTGATACCAATTGAAATTCTAACAACAGATATGAGATGTCGAACGTGATGTCACGACACTTATATCTTAACAATAATGAACAAGGTAGAAAATGCAGAAAACAACAGTAAAGAACACAATCAATTGTTGACCCAGTTCAGTGTAAACACACTTACATCTGGGGGCTACCAAGCCAGGAAGGAAGTCCACTATTAGTAGTATCAATTCATAGACTCTACAGCCAACACACCAGTTGACAATCTACTCACTTAATCACTACCCAATGACACTTCTATCTAAGACACTCTCAGATATGAGACACCTCTCACTCCCCCTCAATCACAGCAGTGATAACAACTTACAATAATGAAAGTAGAAGACTGTCACACCCTAATTTTTTACCCTAAAATTTGGTACGTTTCCATGTCGTATATTTCGTATCGATCATTTTAGTGTACTTGATTTATTTTTTTCGATCATTTAGGCGTCCGTTTTTTATTTATTTGGGGTCTGTTTATTTTAATTTTTTAACTAATATTATTTAGAATGAATAATTATAGTAATTAGCATTTTATTTTAATTTTAAATATTTATTTTCTTTTTTATTATTATTTTTAATTTAAATACTTTTTAGAATAAATAAATAGGTTTTAGTTTCTATTTTAAATTTATTAAATCATTTGAATATCATTTAGTTTTAATATCATTTAATTTTAATATTATTTAGTTTTAATTTTATTTAATTTTAATATTATTTAGTTTTAATTTTATTTAATTTTAATGTTATTTAATTTGGGCCTTCAATTGGGCATTAGGGACATTATTGGCAACTAAAAGTTAACCCTAATTTTAGTCCCTATATATACCTAAGTTACACATTGTTGAAGGGGGACCCAAAAAAAGAGAAAAAAATACAAAGGCGGCTTGCTTCACTATTATCACCGGTGCCACTTTTCACCGGCATTGTTTTATCGTTAATACCCATTATTTTAATATACTACTGCTAGTGCCTAGAATTTTTAATGAATGCTTAATGTTCTATTTCAATTGGTAACTGGTATGTACCTATATGTTACATCCCCGCCGTACCGTCACAATAAGGTAGGCTAATGACACCTTATAATTGTTACAGAGATTCATAAAAAATTTTTACTGTTGGTGCATAGTTTCTGTTTTAAATATAATATAATTTTTTTTTTTTACATAAAGCTAGTGTACGTTTGATATATATATATATATATATATATATATATATATATATATATATATATATATATATATTTTTTTTTTTTAAAAAAATTATCTCAAAGTTTGTTTATATATATATTCGAAATGTGATAATGTTTTTTATTTATTTTATTTTATTTATCTATTTATTATTTGATTTTTTCGGATCGAATTATGTCGATACGCGGTTCGCATATTTGTGTGCTTGATGAGTGACATTTGTGTCGGTTTGATCCGGTTGCGATGACCGCGTTTTCGCGATAGCAATATTGTTGAGGTTTTTATCAAAGTTAAATTTCTCTTTTTTTGAGTTGCCTTTTTTTTGTTATATTTGGATCCGTACAATTCGGATCCGGTTGCGATGACCGCGTTTTCGCGATAGCAATATTGTTGAGGTTTTTTATCAAAGTTAAATTTCTCTTTTTTTAGTTGCCTTTTTTTTTGTTATATTTGGATCCGTACAATTCGGATCCGGTTGCGATGACCGCGTTTTCGCGATAGCAATATTGTTGAGGTTTTTTATCAAAGTTAAATTTCTCTTTTTTTTAGTTGCCTTTTTTTTGTTATATTTAGATCCGTACAATTCGGATCCGGTTGCGATGACCGCGTTTTCGCGATAGCAATATTGTTGAGGTTTTATCAAAGTTAAATTTTCCTTTTCTTTGAGTTGCCTTTTTGTTATATTTAGATCCGTACAATTCGGATCTGGTTGCGATGACCGCGTTTTCGCCATAGCAACGTTGTTGAGGCTTTTTTAATTTTTTTAAATTTTCTTTTCTTTGTAATAATATTACAATTTTAAAACACTTTAAAATTTCTTTTTTATTTTTGTTTCCTTTTTTTTATAAATTTAGATCCGCATAATTTGAATTCATTGCGATGACCACGTTGAGTGTAACAAACTATTTGTCGATTTTCATCGATTTTTATGCGGATTTATATTTATTTATTGGTTGCATTTCGATTTCGGAGTTAAAATTTTAATTTAACTTTCGATAACCGTTTGAGTGCTTATAGTCATTTGCTTGGCTTCTCATAAAGTGATTCCTACATGAATCCACTCTTAGTTAGCTTCAAAGCTAAATTCTGTTGCCATTCGATTCCGGTTGGTTTTGGACCCACATTTACTTGTTTAGTATTTCAATCATTTTTTTTACTTCCCATTGATAAAATGTATCCCTCGCCTTCATGTGTAATTGTCATTTGTTTTTACCGTCTCTTTTTCTTTAGATAGATAATTAATAAATTAATAAAAACAAAAAATAAAATAAAATCAATCTTTCATAAAAAAATCAAAGAATTTGGTCAACACTAAGTTCCATTTTCAAAAATATTGGTCAATACCAATTGAACAATCAACCCAAGCTTTCCTTTAGCACATACCCTTAGCAAGCAAACAATAGATAACATAAATAAAACAAGAGGTTCCTGTAGAGTACTACAGACGTTTAGGATGCTAACACCTTCCCTAATCGTAACCAACCCCCGAACTTAGATTCTCTTAACTTAGGTTTTTTCGATCTTTAACCCTTTCCTTTGGATAAAATAAAGACCGGTGGTGAACATTAAGATTTGTGATCCTAGTTAACATAATAGTTATGGTATCCGATTCTCACCGCGACAGAAATGGCGACTCTGCTGGGGACATTTTATTTTTATTGAGGGTTTCCCCTAACTTGTTTATTTATGTTATTATATATATTATTTGCTTGCTTGGTTTTCTTTTTTGTGCAGGTTTGGCACTTAGTGTGGTGAGACAAAGTCCTACACCCGGACTAGAGTGAAATTAAGATAGGAAAACGGTGAGAATTCAAGGATACTTTGAGGGAGTCGATTCCTGAAAAAGTGAATTGAGACTTCACCACTCAGTCTAGGCCCTCTCGAATAAAATATTTGTCCAACGAGTTCATTCGTGAAGACGATATGGTTTCGATCTAAAGGCCATCGGGACTGGGGACCGTAGTTACCTTTAAACCAACTTGGCCTAATAGGGCGTAGTGCGGGGACTATGCGGGAGTCTATTTCTGCAATGGTCGCTACGCGATACTACACTCAGACGAGATTCTCTTGAGGATATTATTGACTACCAACTGATCTGGAAAATTGATAATATCCGAAAGATGGATTGTAGACTCTGGGAACTTTGTAGAACCCGTTCGGCAGGTGTTGTACCCCAAATTTTTCCCTTAGATTCGCTGATTCGTCTGCATAACACACTAGGTCAATCATTCGTGCATAACTAACCTCTTTATCTAGTGTTTTGCTTTGTTTGTTTCATTTGTGAATACAGGCGCTGCTGCAGAAATTCAAGGTATTGAAGGTTGTGTGTGTATGTTTGTGGCTTCTCTGGTCCTTGCAAATTTGTGTTGAATTCTTATGAAGACGTGCCTTCGATCCATTCTACATCTGGGCCATTGGTAATTTCAAGATGTTTCAAGATAGCCCAGGTTACTTAAGATGATTTTAAGAGTCTCAAAGCATATTTATCATCTCCAATTTTGCTAAAGTCAAGGATCGTGGGAAGAGGGAACTTAAAGCTTATGTGCTACGCAAGAATTTGAAACTCAGTTTCCAAACTCAAGATCCAAAGTTCAAATAGGCCGGAGTGCAAAGGCGAGTTATTTCAAGTTTACATCCAAGCGGAAAGGACCTAAGCCTTTTGGATTAGGATAGTTTTTTCAATTACACAACTTTAAGTCCAATACAACTTCGCGAAATGGTCCAAACGAATTTTGACATAAGATTCACAAGTCTAAGTTTTAAGCTAATTTGGACGGCTCCTGGAGCCTTGTTGGATTATCATGTAATAGTTGGGAGTCCATTTCATTTGGTGGGGAGCTTCCTGCAATTCTTGATTCAAGTGTGACAAATTCTTGAGTTTCAAAGACTTCATAGAAGATTGAGTAAAATCTTAATTCACTTCCCAAAAGAGTAAGCTCGTGAAAATGGTTATTTGATCTTGGCATTGGTAAAAATGATGTATTGGCAACATGAGGAAGGGAATTCTAAATTTGCAAGTTTTATATTAAACAATCAAAGATGTTTCATCATTTATGTGAGTGTGGAGACGCATCATCTTTTTCAAAGCAAGCACGTCACACAATATAAGTCATGTACATGGCCAAATCATAATTACTACAATGTGGGGACTACATAATACTACAAGTGTCTACAAGAAAGACAAAAAGAGAGGAAAGTTTTCAATGTTGAGGACAGGTAGCGCCTGGGGACCCTCATCGTCACCTTCAGCTTTTATGCACAGGGATCAATAGGCTGACATTTCTTCAGTAAACCTGCATTTTCTTGTGAACCCAGTCAGATTACATTAATGAGAATCAAATCATGCAGCAAATAGAGCAGCACGGTTACAGGCTTTAAACAAGTTAGAATTCTCCAAAACTACACTCAAAAAATATCTCAGGAAAAGGAAAGTGGAAGTGCCACCAAAAAACCAATTCTCAGAGCACATATTATATCATGCTTTCTAACATTATCCTTGATAAAGACGTAAGGTCAAAATGTAATGGAGTACAAGTCCAAATCAATCAGGTCACAATTCACAATGTTTTAGAAGAAAAAAGCATAATATATGGGTAGACCTTTCCAGCGGAAATCTAATACAATTTGGAGCTGTTCTCTTTTCATTACCGTAAAAAGGATTTTTTACTGTTTTACCCCACTCTGAAATTTTAAATACCATTTTATCCCTTTTTGAAAAAAATTTACTAAAATATCCTATTTATTAAGGGTGCTCGTAGTCCCAATTCACGAGCAGGTGAAGTGAAACGAACTTTTGTGGGTGCTCGTGAACTGAGTTCACGAGCATTTGAAGAATCATCATCATTATATTTTTTCCCATATCCAAATATTTTTTCCCAATATTCTTTTATCAAATTTTTTATTTTTTTGGGTCAGCTTTTAAACCTTTCTCTCTCTCCTAATTTTTTCACACGCCACCACTCATCACCATTTCCTAACTCACCTTCAATTAAAAAACAAAAAGAAACAATCTTTCACATGCTCGTGAACTGGGTTCACGAGCACCCACAAAGGTTCGTTTTATTTCACGTGCTCGTGAACTGGGACTACGAGCACCCTCAGCAAATAGGGTATATTGGTAAATTTTTTTCAAAAGAGGATATAATGGTATTTAAAATTTCAGAGTGGGGTAGAATAGTAAAATAGTCCCGTAAAAAAGTCACTTGGAGACACCACCTGGACTTAGCTTTGATTGCATCAAGGCCCCCTCCCAAAAGTTGTCCTGACATAGTCAATAAAGCAGTTAGTTCTCAACAAAGCGTCAATTTCCAAGATCAAAAGAGGTTGAGTTTCAAGGGCCCACAATCAGCTTACATTAATGCGAATTAATCATATCACAAAATGGAGTTAGAGTCTTATCTTTGGTAACCGTCTCTAGAAATATTGCTGTTGTTCCAATAGTAGCTCAGCACGTCTAACTGAGATATGTTAGAAATGGAAAACTCATGGCACAAAATCATCTCAGCAAGCCGTCATCAAATTGCTGCTCAGGATCTACGAGAGATCATTTTTTTCTTCTTCTTTCCAACACAAGAGCAAACACATTTATTGAAATTGAAATGGCCAAAATCATGATCAGCATATCAATACAAATCGAGACTATTTCCATAATAAGATCATTTTGTTTCAGACCAGGTTGTTCCCTAAATCATCATTAACAGATCATAAAAGGGTCAAGATTATAGAATCAGAAATAAGTTTCATCATTTTCAAAGTTGGAAGTTTGGGCAACATCATTAGATACCACCAGCAAACTTTTCGAAACCAAAAGGGGACAAGAATCTCAGACGTATTAAAGCAAGTCCAGACAGATGTCAATCGAATTGGAGACTATTTTGGTTCAGACACTTTTCAAATATATTTCCAAAACACATCAGACATGTTCAAAGTGTCATCATTACAAATCATTTAAGGAGCAACACAGTAGCATTTCCCAAATCAGGCCTCAGACGCATTTAATTAGGGGAAAGACGTGTTTTAAGAATAGATAAAACCAGTCCCAAACAATTCCAAAACCGTGCCAAACAAGTGTCAAGCAGCATGATTCATTCCAAAACAGGACAACATATATCAGTTAACATTCAGAACTTTCCAATCAACGAATATTAGACAGCATTCAAACTTTCCCAAACAAATTTATTGACATTCCAAATAAACTCAGGCATGTTCAGACTAGAGAGGAAATCATCATTACTGCAGGGAGTCTCAAGTCATCTATAAAAAGAACACCATATCACATGAGAAAGGGGGGACGAGAGCATAATCAGAACTCACCAACCAATTCACCAACTAAACATCAAAACCATTTTTTTTAACGCCACAATCCAAACTACCTCATCAACAAAATAACTATACAACCACTCATCAAACCCTATATACCAGAAAAAACCACAAAACATATACAAACCAGAATCCCAATCTTGCAATAAGCCAAAAAAGCTATGATGATACACAATTTCGAAAAGTTCAGAAACTCAGAGATTGAGCTTCATCATCGCATTATCATATTCAACAGACAAACATCTCAATTCATCCGAAATTCAACTACAGAAGGTCAAAGAGAATACATCGCAGAAGGAGAGGATCAGAGATAACGCCACACGACGCAAACCAATATCGAAGTCATAGAGGGACATACACATTCCAAATTCACAAGGATATACGACAAGAAAAAGAAGGACACCACCTGGAAACGTTGAGGAATCCGATGCTCTTCCGCCTCCTCGCACTCAACCGCCGGCAGCTTCTCTATTTTCCATTGCTCTAATATTGTAATTTGTAACAAAATCATAATGATAATGTTGGGGTATTGGGTCGTATAGGGGTGGGGTTTATGATTCTTGTTTGATCGGAGAGAGTGAGGACGCCGCCGCGAGGTTTTTCGCAAACCCTAAGGTTCCGAGAGACAGAAAAGAGAGGAATGGCGAGAGAGAGAGAAGAGAGAATCGAGTTCGTATGAGGCTCCCTCCATTTAGAAACATAATAACCCTTTTTCATAAAAATTAATATTAAATCCTTTTTTCAGAAAACTCTAATTAAAATAATCATTAATAATTTCTCACATAATAAACCTTTACTTTGAAATTAACCTTTTTATTATTCAAGAAAAAAACCTTTCACAAGTAAGTCTCTAATTTCAAGTTAATAAAACCTATAAACACAATCCTCAAAATAATAACCTCAATAACTTTTTTCGTAATAACCTTAACAACCAAGTTTTTCATAATAAACCTTTGGATTAAATCAACTCGTTAGATCCCCCCAACGTGAGTGAATCGCTTGCTGCATGCCATGTTATGATTGATATATTTTTGCTTGCCATATGTTTATATTGATGTATGTTTACTATGTCAAAACCTTTTCAAAAATACTAAAAAAACTCTCGATCCAACGTCGAGCCACTTTTATACCTATGTAAGTCGAGCGCCTTCGGGCCTCGCATTCAACCTTATCGGTCACAATACACTTAAAACTAGCCCACTTTGCTAGTATGCACAAATAATCTAAGTTAATTTCCCCCTCGACATTCCAAAGGAAAGGTTATTAATAATTGACTCAACCGTCATAGGACTAACGCTTTTAGAACCCTTGGCCTTAGGATTCGGAGTCGCCGTACTCCACGTCTCGCCGTAGACATTTAGAAACTTAGCCTTAGGATTGGAGTCGCCGAACTCCAAGTAAATGCTCCGCCGCGAACATTTGCAATCCTACCCCTCTTAAAACCAACCTACAACTTTAGAGTCGCCGCACTCTATGTAAGGTCTTGCCCAAGACTTTACTTCCCCTTGGAACCTTGACCCCGTCAAGAAGTTCCTCTTTTCAGAACTACGCATACTCTGATTCTACACCCGAGGATACGTAGGCGTAAGGTGCAATACCTTATCGAGTATACTTAGATACTAACCCCTAGGGTTCAACCTTTAGCATAGCACCCTTAGCAAGCGAATGAGAGATAACATATGTACTAACGAGAGGTTCCCGTAGAGTACTACGGACGTTTAGGATGCTAATACCTTCCCTAGGCGTAACCAACCCCCGAACCTTAGATCTTTAGGTTTTTTCGCTTTTGAACCTTTCCTTTGGATAAATCAAAGACGGTGGTGAACATTTAAAGAAATGTGATCCTAGTTCATTAATAACTATGGTATCCAATTCTCACCGCAACAGCAGGTACAAATAAACCTCTAGTACATACCTTGGGAAGGGTAGACCATGGCCCCATGCTCGTGATCTTCAAACCTAGGCCCTTGCTTGTTTACCTGTATATGTGTATATGTGTATACCTGTGTTTATGCATCCATTCATGCATTCATGAATGACCCTTTGGTTTCAAGGAACTCAATTGTTCTTTCATTTGCAAAATCAAATAAAAATCCTGGATTATAAAATGAAACTCTTTTTTTAGTCTTTCCGAAATGTTTGCAACTTACTTTTGAGTTCCTTGAAACCATTGCATCGCATTGCATATCATTTGCATCGTTGCATGCGTCCGTTTGTCCAGCAACTCATTTCCGGATGTCTCTATCTTCCAGCATCACCCGTCCTTCGTCAAGCTGATTCCTCGACACAGATACCAGACTAGAGCTAACTACAGATGCATAATTTCAGAGCAAGAAGCACACAATGCTGAGATTCGAATGAAGATCGACGACCTTAAGTCAAGTATGGCAAAACTCACTGAGATACTTCAAGTTTGGATTGCTAGAGGAGAGCTGCCTCAAAGAACTATTATTCAGGAAGTTTCAGATGCAGATCCTCAGCCTGTTCAGGTGCCACCTTCAACTTCGCCAGAGTTTGGGTTACTTCACAACTACTCTCCACTTCTTGCATCTACTGCTATGATTGGTCAGACTTCCAGACCAGTGTTTCAAGCTCCAGTTTTCGCCGAGCCTAGACCTGTGGCTCATGCTGTTTCCCAGACTACTCGAGCTCCCTTTGAGAATCCTCTATGATCACAATACTGTCAAATCACAATAAGTGAAGCTTCAATCGACTTCAGCAGACTTCAGTGTTTCAGACGGGACAGCTCACCCTTGTTTCTGATTAGTCACTAGACCATGTTTCTTATTGTTTGCATTTTCCTTATTTGTATTAGCTGTTTGCTTTCGATTTATGTTTGTACTTTCATAATTAATAAAATGAGCATTGCGACTTTTGAAAAAGAAAACAAAAAAAAACAACAAAAACAAAAAGAAAATATATTTTATCTCGTTTCCACTTTCTTTTGATTATACAAAGATTGGAGGGAGGATGATGAAAACAAATTACTCATAATTGATGTTGGCATGCTTTCAAATCAAAACTTTGCTGAGGATGTAAGGCATTGTTTCAATTCCCAAACAGTGGAGAAATAAGGAAGATAACCCTTCGTCAACCCCTTTGAGCCTTGAAGTAGGAGTTTCTTTTCTTTACAAATAAAAACCCGCGATCTTAACCTGGGGCAGGGTAGTTCTCAGTTAACTTGATTATGCATTCAAATACGAGAGCTTCATGCAAGACACCTTTCAACAAAAGTTTGCATTCACAAATTTTCCTTCTCACGCAACAAGCAAGTGTCGAAGATGTCTTTCAAGTCAAACGCCAATGATGGTTCGCCGTAATCATTAAGCCAGACAGTCACAAACTTTCAACTCTTCCAAATTAAATGTTGTACAAGTTGTTCCCAAAGTGATAAACAAATAAGGATCCTCAAGAAATCCTTACTCAAAGAATGAGCCGAGTCCATTTCGAGGCAAAAGCTAAGAAAGATGGGAAGCTCATGACCTTACCTTCTACAAAGAGAAATAAGAACAAGCTTATATGATGACCAAAAGTTGTAAGGAAGAAGTGACTACCATCTCAAGTTTATTTCTGAACCATCATCATTATCATCAGTACAATTCCTAACTTATATGAACCTGAGTGCATAATCTAAATTAACCGAGCATAGGACTGGAGATCATCACGAAGATTGGGTGGCCACAAATAAACTTTGAGCCTTTATCCTTTGTTTCTTAAACCGTGAACCAGGCCACGTTATAACCCTCAAAAGACCTAATTGAAGCAAGGTTATTTTGAAAGCATACTACAACGAGGTTGCGTAAACTGACTCCTAAAGATCTTTGCAGATCATTTTTTTTGGCATCACGCCTTTTTGCTTTATCTTTCACTTTTAAACGTCTTGAACAACCGTGTTCTGACCAGTGACCCTATTGTTTTACCTCGTTCCAAAAATGATTTTGATTTCAAAAGTTGCATGAACTTTACATTTACTATGTTGGTATGAACACTTTTGTTTGCACACTGGCTTCCTCTTAAGGAATTTTCAAACATTTGAGAAACTTGGTCGGTGATCCAATCAGGGGAAAGTTCTTTCCAGATCAGGTTGAAAATCAGTTCAAGATTTGTTACAGTGCAAGTCTTTCTCAGAATTGGTTTATTCATAATATCTTCTGAGACTCAGACTCGCGCATTCAAGCTGAAGCAATTATCAGTTCATATACAACAATCAACTAATCTGGGGCAGTTTACTTGAAGAATCCCCATGCAGCTTTCCATTCTTCCTACAAGGATCGTCAACTTAATACAGTTTACCAATATGGAAGAATTGTGCTCAGTAGTAACATCTCTAGTACTTAAGCAGAATGACAGTGATCTCCGTGTTGAGGAATTAGTCTTCAAGTCTTGTCTTCTCCACAAAAGAGTCAAGTCGTGTCTTCGACGTCTGCATTACATCTACATTTGCATTTGATCATATTCATATACATATGCATAGCAAAAGAGTCATCCTCATTTGCACTTATTTGCATTATCCATTGGTCGTGTTGTTATCCACGTCTTACCTTTGCAGTCAAACTCCAACTCACTTTGAACCTACCAAACAGATATTTTTGCGTCTATCCAATGCTTTCTTGGGTACCTCCTTGTTCATATTTGTCCAATGCTTTCTTAGGTATATCTTTGTTCACATTCATCTAAAACCATTATTAGATATTGTGATTGTACCTTTCATTCAAGGCCATTATTGGATGCCTGGTTTCTTTTCCATCTGATGCTTTTCCGGATGGGTCCCTCTATCCGATGTTCTTCCGGATATGTACTTTTGTTCTAATGTTCTCCCAGAACATTCTTTGTGTCTATCTGACGTTCTTCCAGGTATGACGTTGTGTCTGACATTTTTCCAGATGTGTCCTTTATTCTGATGTTCTTCCAGAACTTATCTGATGTTCTTCCAGAACCTGTCTGACGTTTTTCCAGACATTCATATCGATTCTGATGCTTTTCCGGAATCTATCCGATGTTTTTCCGGATATGTCTCTATTTCTGATGTTCTTCCAGATTGAGTCTTTGTTATCTGATGTTCTTCCAGATATATCACCTTGTTTATCTGATGTTCTTCCGGATACGTGACCTTATTCTGATGCTTTTCCGGAATGACCTTGCTTTTACCGTCTGATGTTTTCCCAGATGTGTCTGCTCCTGATGTTTTTCCAGAGCCCTTTTATGTCTATCTGATGCTCTTCCGGATATGACCTTGTTTATCTGATGTTTTCCCAGATATGATGTTCCGTATCTGACGTTCTCCCAGATATGTCTTCCAAATCTTTATCCGTACATTTAATGCTTTTCTAAATGTTTCGGGTGTAACTTCAGGATCTCTGTCTTTCATTTCATATCATATCATATCATAAGGCATCTTAGGGCAAAAAATTGTGCATGTTTGTATTTAAGTCTCTCCTATCGCGTCGAGATTCAAGATTTCAATCTTCATATCTCCGGATAGAAGAAACTTAAATAGGGGCATCTGTCACACCCTAATCTTTTACCCTAAAATTTGGTACGTTTCCATGTCGTATATTTCGTATCGATCATTTTAGTGTACTTGATTTATTTTTTTCGATCACTTAAGCGTCCGTTTTTTATTTATTTGGGGTCTGTTTATTTTAATTTTTTAACTAATATTATTTAGAATGAATAATTATAGTAATTAGCATTTTATTTTAATTTTAAATATTTATTTTCTTTTTTATTATTATTTTTAATTTAAATACTTTTTAGAATAAATAAATAGGTTTTAGTTTCTATTTTAAATTTATTAAATCATTTGAATATCATTTAGTTTTAATATCATTTAATTTTAATATTATTTAGTTTTAATTTTATTTAATTTTAATATTATTTAGTTTTAATTTTATTTAATTTTAATGTTATTTAATTTGGGCCTTCAATTGGGCATTAGGGACATTATTGGCAACTAAAAGTTAACCCTAATTTTAGTCCCTATATATACCTAAGTTACACATTGTTGAAGGGGGACCCAAAAAAAGAGAAAAAAATACAAAGGCGGCTTGCTTCACTATTATCACCGGTGCCACTTTTCACCGGCATTGTTTTATCGTTAATACCCATTATTTTAATATACTACTGCTAGTGCCTAGAATTTTTAATGAATGCTTAATGTTCTATTTCAATTGGTAACTGGTATGTACCTATATGTTACATCCCCGCCGTACCGTCACAATAAGGTAGGCTAATGACACCTTATAATTGTTACAGAGATTCATAAACAATTTTTACTGTTGGTGCATAGTTTCTGTTTTAAATATAATATAATTTTTTTTTTTACATAAAGCTAGTGTACGTTTGATATATATATATATATATATATATATATATAGTTTAAATTATCTCAAAGTTTGTTTATATATATATTCGAAATGTGATAATGTTTTTTATTTATTTTATTTTATTTATCTATTTATTATTTGATTTTTTCGGATCGAATTATGTCGATACGCGGTTCGCATATTTGTGTGCTTGATGCGTGACATTTGTGTCGGTTTGATCCGGTTGCGATGACCGCGTTTTCGCGATAGCAATATTGTTGAGGTTTTTATCAAAGTTAAATTTCTCTTTTTTTGAGTTGCCTTTTTTTTGTTATATTTGGATCCGTACAATTCGGATCCGGTTGTGATGACCGCGTTTTCGCGATAGCAATATTGTTGAGGTTTTTTATCAAAGTTAAATTTCTCTTTTTTTAGTTGCCTTTTTTTTTGTTATATTTGGATCCGTACAATTCGGATCCGGTTGCGATGACCGCGTTTTCGCGATAGCAATATTGTTGAGGTTTTTTATCAAAGTTAAATTTCTCTTTTTTTTAGTTGCCTTTTTTTTGTTATATTTAGATCCGTACAATTCGGATCCGGTTGCGATGACCGCGTTTTCGCGATAGCAATATTGTTGAGGTTTTATCAAAGTTAAATTTTCCTTTTCTTTGAGTTGCCTTTTTGTTATATTTAGATCCGTACAATTCGGATCTGGTTGCGATGACCGCGTTTTCGCCATAGCAACGTTGTTGAGGCTTTTTTAATTTTTTTAAATTTTCTTTTCTTTGTAATAATATTACAATTTTAAAACACTTTAAAATTTATTTTTTATTTTTGTTTCCTTTTTTTTATAAATTTAGATCCGCATAATTTGAATTCATTGCGATGACCACGTTGAGTGTAACAAACCATTTGTCGATTTTCATCGGTTTTTATGCGGATTTATATTTATTTATTGGTTGCATTTCGATTTCGGAGTTAAAATTTTAATTTAACTTTCGATAACCGTTTGAGTGCTTATAGTCATTTGCTTGGCTTCTCATAGAGTGATTCCTACATGAATCCACTCTTAGTTAGCTTCAAAGCTAAATTCTGTTGCCATTCGATTCCAGTTGGTTTTGGACCCACATTTACTTGTTTAGTATTTCAATCATTTTTTTTACTTCCCATTGATAAAATGTATCCCTCGCCTTCATGTGTAATTGTCATTTGTTTTTACCGTCTCTTTTTCTTTAGATAGATAATTAATAAATTAATAAAAACAAAAAATAAAATAAAATCAATCTTTCATAAAAAAATCAAAGAATTTGGTCAACACCAAGTTCCATTTTCAAAAATATTGGTCAATACCAATTGAACAATCAACCCAAGCTTTCCTTTAGCACATACCCTTAGCAAGCAAATAATAGATAACATAAATAAAACAAGAGGTTCCTGTAGAATACTACAGACGTTTAGGATGCTAACACCTTCCCTAATCGTAACCAACCCCCGAACTTAGATTCTCTTCACTTAGGTTTTTTCGATCTTTAACCCTTTCCTTTGGATAAAATAAAGACCGGTGGTGAACATTAAGATTTGTGATCCTAGTTAACATAATAGCTATGGTATCCGATTCTCACCGCGACAAAGACACACTTCAAAGACACACCTTGGTCTTGCTTAAGAGCTTCAACCAAGAACAATACACTCGTGCTCAAAAGCTTTGAGTGGACAAATTACAACTCAACTAAATCAGTCCAATTCAAACATCAAAACAGATGAATGAATGGCTGACAAAAACAAACACAAAACACAAACCCTAAAACTTGAGCACAGCTCTCACCATCCTTATTCTCCACGAGCAGCAGTTAGGGTTGATCATCTATAAATAGCAACACATTCCTTGGGCTTGGGCAATTGCAGATCCTTGATTCAATTTCCAATAAAAGCAAATTAATCTCCAAATCTTTATGCATGAAAATAGAAACTCCATATTCTTCATAAACAGATTGCCTCCAAAAATAACACTCCAATATATTGCCACTTTAGTAAATTTCGCAGTAATCAGATAACATAAACACACAAAAGATTGCTAAAAATAGCGCAGCAAATAAAACCTAAAACCAGAACATAAAGTTCTGTCAACTGATATCAGAACATCGTGTTTGACATCATGCACACAGTCTGCAATACTAACAAACACCACCAACACTTCACCTGCAGAATGTTAGAGGCAGCATGTCAAGACATCAAGTAGAACATCTTGATGCAACACATTGTTTTACCAAAATTGCTGCCAATACAGAACCAACACTTATGACCTAAAGATGTTATGCAAGGTGATGAATAAAGAAGTGGGATCTTAGGGTCAAAAATTAGGGTATGACAGTGTGTATACTTCTATGCATCACTAACCCATTTGGAGATACAAAGATTGTTGTTTATTTCATTTCATTACAAATTAGGGTTTTTGAGCCTCAAAAGATACTCAGGTAAATGATCAATCAAGAATGGGCATGATCTTCAACTTACCCAGTCCCTTATTCATCCATGAAGATCAATAGTTTCCCTCCATCCATAATCAAGCCCAAGTCTACATCATTTCAAGTCAATCAAGCCCCAAGTTCATTTGGTGCACCAATTAGGGTTTTGGTTGATCAAGGCCTCCAAAGTGAATTTTTCATCTGGGCATGATCCAATACCTTAAGATATGTTTCAAGGACCTCAAATGACTCACATTAATCCATTTATATGATTGAATTGATCCAAATAACTTGAATCATAAGAAATGCAAGGATTCAAATTCATCTGGACCACAAACTAGGGTTTCTGATGGAAAGTCAAATGTACCTTTGACTTTTGACCAAGACGTGATCTCAAACCTTGGGAAATGATTCAAGACACTCAAAAACACCCTTGGAGTCCATCCATGGTGTTCAAATAGGCCAAAGGTTTGATTTCAATAAAAGATCACAAAATCAAAGTTCATCTGATACAAAAGTCAATTGTGCCCAAAATCAAGTTTAACTTTTGAAGTTTTTGGTCAACCATGGTTTCTTAAAGTCAAAAACATTGTTAATATGTGATTTGAATCATGATTGATCAAGAAAAATCAAGAAAGGAGAGTTTACTTGTAAAAAGGGCAACCATGAAGAAATGACTTTTTTTCTAAGTTATGAAGAAAACCCTAATTTGGTGCAAACTTTGCAAAGGTATAAATTCCAAAACAAGCAACCATTTTCTTTGATCAAAAGATCAAATTGAAGAGCTTGTTACATACTACAACTTTGTCAATTAGGGTGAGTTCCCAAAAGGTGCATAGATTTTGAGATATGAGGCCATAAAGTTATGGTTTCAATACTTTTTGAACTATGACACTTAGAAAATTTTTAGACAGAATCTGTCTTGTGTTGGATCCAACTTTGAGGCCATTTTCTCCATGCCCTCTTAAACAACAATAAACACCTCTGCAGAATGTGGAATTGGTAAAAAGAAGAGCTAGGCTAGTGGAAGAGGTAAGGTACCTCGAGTTGGAAGTAATGATGCATTTCCAAAACCATTAAACATTGAGCTCATCCTCCAACCATCACTATTCCTCCAAAATAAACTTGATCCCCTATAAATAGAGGCCACATTTGATCATTCAGAGTACACCAAAACAATCACAACACTTGTTTTCTCATTCTTCCTCTTTCACTTCAAAATTTAAAAACTTCAAGGATTGAGAATCGAGTTTTCAAGACCAGAGATTTTCCACTCAAAATTTTGATTTAAACACTTCATATACATCATGTATAAGTGATCCAAACACTTAAAAAACTTATGTAACACCAGAATCATCAAGTCACAACCCTTTGGCTCCATTTTAGTTCAAAGTTGCATATTGGATCAAGCCAAGTAATCCAAAAGGTTTCCATCCATTCTAAGCATTGGAACACACTCCTTGGAAGTCAAAGAAGTTGTCTGGATCATCAAACCACATCTATAACATCTCCAACAGAGAATTCTATTCTCACTTCAAGGTAATTTTCCTTAAAACTTGAACTATATGATTCATGCATCAAATCTCATCATTCAAGTTACAGACATGTCTATCAGGATATTGTGATCATTTTCCCTCAATTAATTTTGATTTATCATGGTCATATGGGATTTCATATTAAAAAGTTCAGTTAGGGTTCATACGGATTTCAAATCAATATCTTTGAATATACTGAGTAATGCCATTCAATTCCTCCTTAAATTTCTAGCAATTTTCATGTTTACATCATGTCATTTCATTGCGTATTGAGGGAGTTAGGATTTTCAAAAATTCTGATGAAGATGATGAAGACAGCAATGGTGGTGGTGGCTTCATTTCTGAAGACAGCAATTTTCAGCAATGGTGATGAAGACAACAATTTTCATGTTTACATCATGTCATGTTTACACAGATGTATCACCACCCCAGTGGTTAAGGCGCGTGTTTAGGAGACTTGTAAGTGTGAGGTCTGTGGTTCGAATCCCCCTCGCCCCAGACCTTTTGATTTTATTTTTTGGGTTAAATACACAACTCCCCCTACAATGTTAGCGAGTTCTCATTTTAGCCCCTGGTAGAGTTTTTTTTTTTTAAAAACCCCTCATCTTAGTTAGATTCCCTCAGAAAACCCCCCAGAGGCCAAGTGGCATTGAAGATTCCTTTTTAACCATCAAAATTTGTCCATGTTGGCATTTTATATTAATTTTCATAGCTGACTGGGTATTTCAAGAACCCTAATTAATCCAAAATGCCAAAATGCCAAAATGCCAAAACCGAACTTGTAATGATGTAGATCTGCAGTGCTTTGGTTCGCCGTAATAAAAACGATAACTTGAACTTAATCTAATCGTAGAAACAATGACAATTAATCTACATACTCATGGCGTTGCGATTGACTCTTGCAAATCTCAGATGGTTGAACCATAAAAGGATCAGAGTGTGACATACTGTTGTTGTTAGCGACGGTGTCGGATTTGAGTGGCGATTTGGGTGGAAAATTTGTGTGCGTGAAGGGTTTGAAGAAATTTGGTGGTCGGAAATGGAGGTTTTGGAATGGGTTTCTTCGCCGGAGATGATGAAGGGAGGTGGTTGTTAAAGGGTGGTTGAAGGGACGATGGTGAATCAGTTTCCAATGGAGGGACGATGGTGAATCAGTTTCATAATCTTGAAGTGAAATGCATCGTACGGTGGGCAGAACTTTGCACAAAACAGAATGCAGGTCGAGGTTATGGATGTTGAGCAGAGAAGAAAGGTTGAGCTGATGGCAGAAGGCTCGTGGTTGGTTTGATGGTGTTCAGACGTAGGGAGCTGGAGGAAGATTCACGTTTTGATGAGGAAGAGTGGTGCGCCGGCGATTTGAGGTTGAAGATGAGAAACAAGGTTGTTAGAGGTAGTTGGAGGTAGTTGGAGGGAGAAAACGGTGGTAACGTTCGGTGGGTAGAATGAAGGAAGGTGGCAGATCAGTCTTTGGCCATTGACGAGAGGAAGGTTATGTTGGGATGATGAAGGTGGTGAATATTGAAGATGGTGGCTGAAAGAGGAGGTTTGTTATGGTTCACAGTGGTGTTCGGTGATCTGATGAAGAGGAAAAGTAACAAGTCCTTGGAAAATTCGAACGAAGACCAAGATTATGGAGGACAGCTATGAAAATTAATATAAAATGCCAACAAGGACAATTTTTGATGGTCAAAACGGAATCTTCAATGTCACTTGGCCTCTGGGGGATTTTCTGAGGGAATCTAACTAAGATGAGGGGGTGTTTAAAAAAAAATTACAAGGGCTAAAGTGAGAACTCGCTAACATTGCAGGGGGGAGTTATGTATTTAACCCTTATTTTTTAAATCATTTTCAAAAGGATTTTTCATATATTATTTACTCCAACCAACCATTATCACCATGTGCGTGTTGGCTCAGATGGTAGAATTTTGAACCCTCCACCCTTTGGTCACGAGTTGAAACCTTGGGAGGGTCATCCTATTCTTTTTACTACTATTTTTCTTCATTTTTTTTCATAACTTTACACAATTATTTTGAAATTCCGATTAAGAAGATCACGAAGATGTCAGACAGGATGTCGTGACACTTGATCTCTGCTTCTCACAAGGATCTAAGGAAGAACAAAAGTAAACTACAGAAAGTAAATAACACACAGAAATTGTTAACCCAGGTCGGTGATCAACAACACCTACGTATAGTGGATACCAAGCCAGAAATGAAATCACTAAGTAGAATTGGTTCTAAGCTAAACTCCAACGTTTACAACTTAGCACCTAGAAACTACCCTTCCTAGATTTCTTCCTAAGACACTCCTAGGTATGAGACCCATCTCAATTCTTTTCCAATCACAGCAGTGACTGAAAATATTACAACTCAATAAACAGTCCTTCTCAAGTATTCACACAATACATGAGAGGCTCACACAAGTACAAACCCTAGTACTTCTAAAAAAGCTGCAATATTCAACAACCCAACTAGGTTAACTCCAACCTATTTATATTGCAAACCACAACTGGACTTGGGCTTCCAAAAGTGCAGCAATTGTCTTTCTCAGAATTTGCGACCTAATCCTTTCTTCAATCCAAAGTTTCCAAAAACTCCTCCTTACAAGGAAACCGCATATTCCATTTAGAATCAGAATATATGATTCCACAATCTCATATGCCACCTGGAATCAACTCATATTCCAAACACACCTAGCACACCTGTTATAAAAAAAACCAGTAACAGACAAAGATATCAAATCCATCTGATAGGACATCTTGTCAAACACCTTATCCTGTAGTTAGTTCAACATGTTAGGACATCTTGTCCAACATCTTTCTGCTAAGTTAGTTTTACCAAAATTAATGCCAACCTCAAAAGCAGGGACTCAACAATTTTCATATAGCAAAATTTATTATTTTTAATTGATTATTTTGCACACATCTTATTCATATATCCTATTTTGTGAATATACTAAAAAATGTCAAAAATAATTTGTATTTAATGCATTTTTATTAGGTTGAAAAGTGGTCCATTTTTAAAGTTTTTTCATACTTTTAATGACGAACAATTAGGTTTTTCTCTTCACCTAATTGATCACATGTACTTATATGATCACGATACACTTTGTTAAGTCATTTTGAAATGTACATAACATGCTATCTTGACTTACACATCATTTTTACCCTTTTTAATCATCTCCTTTTTGAAAACACCTTTGAATAAATCCTTCATTATGGTTTCATCGTGATTAAAAACTTTTTTCAATCAAATTTCAAACCTTTGGATCTCTATTAGAGTGTAAGTCCCTCCCCTCCTCCTCAAAACCTTCTTTAATTCCTAAAAGCTTTCAATCTTTCAAAACTCAATCTTCAACTTTCATCAAACACAACCCTAGTGCAATCCAATTGAAAGTTCTTCGGGCCTCTGTAAGAGTGTAAGACCCACCACTTTTTAAATAAAATTCAAAGTTATTTGGGCCTCTGTAAGAGTGTAAGACCCACCACTTTTTAATTCAAATTCAAAGTTCTTTAGGCCTATGTAAGAGTGTAAAACCCACCACTTTTTAAATCAAATTCAAAGTTCTTTGGGCCTCTGTAAGAGTGTAAGACCCACCACTTTTTAAATCAAATTAGTAGTTCCATGGGCCTCTATAAGAGTGTAAGACCCACCACTTTTTAAATCAAATTAGCAGTTCCATGGGCCTCTATAAGAGTGTAAGACCCACCACTTTTTCAAGTCAACCATGCTTAAACATGGGCCTCTATAAGAGTGTAAGACCCTCCACCTTCAATTCATGTCTATACCTGTTAAATACTTGTCATATACTTACTCATATTAAGTTTCTCTTGACATTTATAACACCTCATCCTTAATTTAGACTTAGTTCAAACTTTAAGGTTCCCTCAACTACAACTTAGTTAAAACCCTAGTTCCCCTTGGATGAAGTCAACTTCACCATAACCTCCATCTTGGGCTTCATACAAGATGCCATCAATTCAAAACTCCCCCCAGTTAAGTTATCCTCTTATCAGGCTATAATTAACTTTTTAGCTTTTTCATACCCCAAATTTTGACCACAAGATTTCCCATCATTGTGAAAATCATCACCACAATATGGATGTACCTCCATTGCCTCATCAATTTCTCAAAGATTGTTGAGCATTCACCTCAACCAAGAATTAGAGTTTTTGACCCCTCCCAAAGCACTTAGACAAAGGATCAATCAAGAATTGACATGATATTCAACTTGTCTAGCCTCTAAAGCATCTATAAAGGATCAAGAGGTCTCCCACATCTAGAATCAAGCACAAGGTTGCAACATTCCATGTGGGTCAAGCCTCAAGATCGCCAGTGTCACCAAAGTAGGGTTTTAGTCGACTAAGGCCTCCAAATGGAAATTTTCATTTGGGCATGAGCCAATACTTCAAAACATGATTCAAGAAGCTCAAAGGGACCTCATGGACCCAATCATAAGCTCAAAGTAACCTCAGGGGAAGCATTCATCAAAAATCAGGAAATAGGGTTTCTTGACTTAATTCACCCCTAAGTTAACTTTTGGAGCAAGACACGAGCCAAGACCTCAAGAAGTGTTTTGAAGACCTCTAATACATCATATTGATCCATTTATAATATTAGATTTATTCAAAGAACTTGGTTCATGAGCAATACAAGGATTCAATTTCATTTGGAGCAATTAGGGTTTCCTGATGAAAAGTCAACTGTATCTTTGACTTTTGACCAAGACATGTTCCCAAACGTTGGGACATGATTCAAGACACTCTAAAACCCAAATAGAATCCATCCATTAGGTTTGAATTAGGTCAAGGACTTAATTGCATAGAGGATCACACAGTTTGAAATTCATTTGACAAAAAGTCAACTGTGCCTAAAAACCAAGTTTGACTTTTTGAATTTCTTGACAAACATGGCTTCCCTAAGTCAAAAACAATGTTGATTCATGGTTTTTATCATTACCCATCAAGAAAAATCAAGAAAAATAGGGTTACTTGCAAACGGGGCAACCTTGAGAAACTTGAAATTTTCTAAGTTATGGAAGAAAAGTGATTTGGTACCAACTTTGGAAGGCCATAACTTCCAAACCACAAAGCCATTTGCTTCCATCCAAAGCTCAAATGAAAGCTCTAATTACATACTTCAAAATTGTCAACTACATTAGATTCCAAATCCTCATGGATTTTGAGTTATGGATTAATCAAATCACAAAAACATGAAAATGGCAACTTTTTCCAACACTTAGTGAAAATTTTGGACATAATCTGTCTTGGATTTTCACCAACTTTGAGGCCATTTTTCACCTTGATCCAAGTTGATTCAAGACCAATGTTGGACATCAAAGTTAAAGTAGGATATACAAGCTTTCGAAAGAGTACCAGAACTCATCCTAATTCAACTTGAGTAAGGAGTTACAAGCATGGAAACATGACACCTCCAAGACTGGTTTTACAAGACAGTCTTGTACATGCCACACGATTTTGTCATTTCCACGATTTGGCAAGCCTTGTCACCATACAAGACAAGTTTCTAAAGTGCAATGAACATGATCTCTACAGAGCTATAACACCATAGAGCCTTGCAAGTCCAAAACCTCATCATTTGGCATGTGACATTCAAAGTTCAAAATCCAAAAACTCTAATTTTGTCATGAGGCATTTAAAGGATGCATAGAACTGGCATGTATCAGTCCATGATCAACCAAATGAGTCAAGATAAACTCAAGCATCAGAGGACCATAGGCCTGCAATATTGACCCAAGTCAATGGCTAAAGGAGACTTTGGCAACAAGACAAGGTTTAATGGATAATGGAGTGTTCCAGCCTCCATTCACTATTGTTCCCAAAACAAAATTGCTCTACTATAAATAGAGCTTCTTTCTGATCAATTCAAGTACACCAAAGCATATCAATACATGCTTTCCTACAAATCACCCTAAAAAAACTAGATTTTGCTTCTTATATGAGTGATCCATAACCTTAAAACCAATCATGCCAGCACCTCACATACATCATATATGAGTGATCCATAACCTTAAAACTCATCTGGAACATCAGAATCACAAGGTCACCCCCATTTGCTCAAGCTTTTTCGCCTATTTCCAGTTGAGGTGCCACAATAAGTTCCAGGGTGTTTCAATCCATTCCAAGCCTTCAAACACATTACTTGAGGTCCATTGAAGTTGTCCAGGTCATTACACAACATCTATAACACCTCCAACATAGAATTCAAATTCTTCTTGCAAGAGGTAAGCCTGACACACTCAAACTCTATAATTCATGCATCATAAATATGTTTTCAAGTTACAAACATGTTTCTGCACTTATGTAGAGTGATTCCGCTCAATCAATTGCTTGGTAGCTTTCATGTATGAGATTTCATAGTGTTCTTGCAGAAATTAGGGTTCTTGAGTTCATCACTTGATTTCTCACTCCACACTTAATATAAATGCAATTAATTTATATGGTTGAAATCCTTGTTCAAAAATACACAACTTTCATGTTTAAAAAAGTCATTTTCATTGAGTAATCAGAGAGATATGAGAGTTTTTGCAAAGCGGCCATGGAGGGTACGAGCGAGGAAAAAGAAGATGGCCTTGGCGCCATTTTCAAATTTTTGAATTTTAGAATATTTGATACTTTTATTAAACGATTTCAAAAATTAATTTCTTTGTCATTTTTTATCATTTTTTATTGGTTCTTTTTTTAAAAAGTCACAAAAATGTTAAATTATTTTCTTCTACAAAAAACCTTTCTTGAACTTTTCTTAGGCTTGGACCCATATGCTTCCAAAAAGCATCCCCAACCTCCTCTCGGGCTTAGTACAAGGGCCCTCAGGTTTCTTAGAAGTTCTCAGCCTTCTCTTAGGCTTAGTACAAGGACCCAAAGGCCTCCTAAAGGTAGAGGATAGAAATTAGTCATCTCTACCAGTTCAATCCTCAGAACACTCAGAATTCCCAAACATCAAACCATTGTAGGGTTGATCTTCATCCCTTAAACCCTCATCCTCCTCTTGGGCTTCATACAAGTAGACTTGGACAGTCTCAGCCTCCTCTTGGGCATCATACAAAGATCATTCTCCAGCTAAGAGTCAACCTCTTCATACCAGTAGACTTGGAAAGTCTCATCTCCTCTTAGATCTCCTAGAGACTCTCAAGTTTCCTAAAAAACATAGGAAAAAAACCTGATCATTACATCAGTCTCCAGCAGAGTCAAAACCTCCATAGGTTTTCAAACTCTACTTTTAAACTACTCTTGGACCCCCAACAAGGTTTAAACCTTAACCTTAAAATTCCCAACCAGGGTCAATCAACCTTCAACAAATCCCCAATAGTATCAGAACCACATGGCATATGATACTCCAACTCTTCAATCCCTAGCAAGAGATAAGAACCCTTTGGATTCCCCAATACAATTTGGACCTGCTCCTGGATTTTAATAAATCCTCAGCAAGAGATAGCCTCCTCTTAGGCTTCATATAAGAATTCCCCCCAGTGGAGTCACTTTCTTTCAGCCTCAATCTTGGGCTTTGTACAAGACAGATAAACCCCCTAGTAGAGTCAATCTCTTTTCAGCCTCAATCTTAGGCTTTGTACAAGACAAATATAGAACTCCCTAAGCAGAGTCAATCTTTTAGCTTCAACCTTGGGCTTTGATCAAGGCACAAAAAAAAATCAAATATCCCCTCAGAGGAGATCAAGAGTTCTCTCTGTAGGAAGACATTTCTCTGTACATCACATATTAGAACAGACAATCAAAAAACCCAATTTCCAGATAATTGTTGTAAGTGGCACACTTGTTGATTCAAAAATCCAAGTTGTGGTCCCTCTTTTTTCCTGGTAAACTTCCTTTTTCATCTAATAGTTGTAAGTGGCAAGCCTCTAGATTCCTAACATCCAAGCCAATGTGTAACACCCCAAAATAATTATAATATTTATTTAATTGAATTATTATGATTATTCGGTGTTTTAGTGCATTTTGATGGATTGTGTGACGTTGATGACTTTGTGTGGTGTTGTGGGGTAGTCTTGGGTTAAGGAAACAGTGAGGTCTCTTAAAAATAGTAATTAATTAGATTATTTTATTAATAATAATAGTAGAATAATTTGAATATTTATAATATTATTTAGATTATTATTATTATTGTTAATTAATTTAATTAAGAGAACCATTAAGGGTAAGATGGTAACTTGAGGAGGTTAATTGAGGATAATACGGGTAAACCATGATTAAGGCCCAAAAGATAGGTTTAACAAAAGAAAATAGGGAATTAAGAGAATTAGTCTTTGCAACCCTAAGAAGTGAAGAGAGAGCTGAGGAAAGGAGGCTAGAACGAGGAATCGACCGTAGAACCCCAGAAACGAAGAATCTTTGCTGGAAAATTCGAGGTATGAGGGGTAATTCGGGTTCATATGTCTGATATGGGTTTAAGGTAGAGGTATTTTGTGTGTTTGCGTTCTGACGAATTTGTGGTGAATCTGGGACGAATCTGTGACGATTTTCGTAACTCTGTATGTGTATGTTACGAATCTGATATGTATTGTTGTAATTGATGTTGAATCTGTGTGAATGATTGTTGATGTTGTGACCAACATGTGGGTAAACCAGATCTGAAATCGAAATTGGTATTAACTAATTAGAACTTAGTAATCAGGAAGAAATTGATGTAAACAGATCAAGTAAGATTAAAACATAGATCTGTGATGAATCGAAGCTAGTTTGAGTCTGATTTTGGTGGATCGAAGGTGCTGGAATGGGGAGTTTTTTGTTAAAATACGAGATTTGAGTTTTTGAGTGTTCTCTGGTGATACGCGTAATAGGGGAGACGTTACGCGTAATAGGGGACTTCCCAGGGTGGTACGCATAGCATACGCACCCGTCCCCAAGGGCCAGCACGACCCTCTACCAATACGTGTATGAGAATGGAGGCAATACACGTATGGTGTGGTAATACACATATGAGAACTGAAGGGGGAGGAGCATACGCGTATGAGAAGGTGCGTACGCGTATGGGTTTTGGGGAAAGGTGCCTTACGCGTATGGGCTAGCCATTACGCGTAAGGGGATTCTGAAGAGGAACTTTGAGAGGGAAACCTCTATGGTGATACGCGTAACAAGGATGGCGTTACGCGTATGAGAGGCCTGGGAAAGGGGCCCTACGCGTATGATACGCAGGTCATGGCCATGAAAGTAAGCCATACGCGTAACAGGATGGGCATTACGCGTATGGGCAGGGCTGTAGGCAGATTTTTCCTATTTTTGCGATTAATGTCCCGATTTCGCTTGTGACGTGGTTTCTTTAGGACGTAGGGCTCTGATGAGGTAATAAGACACCAGTAATCTAGTAATGAAGATGAACGAGATAAAATCGGGGATTTTTATGTGATGAACATATTATGACAAATTGTGAGGTATTATGACGAATTTTGATGAGTGCGACTTGGTGTTATATAATGATGCTTGTTTGATGATGATTCATGAATGATGATGCAATTATGATGATTTTATGATGATATTTATTATGAATATTTGCATCATGCATTCATGGCATAGTTAGGACTTAGGTCCATTTAGTGGCTTCAACCCCATTGTGTGGATTGAGGTGTTTTATGACGTGCTCCGGTTCTTGTGTAGAATCGATCCTATTAGTGGGGATCTTTGGAGGGTGATGGCCCAGTGTCCATCAATTATGACGAGTTGGTACTGTAACACCCCAAATTTCGTAAGAATATTTATTTAATTTATTTAAATATTATATTCGTGGATTTATGTGAATTTTGGTGTTTCGTGTTGACGTCGGTGTTTTTGTGAAGTTTTGGTTATTTAATTAAATAATAGTATATATTATGGAATATATTGTATTATTATTTATTTTAAATAATATTAGAGGAATTAAGGGTAAGACGGACATTTGAGGAGAATTAGTGAGGACATTATGGAGAAAGCCCAATTTTGAGGCCCAAGGGTTAGGTTGAATATTTAAGGAGGATTTTGAGAATAGGGCTCACTTTTGGTTAACCGTGAAAAGAAGGAGAGCTCTGAGGAAAAAGGGAAAAAGGCGAGGAATTCGTGAAGGTTTCCAAAGACTCAGAGAGAAAGCTTCGAATCGACAATCTAAGGTATGGGGAGTAATTACCTTTCATTGTTTCCACTATAGGATTCGATGTAATTGAAATGGTTGTTTTGTGGTTTAGGGTTTATGGGATTTTGTGACGAATTGATGATTTGAAGGTATTTTGTGAATCGATTATTAAGGGTTGAATATAATCAGATAAAAATAGACCTTGGGGCTGATTTCCCCGTCGCTGTAGTTTTAACCTTGTGGTGAAGGGGTTTATGCAGTTTATGGGGAGCTTGAGAGTTTTGAAGGCTTAGGGAATTTAAGGTTTCCGTAGTGTCCTGAATCGACCCAATAGACTTAGGTTTTATGCCTTTGAATCCCGTGATGCATTAGGACTGTTGTAGGGACGTTTTTGGGTGAATTGAGGTTGGAATCGTAAAGGTATTTGTGGCCGTGGAGCTACTGATGCTTAGCTGCGATTTGCTGTAATCGCAGGTTCGCTAAGCGAACCATCGCTTCGCTAGGCAAATGTTCGCCAAGGTTCGCAAAGAGAACAGTGCAGCGAATGCGCGATAACATAAGTGTAGGTACTGAGATGATTCTGGAGTGGAAGTGGGGATTCGCTGGAAGTCTCGCTAAGCGAGTGAATCAGCGAGTAGCTTCGCCCAGCGAATAAACCAACGAGTATGGCAGAGGGTGTTTTTCTGGTGTCTTGGTGTGGTGTCTGTGGGATTCGCTGGCCGCTTCGCCAAGCGAAGGTTTTAGTGAACAGGTTCGCCTAGCGAATCCTAGAGCGAACGTTTACTGTTCGCGAAATTTCGTTTTTGTTGCTGTGTTGTTCTGGTGTTTGATGCTGTGATATTTATGATGATTTACC
The DNA here is from genome assembly GCA_022829125.1 of Lathyrus tuberosus. Classification (NCBI taxonomy): domain Eukaryota; kingdom Viridiplantae; phylum Streptophyta; class Magnoliopsida; order Fabales; family Fabaceae; genus Lathyrus; species Lathyrus tuberosus. Next base: position 2,864,082 of record JALAZF010000152.1, on the reverse strand, counting down.
ATGAAGTTCTTGATGATATTGAGGTGCTGATTTGTGATGTTTTGATGAATATATGATGACATGATTTATATGAGAATTGATGAATGATGATGCACATTATGATGTTTATTTGATGATGACGATTAGTGATGTTGTGTATCATACATTCATATGCATACTCTGTGACGACGCTTCGTTCCCATTGTGCAGATATGAGGTAATTATGACGTGCTCCGGTTCCGATTGCGGGATCGATCCTATTGACGAGGATCTTTGGAGGGGTGATGGCCTAGTGTCCATCGATTATGATGATTGGTACCACATGCATGAGTCTTGTTATGCATTGCATTTTACGTGGCATTGATGAATTTGTGATATGGTGTTTCCTGATGTTTTCCTTGATGATGACCCTAATGATGTCATATATGAAGATAATTCCATTTTATGTATATCTTGTTGTATATGATTATTATGAATTATGATTACTCACCCTGCCTGTTTGAATGTTGCCTCCACGTGGGTAACGTGCAGGTGATCAGGTTTAGCTGTGGATGCTTTCGAGGACTTTGAAGTTTATTTGCTCTTGGTCGATTTAGAGGGTCTTGCTCTGATAGTGTAACATCGGGTTGGGGTCCTTTGAGTCGAACTATGTTGTTTCCTTATTTTGTTGTCGTTTGACGATGTGGTTTTAATTTCGAGAAACCTTTTTGGATAATTTATGATGTTTGTGGAAAACCTTTTAATTGAAAATTTGAGTTCTGCTGCCATGTGAAGGCTTTTGATTTATTTTGAGGAAAAACCCCTTTGTTCATATGGCAAGTGTATTATTTTGATTTAAATGAGAAATGTGCACCCTTTGAGGTGATTTTGATGCTTTACTCTGATATTTGAGTTGTTTCTGCTGCAACATTATTTGGGGGTAGAAAACGGTGTTACAGGTACCACATGCATGAGTCTCTGATGTTGCATTGCATATTGTGTGGCATTGCATTATATTGATGTGATCGATGTATTTAGACGCTGTGAATGACGTGATGATGTTTGTGCTTTATCTTTTACTTATATCTTATATATTGATTCGTGATTACTCATCCTGCCTATTTGAATGTTGCCTCCACGTGGGTAACATGCAGGTGATCAGGCTTTGCTTCTTGGCGCGTGAAGATTTAGCTTTTGAAGTATTTTAATTTCTCCGTCGATTAGAGGGTCTTGCTCTGATATGTAACATCGGGTCGGGACGTTTGAGTCGAACTATTTATGTTCTTTTATTTTGTTGACATGATGTTTTCATGAGTTTTATTTTGAGGAGTTTTTGGATTATAATAGTGTTTCTTTAAAATTTTGATTTCCGCCGTGTGATGTTTGAATAAATTAATGATGGTGAAACCCGTGTTACGGAGCAGGTGATTATTTAATGTTTTGTGACGACATGTGATGCCCTTTTTGGGACTCTACTCTGATTAAATTATTGTTTTATTCATGAAGTTTGTTGGATAGAAAAAGGGTGTTACACAATGTCCCTCTCTTAGCATGAAAGATTCATAAGGAAAAATGGCATTGCTCAATACTGAGTTAAAGTTTCTTCCTTTATGATATCACCCTTATAAAGGAAAGTATGCCATTGCTGGATTCACATATCCCAGTTAAAGTAATTTCCCTTTATAATCAATTTCTTCACTTTTGTAATGAATATGTGAGATATTCTCTCTTTAGAGATGACAAATTCTCTCTCAGTCAAACCTTTAGCTTCAATCTTGGGCTTTAAACAAGACACAAACACTCTGATAGCTTCAATCTTGGGCTTTGAACAAGACACCAAACAACTTTCCTTCCATAGAATAGGAGGAACTATGATTGCTCTGATTTCCCAATTTTCTTTTACAGGAATACGTAGGCATAAGATTGCAAAATCTTAGCGAGCACACAAATCAAAAACTTTAGGTCCAGTACCTTCCCAAAAACAACGGAAAACCCGAAAAAACACCAAAACATCCTCTAAAACCTCTCAAAGGAGAAACTTTCCCAACCCACAGCAGATAAACATCAGAAAGTATTTAAAGATATTAGAGAAACATGCCATAAAAGGTCTATGGATAACCATATATACACTGGATGTTAACAGCTTCCCTTTGTATAACCTGACCCCGAATCCCAAATCTCTTAGCATCTGTTAAAGACAACATTTGCGTACAATGTTAGTTTTAGATATCTTCCCTTTCCTTTCCAGCTTCATAGCATAAATAAGAAATCAGAAAATAGCACCAAATTCCAACCATTGTGGTAAGGTGGTCGCGTCACCGACAAAAATCGCACGCTACAGAAAAATGGCGACTCTGCTAGGGATCGTTTTTTAGGATTAGAGTTCCTAATAGGTCAAGGCTTTGCTGGCATTTATTTTTCTATTTACATACTTTCTACTATATATATCATTTATTGTCATATTACTTGATACCCGTGTTTAAATTACTGTTAACTGAGAATGCGATTAATACGCATGTGGAAAGTTTGAGAGAACATTAAGATAAATTGTGGCATATCCGGGAAATGCTTATAGGGAGTGAATCCCGACCAAGCTAACTTGGCAGTCCACCGAATCAGTTGAGGTACCCGTGTGGAAATATTGATGTTGAACGACCGATTATTGTGAAACCATCGTTTATCCCAGTGCGGTACCCATGACCCTGAGGATTTAGTAGAAATTTAACCATTTAAACCATTAGGTAGTGCAATGACTATTGAGAATAGTTGACACGCGATACTACACTTAAAAGAGATTCATCCTAGGATATTACAGCTCGCTCGAGTGAATAAGCTTGTTGTTGATATCCCTATGAGGGGTCAATGACTTTGGGAACCTTTTAGAACCCGTTCTACGGGTACAAAAATTAACCTATTAGTACACACCTTTGGGGATGGGTAGAGCCATGACTCCATGCTCGTGACGATGGACCCCTAAACCCATGTTTTCAAATGTTTTTGTTTGCTGCATTCATTAAAAAACTCTTTTCGAAAAAGAAAAAAAAAATTTCCAAAAGAACTAAAACAATAATTGCAAATATCTGAGTTTGCATTATGGATTTCGGTAGAAGAAAAACGCACAAGTACACCTTCCAAGATCCGAAACTAGAAGACTTAAGGAAATTGGGAAGGATGATTACCAATCCCGGGGCTTTCAGAGCTAAGCACGGAGGACTGTTGTCTCTGTTAAAGGTCAACGTAGTTGAAGGGATCATGTCTACGCTGGTACAGTTCAACGATCTGGTTTACAACTGCTTCACTTTCTTGGATTACCAGCTCGCACCAACACTGGAAGAGTACTCCCACCCGATTGATTTACCTATCCTTAATCAAGCTCCATTTTCTGGACTGGAAGAAATTTCAAAAGATCAAGCCATTGCAAGAGAAATCTCTTTGGATGAGTCAGAAGTTAGGACTCACATGACCACTAAAGGAGGAATCCTGGGTTTACCGGCTAAATTTTTGATGAAGAAATGTCTATACTTTGCTAGTGTAGGAAACATAACTGCTTTCGAAGACGTCTTTGTTCTGCTCATATATGGGTTATTCCTCTTTCCCAACATTGACAACTTCGTCGATACCAATGCTGTTAAGATACTCTTAATAGGAAACCTCGTGCCAACCTTGCTCACAGATGCTTATCATTCTATACATTTAAGGAACTTGTACAGTGGAGGGATGATCACATGATGTGTACCATTACTCTACAAATGGTTCATTTCCCATTTGGTCAAGTATGCTACTTTTTGGGATCACAAGAGTACTCTACGATGGTCACAGAGGATTATGTCTCTTACCAATTCTGACATAGATTGGTACAATCAGATTTACAAAGGGATAGAGATCATCGACAGATGTGGAAATTTCCCCAATGTACCCCTCATTGGTACTAAAGGAGGAATCAACTATCATCCAATTTTGGAACTCCGTCAACTCGGATACCCGATGAAGAATATCCCATATAATGTTCTTCTGGAAGGTCTTTTCTTCAAGGAAGGGGAAAATGATAGGGCACTGAAGAAAGAAATAGTGCATGCCTAGAAACATATTCACAGGAAAGGGAGAGAATCCTTGGGAAGACCAAACTATACTTCCATGGAATCTTATCTCCACTAGGTACAAACTAGAGCCCTCAAGCTGAGGATGCCTTACTCTCATCGAGAAGTTTTTCCCTTAAAGGAATTTGTCTTTTATTTCATGTCTGATGCGGAAAAACTCCAAGTCGCTCTTAACAAAGTCCAATGTGAGAGAAACTTTTGGAAGAACAAATACCCGATCCTTAATTTGGAACGTACCAAGGTTCAGGAACTGCTAAAGGAAAAGGATGCTCTGATTGAGACATTAGATCAACATGCCATAGAAAGTCAGGAAGACCAGAGAAATTTACTCACTCATTTCACTTAGCAAAGGATCGTCGACCCGACAACGGCTGAAGAGGCCCGATCAAAGAAAAGAAAAATACATGAACCAGCATCTGAGCTCTCCTCAAAGAGAACTCGGGATCCATGAGCCTAAACTTTTCCTTCTCACACTTTGTAAAATACTGTACTTTTCCTTGTAAAATACTGCAATCTTTCAAATTTGATAAAAAGGGTCTCCCCCACTGTGTGATACTTGCAATCTAATTGTTAAAGTTTCTTTTGGAAATCAAAACTAAAAAATATGTCTTTGCATATCATTCATCATTCTCACATAACGCATTTGTTATCTTTGAGTCTCACGTATGTGTCACAATCCTAGAGTTAAACTGTCTCATTTGTACAATACTCAGGCCAATCGATAGAAGAAAATGGACGATATCGAGGAAGATAACAAATAGCTGAGAGAAGAAATCAACGCTCTGAAGGAGAGTTTGGAGATACTTCACCATGACATGCAATGCTTGGCCGCAGCTCAAGAGCAGCATCAAAGGACTGTGATCTCAAAGATTACATCTACACCCATATTTGAGACACATGATAGTTATCCTCGGTACAACATGCCTAAAGGACGCCCCTGGGGCATGCCTTTCAACTTTATACCTGAAGGATATATCCCACCGGTCACTGAAGACCCAGAAGCCGTAGCAGCAACCACTGGACCTGAAGGTTGCAAACTTCAGGAAAATGAAGATGCAAAGGTTACGACGACAACTCCTGAAGGTTACAAACTTCAGGGAACTGAAGCGCCAAGAGACACCGTTGTAATGTCTATACCATAGCCAGTGGTACACACTGTCCCGGAAGGATAGATTCCGCAAACAATTTCTGGTGGAAACGAAGACGTCTATGAAAGGATGAATGAGTTCCAAGAACAATTCTTGGAAATGCAGAAGGAACTGCATGCCATTTGTGGTCAAGACTTATTCGGAAAGGACGTCGCCGACCTCTGTTTGGTCCCTAATGTAAAGATCCTGCACAAACTTAAGGTGTCTGACTTTGAAAAATACAAAGGAAACTCTTGCCCTCAAAGTAATTTGGTGATGTACGCTCGAAAAATGTTTACCCAGACAGAAAATCAACAGCTACTGATCCATTACTTCCAAGATAGTTTAACCGGTGCCGCACTCAAATGGTACATGGGTTTAAACCGCACCAAGATCAGTACTTCCAGAGATCTCGGGGCAGCCTTCGTTCAGCATTATAATTACAATTTGGACATGGCACCAGATAGGGACCAACTCAGAGCAATTTCACAAAGGGATAAGGAAACTTTCAAAGAATATGCTCAGAGATGTCGTGAAATTGCCTCTCAGATCTGTCCCCCTCTTGAGGAAAAGGAGATTACCAAGATTTTCTTGAAAATCTTAAGCTCATTCTATTACAACCGAATAGTTGTCAGTGCGCCCAGTGACTTCACTGAAATGGTGAACATGGGAGTACGCCTTGAAGAAGCAGTCCCAGAAGGACGATTGGACAAAGATGTAGAGCCATCTAGCAGTACTAAGAGATACGGTAGTGCTTTCCAAAAGAAGAAAGAGCAAAATATCAGTAATATCTCTCTGGGAAAGCAAAGGCGAAGGTATCAACCGATAGCAGCAATAACTCCCGCTATCAACCCGACACCAGCACCGACTTATCAAACTCAGGTTGCTTAGAGCCAACCAAGTCAACAACAGTATCAACAAAGGAAGCAACAACCTCTTCAGCAGGCTCGTCCACAGTACAACAACAATAATCGTACTACACGACCATCAGGGTTCGACCCTATACCGATGTTGTACGCATAACTATTTACACTTCTACTGGCCAAGGGGCATGTTCAAACCAGGACTCCTCTTACAGTACCAAAAAATCTACCTTTTGGGTTCAAAGCAGATCACACTTGCCCTTACCATCAAGGAGGATCGTGGCATAACATTAAGAATTGCCTCAGCTTCAAGTCTGATGTACAGAAGCTTGTCAGGAACGGGATTTTACCTTTCAAAGATACTAATCCTAATGTTCAGACGAACCCATTACCGCAACATGAGAAGACTACATTGAATTTGATAGAAGGAGAGCTTTTCAACAGTTATCATATTCACAATGTACTCCTACTAGGAACAAACCTGGTAAGGATGCATTGCAAACAGAGCGGGTACGACCATGTGCCATCTCACAACTATCATCAGTGTGATATCTGCTCCAAGGACAATCAAGGGTGTACCACAGTACAAGCAGCTCTGCAAGAACAAATGGATTTGGGTTGGATTCAGGATCACAGGATTCGGGAAGTAAACATGGCCCATGCATACCCCAACATTGTTCAGAACCACGACATTAGTGCAATGAACATCAATTTAGTGGCAATGCACTCAAGACAAAGTCAGTATTACAATCTGTCGCAGCACGATTACTGCGCTTGTCCAATCTGCTCAACAGACAATCAGGGATTCTCTTTTATATAAGAGGCCCTCCAACGTCAAATGGATCTCGGATGGATCCAAGACTACCGTGAAAGGAATGACCATCAAGTCAATATGGTTCAAATCTTTGACATACACTTGATGAATACCAATCTAGTGGAATTACATGCTAAGCAGGTCAGACTTGGTTTTCTGGCTTCACGTGATTATCAAGACTGTAAAGAATGCTACGAAAATGACCAAGGGTGTGTGCTTGTACAAAGGACTCTTCAATATCTATTGGACCATCGGTGGCTTCCAATCTACCTAGATGAAGATACACAACAAGTCAGCATGGCTGATGGGAATCCTGGTAGACATCAAAGTCGTGATATCCGCTCAATAGAAATAGATCTAGTGAAGATGCACTGCATACAAAGCGGATATGGTCGGGTACCACCTCACAATTATGAACGTTGTAGTATGCTCGGAAAATAACCATGGATGTTATCTCATACGAGCAGCCCTCCAGCATCAGTTAGACCGAAAAGAGATTCAACCATGTTCAAATTCTGAATCAATCAACATGATACAAGATTACCTCCCTCTTCAGAACAAAAGCACTGTCATAATCTCCAATCATGGAATAACCAAGGATGTTTGTGCCGTAATTCCTTTGCTCGATGAGTCGAAAGTCTCTCTTGGCAATAGAAGAATTCCAAACCAGGAGCTTATCGAGGTTGCCTACGACAGTCAAAAGGCCCAAAAAGCCCCTGTGGTTATCTACTTGCTAGGTCCAATACCGTACAAGTCAGAAAATGATATCCCATACAAGTATAGCACAACGGCCATAGAAAATGGGAAGGAAACTCCATTACCCTCAACTGTAAACATTGCCAACATCAGTCGAGTTACTCGGAGCGGTCGGATCTTCAACAGAGGAGTTGGAGAACCTACCAAACAAAAGGAACCTCAAACGGAAGTTCCCAACCAACAAGTTGGTCAATCCAGTAATCCAGAACCTGTAAAGGACAACGATGAGATGTTAAAACTCATCTAGAAAAGCGAGTACAACATTGTGGATCAATTGTTGCAAACTCCGTCTCGAATCTCTGTGTTATCTCTCCTGCTTAGTTCAGAAGCTCACAGGGAAGCTCTACAGAGGGTCTTGGAACAATCCTTTGTAGAACAAGATGTGATAGTATGACAATTTGACAGAATCATCTCTAACATCACTTCCTTTAACAATTTAGGATTCAGAGATGAAAAACTGCCGGAAGAAGGCAAGAACCATAATATGGCACTCAATATCAATGTCAACTACCAAGACGATGCTTTAACCAGTGTACCGGTAGACACATGATCATCTTTGAATGTTATTCCAAAATCAACTTTGGTACGACTATCGTTTCAAGGAGCTCCGATGAGAGGCAGTAAGATCATCGTTAAAGCCTTTGACGGATCTAGAAAAATAGTTATTGGCGAAGTCGATCTTCCCATAACCATCGGTCCTCACACTTTCCAAGTCACTTTCCAAGTCATGGACATCCGAGCAGTATACACCTGTTTATTTGGGAGACCTTGGATACACGAAGCTGGGGCAATCATTCGACACTTCACCAGAAGCTGAAGTTCGTCCAGAATGACTAATTAGTCATAGTGTGTGGAGAGCAAGCCTTAATCGTGAGCAACTTATCATCATGTCTAGAACCAGAGGAGGTTGTTGGAACTCAGTTTCAAGCACTCTCAGAGAGCAGTGAGAATCACCAAGAAAGAGGGACGTCAATTTTCTCATACAAAGACGCACTCAAAGTGATCGGGAGTAATGACATAAAAGGATAGGGACAAATTATAACTCCTACGGATAACAAAATAAGAAAAGGTCTTGGTTTCTCTCTAACCTGTGCCCAGACTACGAAGAAGGACGAAAGTTTTTGTCCCATTCAGGATTTCTTCCACAGTGGAGGCTTCCTCCACCCAGTGTCTTAAGAAGTGCACACCATCGATGGGAACGACTCCTCCGATACGGATGAGGAGTGGAAGTTTTATCTCAACAATGAAGCTTATATGTCTCAGGGAGAAACGCACATGCCATTCTGTTTTCCAAAGCAGAGCCCAAGATATATACCAAGATCAGACGTCAGAATAATCTATGGAGATTGTGATCCCGAAGGTTGTTGTGCTCCGCCCAATTCATTAGAGGAAGACACTCTGATGAAATACAACTTTGACTATGATTATTATGATCCCCTGGATGACTTGCCTATCTGAAAGCCATACATGGAAGACTTAGGGCAAAAGAGTCAGCCGAACAATGCCTATCAGCTGAGTAATCTTGAAAAGAATACCTATGTTCCCCCAGAGTCATGGAATCCTTACCCAGAACACTCCGAGTGTGTCCAACACCATGCTAATGAATTCGCAAGGATTGCGGTATGAGAGTTCATTAACTAGGCGATTCCTAAAGTCAATGTCATTAAGGAAGATGACTCATCCATTCCCACAAAACATAGGACACCTTGTGTTATACCCCAAATTTTACCCCTTAGATGACATAACATTTTGCACCTACATTTAGGATTTCATTCATCTATGCATTGTTAATTAACCACAATATCTTGCTAGTTTGTTTCTTTTGTGAAAGCCAGGTTTACACAGGAAAAAGAACAAAAGTCAATAAGCCAGACTCTCACATGTTTCAAGGTCTGTGACTCCGAATGCAACCATTTGAGCTCACCTACATTCAAGAGGTATTATTCAACAAGAAATCAAGTGTGTTCGGTTCTTATTACAAGTGCCATGAGCCACAGGATTCACCATGCCTCAAACTAGGGTTTTCTCAACGACAGTCAACCATTTCCTTTGGTTTTGATCAGGACATATTCCCAAGCTTTGGAACTTGATTCTACATGATACTAGACATCCATATAGGCCATCTATGGACCTTGGAAGAGATTGAAGAAGCAAAATCCTCAAAGATTATCCAGTTGGAATTCCTGAGGAAATAAGAGTTTTGGCAAAAAAAGTCAAGCTTCTGACTTTGATATTATTGGACCGAAATGAAGTATGCAAGTATGCTCGACCATTGACTGAGTAACCACCAAGGCATTTTGTGGATTTTATTTGAAAAAAGAAAAGGAAAAGAAAAATAAGAAAGAAATAAAAGGAAAAAAAAAAGAAAGAAAAGAAAAAGAAAAAAGGAAAGAAATGAAAAGAAAAAAAAAATAAAAAAAAGGAAAGCAAGGTGGCGCCTGCCACCATTGCTCAAGGTGGCGCCTGTCACCATACAACATCACTCATGGCGCCCGCCATGGAAAGGAAGTGGCGCCTGCCACATTAATTTGTGGCACCTGCCATGAAATAATGTGGCATTTTCCATCCTACCTTTTTTTACACTTCAGAAAAGTTTGTTTCAATTAAAAAACTCATTCTATACAAGGTAATGCAAGTGGATCCAGCTCATCATGAAAAAAGAAAAAGGCATGGCCTGCACCTCTGCTCAAGTCTCATCAGCCAACCTACTCTCTGATGCTATTCTGATTAAATAAAGACTTTTCAAACCAACCACTTGCAAAGATTTGAAAAAAGGGGGTAAAATCGGCAACGCTGCAAACTCAATTTCTCCTATAAATAGGACGTCCATCTTCAGTATTTTACACACCAGATTCACCGAAAAATAGTGAATGCTCTCATTTTCTTTCTCCCCGTTACTCTGATAAAATATTTTTAGAAGTGTTTTTTGGTTCGAGTTTTTCACCGTCCAAACCTTGCCGTAGTACTTGGAGGAAGGAGAGGTTCGTTCGGTTTACTTTTTCAGAATACGTACCTGTGAAGAGGCAGTGGACCGTCTCCACTAGGTAATATTTACATTTCTGTTTCATTCCATTTTTGCAAAGTCATAATAGTTTGTTTCATGTTAATTTTATATTTTTGTTAATGCTTGATTCTTGATTAAATTTCATGTTTGATTTTGTTGTATTTCTATTTTATAAAAGTTGTTACTTAAAAGAAAAACAAAACAAAAAAAAAAAGAATTTTGAAAGGGAGTGGTATGTGGCACCTGCCACAAGTGAGTGTGGCGCCTGCCACTACTCCATCACACATTTCATGGCACCTGTGGCACTTGCCACAAGGGAGTGTGGCGCCTGCCACCACTCCACCACACATTTCATGGCGCCTGCAATGATAATATGTGGCACCTGCCACTTAGCTTAGTTTTTTATTTTATTTCATTTCATGTTGTTTTATCATTTCTACAAAACTCCAAAAACAAAAAATATGCAATAGTTCCTTTCTTATTTTTATTCTCATATTGATTTTCTATCAAAAACAACAAAATAACAAAAATATGCTTTGCTTTATAATCGGTTCACGGTTTCCTTTTTATGAAAAATACCAAACGGTTCCTGTAAGTTTTTGAGAACTTTTCGATATTACGTACATGTAAATATTTGTTTGTTATTCCTCGACTTGCACAACATCATTTCTGTTGTTTATATGTATTTGCTTTTGTTGCTAATTTTCATAACTTGACATGTATCTGATTTCAAATCTTTAATAATGTTATCTTTGTCGTACTCATACTGTTCACTTAATCTCAACTCCCTTTTAACACTCTTGTTTACAAGTTGTTATTCCCCTCCTTCCAAAGGAAAGTCTCTCTATTGACTGCAAGGTTAGAGATAGCTCATTTACCCCTTTAACCTAGCCTTAGGTTTGGAGTCACCGCACTCCACGTAGGTGTCTTGCTGTCAGACCCTACTTTCCCGTGAACATTTCATTTCCTCTTAACCTAGCCTTCCCAAGAGATAGCCATTAATCTCTTATAACTCTTAAACCTTTCTTTAACCTTCACAAGAGATAGCCATTAATCTCTTCTCCTTCACTAAGGTCTAACCCTTCACAATCCTTTCATAAGAGATAGCCATTAATCTCTTCTCCTAAACAGTCAATCCTTACAAGCTTTGCTTTCAAGCTTTTCACCCTGCTTTCCCTTGGAACCTTGACCACAGTCAAGAGTTCCTCATCCCCATTGAGGTGAACTACGGTTGCTCTGATTCTTTAGTCAGATACGTAGGCACAAGATGCGACGTCATGGCGAGCAAACTTAGTGTATATTCCTTAGGTCTTTACCTTTAACCTTAGTACAGATTCCTTTAGCAAGCAAACATAACATAACATAAACCAAATAAGAGGTTCATGTAGAGTACTAGAGATACTTAGGGTGCTAATACCTTCCATTTGTATAACCAACCCCCGAACCTAGATCCTCTTAGGGTTTTCTTCGAACTTTACCTTTTCCTTTGGATAAATTAAAGCTCGGTGGTGAATTCAAAGAAATGCGATGCAAGTTAATTAATGACTTGTTATCCGATTCTCACCGCAACAGAAATGGCGACTTCACTGGGGATTTATCCCCTAAGAGGGTTAAGCCTATCTTGTTTGTATTTGTGTTATCTTATATGTTTGCTTGCTTGTACATTTATATATTCATATCTGTATATCTATATATATTTGCTTGTGCTTGGATCTTCTGTTTGGAAGGTTTGCAACTATTGAGTGGTGAGATAAGTCCTAACACGGACTTGAGAGTACATATATGATAGGATCGTGGTGTAATCAATAGTCGGTTGGTGGGAGTAGTCCTAATAATTTATGGCATATGATGACCATGCTCAGTTGAGGCCCTTTGGGATTGTTGATGTCTGATGTGAGTAGTCGCATTGATGTCACTCTTCCTGATTTGAGAGCCCGTGATTTTGAGGACCGTAGTTACCTTCACCCCACTTGGATTTTTTTAGGATGTAGTGCGGTGGCTATGAGGGAGTAGTTCCAAGTAGTTGTCACGCGATACTACACTCAGACGAGTTTATCTTGAGAATATTATTAACCCGCGTGAGTAGTCATGTAGGCCGATAATATCCGAAAACTTTATGTTGACTCTGAGAACTTTTAGAACCCTGTTCTACGGATACAAGAACCCTAGTACACACCCCGTGGTTGGTTCTTTACCCAGAATCCATGTTGTGATCTCGAACCTTTGATCTTGTTGCATGTGTTTTGCATCCTGTTTGCATCGCATTGCATATCATTTGCATTTTTGCATGTTTCATTGCATATGTTTGTTTATCTAGTGGCTTATTTCCAGCTGTCTCTATATTCCACTAGTGTCACCTGTGAGTCGTCAAGCTGATGCCTCGACACCGATACCGGACTAGAGCTGACTATAGATGCAAGATGTCAGAGCAAGAGGTATACAATTCTGAGATCCGAATGGAGATCGACGACCTCAAGTCAAGTGTGACCAAACTCACTGAAATGCTTCAAGTTTTGATTACTAGAGGAGAGCAACCCCAAATAACTTTCATCCAGGAAGTTTCATGTGCTGAACCTCCACCGGTTCAAATGCCACCTTCAACTTAGCCCGAGTTTGGTTTACCTCCCAACTATTCTCCATCGATTGTATCTACTGCTATGGTTGGTCAGACTGTCAGACCGACATTTCAAGCTCCTGTTTTTGCCGAGCTTAAACTTGTGGTTCATGCTGCTCCACGACTGGCTCAAGCTCCCCAGCGTCTGGCTACAAGACAAAACCAGTGCCGTAATAGAAATCATTTTGATCCTATTCCCATGAAGTATACTGAACTGTATCCTGGTCTGGTTGAGCAAGGTTTGATTACCACAAGGCTTATGCCTCCTCCTCCAAATCCTCTTCCAGCCGGCTATAGGGCTGATCTTCATTGTGAATACCATCAAGGTGGTGCAGGCCATAACTTGGAAGGTTGCTTTGTGTTGAAGGCTAGAGTACAAGAGCTGATGAGAAACAAAATCCTCTCCTTTAAAGACAACCTTAATGTTCAGAACAACCCTCTTCCAGGGCACGTCAAGTGAAGCTTCAGTCGACTTCAGAAAGCCAGTGTTTCCAACAAGACAACTCATTTTTGTTTTTGATTAGTCACTATGCCATGTTTCTTGTTGTTTGCATTTTCCTTATTTTGTAATGACTGTTTGCTTTCAATCATGTTTGTACTTTCAAAATTAATGAAATGAGCATTGCAACTTTTGATTCAATTCATTTTATCCATTATTCACATCTTTATGCTTTTTTTTACAAAATATTTTATATCTTTGATTATGCAAAGATTGGAGGGAGGATGATGATACATTATACGCATAATTGATGTGGTATGCCTTCAAATCAAAACTTTGTTAACGATGAAAGGCATTGTTTCAATTCCCAAACACTGCAGAAATAAGGAAGATAATCCCTCGTTAACCACTTCGAGCCTATAAGTAGGAGTTTTCTTTTCAAAACACAAAAAACCCTTAAATCTCAACCTAGGAGCAGGGTCGTTCTCAGTTTGACTTGGTTATGCATTCTAACGCAAGCGCTTCATGCAAGACACCGGTCAGCTCTCTCAAATCAAATGACAATAAAAAAAAGGTCTCATACTCAAAACCTCAACCAAGAAGAAGAGGTCTCATAACCTCAGAAAATGACAAAAAAAAGGTCTCATAACCTCAAACAAAGACAAGAAGAGGTCCCAGAACCTCAACCAAGAAGAATAGGTCTCCTAACCTCAGCAAATGAAAAAGAAGAGGTCTCAAAACCTCAACAAAGACAAGAGGAGGTCTCAAAACATCAGAAGAAGAAAAAGGAAGTCTCATAACCTCAACAAAGAGAAGAAGAGGTCTCAAAACCACAGCGAAGACAAAGAAGAGGTCTCAAAACCTCAACAATAAAGGACATCTAAATGTTGTAAGAGAGTAATGACGACCCAAGGTGTCTTAATCATCGACAACTATCATCAGATCAATTCCTAGCCTATGGGAATCTAAATGTATATCATGTTTTAACTGAGCTTAGGACCGAAGTTCATCACGAAGATTGGGTGGGTCACAAATAAATTTTGAGCCTTTATTCTTTGTTTCATAAACCGTGAACCAGGCCACGTTACAACCCTCAAAAGACCTAACTGAAGCAAGGTAATTTTGAAAGCATGCTACAGCAAGGTTGCGTAAACTGACTCCCAAAGATTTTTCCAGATCATTACACTTCTGGTTCACCTTTCACTTTTAAATGTCTTGAATCGCCGTGTTCAGACCAGTGATGCATTTGTTTTGCAAATTGATTTTGATTTCAAAAGTTGCATGAACTTTGCATTTACCACATTTGTATGGACATTTTTTCTTGCAAACTAGCTTTCCTCTCAAGGAATTTTCAAACAATTAAGAAACTTGGTCAGTGATCCTATCAGGGGCAAGTTCTTTCCAAATCCTGTTGAAGAATCAGTCCAAGATTTGTTGTTCAGGGGCAAGTCCTTCTCAGAATTGGTTTATCCCGAATACTTTTCAAGACTCATATTGGGGCAAGTTTTCCCAGTGTACAGTGAAACAATCATTTTCAAGGCTCATACTGGGGCAAGTTTTCCCTGTGTACAACAAAGCAGTCAGTTACAGACTCAGACAAACTGAAGCAATGATCAGTTCATCTACAACAGTTAGCTAATATGGGGCAGTTACTTGAAAAAAACCCCATGCAACTTTCTGTTCTTCCTACAAGGATCATCACTTGATACAATTTACCAGTGTGGTAGAGTTGTGTCCAGCAGTAGCATCTCTAGCCCCCAAGCAGAATGGCAGTGATCTCCGTGTTGAGGAATCAGTCTTCCAGTCTTGTCTTCTCACCAAAAGAGTCGAGTTGTGTCGTCAGCATCTGCATTTGCATTTGATCATATATCATCTGCATAATTTATACCATATGCATGCCATGAGTGTTTCATCCTTATTTGCATTTCTCCCGAGGACGTGTCGTTATCCACGTTTTACCTTGTGGTCAAAGTCCAACTCACTTGGCACCTACCAAACAGATATTGTAGTGTCTATCTGACGTTCTTCCAGATATGACCTTTCTTATCCGATTGTTTTTCCGGATATGTTTGTTCCTCTTTTGTATCCAATGCCATTCTTGGATGTCATTTATTTGTCTCTATCTGATGTTTTTCCAGATTGAGTCTTTTATTCTGATGTTCTTCCAGAACCTATCTGATGTTTTTCTAGATAGTCCTTTGTCATTCTGAGGCTTTTTTGGAACGACATTTCTTTCACCATCTAATGCTCTTCCGGATGTGTCTCTCTTTCTGATGTTTTTCCAGATTGAATCTTTTGTTCTGATGTTCTTCCAGAACTTATCTGATGTTTTCCCAGATATTTCACTTTGTTATTCTGATGCTTTTCCAGAATTTCATTGCTTTCACCATCTGATGTTTTTCCGGATGTGTCTCTCTTTCTGATGTTTTTCCAAATTGAGTCTTTTGTTCTGATGTTCTTCCAGAACTTATCTGATGTTTTCCCAGATATTTTGCTTTGTTATTCTAACGCTTTTCCAGAATTTCATTGCTTTCACCATCTGATGCTTTTCCGAATGTGTCTCTCTATCTGATGTTTTTCCAGATTGAGTCTTTTGTTCTAATGTTCTTCCAGAACTTATCTGATGTTTTTCCAGATATTTCGCTTCGTTATTCTGATGCTTTTCTGGAATGACATTGCTTTTACCATCTGATGCTCTTCCGGGTGTGTCTTTTTTTTTTTATGTTTTTCCATATTGAGTCTTTTGTTCTAATGTTCTTCCAGATCTTATCTGATGTTTTTCCATATATTTCGCTTCGTTATTCTGATGCTTTTCCGGAACAACATTGCTTTTACCATCTGATGCTCTTCCGGATGTGTCTCTCTTTCTGATGTTTTTCAAGATTGAGTCTTTTGTTCTGATGTTCTTCCAGAACTTATCTGATGTTTTTTCAGATATTTCGCTTTGTTATTCTGATGCTTTTCCTGAACAACATTGCTTTTACCATCTGATTTTTTTCCAGATCTGCCTTTCTCTTTCTGATGTTCTTCCAGATCGAATATTTGTTCACTTTATCTAAGGCCATTATTAGATATAGTGATTTGTACCTTTCATTCAAAGCCATTATTGAATGACTGGTTTCTTTTACCATCTGATGCTTTTCCAGATGTGCCTTTCTCTGCCTTTTCTGGCTTTTCTTGAAGATTCCGTTTGAACTCTTCAGTATAAGAAAATCCCAGAAAATCTTTTGTTGATGTCTATCCTTTTATTTCAAATTGATCCCCAGAAGAGATCATGTCTTCTTTCTGGTTCCATGCCCAGTAAAGAGTGTCTTTTATTTCCCCAGTGTCGTCCTGTCACCTATAAACGTGTCGTCCATCTCCCTGGACCTTTCCCCAGTGGATAACACCTCTCCGGCTCCTATCTTCAGTGAGGACCTGTGAGGTTTACCCTCAACTTTATTTGTCTATTCCCAGTGTTTCCTCAGGGTCTCCCCAGTGAGTCTCTTTTACTGGTCAGACTGTATACCAGTAAGTCTTTCATGTGGATATTAACCTTATTCTTCCCCAGTAAACTAATCTGTGGTGGTTTGCTCTTTATTTCTATTGTCTTGTTTGTCTGCATTCTTGCACTATCATGACATCATATCATCATACTAGAAGTTCATGGCATGTCAGCATTTGCATGTCTACTGCTTGTCCTTGGCTTCTGCATTCCATCTAAGGGAAACAATTTCGGTTTGCTATATTTAAACACCTTTCACCTTGATGCCTCGAGGATTTCCATTCCTCGTGCCATCCGGTAAAGCTATTTAAATAGGGGCAACTATTGTACCCCAAATTTTACCCCTTAGATGACATAACATTTTGCACCTACATTTAGGATTTCATTCATCAATGCATTGTTAACTAACCACAATATCTTGCTAGGTTGTTTCTTTTGTGAAAGCCAGGTTTACACAGGAAAAATAACAAAAGTCAATAAGCCAGACTCTCCCATGTTTCAAGGTTTGTGGCTCCGAATGCAACCATTTGAGTTCACCTACATTTAAGAGGTCTTATTCAACAAGAAATCAAGTGTGTTCGATTCTTATTACAAGTGCCATGATCCACAGGATTCACCATGCCTCAAACTAGGGTTTTCTCAACGACAGTCAACCATTTCCTTTGGTTTTGATCAGGACATATTCCTAAGCTTTGGAACTTGATTCTACATGATACTAGACATCCCTAGAGGCCATCTATGGACCTTGGAAGAGATTGAAGAAGCAAAATCCTCACAGATCATCCAGTTGGAAATTCTGAGGAAATCAGAGTTTTGGCAAAAAAAGTCAAGCTTCTGACTTTGATGTTATTGGACCGAAATGAAGTATGCAAGTATGCTCGACCATTGACTGAGTAACCACCAAGGCATTTTGTGGATTTTATTTGAAAAAAGAAAAGAAAAATAAAAATAAGAAAGAGAGAAAAGGAAAAAAAAATAAAGAAAAGAAAAATAAAAAAGGAAAGAAATGAAAAGAAAAAAAAATTAAAAAAAAAGGGAAGCAAGGTGGTGCCTGCCACCATTGCTCAAGGTGGCGCCTGCCACCATACAACGTCACTCATGGCGCCCACCATGGAAAGGAAGTGGCGCCTGCCACATTAATTTGTGAACCTGCCATGAATTAATGTGGCATTTTCCATCATACATTTTTTTACACTTCAGGAAAGTTTGTTTCAATTAAATAACTCATTCTATACAAGGTAATGCAAGTGGATCTAGCTCATCATGAAAAAAGAAAAAGGCATGGCCTGCACCTCTGCTCAAGTCTAATTAGCCAACCTACTCTCTGATGCTATTCTGATTAAATCAAGACTTTTCAAACCAACCATTTGCGAAGATTTGAAAAAAGGGGGTAAAACCGGCAACGCTGCAAACTCAATTTCTCCTATAAATATCACGTCCATCTTCAGTATTTTACACACCAGATTCACCGAAAAATAGTGAATGCTCTCATTTTCTTTCTCCCCATTATTCTGATAAAATATTTTTACAAGTGATTTTCGGTTCGAGTTTTTCACCGTCCAAACCTTGTCGTAGTACTTGGAGGAAGAAGAGGTTCGTTCCGTTTACTTTTCAGAATACGTACCTGTGAAGAGGCAGTGGACCGTCTCCACTAGGTAATATTTACATTTCTGTTTCATTTCGTTTTTGCAATGTCATAATCGTTTGTTTCATGTTAATATTATATTTTTGTTAATGCATGATTCTTGATTAAATGTCATATTTGATTTTGTTGTATTTCTATTTTATAAAAGTTGTTACTTAAAAGAAAAACAAAACAAACAAAAAATTAAGGGAGTGGTATGTGGCGCCTGCTACAAGGGAGTGTGGCGCCTACCACTACTCCATCACACATTTCATGGCACCTGTGCCGCTTGCCACAAGGGAGTGTGGCGCCTGCCACCACTCCACGACACATTTCATGGCTCCTGCCATGATAATATGTGGCACCTGCCACTTAGCTTAGTTGTTTATTTTATTTCATTTCATGTTGTTTTATCATTTCTACAAAACTCCAAAAAAAAAAATGCAATAGTTCCTTTCTTATTTTTATTCTCATATTTATTTTCTATCAAAAACAACAAAATAACAAAAATATGCTTTGCTTTATAATCGGTTCACGGTTTCCTTTTTATGAAAAATCACCAAACGGTTTCTGTAAGTTTTTGAGAACTTTTCGGTATTACGTACATGTAAATATTTGTTTGTTATTCCTCGACTTGCACAACATCATTTTTGTTGTTTATATGTATTTGCTTTTGGTGCTAATTTTCATAACTTGACATGTATCTGATTTCAAAGCTTTAAGAATGTTATCTTTGCCGTACTCATAATGTTCACTTAATCTCAACTCGCTTTTAACACTCTTGCTTACAAGTTGTTATTCCTCTCCATCCAAAAGAAAGTCTCTCTATTGAACGTAAGGTCATAGATAGCTCATTTACCCCTTTAACCTAGCCATAGGTTTGGAGTCGCCGCACTCCACGTAGGTGTCTTGCTGTCAGACCCTACTTTCCCGTGAACATTACATTCCCTCTTAACCTAGCCTTCCCAAGAGATAGCCATTAATCTCTTATAACTCTTAAACCTTTCTTTAACCTTCACAAGAGATAGCCATTAATCTCTTCTCCTTCACGACGGTCTAACCCTTCACAATCCTTTCAAAAGAGATAACCATTAATCTCTTTTCCTAAACAATCAATCCTTACAAGCTTTGCTTTCAAGCTTTTCACCCTGCTTTCCCTTGGAACCTTGACCACAGTCAAGAGTTCCTCATCCCCATTGAGGTGAACTATAGTTGCTCTGATTCTTTAGTCAGATACGTAGGCACAAGATGCGTCGTCTTGGCGAGCAAACTTAGTGTATATACCTTAGGTCTTTACCTTTAACCTTAGTACGGATTCCTTTAGCAAGCAAACATAACATAACATAAACCAAACAAGAGGTTCCTGTAGTGTACTACAGATACTTAGGGTGCTAATACCTTCCATTTGTATAACCAACCCCCGAACCTAGATCCTCTTAGGGTTTTCTTCGAACTTTACCCTTTCCTTTGGATAAATCAAAGCTCGGTGGTGAATTCAAAGAAATGTGATGCAAGTTAATTAATGACTTGTTATCCGATTCACACCGCAACACCTTGGGATAGCCAAGCGACAAATATGACTTCCTAGTCAAATACACTGCTCCTGAAAGCTCTCGTATCAACCTTGAGGACATCCAGCCAACTGGTTGGGGAGATCCCCTTGAGAGTGAAAACATTATGAAAGATGCAACAGAAGAATTCATTTATGATAATTCAGCATGGGAGGAAGACTCTAATGATCCTACTCCACCAGAAATCAACGTCATTTCTGAAGACAAACCAAGAAGGAAAGCACCAGACTTTGTGATTCACAGAGGAGTTCGTTAGCACTGGGTTGCAGGAGATGTCCCGAAAGTCTTCCATAAGTCGAAGTAATTACCATCTTTGTTTTAACCTTTCACCTTGCCCGGGTGAAATAGATGTTTTAAAGGCCTCACCTTTCTGTAAATGTCCCTCTTCGCTTCGCCTAAAGCGACATAGTTTTGTTTTATAGGGTTGTGTTTCAAGAATTGACAAATCATGAATAAATAATGTCATTTTGAATTCCCGCATTTATTGATATTTTCACTTTTCATTTTTCAAAAAATGGTAATCCTAAAAAACAAACCAAAATAAAAACAAGCATTTTTCAGAAAATACACTGCACACACTCGTTCATTCTCTCTGTCTTTGCTAAAAAATGAATCATCACGTCATGCAGATTGCTTGTTTTAAACCCCATTGAAATATACGATTCAATGCCTTCTCCCAACTTTGAATTCCCGGTATTTGAAGCTGAAGAAAAAATGGACAAAGAAATTCCAAAAGAGATCTCCCGACTACTAAGACAAGAGGAAAGGTCTATTGAGCCTCACAAAGAGCCGTTGGAGACGGTCAATTTGGGTTCAGAAGAAGAAAAGAAAGAAGTCAAGATTGGAGCCCTGCTCAGTTCAACTATCAGAGAAGCCTTGATAAAACTTCTCAAAGAGTTTCCAGATGTATTTTCTTGGTCCTATTAGGACATGCCAGGGTTGGATACCAGTATCCTGGAACATCACTTACCGCTGAAAACATAATGTCCTCCGGTAAAACAAAGACTAAGAATGACTCATCCAGATATGGCCATCAAAATTAAGCAGGAAGTGCAAAAGCAGATCGACGCAGGTTTTCTTGCCACCTCAGAATATCCTCGATGGTTATCCAACATAGTGCTAGTCCCAAAAAAGGATGGAAAAGTCAGAATGTGTGTAGACTACAGGGATCTGAACACACCAAGTCCAAAGGATGACTCCCCCCGGCCACACATAGACATGCTGGTAGACAGCACAACAAAATTCAAAGTCTTCTACTTCATGGATGGATTCTCGGGCTATAATCAAATCAAAATAGCACCGGAGGATATGGAGAAAACTTCATTCATCACCCCATGGGGCACCTTTTGTTACAAGGTAATGTCGTTCGGTCTAAAAAATGCGGGGGCAACATATCAAAGGGCCATGACAACTCTGTTTCACGACATGATGCACAAAGAGATTGAATTGTACGTCGATGACATGATTGCCAAATCTAAATTAGAAGAAGAGCATGTGACACGCCTATCAAAGCTATTCGAGCAACTGAGAAAATACAAACTCCACTTGAATCCCAATAAGTGCACGTTCGGTGTTCGCTTAGGAAAGCTCTTCGGATTTATCGTCAGCCAGAAAGGAATTAAGGTTGATCCTGACAAGGTCAAGGCCATTCAAGAAATGCCTTCACCAAAGACTGAAAAACAGGTCAGGGGATTTTTGGGACGTCTGAATTACATCTCAAGATTCATATCCCTTATGACCGCGACCTGCGTGCCGATCTTCAAATTACTCAAAAAAAATCAAAGCGCGTATGGACAGAAGATTGCCAAAAAGCTTTCGACAATATTAAAGAATATTTGTTGAATCCACCGATTATATCTCCTCTAGTGGAAGGAAGACCACTGATAATCTACTTAACAGAATTGGAAGACTCCATGGGTTGTGTTCAGGGCCAACAAGACGAGACAAAAAGAAAAGGGTCTACCATTTATTACCTAAGCAAGAAGTTCACGGATTGTGGAACTCGGTACACTATGCTCGAGAAAACTTGTTGTGCTCTAGCTTGGGCATCCAAACGTCTTCGCCAATACATGATTTGTCACACTACTTGGTTAATCTCCGAAATGGATTCGATCAAGTACGTCTTTGAAAAGCCTGCTCTCACGGGAAGGATTTCCCGTTGGCAGATGTTGTTATCGGAATACGACATCGAGTACCATGCTCAGAAAACCGTCAAAGGAAGTGTTTTAGCCGATCATTTGGCCCATCAACCGATTAACGATCAGGAATCAGTCGAATTTGACTTCCCAGACAAAGATGTCATGTACTTAAAAATGAAAGAATGCGATAAACTATTACCCAGTGAAAGGCCAGAACTAGGTTCCCAATGGGGACTAATTTTCGACGGAGCTGTCAACACTTATGGAAACGAAATTGGGGCAATCATAGTAACACCTCAGGGTACCCATATTCCTTTCACTGCCAGATTGGAATTTAAATGTAGAAACGATGAGGCCAAATACGAAGCTTGCATCATGGGCCTCGAAGAAGCTATCGACTTAAGGATAAAGAACTTGGATGTGTTTGGAGACTCAACCCTGGTTATAAATTAGATCAAAGGAGAGTGGAACATATATCAATCAGGATTGATTCCTTACAAAGACTACGCAAGGAGGTGTTTTTACCCTTCTTCAACAAAATTAAGTCTCATCACATCCCTCGTGAAGAAAACCACATGGCTGATGCATTAGCCACGTTATCCTCCATGATTAGAGTAAGTCAAAGGAACGATATACCTAAGATTGACGTAATGCGCCTTGAAAGGCCCGCTTACATCTTCGCGATTGAAGCAGTCATAGACGACAAACCATGGTATCATGATATCAAATGCTTCCTTCAAAAACTAGAATACCCGCCTGGGGCATCAAGAAAAGATAGGAAGACTCTCAGAAGACTGGCTGGTAACTTCTTCTTGAACGGCGACACACTCTATAAGAGAAACTTCGACATGGTTTTGCTCAGATGCGTAGACAAACAAGAAGCGAACATGTTGATAAAAGAAATTCACGAAGTATCCTTTGGCACTCATGCCAATGGACATACAATGGCAAGAAAAATTCTAAGAGCAGGATATTATTGGCTGAAAATGGAATCTGATTGCTACAAATACATGAGGAAATGTCACAAGTGTCAGATCTACGCAGATAAAATCCATGTACCACCAACGCATCTCAGAGTTCTTTCTTCTCAATGACCTTTTTCTATATGGGGAATCGACATGATTGGCATGATTGAACCCAAGGCTTCAAACGGACATTGGTTCATCCTGGTAACCATTGACTACTTCACCAAGTGGGTCGAAGCAGTATCATACACCAATGTGACCAGACAAGTGGTGGTCCAATTTGTCAAGAACAATCTAATCTGCCGTTATGGTGTTCCAGGCCAGATCATTACGGATAATGGATCCAACTTGAACAAAAAGATTTTGAAAGAGTTGTGTGCTGAGTTCAAGATCGAACACCATAACTCATCTCCCTACCGACCCAAAATGAATGGAGCAGTAGAAGCAACTAACAAGAATAACAAGAAGATCATTCAAAAGATGGTTGTAACCTACAAGGATTGGCATGAGATGCTACCCTTTGCTCTTCACGGTTATCGCATATTTGTCTGCACTTCAACAGGGGCAACCCTTTTCTCTCTAGTATATGGCATGGAAGCAGTGCTCCCCATAGATGTATAGATACCATCAATGAGAGTATTGATGAAAGCCCAACTAAGAGAAGCTGAATGGTGTCAAAGTTGACACAATGAGCTGAACTTAATCGAAGAAAAGAGAATGTCGGCTTTATACCATGGTCAGTTATATCAGAAAAAAATGAAGAAAGCGTTTGACAAAAAGGTCTGACCCCGTGTCTTCAGGAAATGAGACCTCGTACTCAAGAAGATATAATCATTTCTCACTGATTCCAAGGGAAAATGGACTCCGAATTACGACGGCCCTTACGTTGTTAAGAAAGATTTCTCAGGCGGTGCCTTGAGACTCGCAACCATGAATGGGGAGGAGTTTACCTACCCCAAAAATGTTGATGTAGTCAAGAAATACTTCTCCTAAATAAAATAATAAAAAACGTCTCGGTGGGATGAAAACCCAAAAGGGCGGTCCAGGCAAAAATTAGAGACATAAGCAAAAGTCATCCCGATGGATTGAAAACCTTAAAAGGAAATCCAGGAAAAAGTTAGGGATCCATGGCAAGTAACTACGTCTGACAAGGTTAGATCCCCAGCGGTAACGCCATCCGTCGAAAAAAAAAACATCAGTCAAGGTCACCTTAGACAGAAGCTCGGAATGTCCAGAATTCAAAGTTGATGGAAGGACAGTGGTCGTTATGTTTCAATGTATCCCCTTTTTCGTTAAATTGCAATTTTTAAAACTTTGTAATGCTCTACGGGATCACGCGTCTGGCTGATTATCATTCTATCAATAAAATTTGAGCCCTAGTGCTTTTGTTTGCAATTCTCATTTATTTTTCTTTACAGAATAATATTTTTAATATGCTTAATACCCATTTTAGTCCCTTACGTATGCCTCTGGGTCCATTTTGGTCATCTTTCTTTTAAAAGTTTCAAATTGATCCCTTACGTTGTCTAACATAATCAAAGTAGTCATTTCCATCAAATATTGGCAAACGGTGTTAGTTGAGATGATGTGTCAGCTGAGGTGGTGTTAGTTGAGATGACGTGTCAGCTCAGGTGGCGAAACAGGACTACGTGGTAGAATTATTTTTTATTAATTTTAATTAAGTTTTTTAGAAATTAGTGCTTTTGTTTGCAATTCTCATTTATTTTTCTTTACAGAATGACATTTTTAATAGGCTTAATACCCTTTTTAGTCTCTTACGTATGCCTCTGGGTCCATTTTTAATAGGCTTAATACCCTTTTTAGTCCCTTACGTATGCCTCTGGGTCCATTTTGGTCATATTTCTTTTAAAAGTTTCAAATTGATCCCTTACGTTGTCTAACATAATCAAAGTAGTCATTTCCGTCAAATATTGACAAACGGTATTAGTTGAGATGATGTGTTAGCTTAGGTGGCAAAACAGGACTACGTGGCAGAATTATTTTTTATTAATTTTAATTAAGTTTTTTAGAAAATCTATTTAATTTAAATTTTACAAACTTTAATATAAAATATTTAGGCCGTTCTTCACAACAACCCAATAATCAAGTTTTATTATTGCAATGTGAACAAACTATATAAACACTTAAATCTGTTGTTGAATATTCAATGTGGGACTTCACAAATCCCATGAAAGTAGATTTGGTAAGACTTCAAGAAGAAAAAAAGGATTAAGTTGTAAGAATATCTGCGTGGAGGAAGATCAGATTGCAGATTTGGTAAATGAAGTAACAAAAATGATTGTTAATCAAAGATTTTTCAACAAAAACTCTCCGAGACAAAGATGGTGCTACAGACTGTCAGCCTAATCAGTTCTTAGATGCTGTGCAGATTTTATATTCAAACAAGGAACTTTTTGTTAAGCTTCTGCAAGATCCAAACTCTCTTTTGGTGAAACAGATTCACGACCCTTGGTATCCTTCCATATCTCTGGCCCTGTAGTTTTGAAGTGGATCTGTAATAGTTTATGCATATAAATATTAATAATATGCAAATTAATTTGAGATGAATTGAGAATTAACCTTTGTATTATTGTTGTTGTCAAACTGTTGAAACATGTAAGCATTGGGTGTGGCGTTGGCAATTTTTTCAGCTTTATCAATAGCCCCTTTCAGCCATTTCTCTGCATCCGTCAACACAACCTCTGCAACAAATGTGCGTAAAAAGATTCTCTTCTCAGTATTTACCGAGGCAGGCATTGTGACTATCAGTTTATACCCTTTAGTTGCTGCAACAAAAGCAAGGCCAAGTCCTGTATTTCCAGTTGTTGGTTCAACTAAAACAGTCTGCGCAAACTCAGTATCATGAAGTTAAAGAAAATCCAAGAATCAACAGCTTTGAACAAATCATTACATCAATTATAACTGGCAAAAATTAGTGTTTTTGAAATTAGGAATTATTGAAATTAAATGAAATGGATGTAATTAGTAAAGGTAATTTAAGTGTGAACTTTAGCATAACAAATGTTTAATCAACAACATCGCTAAACTTCACCTTTTACAGACTATTGCCGAAGCAGTTGGTGATTGGTATTTTAGTAGAAACAGAAGCAAATGCTTTCATGGGGTTTGTGAAGTCCCACATTGAATATTCAACAACAGATTTAAGTGTTTATATAGTTTGTTCACATTGCAATAATAAAACTTGATTATTGGGCTGTTGTGAAGAACAGGGGCTTTAGACCCAAATATTTTATATTAAAGTTTGTAAAATTTAATTTAAATAGATTTTCTAAAGAACTTAATTAAAATTAATAAAAAATAGTTCTGTCACATAGTCCTGTTTCCTCACCTAAGCTGACACGACATCTTAACTAACACCACCTCAGCTAACACATCATCTCAACTAACACCGTTTGTCAATATTTGACTGAAAGGACTATTTTGATTATGTTAGACAACATAAGAGACCAATTTAGAACTTTTAAAAGAAAGATGACCAAAATGGACCCAAAGGCATATGTAAGGGACTAAAAAGGGTATTAAGCCTTTTTAATATGATCAACGATTCTTGAAACAAAAATAAATTTTACTTGTCAAATTTTCTTCTTCTTTTAAAATAAAGATGGCAATTTTTTTGATTACTGAACACCAAACGAGACATCGAAGGCTTCTCCGAAAGTGATTAAACCTCAAAATGCAGAATGAAAAGGAAAATTACTTTAACTGGAATGCATGGAGACCAGCAATGCCATAATTGCCTTTACAGGGTGATTTGTCCCGAAGGAGAAAACTTCAACTTAGTGTGAGCAATGCCATTTTTCCTCGGGAATTCATGCTAAAAGAGGGACATTGGCTTGGATGTTTGTATCCAGAGGCTTGCCACTTACAGCAACTAGATGAGGTTTTAACCTGGATAATGAGGGACAGACAGCTTGGATGTTTATATCAATAAGTGTGCCACTTACAGCAGTTATCTGGGATTAAAGTTTTGTTTTGATTAATTGTTTTGATGTGATATACACAGAAGTATCTTCTTGCAGAGATTTTGATTTCCTCTGAGGGAATGTTGATTTTTTTGTGCCTTAATTGAAGCCCAAGGTTGAAGCTAAGAGGTTGATTAGATTCCACTAGGGAAAATCATTATACAAAGCCTAAGAGGAGGCTGTGAAAGACTGACTCAACAAGAGAGTGTTTATTTCTGTCTTGTACAAAGCCCAAGATTGAGGCTGAAAGAGGTTTGACTCTTTGGGGAAAAGATTTTATCTGTCTTGTATAAAGCCTAAGATTGAGGCTAAAGAAAGATGACTCTAGTGGGGAGAACACTTATGTGTGTCTTGTACAAAGCCCAAGATTGAGGCTAAAAAGATTGACTCACCTGGAGAATATCTGTCTTATACAAAGCCCAAGATTGAGGCTGAAAGGGTATGACTCTGTTTAGGGAGTGTTTAATATCTATCTTGTACAAAGCCCAAGATTGAGGCTAAAAGATTAACTGACTTTACTGCAGAGATATTTAGGGGGTGTCTTGTACAAAGCCCGAGATTGAGGCTGAAAATTGTGACTTAGTTGAGGAGAAATTATATCTGTCTTGTACAAAGACCAAGATTGAGGCTAAAGATTGCTGAGGAATTATCATTATACAAAGCCTAAGAGGAGGCTGGTTAGGGAAGTTTCTTATATAAAGCCTAAGAAAAGGCTAACTTCTGCTGAGGATTATTGAGATCCAAAGATAGGTCCAAATTTGGTAATTCAACTCTTGCTAGGGATTACAGAAAAGTTGAGATATCAGAGGCCTTGAGGTTCTGATAAGGATTGTAACAGTAAATTGACCCTAGCTGGGGATTTTTGGACTGAAGATATTACAGATGGAGTCCTTTCCTTTGAAGGTTTTTTTTTGTTAATGGTGAATTTACAGTAATTGACCCATGCTGGGGAAAATTATAGGTAAGGTTTGAGGATTGAGTTATGAAACCTGTTGGTTTTAACTCTGTTTGGAGATTGATGGAATGATCAGGGTTATTTCTTGTTCTTTAAGGAAAAGGGTTTCATTGAAATCCAAAGAGAAATGAGATTGTCCAAGTCTAATGGTATTGAAGAGTTTAGTTCTCAGTTGATGAATGATCTTTGTATGATGCCCAAGAGAAGGCTGGTATGTTAAGGGATGAGTTTCAACCCTAAACTGGTTTGATGTTTTGACTCAGAAAGACTGCTCTAGCAAAAGATGACTAGGTTATGTCTTATACCTTTAAGAGGTCTCTAGGTCCTTGTACTAAGCCCAACAGGAGGCATAAGAACTTTTAAGAAGCCTGAAGGTCCTTGTACAAAGCCCAAGAGGAGGCTGGGGATGCTTTTAGGAAGCCTGTGGGTCCAAACTTAAGAATGCTCAAGAAAGGTTTCACCGGGAATTAATCCTTTATTTAGTGAACAGTTCTAGAGTTTGAAGAAATTCAAGAGAAGTTTCACCGGGAATTAATCCTCTCTGGGGGAATTGAATTTCTTTGATAGTTTCTAATAGTGACAGCCTGAGAAAAGTTTCACTGGGAATAATGCCTTTCTCTTTGTTCCATATTGTTTAAGCCCAAGAGAAATCAAGACTGTATCTGGTAATCCTATGGGGATCTAGTTTTGATCGTGTTGAAAGAGTGAGGACCGGCTTTACCTAATTCTAGACTTAGTTGTCGAGGAAAACTTTAAGTAGATATACAAGTATATATACAGTTGATATATGACAAGTATTTAAAAGAATGTGAAAGAAGGACTTATAGGTGAGCAAGCTTTCAGCAATACAGTTATGTATGTAAAGCATATAAATGAAAGCAGATAAAAAACTTACAGGTGAGCAAGCTTCCATAGCTGTAATGGTTAGTTGTTCAAAGAAATTGAAGAAAGTTTTGATAACAACTATGAATTAAAAGAAACAATTATCTTAAAATAGAAGCTTGGGGCTTATTCAACAAGAGATGCCCAGATGACTTATTTGATAACATTGAAACAAACTGTATTATTAACAGATGTTGTGGGACTTATGCCATAGCAGGGGCCCAAGGTTATTGTTTTTACAAAGAAGGTTGGGTCTTATACTCTATTAGAGGGCCCAAAGATTATTTTTGTTCAAGAGATGGGGCTTACAACTCAGGGAGAGGCCCAGATAAAAACAATGATCGCACTGTTATTTTAAAAACTGTGTTGGGTCTTATACAATGACTGAGGCCCAAAAATTATTTATGTACAAGGAGGGGTTGGGTCTTACACTCTATTAGAGGCCTAAAAATGTTTTGAAGAAAAGGAAATGGGTCTTATAGCTCAAGGAGAGGCCCAGGTTATTTGGTTTTAAACTGGCGATCGCGCCGAGATTTTTGAAAATGTGTCGGGACTTATACAATATCTGAGGCCCAAAATTATTTTGGTTAAAAAGGCGTTTGGGTCTTACACTCTAATAGAGGCCCAAAATGTTTGAAAAAAAGTAATGGTGAGGGTGGAAATGATCAAAACCCTAATTTGATTAAAATTGGAATTAATTTTGATTAAAAATTAATAAAATTATTGAAGATTAGCAAACATGTAAAATAATGAATTGTGATCTTGGATCAATGTTTCAAAAGTCATGTTTTTATCCATAAAATGATTAAAAATCATTTAAATTTGGAAAATCAAGAGAAAGAAATATTTTAGATGTTAAAAAACAAATAAAAATTAATTCTTTGCAAAAATATCAAATATATGAAATAAATAATATTTTTGGGAAATTTTTGTAAAATAAAATATTTTAACATTTTTGTTAATTTTGAAAAAAAGAATAAACTAAAAATAATTAAAATTCAGAGAGAAATTAATTTTTGAATCAATTAAATAAAATGACAAATTTTAAATATTCAAAAATTCAAAAAATGGCGCCAAGAACACGCGCGTGTGTCGCTTCCAGGATTTTCATCCAGGTACAAACGCGAGAGTGGCGCGGAAAAAATAGAGTCGCCAGCCGTGTAAATTTATCCCAAGAGAGGGAAAGGGAACACCGCATAAACCTGAGGAAGAGGGAAAGGAATGGTCATCGCAACCATAACCTGGGTTCGGGAGTCGGTTACGCGAGGGGAAGGTGCTAGCACCCCACGCGTCCATCGTACTCGATGGGATCCACGCTTGTTGTCTATTCTAAGGGTAAGTTATACTATCATCTAGGGTTGTGCTAAAACGGGGAGGGGAAAACAAAGACAGACTCGGTAGGACGTCGACGTCCTAGGCCTACGTACCCCCTTTGTGCAATGGGGAATTCAGGGTCAACGTAGTTCGGACCAAGTTCATTTTGTGTTTTTTATGAGCGATGTTAAGTTCGCTTCCGGCAGTTAGGGTCGATGCCTGTTTGCGACTCAGACGGAAGGTAACGTGCCCTTTTTGAAAATAGCCTTTAAGTTTGGAAATCCCGAAGGACAAAAAGGTTTGAAGTTGGTTTGTGTTTTTTAGGACAGAAGTGGCTTAAGTTAGTTCCTAAGCTGCATTGCACCAAAGTCTAGGGCACAGGGGCGAATACTTAACGCATCGTCCCAAGACAGGACGCTCGCTAAGCACTCTAGAAAGATGAGAGGAAGCCCCTCATTTCTCATTCCCCACGCTTAAGGCTCGTGCGCAATACACCTTATTCTTATTAAGTGTTTTAAAGAAATTTGAGGTGAGAAGAGAGAAGACACAAGGGTAACTCTAAGGGGAGACTATGAATCCTAAAGTTATCATGCGTGGGTGACCTACGGTTAGTGAGGCTTGAAGACGACCTAAACCCTAAAGAATAAAGATAGGAGAGAAAAAAAAGGTAAGGGTAACCATGGATACTTATCCATACCCTTAAGGAACTTACCTTGATCCTGCATAAAAGGTTAGTATAAAGTAGATACAAGTAAGAGAAAGGAGGTGAATGAAAATCTAGCAATGACAAACAATAATGAGAATAATCCAAACACGAATCAAAGAAACAAAGAACAACCCTAAAAGCAAATGGCACAAGTGCCTTTTCAAACAGATAATCATATAAGGTCAAAGATGCGCCTGCAAGAAAATCTCAAGTGAAAATAACTCCGATAATTAGAAAAATGGTTCCTAAAATTCCCAAATTAATCATTAAGGTTCCTCAACCAGAGGCAAACAACATATAAAAAGTCCCTGCAAAAATCCAAAATGTTAGCCATTCAACTAATCATACAAAACTCAAGTAAGGGATAGGATTCAATGTGCTAAAGAGAAGGACCTAAATGCAATATGAAATGATTTTAAAAATGATAAAAAAATATTTTAATGTATTTTAGAATGTTAGTGAACAAATGCGAAAAGAACGGGTGAAAAATGTTTTATGATTGCAGAGAAATAAAATAAAGAAATTTAAGCATGCATGGTATGGATAATGCAAAAAGAAATTGAATAAATAATTAGTTTAAATGATAAAAATAAAATAAAAATAAAAAATAAATTTTGTAAAAAAAATTATTAAAATGATAAATATGATGTATGGATTTTATGAGAATTTTAAATGCAATTAACTATTTTTAAAAAAATTAAAATGAAATGTAATGATTAAATAAAAATAAAAATATGGAAAATGCAAGGGGGGTGCGTAAGTAATAAAAACACGTTAAAAATAAGAATGGGCTGAAAAGGGAGAGGGTGCAAATAGAAAGCCCAAACACTTAAACATCAGCGAAAAAATAAAAAAAAGTACAATGGAACCCAGTCAACTGATTGACTCAATATCAGCCCTCTGATCAATCTAACGCGTGGCATCAAGTCAACAGATTAATCAAGTAATCACAACCAACGCTTCAGATCCACACGCACACCATAACAATGATGCACGCACCCACACACAATTGGTCAGAGATAAAATAAAACAAAAAAAAAAATCACACGTGACCAGCACACCAAATTTTAATGCGTTGGCGTGGTAATGTCCATCGGATTCAATCAACGTTCCAGGATTAGTCAACAAAAATCAAAAGTAATTAAGATGAAAGGCAATGATTTGATGGCACACGGTAACAATCATGGGTGAGCAAACACACAAACACTAAATAAAAATCAGAAAAAAAATAATAATAATAAAAAATAAATAACCGTGGCCAGCTGATGACCGTTGGATCTGGCCAACGGACGACCAGGATTTCATCTTCTTCGCCCAAACCCTAACCTCGCCGGAAACCTTACCAGCCGCCGGAGCTAGGGTTCCGGTCATCCCTTTCGACCACCTGCAACCAAAAAGTCACCAGAACACGCAAACGAATATACCTTCTTGGCCAGAATTTCACCAGGATTAATAATATGCAATT
The DNA here is from genome assembly GCA_022829125.1 of Lathyrus tuberosus. NCBI lineage: Eukaryota > Viridiplantae > Streptophyta > Magnoliopsida > Fabales > Fabaceae > Lathyrus > Lathyrus tuberosus. The sequence goes on along the minus strand of JALAZF010000152.1, from coordinate 2,831,323 downwards.
AAAAATCACAAACAAACAATGCATAAGCCAAATCGAACAAAACAAGGTTAGATCACAAACTTTCAAACTCACAATATGCACATAATACACGTCCAATCTCAAAATAAAACATACTAGAATTATCAGTGGATATCATATATCATTATACACTCCCAAAAGTTGAGTTCTAAGATCCTGAAAAATGCACTAACCTGAGGTCACGCAATCCGTACCCTTGTTGTTAGCTTCAAACAGTGGTTGATTCGTGCTCTATGGAACCCAAAGATTCAGATTGTGAAAGTAGTTTGTGAAAAACTCTTGTGGATGATGAGATTCGAAGGAGAGAAGGAGTAGGGTTTTTGGTTTTTTTGAGAATGAGTGAAGTTATGGAAAAATGAGAGAGAGTTTTGAATATATAGTGGAGTCTAAAATGAAGGGCAAAAGGTAGAATTTTAGCTTAAGTGAAAATAACACCGTCTTCGGCAAGGAATTTCGACTCTGAGCCTTCCACAACATCGTCCGCCTCTGAATCACGGTCGCAACGCAAAAAGAACGGACGTCATACGATCAAAATCTAGTGCGATCGATATGTTTAAGCTGCAAGACATCACTGAATAAGTCATTTTTTTCAGCTTATTTGGTGTCCGCTACTCGAAAACGTGACGAGGTCAACCTCTTCGGAGCATAATCTCGACTCGACTTTATCAGCAAAGTTGTAGATCTATGAGTCAGTGATCTCGTGTCAAAAGATGAGCGCGATCGGACAAAAAACGAGTGAGATGTGAATTTTCCCGTGAAACAACTTTCAGCCTTTTTCTTCGGTTCAGCACTTCCGTTTTGCGAAATAAACCAAAACGATGATCTTCGGAGCATCGTTCGAACTCGAGCTTGTCTTAGAACTTGTAGATGATACAATTTGTGAACCAACGCTTCGAGAACGGACGCAATCCGATGAGAATTGACCGAGTTATGAATTTTACAAAATTTGACAGACAGTGCACTGCATCAAAGAACCCCACTGGTAATTCACATTTTTGGGGTGCTTCCGCTCGGACCTGACCCAAACTGAATTCACGGCACGAAGATAACATCTAAACGGAATTTTAGGCACTGGAACGACATCAATCCGATAAACGAGCTGAGAGTTATGAATTTTTTAGCGTCCGAAATACACCGGTTCAGCATTATTTTCAGTTGTTCTTCTGCTGTATCGACTCAAAGAATTCGCGTATTCGGAGATCTTCCTCAAAGAATTAGCGTTTGGCCAAAACACGAAAGTTGGAGAGGATATCCAGACGGAACTTTTGGCATAAGAATCGCTAAAAAATGATGATCCAATCAGAAGCTAAGCCCTTTTGAATGCCACTGTAGCAATTATCCAGCGAAACCGAAATTCCAGAAACAAATAATTTCTACCACTTTCCTTGATGAATTGACTTCCGAGCCGAACATAAAAGTCGTAAAGAATACCAAGACGGTTCTAACTGTTGAATATCCAGCCAAAACGAGTTCCAGAGCAAGAGTTATGAATTTTGCAAATTTGCACAGCAAGCTGATTTTCTGCTCAAACTGTTCTGAATCGGCTGAAAACTTCGACTTTCTCTGAGATTCTTGACATGAAAAATTATCTTTGATAAGAGCTTTGCTGACCCGTTGATTACGTAACCCGGAGAAATGCTTTGCGCATATGTTGAGTGACGAAATAAACGTCTGTTGCAACCTGACGATGCTTGAACAGAGAATCTTGATCCCATGCTAATGATATGCATACATGATAATGCAAAAAATGAAATGAAACATAAGTCAGTTAGTACTAAAGTAAGGAGGGCAAATTTTGGGGTGCAACAGCTGCCCCTATTCAATCAACTTGGTCCTGAGTGTATGATAGCGACAACTTTCTGATAATCAGGATGCACGGAGATTGAATACTATAGAACCCAGAAATTTGCAATCCTTCACTGGAGAGTTAGCTAAAAATGCTGCTATGCTGGGTATAGAACGAAACAAACTTTCCGAAGTTATGTCATCTCTGCTGATAAAGAGAACCGACGAAGTAAATCTTCAAAAGGCTGCTATCTCTACTGACAAAGAGATTTAGCAAAACAAATGTCATCCCTGCTGACGAAGAACTATCCAGAAGATCGCTGTCTCTGCTGATAAAGAGATACTAGCAAACTGATGCCATCCCTGCTGATAAAGGGAGACTGACGAAAGAAAATCCTCAAAAGATTGTTGTTCTCTGCTGATAAAGAGAATCTAGCAAAATAAATGTCATCCCTGCTGACAAAAGGAAACTGACGAAAGAAAATTTTCAACAGATTGCTGTCCTCTGCTGATAAAGAGAATCTAGCAACATAAATGTCATCCCTGCTGATAAAGGGAAACTGACGAAGAAAATCTCCAAAAGATTGCTATCCTCTGCTGATAAAGAGAATCTAGCAACATAAATGTCATCCCTGCTAATAAAGGGAAACTGACGAAAGAAAATCTTCAAAAGACTGTTGTTCTCTGCTGATAAAGATAATCTAGTAAAATAAATGCCATCCCTGCTGACAAAGGGAAACTGACGAAAGAAAATCTTCAAAAGATTGCTACCTCTGCTGATAAAGAGATACTAGCAAAATAAATGTCATCCCTGCTGACAAAGGGAAACTGACGAAAGAAATCTTCCAAAAGATTGCTGTCCTCTACTGATAAAGAGAATCTAGCAACCTAAATGCCATCCCTGCTGACAAAGGGAAACTGACGAAAGAAATCTTCCAAAAGATTGTTGTCCTCTGCTGATAAAGAGAATCTAGCAAACTGATGCCATCCCTGCTGACAAAGGGAAACTGACGAAAGAAAATCTTCAAAAGATTGTCGTTCTCTGCTGATAAAGAGAATCTAGCAAAATAAATGCCATCCCTGCTGATAAAGGGAAACTGACGAAAGAAAATCTTCAAAAGATTGTTGTTCTCTGCTGATAAAGAGAATCTAGCAAACTAAATGCCATCCCTGCTGATAAAGGGAAACTGACGAAAGAAATCTTCCAAAAGATTGTTGTCCTCTGCTGATAAAGAGAATCTAGCAAACTAAATGCCATCCCAGCTGACAAAGGGGAACTGACGAAAGAAATCTTCCAAAAGATTGATGTCCTCTGCTGATAAAGAGAATCTAGCAAACTAAATGCCATCCCTGCTGATAAAGGGAAACTGACGAAGGAAATCTCCAAAAGATTGTTGTCCTCTGCTGATAAAGAGAATATAGCAAAATAAATGCCATCCCTGCTGATAAAGGGAAACTGACGAAGAAAATCTTCCAAAGATCGCTGTCCTCTGCTGATAAAGAGAATCTAGCAACCTAAATGGCAACTTCGCTGGGGATAACATGAAACGAAACTTCTGGTTTTAAACCACCTCGTTTCAAAATCTACTGGTAAGATGACTCCGTTGGGGGAGGAGAAGTCTAAATAAAAGACTCTGTCGGGGAAGGAGAAGTTTAAATAAAAGACCCTGCCGGGGAACACAAGTATGAGGAACGCATCTCTCCAAAAAGATCTCCTGAGTTATGCCATCTCTGCTGAGAAAGAGAATTGGCAAGGAAAGTATCAAACCTGACTTATGCTTCGAATGCAAATGAAAATGCTATGTGTTTGAGGATGCAATGCAAATGCTCATGATATGCGAAAGGGGTCCTTCCAGCAAAATAAATGTCGGAGAGAAAAGACCAGTTCAGCTGGGGATGACAAAAATAAATTGTCCTCTGAATCCAAGAACTCCGTTTGGATCAACAACTTCTACTGGGGATGAAATTCCAAAAGAACATCCACACCACCGGGGATTACACACGACCTATACTGAAGGTAACATCCCAAAACCTGAGATTTCTCTTCCGCTGGGGGGAGTTGAGAATGAATGCCAATAACATAATCAGAAGTCAGTTGCTGAGGATTGCTAATAACCAATGGGCTTAGAACTTGTTGGGGATGCCAGCCCATAATGATCCTGCTTGGGGAGACTGCTGAACTTACCCTGCTGATGGGGAGAATGACTTTACTCCTACCTTGCTGTGGGTTAGAATATGACATCGTCGGTGAAAGCATGCTTCCTGACCGGATGAGGAAGTGAACGCCCTGATTCGGTGGGGAAATAACGTCTTGATCCAAAGAAAATACTTCCCAAGTTTCCTGCTGGGGAAGGTCTGCCCTGCTGAGGAAAGTGCAATCTCAACGTTGGGGAAAGCAAACTTCTGGGGGTACAGTCCTGTTGCCCTGCAACCTGACTTGTCTTTATGGTCATAAGCGGCTCTTTGAACTTTTCACTTGCCCCAGACCACCAGGTCTAATGGAAGAAATCGTCTCAAAAGGATTTTACAGAAGACCAGGCCTTCGTACTGCCCCGGGGTCTTCAAACTCTTGGAGAGATTTATCAGATCTCGACATAACTGCCTCAGACGACACAATCTATGAATTAACTTGCCTCGAAAGGATTTGCAATGACCTGAAATACTCCGCCTCAGTATTTTGTACCTTGAAGAGGTGCTTTCAAATAACCATTTTCAGGAATGGACAGTCTCCCACCCTCTAGAGGTGGCCTGTCCTAATATGAGCTTTGAAGTGACTTTAGAATGAATGCCCCAGAATAACTGAATTTCAGAGGGACTTCTCGACGTGACTGCCCCAAATTGGCTACATCTTAACACGACTTACTGGGAGAGCCCACTCTACACTGAGTCTCTTGGCAGCATGCCCCTTGATATGATTGTCCTTTGGAATTTTCAAGCAACCCAACTTGGCAGGATCAAGCTTCTTGACTGACTTTCATTGTGTAAGCTACATTGATGCTTAGGCACATGTATGCAAATAGAACAAGTTATCTATAAGAATTATAATGCAACACTCATGTTAACCTTGAATTTTTTATTGGAAATGCGTCGCCCAACCTTGTGAACGAATCACTAGCTGGGATGCGACCTTGATTTTTGAATGGAAAAACAATGTGCACATGCAATACCAACAAATCTTATTAGCATAACTTATAGGAGTCAGGAACGCTATCCTGTTGAAGTACGCTTTCGGAGTAAACCCTATTTCAATTAGGACTTTTAAGGGTTGTAACGTGGTCTGGTTCACGGTTTTAGAAAAAAGGATTTATGGCTCAAAATTTATCGGTGTCCACCCACTCTTCGTGATGTTCTCCAGTCCTATGTTCAGTTAATCTGACCCAAACGCCCGTCTCTCAAAAGGTTTATAATCTTTAAGGGGCCCATGCCACTAATGGTTTGACACCTAAGGAGGCTTTCGAGTGACAGTCACCCCTTTTTGTCTTTTGTGTCTGTAGTCACACGAATTTTCTCTTATCGGGGATTTTGTTTTCGCCTTTCGCTTTTTCTTTCTCTTGCTTTTTTTTTATCCCTAATTTTTGCCTGGACTGACTCTTTTGAGTTTTTCGACTTTGAAGTCCAGCGGGATGCCCTAACTTTTGCCTAAGTCGTTTGTTTTCAAGTTTCGACTTAGCGGGCTTTTCCTTTTTATTCCCCTTTTTGAACAAAGCGTGTGACACTGGTTGTCTTACTTGCTCGAAAAGGTTGTGACTGTCTCACTTCTTGATTGTTGAAGGATAACCGTTGTGGTTCCACATCTCTTGACCTCTTGATGGTGGGATAGAAGGTAATGAATCCTCAGATGCACACTCTCCTTGAAATCTGAACGCTCGGTCAAACTAACTGACGCCTACCCTGCCCCTGGGTTAAGTATGAGGATTTTTTCGTACGAAAGAAGCTCCTACTCCAAGGCTCAAAGGGGTTAACGAAGGTTTATCTCCTTATATCTCCAGTATTTGGGACGTTGAAACAATGCCTGTACATCCTTAACAGGGTTCTATCCTTGAACATACAACCGGAGATTTTGCGTTTTCGTCTCATCATCCTCCCTCAAGAGTTCTGAACAAAGAAAATTGGTATTGCAGCGCATATAAACATTTAAGAGTGAACACGAATGGATTACTTCAAGGAAAACATACTCATTGCATTAATATCATCATAAAAAACAAACAAGTCTTGCATACATATGATGCTTTTAACAAGAAATGAGAAACTATAAATGAAAATGCAGTAAAGAAGCTGAAGGTTGCCATTGCTGAGGAAGCTTAATTCTGCCTGGACGTACTTGCAGACTGAGTGTTCATTTGAGAGAGGAGGCTTCCATTGATGTACATGTCATCTTCAGTGAATACAATGATCTCTGAGTCTACCAGGTCTTGCACCTTGTGCTTGAACACGTTGCAGTTTTCAATTGAATGACCCCGTGTGTCTAAGTGATACTCACATCTGGCATCCAGATCATAATCAGGAGGGATAGGGTCAGGAACAGGCTTGGCATCCCTTAGCTGAATCAGAGAGTTCTTAAGCATGCGAGCAAGGACATCACCGTGAGGGATAGGGAGTGGATCGAAACTTCTCGCAGGCCTTCTTGGTCCAAACAACCTCCGTTGCTGATAATCCTGCTGCTGAGGCTGACTTAGGTATTTGTCTAGCTCAGGAGCTTTCCCCCTCAGACTTAATCGAGGAGTAGGTAGCAATTGCGGGCATGGGGTCTGCAAGAAATGCCCCTGGCTTGATGTAGCTTTGGGAAAGGCAACAGGGATATCCATTTCTTTTTCAACAACTAGAGTAGGACTACCATGTGTGCTTACGCCGCTCGGCGTGAATTCAATTGCCTTCGAATCTATCAGATCCTGGACAACATGCTGAAACGCCCTACAATCTTCCACATTATGCCCCGGTGCACCAGAGTGAAAATCACAGTGGGCTCTTGCATCATAACCTGGTGGGGGAGTTCCAGAGGGAGGAGCCAAGGTCCTTTTCCGTACCAGTTGCAACCGAAAGAGGTGTTGGAATAACTGAGAATATGGCACTGGTGGAGCCTCAAAATGCCTATTCCGCTTAGGCGTAGATTGTGGCGGGCGCGGAGCATGATTCTGTCGTTGTTGAGGTACAGCCGGGACAGTCACAGTGGCAATCTGCTCACCCTTCTTGAACGCCGAGGGAGAGACAATTCCAGTCGCAGCTTCAGGCATGAGGGTATTACCTTTGCTTATCACACCTCTCACAACTTCCATAATCAGACTCATTTGAGTCTTTAGTTGGTTAACCTCTTCTTTCAGCACTTGCTGCTCTTGCATGAGAGTTTGCATGTTCCCCATTAACTGCTTCATCTGGCCTCGCATTTCCCTCAACTCGACTTGGATTTGTTCCATGATTCTCTTCCGATTTGGTCTGGTAGAATACCGATGAATGCGCTGATCTGAGATCCCAAGATGAGAACAAGATAAGAATTCCAGAGATAAACACCTGTCATGCAAAATGATTATGAATATGCAAATGCAAATGGACATGTTTGAAAATTCACAAGGTGATCCACCCCTTGATTCCGGTTTAGTAACAAGATATAATGGAACTTCTGCTCATAAGAAAACCAGAGAAAAGTCAAATGTCAACAATTGCGAATCCAAGATAACAAATCTGAACATGAAAACCATAGGCCCCAACCAACAAGCCTGGTGGTGACCCACATACAATGAAAGAAGACAGAAAACTAAGGCATATCATCAAAGTTTACAAGAGTCAATCCTCCCCATCCACTATGCTTTCTGCACCAGTCTTGAATTTCCTCGAACAGCTTTCTGGTGTCGGGATGCTTTGGTCTCTGAATTAGTCCTTGGATGAGTAGGTCTCTCCTGTGCATGATCCCGTCCAAGTATCGGCAATGTAACTCCCAAGAGTCTTCTCTAGAAACACCATCCAAGCTAGGACCCTCATGTCTAGGTTTCTTCACTTCAGCTTGGACTTTTAGTTCTTCCACGGAGGCTATGGCTTCATTGAGTCGACCCTCGACTACTTGTCTCTTGAATATTCCTGATAAGATCTTGGCGTCTTTCTTCTTGAGCGTTGACTTCAACTGATCAATCTTAGCTAGGTAAGCGTCTTCCTTTCTTTTATTCTCAGCCATGGCAGTTTCTTGGTGATCATTGAACCTGTGAATCTTCAACAAAGCCTTGCCTAATTCCTCCTCCTTGGACCTGAGAACGTTACTGATACCATCCAAAGCTTGTTTCATTCTTTCTCTGGAGGCGACCATGTCAGTAAGCTCTTTTTCTGCTTTAGCAAGGAGCTCTGTCTTCAACTTGGCGGTATGAACAGCTTCACCCCGCTCATGCTTCCACTGATAAATTTCTCTCTTTAGCTCATTATTTTCTTCCTGCAACCTTTCCTTTTCAGCCCATAACTTGTCATACGTCTCTATCTCAACTGCGGTAGGAGGCTCGATCACCAAAGGATACAAAGGTGGTTCCACCGGGAAGGGATACAGCTCCTCTTCTGCCCTCTTCTTGATCCACTCTTTATAGGGAGGAAAAGCCCGGTTGTTACACTTTCCGAATGACGTTTTACCCTTCTTGGTTACCTATTTCCAAGCATTCACAACCTTTTTCATCATCTCTTGATCTTTAATACCATTGAAGAATAAGGATTCTTTGATGTCTCTCCCATCCGGTGGACCTCTCAAAGGATAACCAAATTGTCTGATAGCTAGGGAGGGATTATAGTTAATTCCACCTTTCCTCCCTATCAAGGGAACATTAGGGAACTCTCCGCATTTGCAAATGATCTCCATTCCTCGCAAGTCACGATTAATCCAAACGATGTTATCAACAGTCAAGCCCATAACCCTCTTAGACCACTTCAGAGAATCTTTCGTATCAACGAAAGCGCCAGATTCGGGGAGACGACTCAGAATCCAAGTAGATAAGAGGGGTGCACAATAACTCACAGTTTTCCCACGCCTATTCTCATTCTTGTAGTGAACTAAATGGTACACGTCGCCTAGCAAGGTAGGTATAGGGTTCTTCGAAATAAAGATTCTGACGGCATGCATATCCACCAGATCAGGAATATTCGGAAACAAGACAATCTCGTAGATACACATGGCCAGAATAGCTTGGAAAGCAGTCCAGTTCTTCCCTTTGACATGTATGCAAGCCTGATCAAACAAGAACCTCCTTGTTTTTCTGCAATATTACTATTAAGAACATATTCATCAATATGAAGAGCAACAGCCATATCTTTCACCCCGGGGTGTTCTTCAGAAAAGAAAACTATATCATGACTGATAGGAATTCCCAAAATAAATGAGAACTCCTCCAACGTTGGAGCCAAGATGTAGTCCGGGAAAGTGAAGCAACGCAGAGACGGATCGTAAAACTGAAGGAGTGTGTGAATGGCCTCTTTCTCATACTGGGAGATATTATAGACAAATTTCAGAAGTCTTCCATACCTTCCACTGAACTCTGTATGAACCCCGGAACTAGCCATATTAATTAATTTATGAATTAGTGTCAAAGTCGGATCTGGGAACGAATAGGCAACAGTCTTTTTTCTCTGAACATCCATGCTGAAGTAACCTCAGAAAACCGGAATCAAGAGTAAGATGCAAGCCCTGAAAAATGTCAAACATGTCAGAATGCAAGAAAAGTGATATGCTCATGCAAACATGGGGTCAAGGCACACTGCTGGATGTGGTGTGCTGTTTAACTGAACGAGAAACCAGAGAACCAGAACTCTGAACCACTGAGGAACCCACATAATCAGACATTTATGAGAAATCCAGAAAACTGGGTAGGTTGAAGGTTTCGGTTACCTGCAAACCTGCAAACGCCCATCCCCTCTCACATGTGGGTACTAGGATGTTCAGTATCCCGGGCTCTCAGGTCGAGAAATGATGATACGTTCACCATTTCTGGTTTGGCATCATCATCAATCGAGGAGGCCTCAACTGATTCTCCAAAGCGGAAGGTCCTCAGCTTTGGCACTGAGGTCGAGAAACAATAGTACATTCATCCTTCTGGGTACAGTACTAAAGTCAATCGAGGAGTGCCTCTACTAATTCTCTTCAAAACGTAGGGGCCATCCTATGCGAGTTCCAAAGCGGGCCCTCGGGTGCGAATGGGTTTGCCACAAGATGTGGTCTGCCACTATCACCACTAAAGAGGGATGTTTCCACTAAGGTCCTCAATGATCGGTCACCAGAGTCGACAGCTCTCTAGATCAACACCCCAACATGCGCAAGACACACACGTTAGAATGCATTCCAAGATAGCCTCGTCTGGTTGTGAATTTCGTGAACACATAAACGTACCAAGCGGGCACGTAGGTCCCACTACTTTCCACTCTAGTCCTAGGGTATTCTCAAGCCTTGGTATCGGGCTTAGCTCTCAAACCCACCCAACCTGCAAAACAAAGACAGCCAGCACAGCACAGCAGCATGATAGTAATAAAAAATGAAATGCGGAAAATGCGGTAAAAATAAAAATAAAATACAACACATAAAGCAAAACAAACACAAAACACCCAAAGAGACAAGCAAGCGTTAGGATTGACTCGCTTAGGGATGGACCAGTATAGGTCAACCAGAGTCCCCAGCAGAGTCGCCAGCTGTCGCTCCCAGGATTTTCATCCAGCTACAAACGCGAGAGTGGCGCGGAAAAAATAGAGTCGCCAGCCGTGTAAATTTATCCCAAGAGAGGGAAAGGGAACACCGCATAAACCTGAGGAAGAGGGAAAGGAATGGTCATCGCAACCATAACCTGGGTTCGGGAGTCGGTTACGCGAGGGGAAGGTGCTAGCACCCCACGCGTCCATCGTACTCGATGGGATCCACGCTTGTTGTCTATTCTAAGGGTAAGTTATACTATCATCTAGGGTTGTGCTAAAACGGGGAGGGGAAAACAAAGACAGACTCGGTAGGACATCGACGTCCTAGGCCTACGTACCCCCTTTGTGCAATGGGGAATTCAGGGTCAACGTAGTTCGGACCAAGTTCATTTTGTGTTTTTTATGAGCGATGTTAAGTTCGCTTCCGGCAGTTAGGGTCGATGCCTGTTTGCGACTCAGACGGAAGGTAACGTGCCCTTTTTGAAAATAACCTTTAAGTTTGGAAATCCCGAAGGACAAAAAGGTTTGAAGTTGGTTTGTGTTTTTTAGGACAGAAGTGGCTTAAGTTAGTTCCTAAGCTGCATTACACCAAAGTCTAGGGCACAGGGGCGAATACTTAACGCATCGTCCCAAGACAGGACGCTCGCTAAGCACTCTAGAAAGATGAGAGGAAGCCCCTCATTTCTCATTCCCCACGCTTAAGGCTCGTGCGCAATACACCTTATTCTTATTAAGTGTTTTAAATAAATTTGAGGTGAGAAGAGAGAAGACACAAGGGTAACTCTAAGGGGAGACTATGAATCCTAAAGTTATCATGCGTGGGTGACCTACGGTTAGTGAGGCTTGAAGACGACCTAAACCCTAAAGAATAAAGATAGGAGAGAAAAAAAAGGTAAGGGTAACCATGGATACTTATCCATACCCTTAAGGAACTTACCTTGATCCTGCATAAAAGGTTAGTATAAAGTAGATACAAGTAAGAGAAAGGAGGTGAATGAAAATCAAGCAATGACAAACAATAATGAGAATAATCCAAACATGAATCAAAGAAACAAAGAACAGCCCCAAAAGCAAATGGCACAAGTGCCTTTTCAAACAGATAATCATATAAGGTCAAAGATGCGCCTGCAAGAAAATCTCAAGTGAAAATAACTCCGATAATTAGAAAAATGGTTCCTAAAATTCCCAAATTAATCATTAAGGTTCCTCAACCAGAGGAAAACAACATATAAAAAGTCCCTGCAAAAATCCAAAATGTTAGCCATTCAACTAATCATACAAAACTCAAGTAAGGGATAGGATTCAATGTGCTAAAGAGAAGGACCTAAATGCAATATGAAATGATTTTAAAAATGATAAAAAAATATTTTAATGTATTTTAGAATGTTAGTGAACAAATGCGAAAAGAACGGGTGAAAAATGTTTTATGATTGCAGAGAAATAAAATAAAGAAATTTAAGCATGCATGGTATGGATAATGCAAAAAGAAATTGAATAAATAATTAGTTTAAATGATAAAAATAAAAAATAAATTTTGTAAAAAAAATTATTAAAATGATAAATATGATGTATGGATTTTATGGGAATTTTAAATGCAATTAACTATTTTTAAAAAAATTAAAATGAAATGTAATGATTAAATAAAAATAAAAATATGGAAAATGCAAGGGGGGGTGCGTAAGTAATAAAAACACGTTAAAAATAAGAATGGGCTGAAAAGGGAGAGGGTGCAAATAGAAAGCCCAAACACTTAAACATCAGCGAAAAAATAAAAAAAAGTACAATGGAACCCAGTCAACTGATTGACTCAATATCAGCCCTCTGATCAATCTAACGCGTGGCATCAAGTCAACAGATTAATCAAGTAATCACAACCAACGCTTCAGATCCACACGCACACCATAACAATGATGCACACACCCACACACAATTGGTCAGAGATAAAATAAAACAAAAAAAAAATCACACGTGACCAGTACACCAAATTTTAATGCGTTGGCGTGGTAATGTCCATCGGATTCAATCAACATTCCAGGATTAGTCAACAAAAATCAAAAGTAATTAAGATGAAAGGCAATGATCTGATGGCACACGGTAACAATCATGGGTGAGCAAACACACAAACACTAAATAAAAATCAGAAAAAAAAAATAATAATAAAAGATAAATAACCGTGGCCAGCTGATGACTGTTGGATTTGGCCAACGGACGACCAGGATTTCATCTTCTTCGCTCAAACCCTAACCTCACCGGAAACCTTACCAGCCGCCGGAGCTAGGGTTCCGGTCATCCCTTTCGACCACCTGCAACCAAAAAGTCACCAGAACACGCAAACGAATATACCTTCTTGGCCAGAATTTCACCAGGATTAATAATATGCAATTAAAAATCACAAACAAACAATGCATAAGCCAAATCGAACGAAACAAGGTTAGATCACAAACTTTCAAACTCACAATATGCACATAATACACGTCCAATCTCAAAATAAAACATACCAGAATTATCAGTGGATATCATATATCATTATACACTCCAAAAAGTTGAGTTCTAAGATCCTGAAAAATGCACTAACCTGAGGTCACGCAATCCGTACCCTTGTTGTTAGCTTCAAACGGTGGTTGATTCGTGCTCTATGGAACCCAAGGATTCAGATTGTGAAAGTAGTTTGTGAAAAACTCTTGTGGATGATGAGATTCGAAGGAGAGAAGGATTATGGTTTTTGGTTTTTTTGAGAATGAGTGAAGTTATGGAAAAATGAGAGAGAGTTTTGAATATATAGTGGAGTCTAAAATGAAGGGCAAAAGGTAGAATTTTAGCTTAAATGAAAATAACACCATCTTCGGCAAGGAATTTCGACTCTGAGCCTTCCACAACATCATCCGCCTTTGAATCACGGTCCCAACACAAAAAGAACGGACGTCATACGATCAAAATTGAGTGCGATCGATATGTTTAAGCTGCAAGACGTCACTGAATAAGTCGTTTTTTTCAGCTTATTTGGTGTTCGCTACTCGAAAACGTGACGAGGTCAACCTCTTCGGAGCATAATCTCGACTCGACTTTGTCAGAAAAGTTGTAGATCTATGAGTCAGTGACCTCGTGTCAAAATATGAGAGCGATCGGACAAAAAACGAGTGAGATATGAATTTTCCCGTGAAACAACTTTCAGCCTTTTTCTTCGGTTCAGCACTTCCGTTTTGTGAAATAAACCAAAACGATGATCTTCAGAGCATCGTTCGAACTCGAGCTTGTCTTGGAACTTGTAGATGATACAATTTTTGAACCAACGCTTCGAGAACGGATGCAATCCGATGAGAATTGACCGAGTTATGAATTTTACAAAATTTGACAGATAGTGCACTGCATCAAAGAACCCCACTGGTAATTCACATTTTTGGGGTGCTTCCGCTCGGACCTGACCCAAACTGAATTCACGGCACGAAGATAACATCTAAACGGAATTTTAGGCACCGGAACGACATCAATCCGATAAACGAGCTGAGAGTTATGAATTTTTTAGCGTCCGAAATACACAGGTTCAGCATTATTTTCAGTTGTTCTTCTGCTGTATCGACTCAAAGAATTCGCGTATTCGGAGATCTTCCTCAAAGAATTAGCTTTTGGACAAAACACGAAAGTTGGAGAGGATATCCATACGGAACTTTTGGCATAAGAATTGCTCAAAAATGATGATCCAATCAGAAGCTAAGCCCTTTTGAATGCCACTGACGCAATTATCCAGCGAAACCGAAATTCCAGAAACAAATAATTTCTACCACTTTCCTTGATGAATTGACTTCCGAGCCGAACATAAAAGTTGTAGAGAATACCAAGACGATTCTAACTGTTGAATATCCAGCCAAAAAGAGTTCCAGAGCAAGAGTTATGAATTTTGCAAATTTGCACAGCAAACTGATTTTCTGCTCAAACTGTTCTGAATCGGCTGAAAACTTCGACTTTCTCTGAGATTCTTGACATGAAAAATTATCTTTGATAAGAGCTTTGCTGACCCGTTGATTATGTAACCCGGAGAAATGCTTTGTGCATATGTCGAGTGACGAAATAAACGTCTGTTGCAACTTGACGATGCTTGAACAGAGAATCTTGATCCCATGCTAATGATATGCATACATGATAATGCAAAAAATGAAATGAAACATAAGCCAGTTAGTACTAAAGTAAGGAGGGAAAATTTTGGGGTGCAACAGCGTATTCTAATTTTTGCAGATTTGCAAAATTCATGATATCTTACTGATTACATGATAAAATCACACGATCCAAATATCAAACGTGCTCGTTTTTAACTTACGATCATGACTATGGTATTTAATTTCATTTATTTTCAGTGTGGAGTGAGATAATCGTGATGAACACAGATGAACCCTAATTTACACAAACCAATATGAAATTCCATATACGATTGATTCATGGCAATTGATTGAGGGTTATTACTCTATATACATGCAGAAACAAGATGGTAACACAAAAATTCATTTATGATGCATGGATTATGGAGTTTGAGAGTGTCAGGCTTTCCTCTTGCAGCTGATGATCGAATTTTGATTTGGAGGTGTTGTAAGTTGGTTCCAATGATCTAGACAGCTTCCTTAGGTGCCAAGGATTGTGTCTGAATGCTTGGAGTGGTTTGAAATGAGCTGGAACTTGATATGGTACCTCAACTGTAACTCTGTCAAGAAATTGAGCAGTTGGCTGGTGATTTTGTGAAATTGATGTTCCAGATGTGATTTTGTGTTACGGATCACTCATATATGATGTTTATGAGGTGTTGGTATGATTGGTTTGGGTTGAATCACTCTCAAATTCAAAACCCGATAGTGACTTGCAAGAGAAGGTGTTTTTGGAGTGAAAGTTGTGATTTTGAGTAAGGCATCTGTTTAGGACCTTTGGTGTACTTAATTTGAGCACAAATAAGCTCTATTTATAGTAGAGCAAATTTGTTTTGGCATCAATAGTGTTTGGCAGCTTAGATCAGATTGTATTGAATGCCTTGATTCTTTGGTCAATGGTCTCCTCTAGCCATTGACTTGCACCAGGATTTGCAGGTTTAGGTACTCTGATCTTTGGAAACATCTTGACTCAGTTAGACTGGTTTATGGTTCATTCATGCCACCTCAATGCATCACTTTAACGCTTGATGCCAAATTTGAATTTCAAGGTTCCATTCATGATGATTTTGCACATGGAAGGCTAGGTCTTTTGGCATTTTGTGTTATGGATCAGATCATCCACTCATTTGTGTTGTAATTGAACATAATTCCAATGATCAAAGTGTCCAAAATCAGTTTAAGGAATCGTGGGGTGCAAGTTTGCACCAAATTCTGTCATGAAAATAGTTGCAACAGGGCAACTTGGAAGATCCATAACTCCTAGCTCAAATGGAGTTTGATGGAGTTCTTGGTCAATTTAGAAAGCTTGCATAATGTACTTTAACATTGATGTCCACCATTGGTTCTGAATTCCCTTGGATCATAGTGAAAAATGCCTCTACATTTTGGAAAAAGTGAGACAGATTCTGACTTAGTGAAAATTTCACTAAGTGTTGGAAAAAATGTCATTTTCATGTTTTTCTGATTTTGATCAGTCCATAACTCATGATCCATGAAGATTTGGAATTTCTTGTCATTGACACTTTTAAAGTATGTCAGATGGACTTTCTTTGAACTTTGAATGGGAGAAAAAGGCTTTAGGGTTTGGGAGATATGACCTTGCAAAGTTGGTACCCTAGCCACTTTTTTCCATAACTTAGAAAAAATTAAGTTTTCTATGGTTGCCCCTTTTACAAGTTAACTCACTTTCTTTGATTTTTCTTGATGAATGATGATTCAAATCACATGTTAACATTATTTTAGGGTTGAGGAAGCCTTGGTTGACCCAAAATCTCAAAAGTCAAACTTGGTTTTGGCACAGTTGACTTTTTCATCAGATGAATTTTGAACTTTGTGAATCTTTTGTGAAATCAATCCTTGGGCCTAATCAAATCTCATGGATGGCCTCTAGGGGTATTTAGGAATGTATTGGACCCTTCCCCAAGGTTTGAGATCATGAGTAGGTCAAAAGTCAATGGTAGGGTTGACTTTTTTCATCAGAAACCCTAATTTGTGATAAGATGGTTTTGAGTTCTTATGGCTTATGAATCAAGCTCTTTGAGTCAATCAAATCTTGTAGATGTATCAATATGATGTATTTGAGGTCTTTGAAGTTCATCTTGAAGCTTTAAGTCATGCCTTGCTTCACAAGTTAACTCAAGGGTTGAATTAGGTCAAAACCCTAATTCCTGATTTTTTGATAGATGGTATTTCAAGGTGGTTTTGCCATTGTGGATGGGCTCTTGAGATTACTTTGAGCTCTTTGGAACATATATTGAGGTATTGGCTTATGCCCAGATGGAAATTTTTATCTGGAGGCCCTGGTCGACCAAAACCCTGATTTGGTGACACTGGCGAGCCTGAGGCTTGATCCTCTTGGAATGTTGCATAATTATGCATGATTCTTGATATGGGAGACCCCTTGATCCTTCATGGATGTTTGAGAGGCTAGAAAAGTTGAAGATCATGTCAATTCTTGATTGATCTTTTTCTAAATGTCCTGGGAGGGCTCGATACCCTGATTCTTGATTATGGTAGATGCTCAACTATCTTTGAGGGAGATTAATGAGGTATGATGGTATATCCATATTGTGGTGATAATCTCCCAAATGATGGAAATCTTGATGATCAAAATTTGGGGTATGACAGGGCTTATATGCTACAGTTGTGAATTTGTATGAATTATGGATAATGATGATTTTGATGTATGTAAGTAGCGTGAAATTGGTATGAACTCCTGACGTGAATGCTGCTCTATGTGTTTGTTACTGTGAATGTGTTGTTGATGATTTGTTTCTGCAAACTGATGTACTGATATGATATACGTTTCTGCAGTTTTTCTTTGGTGTGAGTTGTGACTTTTCTGATGATTTTGTTTTGAGCTCTTGGTGAATGTGTCTCTCAACCGTGTGTATTCACTCTGTTATGTATGAGAATGAATTCTTCTGTGTGTGTGAACTGAACGTGATAATCTGCTCTGAAGGTCTGCCTGTGTATTGAAACCGTGTCCTCATTTATAGGCAGTGGGAGTTTAATTAAAAAAATATGTTGTATTCTTGTTTCGGAAACAAAGTGATGGTTGTGATTTCTTGTTTTGAACACATGATCTTTGTGATTAATACTCTGATTTCTTGGATTGAATGTGACTGAGAACTTCCCTTTTTATCGGAACATGTCGGCTCTGTTTTGGAAAGTCATGAACCTGCCGATCTTTGTACGATTGTGTGAAGCAATTCTCTGTTTTCATCTTGATTTGTTTTTTACCAATTTTAATGAGAAGGATTTCATGGTGATTATCCTCCTGTCATAATTTATTTACTCACACTTGATGGGAATTAATGACCTTTTGATTTTGGCTTGCAGAGGTACAACAGATAATGAAGATATTGATGACTTCATTCGAGAGAAAAATGTGATCTGATATTTACTAGATGGAGCAAGCTGTGGGTCCAGCATATTCCCTTGGATACCTTAAGGTAGTAATTTCCAAAGTGGATAAATGTAGCATGGTACCACATCAATGGGCCTACAAGTCCTGGCGGAAATATCCAATGCCACACAAAACATGGAAGTGAAGTCGTGGATTTCCTTGTACTCCTTGTAATTCAATGCGTATACTTATGATCTCAGTTCAAACTCTCTCTAGGCTATGAAAACTGTGTAATGAACATTTGTATTTACCTAGTGAAACTTGCCTTTTTTTTTAATTATTGCAAACACGCCTCGTCAATGTAGTGACACATGAAATGGATTTGGATCTGAGTCTGTTAATCCGGAATTGCACTTTGGAGGACTCAAATTCTAGTATGAATCTTAAAATAAGAATTTTCTCTTGCACTTGAATAATTAATTTAAAGTTCTAAACTTGTAATCTTGAATCTTGTATAAACTTGAAAACTTTTTTTTAAAAATGTCTTATGAATCCAACTTGCATCTTGTAATTTGAGATGAACTTTAATGACCCAAAAGAGCTGTATCCTGCAACCTTGAATTTTGAACTTGTAATGATATTATGATGAATGTTAGGCCTTGAAAACATTGAATTTTGGAGTTTGACATCTAAATGCAAATTGAACCAAAGTGTTGAAATAACTTGAACTTGATTTGAACTCTCACATTTTCAACTTGAATTTGATACAAGACATGAACCTTAGTATTTAAATTGATTAAACTCTCTTTGTAAACTTTCCACGATGAAACTTGAATCTTTATGAACCATTTCAAATTGTTTGGTATACAAGCTATCAAAAGTTCGAACTCTTCCACTTGATAACTAAAGATCCAACTTCGCGAATCAAACCAAACTATGCCATGGGAAATCCTTTGAAAATGAGGATACCACCTGTAACTTGCCACGAAAATCATAACCAGTCCTTACACGACCGTGCTCAGTACCAACAGCGGGAAAACCCTAATTTTCCTTGAAACATATGCAGAGCTTCTGAGAAATCTTGAAGAGAACAACCAGTATAAAACCCTAGGATCTTTTTGAATCAGGATCCAATGGTCACGTCTTGAAACACTGAATTGTGAGAAAGAGAACTATCTCCACTTGAAATTAAAGTTCCTGCACAAACCTGTTAGTAATAAAGCATGCAGATATGCGAGATGATGCACAGAGAGGTTGAATCTTATGGTAAAAAAATTAGGGTATGATAGATTCCCCTATTTAAGTTTCTTCTATCCGGAGATATGGAGATTGAAATCTTCGTCTCGACGCGATAGGAGAGACTTAAATACAAACATGTGTAATTTTTGGCCCTAAGATCCACAAAGGCATATGATATGACATGAAATGATATGATATGCAAAGACAAGGATCCCATGGGGAATGGTGCCACAGGGAAACAGTGTTATAGTTAAAGACATCTAGAAGAGCAACAGAAAGAGAGAGACACATCCGGAAGAGCATCAGATGGTAAAAGAAACCAGACATCCAATAATGGCTTTGAATGAAAGGTATAATCATAATATCTGAGAAGGCATCAGATGAAAGTGAACAAAATAGAAATCCAAGAAAGCATTGGACAAAAGGAACCAGTCATCCAATAATGGCTTTGAATGAAAGGTACAATCACAATATCTAATAATGGCTTTAGATGAATATCCGGAAGAGCATCAGATGGTAAAAGAAACCAGACATCCAATAATGGCTTTGAATGAAAGGTATAATCACAATATCTGAGAAGGCATCAGATGAAAGTGAACAAAATAGAAATCCAAGAAAGCATTGGACAAAAGGAACCAGTCATCCAATAATGGCTTTGAATGAAAGGTACAATCACAATATCTAATAATGGCTTTAGATGAATATGAACAAAGACTACATTCAAGAATGGCATTGAATGCAAAGAAACCAATAATCCAATAATAGCATTGAATGAAAGGTATAACTCATAATATCTGAGAAGGCATCAGACGTAAATGAGATAAAACAATGTAATCCGAGAAGGCATCGGACACAAAGACACCAGACATCCAATAATGGCTTTGAATGAAAGGTATAATCACAATATCTAATAATTGCTTTAGATGAATGTGAACAAAGTAGATATCCAAGAAAGCATTGGACAAAAGGAACCAATCATCCAATAATGGCTTTGAATGAAAGGTATACTCACAATATCTAATAATGGCTTTAGATGAATGTGAATAAGGTGATACCCAAGAAGGCATTGGATACAAAGAATCACAACGTCCAAGAAAACATTGAACGAATATGAACAAGGAGATACCCAAGAAAGCATTGGATACAAAGAAATCACAACGTCCAAGAAAGCGTTGAACAAATATGAACAAGGATATACCCAATAAAGCATTGGATAGACGCGACAATATCTGTTTGGTAGGTGCCAAGTGAGTTGGACTTAGACGACAAGGTAAGACGTGGATAACAACACGATCTACGGAGAAATGTAAATGAATGCAAATGAGGATGACACTCTTGCTATGCATATGTATATGAATTATGCCATGATATATGATCAAATGCAAATGCAGGTGTAATGCAGACGTCGATGACACGGTTCGACTCTTTTGTGGAGAAGACAAAACCGGAAGACTGATTCCTCAACACGGATGTCATTTCCAATTCGCTTAGGGACTACAGATGCTAATGTTGAACACATCTCTACCACACTGGTAAATTGTATCAAGTTGCTGATCCCTGTAGGAAGGATGAGAGCTGCTTGGGGATTCTTCAAGTAAATTTCCCCCAAATTAGCAAACTATTGTAGATAAACTGATCATTGCTTCAGCTGAATTGATTCTGAAATGACTGTTTCACTGTGCGCTTAGAAAGCTTTTCCCAGTCTGAGTTTTGAAATATCTTCTGGATAAATCAATTTTGAGAAAGACTTGCACTGTTACAAATATTGAACTGATTCTCAATAGGCTCTAGAAAGAACTTGCCCCTGATTGGATCATCGACCAAGTTTCTCAAATGTTTGACAATTCCTTAAGAGGGAAGCCAGTTTACAAACGAAAGTGTTCATACAAACATAGTAAATGTAAAGTTCATGCAACTTTTGAAATCAAAATTATTTTTTTTGAAAGATGCAAAGGCATATGAGTCACTGGTCAGAACACGGCGGTTCAAGACGTTCAAAATGAGAATTAAAGCAAAAGGTATAATGCCAAAACAAATGATCTGCAAAGATCTTTTGGTGTCAGTTTACGCAACCTTGCTATAGCATGCTTTCAAAATAAACTTGCTTCAGTTAGGTGTTTTAAGGGTTGTAACGTGGCCTGGTTCACGATTTAAGAAACAAAGGATAAAGGCTCAAAATTTATTTGTACCCACCCAATCTTCGTGATGATCTTCAGTCCTACACTCAGTTAACTCAGACTATGCACTCAGGTTCCCAAGAGGTTGGAAATTGCACTGATGATGATGATGGTTCAGAAGTTAAGGGACTTTTGAGATGACAATCACTGCTTCCTTACAAATTTTGGTTGCCATAGAAAATTGTCCTTATTTCTCTTTGCATAAGGTAAGGTCATGAGCTTCCCATCTTTCTTAACTTTTGTCTCGAAAGGGACTCGGCTCATTCTTTGAGTAAGGATTTCTTGACGATCCTTCTTCATCTATCACTTTGGGAACAACTTGTACAACATTTATTCATTTAATTTGGAAGAGTTGAAAGGTTATGAATGTATGGCTTAATGATTACATTGAACCATCATTGGCTTCCGATTTGAAAGACATCTTCGACACTTGATTGCTGTGCGCGAAGGAAAATTTATGAATGCAAACTTTTGTTGAAAGGTGTCTTGCATGAAACTCTTGTATTTGAATGCACAATCAAGTTAACTGAGAACTACCCTGCCCCAGGTTAAGATTGCTGGTTTTTATTTGTAAAGAAAAGAAACTCCTACTTCAAGGCTCAAAGGGGTTGACGAGTGATTAACTTTCTTATATCTCTAGTGTTTGAGAATTGAAACAATGCCTTACATCGTCAACAAAGTTTTGATTTGAAAGCAAACCAATAGCAATTATAAGTATAACATTTTCATCATCCTCCCTCTAATCTTTGCATAATCAACAGAAAATGGGCAAGAGGTCAAATATATATATTTTTATTTTAAAAGAAAGCATAAAGATGTAAATAGAAAACACAAATGAATCGAATCCAAAAGTTGCAATGCTCATTTTATTAATTACGAAAGTACAAACATAATTTGAAAACAAACAGCAGGTACAAAATGAAGGAAAATGCAAACAATAAGAAACAAGATCTAGTGACTAATCAGAAACAAGAGTGATATGTCCTGTCTGAAACACTAAGGTCTTCTGAAGCCAACTGAAGCTTCACTTAGCGTGCCCTGGTAGAGGATTGTTCTTGACATTCGGATTGGTGTCACGAAAGGAGAGAATACCAATTCTGATAAGCTCTTATACTCTAGCCTTCAATGCAAAGTAACCTTCTAAATTATGACCTACACCACCTTGATGGTATTCACAATGAAGATCAACCCTATAGCCGGCTGGAAGAGGATTTGGAGGAGGAGGCAAAGGCCTTGTGGTGATCAAACCTTTCTGAACTTTCCCAGGATATAATTCCTTGTACGTCATTGGAATAGGATCAAAATTATTCATATTACAGTACTGATTATGTCCTACATCCGTACGTTGAGGAGCTTGAGCTGGTCGTGGAGCAGTAACCACAGGTATAACAACAGCAATAGCAGGGTGACCAGCATACTGAGGTTGAGGACGAGGCCTTCTTGATTCAATCATGACAGCATTAGTTTGATCTTCCCTCTTCTTTTGGAAGTTCCCATAGGATTTCTTCGCACTATTATAAGATTCAGGAGCTTTGGACACTTTACCCTTCTTGAGTCCTTCTTCGAGTCTCTGACCAATAGTAACCAAATCAGTGAAATTAGAAGAAACACTGCCAATCATATTTTCCCAGTAAAATGGAGCCAGGGTGTCCATAAACATTCTAGTCAATTCCTTCTCGACCAAAGGAGGTTCAACTTGGGAAGCTAGCTCTCTCCAACGCTGAGCATATTCCTTGAAAGACTCTTTCTCATGTTGAGACATATTCTGGAGTTGACGGCGGTCAGGAGCCATGTCAAGATTATACTTATACTGCTTCATGAAGGCATTAGCAAGATCCTGGAAGCAGTGGATACTGTTCTGTTCAAGATTCATATACCACTTGAGAGAAGCTCCACTCAAGCTGTCTTGGAAACAATGGATAAGCAGCTTCTGATTGTTGGTATAAGCAGCCATCTTGACAAAATACATGACCAAATGAGCTCTTGGGCAAGAATGACCTTTGTACTTTACGAAATCAGGAGTTTTGAATTTAGCAGGCATAACAAGGTCAGACACTAAGCACATGTTGTCTGCATCCACATTAAAGAAATCAGTACCCTCAACAGCTCGAAGTCTCTTGTCTATGGTCTGAAACTGTTCATGGACAACCTCGGGTTCCACAAAGTCTTCACGGTCTTCACCCTGAGCACTGGCAGCATTGTACTCATAGAGAGGGTTCTCAAAACGAGCTCGAGTAGTCTGGGCAACCGCATGAACCACAGGTATAGGCTCGGAGAAAACTGGAGCTTGAAACACTGGTCTGGCAATCTGACACATCATAGCAGTAGATGCAAGAGGTGGAGAGTAGTTGGGAAGTAAACCAAACTCTGGCCAAGATGAAGGTGGCACCTGAATAAGCTGAGGATCAACACTTGAAGCTTCCTGGATTACTGTTCTTTGGGGTGGCTCTCCCTTAGCGATCAAGACTTGGAGCATTTCAGTGAGCTTTGTCATGCTTGACTTAAGATCATTGATATCCATTCGGATCTTAGCATTGTGTGCTTCTTGATCTGACATTCTGCGTCTGTAGTTAGCTCTAGTCTGCTATCGATGTCGAGGAATCAGCTTGACGACTCACCGATGACACTAGCCGATATAAATAGCTGGGTATGAGTTACTTGACAAACAGACACATGCAATGAATCATGCAACGATGCAAATGATATGAAATGTGATGCATTGGTTTCAAAGAACTCAAAAGCAAGTTGCAAACATTTCGGAAATACTGAAAAAGTTTCATTTTAAAATCCGTGATATATACTGATTTTGCAGGGGGATGAACAATTGAATTCCTTGAAACCAAAGGGTTATTCATGAATGCATGAATGTATGGATGCATGGATGCATAAACACAGGTATACACGTATATACAGGTAAATGAACAAGGGCCTAGGTTCAAAGATCACGAGCATGGAGCCATGCTCTACCCATCCCAAATATATGTACTATGGGTTATTGTATCTGCAGAACAGGGTTCTAAAAGTTCCCAGAGTCGACGGCCCATCTTTCGGATATTATTGATTTCCCAAATAACTTGGTTGTCAATAATATTCTCAAGAGAGTCTCGTCTGAGTGTAGTATCGCGTATCAACTATTTTGGGAATCGACTCCCTCATAGCTATCGCACTACATCCTAATAGGCCAAGTGGGGTTAAAGCTAACTACGGTTCTCAG
The DNA here is from genome assembly GCA_022829125.1 of Lathyrus tuberosus. Classification (NCBI taxonomy): domain Eukaryota; kingdom Viridiplantae; phylum Streptophyta; class Magnoliopsida; order Fabales; family Fabaceae; genus Lathyrus; species Lathyrus tuberosus. Next base: position 2,806,768 of record JALAZF010000152.1, on the reverse strand, counting down.
TCTCAGGGCTCTTAGGTCGAAAATAATATCTTCACGAATAAACTCGTTAAACAATATTAAGTTCAAGTGAGCCTCAACTGAGTGGTGATGTCTCGATTCAACTTCTTCAGGAATTGACTCCCTCAAAGTCTCCTCGAATGTATCACTGTCCTATCATAATTGCACTCAAGTCTGGGTGTATGACTTATCTCACCACACAAAGCAGTAACCCAAACAGATACCAAGCACAACAGATATGTAAATATAAAAGCAAGTAAGCAAGTAGATAACATGAATAAAAACAAGTTAGGGGAAACCCTCGAATGGTCCCCAGTGAAGTCGTCATTTCTGTCTCGGTGAGAATCGGATATCAAACTATTATATTAACTTGAATCATAAATCTTTAATTGTTCACCACCGGGCTTTGATTTATCCAAAGGAAAGGGTAAAGAACAAAAACCCTAAGTTAAGAGAATCTAGGTTCGGGGGTTTGTTACGCCTAGGGAAGGTATTAGCATCCTAAACGTCTGTAGTATTCTACAGGAACCTCTTATTATCATTTGCGTTATCTATTGCTTGCTTGCTAATGGTATTGTGCTAAAGTAAATACCTAGGGGTTAATATCTAAGTATGCTCGCCAAGATATCGCATCTCGTGCCTACGTATCCTGAAGGGAATGGAATCAAAGCATTCGTAGTACCCCTCAATGAGGGCGAGGAACTCTTGAATGTGGTCAAGGTTCCAGGGGGAAGTAAGTATCCATGGCAAGATACTTACATGGAGTGCGGCGACTCCAAAGTTAAGGTTTAAGTTAAAAGGGTAGAAAGTGTCCATGGCAGAACACATGCATGGAGTGCGGTGACTCTGATCCTAAGGTTAGGATAAATGGGAAAGACCCAATGTTTAGGCTAAGTCGTGACGTAGTAGTCAACGGGGGATACATTTCCTTTGGAATTAGACAGGTAATCATGAAGTTTCAAAAACCGTAAATGAACATTAACCAAGATTAACATCATAGAGTCAAAATAAAATATGCAAACAGTAGAGTTAAGAGCACAAGAATGAATATAACGGCATATGTACAAGACAAAGATCAAGTCATGAAATCGCCAAAAAAAGGGTGTAATCAGGTAAAAGAAGCCCCAGACAGTAAACAGAAGACATAATCCAGATAAAATCGAAATCAAGCTCAAATGAAAAGAAACTAAGTCATAAACTCACGAAATTAATTGTTAGATTGATTAGTGAAATTAGTGGATAAAAATTAACAAAAATCTAAATAGTTAGAAAATAATAGAATCTAAATATTTAATCTAAGAAGAAATGGATTAATTTTAAGAAAATGTCCTTGAATTTTTATATTTAAATTAATTACTACACTAAAAAGAAATTAATATCCATATTAAAATAATTTAAAAAAATTACATAATAATTGTTATTGAAACCAAATAAATCAAGAAAAACTAAAAAAAAATAGAAGAAAACTTGGGTCGGGTTATTGTCTACAGAATATTGACAAGGTCTTGCTTTTGGGACAAAAGGATCAGGAACAGGGCATCGTATCCCTCTTTAACCTCACGACCAGCAACAAGAACATGAGTCTCAAAGGAAGCAAAGTTGCCAAAGTCATTCTCACTCAGTGCTCGTTTTCTCTCTCGGCTACCTCACTCCGCAATCGCTGCAAACCGCCACCGTATTCCCTCGACTCGCCCTTCACTTTCAACTATTTCTCATCTCTCTCGCACGTTATCCTTGGCCGAAAAAGGGGAACACCTCACCATGGCCTGAAGGCTGGCGACGGAGTTTGAGCGACAAACACTCGCTTTAATTCACAATTAGCGTTGCAATGATTCGAAATCGAAACAAATTTCTACAGCTACACGATCTACAAGTTTAACGGAAGAAATCACATACCTTCTAAGCATTCGCGGCGACTCGACAACGGCTATCCCCAGGTATTTGTTCTTATTCTTCTGCTGCTACTTGTTATCTGATGATTTTTCATTTCCCTCCGTACTTCTCGTGAAACCGTGTGTGATTGAAGTTGTGATAACTGTGTGCCTTTATCAATTTCTCTTGTGCGTGTGTGTATGTTGAAATATTGATGTTGTGGTTCTCTGTTATGTTTTTCTTCCCCTAAACCGTGTGTACACTACTACAAAACACCCATTCAACAACGCCATGGTCACCACAGTTTTTCCCTACACCGTGGTGACATATCTTAATTAGGGCGCTACCATATTTATTTTGTTTTTTGATTTAAAATTATTTGTATATAACAGCGGTTACAGAACCAACCGTTGTGATATACTCAAACTTTCGTCGGTTCGAACCTCAGCGCCATAAAATATTTGATTCCTTTAACGTTAAGGCGCACCTTTTATTTTTTATTTATTTTAAAATTCACAAATAAAAGGGTTATCACTATGGTTCTTCTAGTTAACCATGGTGATATATTTATAATAAATAAATACCTATCTATACGATTTTTATTTATTTTAAAATTCGCAGATAAAAGGGTTATCACTACGGTTCTTCTGGTTAACCGTAGTGATATATTTATAATAAATAAATACCTATATATACGGTTGGTATTGTTAACCATTGTGAAATAGCTTACCCATATATAAGCGAAATAACTTTCACTTATTGACAGTAGCGCCGTTGCCTTCAAAGTGAAACCCTAGAACCCATTTTTTCTCTTCGTTTTCACCATTAGCTGTGAATCTTTTGCTTCATATATTAAGGTATTCTTCTTCACTACCTTAACAAAGACAATACTTTGGAAACTTCATAATTTTTGTGTAGCTATGGAAAAATGTATAAGAAGCATGAAGGTATGATGGAAACTTCATCCACCTTATACTTTTTTTTCATAGCATCACGAACAAGATGTTAGTAAATGAAGAAACAATAGTGTAAGCAAACTTCATCTAGTTTTAGAAACAATGAAAAGAAATATAAGAAGTATGAAGCTTTTGTGTAAGCTTCTTCCTCCTTATATTTATTCTTCATTGATTCCCAAACTAGTTGAACATCATAATTGATTCCTGTTCCGCAATTAGTTTCATTAAAAGGTGCATTATTCTTGTTCATCTAGCTCTTTACTCTTCACTGGATTATGGTTTTAGGGTTTGTTTTCAACTGAGGATGCTCATTTTTGAAGTTTGATGTGTTTCCTTACAGGTTAAGGGGATGATACAGGGTGATGATGCTGGTGGTAGCAAGCGTATGATATGAGTTTATAATATCTAGATCTGGTATAGAATGTTGTTTGAGTTTATTATATTCTATTTAGATTGTTTGTTTCACTAACCCTCACTTAAAGTTTCCTGGTGGTAGCAAGTGTATTATATGAGTTTATAATATCTGAATCTGGTATAGAATGTTGTTTGAGTTTATTATATTCTATGTAGATTGTTTGTTTCACTAACCCTCACTTAAAAATACATTCATTTAATTTGACATAGATACTTATAATCTGCAAATTAAGTTGTATTTGAAAATTAACTTATATGAATCAATGTTTTCGAATTGCATCCCTCTCATCGTTCATCTCACGATGTTTAATATATATATTATGGTATAATGATCTGGCTCCTTAGATGCATTGTCTTCTTCCATTATAGTTAAATTTCATTAACAACAAATTCTTAGTTAATCTGCCTCTCCATCAACACTTATAATCGTAAAATTTCCGATTATAAAAATTATGATGATAAGTGATGATGAAGAGGCATATTATACTATGTCTTGTTTTTATGGAAATTTAACTATAATCGAAGATAGCGATATATCGAAGGAGTCAGATCAATAAACCACAATATATATGTAAAACAGCGTGAAATGCACGATGAGACAAATGCAATCAGAAAACATTGGTTTATTTAAGTTGGTTTTCAAGAATAGTTTAATTTGCAGATTATAGACTTCTTCATCAAATTGATTCCATGTATATTTCTTTAGTGAGGTGTTTGGAAAACAAGCAATCTACATTTAATATAATAAACTCATGGTGCTTACAACAACGGTTATCTATTGTAACCGAGAACATAGGTAATTTAATTTTTACATAATTCGCTGCTGATGGGTTTCGAACCCAGTACCTAAGTGTATGTATCACAATGGTTTATTATCATAACCGTTGTGATATATGGCGTGCGTCCTGCCTTTCAATAACGGTTTCCAGACCGTTGTAGAAACAACAAACTTACAACGACAATCTACATAACAACGCCTTCGCCCGCGCCATTATATGTCATTCTCATCTGTTGTTAAATGGGTTTTTCGTAGTAGTGGTATCCCGTGATTCTTCTGCTAGGTGTGTATTGGTGATGTGGGATTTTTCCTGATACTTCTCCTCTTTAACTGTTGTGAGTTTGCTTTGAGTGAATCTAGTGATATTTTTCTCGGGTGTGAGTATACGATGCTCTGAATTTCTTTTTTTGCGGGCTTATATGCTACGACTGTGAATTTGTATGAATCATGGATAATGATGATTTTGATGTATGTAAGTAGCGTGAAATTGGTATGACTCCTGACATGAATGCTGCTCTGTGTGTTTGTTACTGTGAATGTGTTGTTGATGATTTGTTTCTGCAAACTGATGTACTGATATGATATACGTTTCTGCATTTTTTCTTTGGTGGGAGTTGTGACTTTTCTAATGATTTTGTTTTGAGCTCTTGGTGAATGTGTTTCTCAACCGTGTGTATTCACTTTGTTATGTGTGAGAATGAATTCTTCTGTGTGTGTGAACTGAACATGATAATCTGCTCTGAAGGTCTGCCTGTGTATTGAAACTGTGTCCTCTTTTATAGGCAGTGGGAGTTTAATTAAAAAAACATGTTGTATTCTTGTTTCGGAAACAAAGTGATGGTTGTGATTTCTTGTTTTGAACACATGATCTTTGTGATTAATACTCTGATTTCTTGGATTGAATGTGTCTAAGAACTTCCCTTTTTTATCGGAACATGTCGGCTCTATTTTGGAAAGTCGTGAACCTGCCGATCTTTGTACGATTGTGTGAAGCAATTCTCTGTTTTCATCTTGATTTGTTTTTTTACCAATTTTAATGAGAAGGACTTCATGGTGATTTTCCTCCTGTCATAATTTATTTACTCACACTTGATGGGAATTAATGACCTTTTGATTTTGGCTTGCAGAGGTACAACAGATAATGAAGATATTGATGACTTCATTCGAGAGAAAAACGTGATCTGATATTTACTAGATGAAGCAAGCTGTGGGTCCAGCATATTCCCTTGGATGCCTTAAGATAGTAATTTCCAAAGTGGATAAATGTAGCATGGTACCACATCAATGGGCCTACAAGTCCTGGCGGAAATATCCAATGCCGCAGCCAAAACATGGAAGTGAAGTCGTGGATTTCCTTGTACTCCTTGTAATTTAATGCGCATACTTATGATCTCAGTTCAAACTCTCTCTAGGCTATGAAAACTGTGTAATGAACATTTGTATTTACCTAGTGAAACTTGCCTTTTTTTTTAATTATTGCAAACACGCCTCGTCAATGTAGTGACACATGAAATGGATTTGGATATGAGACTGTTAATCCGGAATTGCACTTTGGAGGACTCAAATTCTAGTATGAATCTTAAAATAAGAATTTTCTCTTGCACTTGAATAATTAATTTAAAGTTCTAAACTTGTAATCTTGAATCTTGTATAAACTTGAAAACTTTTTTTTAAAAATGTCTTATGAATCCAACTTGCATCTTGTAATTTAAGATGAACTTTAATGACCCAAAAGAGTTGTATCCTGCAACCTTGAATTTTGAACTTGTAATGATATTATGATGAATGTTAGGCCTTGAAAACATTGAATTTTGGAGTTTGACATCTAAATGTAAATTAAACCAAAGTCTTGAAATAACTTGAACTTGATTTGAACTCTCACATTTTCAACTTGAATTTGATACAAGACATGAACCTTAGTATTTAAATTGATTAAACTATCTTTGTAAACTTTCCACGATGAAACTTGAATCTTTATGAACCATTTCAAATTGTTTGGTATACAAGTTATCAAAACTTCGAACTCTTCCACTTGATAACTAAAGATCCAACTTCGCGAATCAGACCAAACTATGCCATGGGAAATCCTTTGAAAATGAGGATACCACCTGTAACTTGCCACGAAAATCATAACCAGTCCTTACACGACTGTGCTCAGTACCAACAGCGGGAAAACCCTAATTTTCCTTGAGACATATGCAGAGCTTCTGAGAAATCTTGAAGAGAACAACCATTATAAAACCCTAGGATCTTTTTGAATCAGGATCCAATGGTCATGTCTTGAAACACTGAATTGTGAGAAAGAGAACTATCTCCACTTAAAATTAAAGTTCCTGCACAAACCTATTAGTAATAAAGCATGCAGATATGCGAGATGATGCAAAGAGAGGTGGAATCCTATGGTCAAAAATTAGGGTATGGCAGTCACTTTGTGTGGTGAGATAAGTCCTACACCCGAACTTGAGTGCAAATTATGATAGGACGGTGATACATTAAAGGAGACTTTTAGGGAGTCGATTCCCGAAGAAGTTGAATTGAGACATCACCACTCACTTGAGGCCCTCTTGAACTTAATGTTGTTCAATGAGTCTATTCGTGAAGACGATATTATTTTCGACCTACGAGCCCGTGAGACTGAGAACCGTAGTTACCTTTAACCCCACTTGGCCTCTTAGGGCATAGTGCGATGGCTATGAGGGAGTTGATTCCCAAAATAGTTGATACGCGATACTACACTCAGACTAGACTCTCTTGAGAATATTATTGACTACCAAGTGATTTGGGAAATCGATAATATCTGAAAGATGGGTCGTTGACTCTGGGAACTTTTAGAACCCTGTTCTGCAGATCATAAACTTTAGTACTTACCTTCTTGGGATAGGTAGACCTTGGCTCCGTGCTCGTGATCTTCAAACCTAGGCTTTCGTTTGCATGTATATATGTGAATATGTGTGTACCTGTGTTTGTGCATTGCATCCCTCATCCATCCATGCATTCATGCACCATTTCTAACTTTTCAAGGAACTTGGAGTTATCTTGCAAGCATCATAGGTTTTACCATAGATTTTGGAAGTTGTACTATATTTTGTAATCCTTAAAAAAAATTAGTGAAGTGAGTTTTTCAGCCATTCAACGTGTTATCCACTATATGGTGTTTGCAAGAATAACTTTTGAGCTCCTTGGAATTCATTTACATTACGCATTTGCATACATCATTAGCATCGCATTCCAGGTTCTCACATTTGCTTCTTCTATCAAAGCCCAGCCGATTCATCACAAGCACGGTACTCAAGCCAAGAAGATGAATCATTTCGAACAAGAAAACCATGCACTCGAAGCAGAGATTGCCACGTTGAAGGTTAATATGGAAACTTTTTCTACTGCAATGAAGAATTTGATAGACACATAAGAGCTAGAAAATCAAGAACTCCGTGATGAAATTGCAAACCTGAAGGCTACTAAGAAGAGTCTGACAAATTTGGTCAAGGAATTGGTCATATCCCAACGCCAGGATGACTTTTCTTCCTCCTCCACCAATCGGCTAGCTGAGCAAAACAGTGATTCTAGGGGCATCCTTATGCCCTACGCTGAGTGTAACACCCTTCTAAACCCCGCGGTATATATATAAATAAATCAGAGTAAATATCATGCATTTCACAAAAGGGTGTCACACATAATCTCAAAACATCACAAACACCTGTCATGCTCATTAACACTTAAATGATTACATGATTTTGTTAAAACTTTCACATTAGCATGTAGCAGTGGAATCACTTCCATTAAGAATCTCATTACATTCAAGTCTCAAATAAACTTCCTCATTAAATCAACTTAGGCATAAAAAGCCACTTCACCATAAAATTCAAATCGGATTAACAAATAAATAGAGTATACAATCGTATCTCTCAAAACATGAATCAAATGTTCCCCAGTGTTACATAATCAGAGCACGACTCGACCCAAAATAAATAAGGAAGCTAAACAAGCTACTCCAAATAGCTATCCCCGTACTAGCAAGCAACTCTAATATTCGGTACCTGAGCGATGTCGTATAAAACATCATTCCAACAGAAGGGTGAGAATTCACATAATTATTGAAATCATAAGATGATAATTAATTTAAGGCATACAAGAATAATCACAATTATTCTCACACTTCAAAGTTTTATTAACAAAGTATCACTCAAGTAACCATACCATTCACAATTTTGCCAATTCAACAAGTCACATACATCCACATACTTCCATATAACAAACATATATGATATGTGACTCGATGCAAAACTCAATGCAACTCATGCCATGTGGTACCAACACTTATTATTTTTCGGTTTTTACATTTAAACCGGGTCCGTCCCCTAGACCAATAATAAATAAAAGCCTGTCCCCTAGGCTTTCAAATCCCACTCTAGGTTTGGGACAAGTCACTAGCTCCCACGAACTAGCAAGCATTGCCTCTTGACACAAATGATGCATATGCAATTAACAGCCATATGAAATTAAGACCATTCCCTAATCTTAATATCAAGCATATCCTCAATAATTCATCACACTTGAATTATCACACAATTACACACACAATCACGTTTTGAAAATCAAGACATTCATCCTTCAAATGTTACCAATACACATAGCAAGTGATTTACAAAAATCAACACAATCTAATATTATTTCACAAATCTCGCAATACCGGTTACACATAGAACAATTAATCCATCATCAATAATTGAATCCAATATTCAATAAATATTCACTATTCAATAAATAAACAACCAATATTTAAATAAATAACCAATATTAAATAAATAATCAATATTTAATTAAATAGTCAATATTTAAATAAATAATCAATTTAATATTCAATAAATAATTATCATTTCAATAAACTACCAATATTTCAATAATTAGTCAATATCTAATAAATAATTCAATATTCAATAAATATTCGGTATTCAAATAATTAATCAATTTTTAAATAAATAACCAATATCTAAATAAATAATTAATTTTTAAATAAATAATTAACCTTTTAATTAAGTAATTAATATTCATTAAAAACATTAATAATTTAATAAGATTCTAATATTTAATAAGATTTCATATTAATAAAGTTTCATTATTATATATTTTCATGTTACACGATGCTATTCTAGTAGAAAGCCTCCATGGAAGTTTTGAAAACATTGGTCCCCCTGAGTAACATAATATAAGTACATGACATTTATCACGTCAAAAAAGTTATCTATACATGTGAGTCAGTTGTATTTTCCAATTATACAAATGCTTATGTATTTCCAACACTCAGGCGTGCAGTAAAGAAGATAATTAGTTATCTATAATATAAGAAATCTATGTGTTCTGGAAAACACCAATTTGCCCCTTTCTCTTTTTCTGCCACCTCATTAAAATGAGGGCAATTTTGGTCCAAAAATTACTTTTTACAACTAATAATGTCATATTGTTAAATTCGAACTATATGGTTATTGTATTATGTCTTAGCTGGCTAGGTTTGGATTAAATGATGATGTCACATGGTTCAATTGCAATTGTTTTTCCTCTTTTTTCTTTTCCCAATGTCAGCTTCAATTCAAAAGTTTTTTCTTTCCCCAAAACAATTCATTGTCACGTTCTCTCTCTTCCTCTTTCTCTTTCTCTCTTCTGCTGCCTCTCTCTTTCTCATCCATTTTCTTCTCCGGTCCGGAACCTCTTTCTTCTTATTCCTTCTCTCTTCCTCTCCTTTTTTCTTTTTTTCTTACTTTTCTGCATATCACAAGGAACAAATTTTCTGCACATCACAGGAACAAATTTTCTCACTCCAAACAACCTTCGGAACCAAATCTCATCGTCGCCGAGAAATCAACACCAGTCATGGCACCACCAGTTTCAAAGCTGCTGTTGGCGGTCTCGCCATTTTCTCTGTTGTTAGTTTTTAATATTATTATTATTTTGGGTTTTCAAAAGTTTTGGTTTTGTCATGAAAATTGAACTGTAATTTTTTTTGTAGTTGAAGAAGTTGATATAAGAAGGAAGTTGATAACTAAGAGCTGTGAGATATGTGTTTCTTTTGACTCTTATGGATGGATTAAAATCTCTTGCTCATTTATATGTGTTTCTTTTACTTAAATTTTCTATTTGTATGTTACCCATGATATTTTTTTGTTCAACTTTGTGATGTTCAACTTCAATCTGATAGCAGTGGAAAGACGACGGCTATAAACGCTGTTGCGACGGTGAAGGAGATCATTAACTCTACAGAATCAAAGATCTACGACGTTCTTAAGGACTATGATATGAAGTTTTTTAAAGCATTGTCACACTTCACTTGCTGTTGATGTTGTTATTATTACTACTATTAATGAATTTCTTTTCAAATTAGTTTTGAGAGTGCCCTCAACGTGTTTGATCTAATGTCACATTCATGGTTGTTTATTTTTAGGTAACATATCACTAAATCGAATGTCATGGTTGTTACCCTTGGTGAGTGAAACATCAACTGTTCTACAAAATGTTGCAGAGATTTCAGGTATGTAACTGTTGTAGGTACTGGTATGGTGAGTCTCTGTTGAAGCTTTGTTATGGTTAAGTCATATATTTGTCCAAGCTTTGTCAGGATTATGCTTCAGGATTTCAGTTGTGTTTTCAATTTGATTCGAGCTATGGTTTCTGGTTTTGGATTACTGTTGGCTCAAGCTTCATATTTGAATTCTGTTTCTAATTCAGTTTCGGTTACGGATGCTTATGACGATGGACGACATGTTAGCATTGATGTTATCTATATAGCCTTCAGATTTTCAAATCATTCTCCATGATTTACATGTCATATTCTGTCTGTAACGTGGATGTTTCATGCAGGGGATGTGTACATTAACTCTTTCTGCATCTGTTTCCGCATTGAAGCCTGCAAACTGTTTCGGTTCGGCGTGCCCTCCAGCTACTCCTGTGCAATATGCTGCCTTTTTCTTTGGCCTCTACCTAATTGAACTTGGTACCGGTGGTATTAAACCATGTCTGTCATCTTTTGGGGCAGATCAGTTTGATGGTACTGATCCCCAAGAAAGGATTAAGAAAGGATCATTTTTCAACTGGTTTTACTTTTCTATCAACACGGGTGCCTTTGTATCAACTCTATTTGTAAGAAAAAATTGGTATAAATTAGTTATTTGTTTCAATCACTAATGTGTATGATCATTAATACAACATCCCTATAATCTCCTGCTTCAGTAATTGTTTTGTTCTGAATTAGTAGATTATAATGATGTATTGTTTTCTTGATGCAAACTTTTATTCACTGTTTATTTAACTGTAGACTGTAGCTGATTTCGCTCCTCTTAGCTGCTTATATAAGCATAGTATTTATATATTTTTTTGTTAATGGAATTGTGGTTTAAATTCTAAATCTGCTATATTTTGTTCCACGGGAGGGTTTCGAGCAGAAAGTAAATATTCTGGAGAGCAAGTTGAGTTCCCTTAGTGAGAAAGAGGTAACACTTTTCTCATGTGTTATTGCATTGAGTATATTTTGTTAGCTAGCTTAACTCTCAGTATAGGACATTAGGTACAGTTAGCATCTAATTTTGACGGGTGTTTAATATATAACATATTTTTTTATCCAGATGTTTAGTATTTATATTTATATTTTATCACGTGCAAGCTGGATTGGTGGGAAAGACAAGTCTGTTACTGCGTGAAAAGGTAGTTTTAAGCATAGATTCATCAACTTTGCTATTTCCCTCATTAACTGTTTATTTAACCTTGGCTGACTTCATCCCTCCTTGCTGTTTATATAAGAATAATATTTTGATTTATTTTTCTGTTAATGACATTGTAGTTTAAATTCTTAAATTCTGCTATATATTTGTTGCACAGGAGGGTTTAGAGCAAAAATTAAATATTCTGGAGAGCAATTTGAATTCCTTTAGTGAGAAAGAGGTAATAAGTTGTTAATTCCCTCACGTGTTATTGCATTCAGTATATTTTGTTTGTTGAAATTGTGATCTTAACTTTTTGTATCAGGTCAGTTTTTCGTTTTTTTCTACATTTTATCTTCATACATCATGGCCATTCTCAAATGATTGGTTTAATATTATTGATGATGCAGAGTGATGTAGTTGAGCGAGGGTGTTGTTGTCACAATGTGGAGTTATCGGCTGAGTGCGGCGATGATGAAAGAGTAGGGAGGTTATGCAGACAGTTGTCGCTCTAGGGAAGTCGCTGGTGGAAGATGTTGGTTTGAAGGTGTTGATGTTGTTTCGTGGAGGAGATATTGAGGACGAGTGGAAGGTAGTCGGTTTTGCGATCGAAGTCACGGAGGAAGGAGCATCAGAGGTTGTAAATGTTATGGTTATTTTGTGCTGACAACTTGAGGTTGGGGGATTTTGTAAAACAATTTATATTTATGTTCTCTTCCCTCCGTTTAGGTTTTGTCTCCCTCTTTAACTATATTTCTGTTGAATTGGCACCAAATGATCCTATGTTATCTGTTGTTGGAGGAAAGTTTCATGCTTGTGGAATTAAGAGATGTGATCATGGTGTGATTTGTTTGGGTTTGAGTTTGAAAACAAGCACAACAGTTCCTAAAGGGATTAAGTGTTTGAAATTGCAGCTAGTAACTATTTTATGTGGTTTTATTTGTATTTTAATGTATGAGTATAGACCATAAAAGGTTAGTGTTTTTATTAAAGAAAAACCTTAAAAGATTTGTGATATATTGAGATGTGATTCTTTTTTATCCTATTTGAAACTAAGTATTTGTGAAGTTACTTTTATACTGGCTTATTTTTACTGTTAAATACATATTTATGAAAACAATAAACGATTATGAAACTAATTATTTTATAATTATAATTTTTTGTTCTTTTATAAGAATATCATTGCATACACTTTCTGATTTTCCACTACTGTGTTCTGCAACATTTTTCAATAATATTTTAAGATGTCAAATTCAACATTAATTATAGTTTTTAATATAATTTATACCACTTGATAACATAACATTATAATCAAATTTTCTATTCTATGGACATTATTTAGAAAAAAATCAAGTTTTAATATAATTTATGTCAATTTATGGCATAACAATACAAACAAATGAAAAATTGACTAATACAAGTTTTTAATAGAATATATATTTTTTAAACTATTTTTAATTTAAGATACAATATTTGTTATGAAAAAAAATATTTTTAATTTAAGATACAATATTTATTAAGAAAATAAATGGAAGATGGTCTATATATTATTGATGTGATAATTTGACTAATATATAAGCAATTGTGTTTTTCTTTCTATTACATATTATTACATTTTGAAAAGAATTGCGCATAACTCACCAATACCTGTGCAAACACACGGGTAACCAGATCAGAATCCGTGTGGGGGTATTACAATTTTTGTACAATTAAAAAAATAAAGGTAAATATATATACGAAAACATGTGAAAAATAATTATTTAATCTCTGCAATTCTTTTCATTAATAATTGCTATAATGAAATTTCTATAAACAATTAAATAAAATTAAAGAAAGTTTTTTATATATTTTGTCACCATTATAAAATTTCCATATTGGTTATTGTATAAACTTTATTTTTGATTAAAAAATATTAATGTGACATATCAATTTCAATTATTATTTCTTATGTGTATTTTAAAATAGATAGCATAAATGATAAGAAACAATTATATTCAAACTATGCTTTTGTTCAAAAATAAAAAAAAACTAAAATAATTTTTTATAAAAATTATAAAATAAAAAAAAATCAAACTAACCTTAAGATTTAGAAATTAAAAAAATTGTTTTATAATATGTTAGAAATAAATGAATTATTAAAAAATATTTATTGCATTTTTAAATACATTTTAAGAGTTTATTTTGAAAAGGAAAATATATTAATAAATGCTGCTAATTAAAACTTATTCAATTAAAGCAATAATTGCATAATTAAATACAAGAAAAATTAAAATTTGTATTTAATTTAAATTTATGATTTAATACACATGAACCTAATAAATTACTAAAATTAATTTTAATCAACTATATTAAATAATTATTTTTAATTTTAGTTTATAATTCAATAACATTAAATGGTAGAATTCAATAACCTTAATATTTGAATTGCGATTATCAAAATTTTTATGTATTTTAATGGCTTATAAGAATTTTAATTACATAATATATGATTTTTATTTGTCCATTTAATTTTTGTTTCGTTATTAATATTTTTGATTATGTTATCAACTATATACAAAATAAATTTTGACCAAATCATAATTTATCATTTTTGAAAACACCAAATTAAAACAATTATAATGGAAACATAAAGTTATTGCTCAAAATATTAAATAATAACGGTATTTACCTACGGGCAAAATTACATTGTTGATTCAATACAATATTTTTTAAGAAAATAATAAAAAAAATATTAGTTTAAAAAAATCATAAATTTTAATAAAAAAAATTATAAAATATAAGTATTAGTGTATGTTATTGAACAATACTGGTATTTACCTACGGGCAAAATTACATTGTTGAACAAATATCTATGATTTTCTGCCACCACATCAAAATGTTTTTTATTTGGTCTTTGTACACTAAAATACTCAATTTTATTATTAAAATAATACAACTTTACTTTTGATTCAAATATTTTATATACGGAAACAACTTTACTATTGATCCAATTTTTTTATAAATAGTGTCAAAATAAAATTCATATTTATATACGGGAAAAAAATATATTGTTGATTAAAATATTTTATATACGGAAAAAATACATCACTAATTCAAATATTTTTCTATACGAAAATAATTATGCTTATAAACGAGCACAACTTTACTTTTGATTCAAATATTTTTATATACGGGAACAACTTTACTATTGATTCAATTTTTTTTATAAATAGTGTCAAAACAAAAGTAATATTTATATATGGAAAAAATATACTGTTGATTAAAATATTTTATATACGGGAAAAATACATTGTTAATTCAAATATTTTATATACGAGAAAAACTATTGTTATAAAAGGGCACAACTTTACTTTTGATTCTAATATTTTTATATACGGGAACAACTTCACTATTGTTATAAACGGGCACAACTTGACCTCTGCCATTTTGGTAACGTTTTTATTTTGACCCCTACTATTTTAGCAGCGTTTTTATTTTGACCCCTGCCACATCAGCTTTTTTGGTGACTGAATGTGATGAAGTTCAAAATTGAGAGAATCTTCAAATGTTAGGGTTTTTTTTGCAAATTTTTTTTACAGGGGTTTTTCGAACATCGTCTATATGTCAGGGGACAAAATGACTATTAACCCTTTTTTTTAATACAAAGCATTGATCATTATTAATTTGAGATAATTTTTAGATACGAGCAAAAATACATTCTTGATTCAAATTTTTTTTATACAAATTCAAATATATATCTAATGTCAAAACAAACTTAATATTTATATACGGGATCAAGTTCGTTGTTGATTAATTACGGGCAAAAATACATTATTGATTCAAATTTTTTACGGGCAAAAATATTTTTTATGTCATTGAATAAAATAATATTTAGTCACGGGCTCAAGTTCGTTGATGATTAATTTATTTATACGAGATCAAGTTCGTTGTTGATTAATTTATTTATATATACGGAAAAAATATCATTGTTGTAATATAGATTCTAATATTTTTTTAAATAACGTCAAAACAACAATAATATTTATATAAAATATAATATATTGTTGAGTCAAATAATTTTATATATGAAATGAATTATTGACACTAATTTCTTATATCTTTTAAAATAATATTTTTTTAGTTAAACACCTTAATTTTTTTAATATTATTTTTATTATATTTTAAAAAAAATGCGCGTAATTCGCACGGGTATCCAACTAGTTGGATAATATGTTACTACAATTAGGAGTATGATATGCTTTTACTAAAATATTATGAAATACTCATTCCGATATCCCTACATCCTGCGCCAATGTGCATGAGAAACATGTAAGTTCATTTAGATATTCAATTCCTGTGCGATGGTTCATGAAAAGAAAATAATACATTCACTCCTACTATAGATAATAATGTTGCTCTACAAGAAAGGTCTAAAAGTGAATCTTTCTTTTAGAGTGTTTCTTAATACACCACTCAAGTTTCTTAAGCACCATGTGAAATTTCATTTTTACCCACAAATTCCGGATTTGCACATCCGGACGCACCAAATTTTTAAAAAACGCTGATATGTTCCGGATGTGCACATCCGAAAGAATTCCATAAAATCATTTACTTCTAAATATAATTAAATTTAATATAATTAAAATTAATATCATTTTTTCAATATAATTAAATTCAATATAATTAAAATCTATATTAATTAAAATTAATATGATATTTAATATGATTAATTTTTTTCAATATAGTTAATATGATTAATATGGTATTTAATTTTAAATGATTTTTTTATATTGAAAAAATTAATTTAATTATATTGGATTTAAAATTATATGGTATTTACTTCTAAAATTGGATTTAATTATATTGGTATTTAAAATTATATGGTATTTACTTCTAAATTATATGGTATTTACTTTTAAATTATAATTAAAATTAAATGGTATTTACTTCTAAAATTAATTTAATTATATTAAAAAAATCATATTAATTTTAATCATATTTATTTTAATTATATTAGATTTAATTAAATTGGATTTAATTATATTGAAAAAATCATATTATGTTTAATTATGTTGGATTTTAATTATATTGGATTTAATTATATTTAGAAGTAAATGATTTTATGGAATTCTTTTGATTTTTTCAGATTAGGAATTCTTCCGGATATGCACATCCGGAAAAAACTGAAAAATTTTAGAGAAAGGGTGCTTCCGGATGTGCACATCCGGAAAAAAAACTGAAATTTTAGAGAAAGGGTGCGTCCGGATGTGCACATCCGAAAATTGGGGGCAAAAACGGAAATTCAGTTGGTGCCTAAGAAACAAGGGTGGTGTAATAAGAAATGTTCTTCTTTTAACATTTGAATCTCTACAGTTATAAGAAAATAAGAAATTCACAATTTATTACTTCAATTTCTACACTATAATTATTAATGGGTCTCTATTGTATATCAATAATCAATTCCAAACACACTAAAATCAACATTTCTCAGAAATTAATATTAAACCTAATAATCTTTATTTCATAGAAATTTTGGGGATTTTAATCTAACCATATTTCTACCAAATAATCATCACCCAATAATCCCAATAATGAGTAAAAACTCACTCTTACCTTATTTTTGGATGATTTCTTGAGTTGGGTTTGATTTCTTCTTCTCTTCCACTCTTCTTTTTCTCTTTTACTCTTCTCTTCTTTTTACTAGCAACTATGTTTGCAAATATCAACATTAATAAAGAAGAAAGCATAAACCCTTTTTATGCTCCAAGGCCGATGGAAAAATATTATTACCATAGACCTTCACCTCAGGATTTGCTCTATGAAGAGCCGGAAACTTATCAGAATTCTTATTCTGGTAAAGCTATCTATGAATGGAACATAGATGGTCTGAATGATAAACGGATCTTAGACATGATTCATAGAATGATCATGTATTCAACTGTCTGTAAACAACAAGGAAATTCATACAACACTATTGCTACATTTATAACCACGGGATTTGTTGGTCAACTTAGAGGCTGGTGGGATCATTATCTCACAGAACTTCAAAAGAAGGAAATATTAACCCATAAGAAAACAGTTAAAGTAGAATCTACTAGTACTACTGTCACTATTACAGGTACTCCTGTTGTCACCACAGGAGAAAAAGATGCAGTTTATACCTTGTGCCTAACTGTCCTACAACATTTTGTAGGGACAAATATGCCTATTGCAGAGAAGATAAATACTCTTCTTCAAAATCTCAGACGCCCTTCTCTAGGACATTTTAGATGGTACAAAGTGAAATGCTGGCACAGATATCAGATGTCCTACGCAGATGTTGAGACACTGATATCCAACACAATGAACAAGATAACAATAAAATTAACAGTACAGAAAGTAAATAACACAGTGATATGTTTACCCAGTTCGGATCAACAATCCTACTCTGGGGGCTACCAAGCCAGGGACGAAACCAATATACGATAGTATCAATTCACAGATCACACAAACACCGAATAATCTGCTCACTTAATCACTACCCTTCTTATGACTTCTACCTAAGACTCACCTAGGTATGAGGCCCTCCTCAAATCCCTCTACAACCACAACCCGTGATTGGTACCTTTCCACACACGTAACAAAAACGAAAGTCACCCTTTCAAAACACACAATTCTCAATACTTCACAGCTTATGAGACTTGACACACAAGAAACTCAATGCTTAAAAGCTTATGAGTAACTTGACAGAACTTACAACACAAAAGAACCAGTCCTTATACTGTTATCAGAATGATACCAGTTAGGCTCACAAATAACACACGAAAACCCTAACAAAAACACATGTAAGTTCGACGCCTAAACTAGGTTTACATCAGTCAATATATAGCCTTTAATCTGGATTGAATTGGGCTTCAAAAACGCAGCAAATAGACTGCTCACAAAGCTGCAAAAATAACTCCAACAAAATAGGTCTTCAATCCAAAGTTTCCTATTATGTCTCCATAATTAGAAACAGCAGCAAATCCGAAAAACCAACAAATAACGCAATCCAAAAATGCTTTGGATGCCACATAGGATAACCAAATATTCACAGAATATTCAGTAACAATTCTCAGCAACAGAATCTGCATTAAAACTGAATCCACAACGCGATGTCCTATGAGCTGGTATGGGACATCTTCATTCGACATGTTGAGTGCAGCAACTTAGAACTTCATGTTTTAACATCATGTTGCTATAATAGTTTTAACAAAATAAATGCCAACCACAAAAGCACAGAAATAACAATCTCCCCCTTTGGCTTATTTTGGCTAAAACTACACACACAAAAAATCTTTCAAAGAAGCACAAACAAAAACAATCCATATATCAGACAGCAGCGAAAACACCAACAACACACAACAAAAACATCCAGCATACAAAACATCCATCATAGCAGCACTCCCCTTCAGCTGCAAACATCACTCAGTACAACAAATAACCCATCATAGCAGCCCATCAAAACTCCCCCTCAACAGCAGCAACATTCCACATTCTCCCCCTCAACTACTACAGCAGCACAAGCACACACTACACACACAAATACTACTCCCCCTTTTTAGCCATAAATATGACACCGGCAAGTAGAACAAGTCAAAGTAAAACTAAACCAGAGAAAAGTTTAGAGGAGATACAAAGAAAAACTATTCAGGAGTTTCAGACAAAAACAACAAAAGCAAAATAAAACTTCTGCAGAAATTAAGCCATTATTCTGCAGCAGCATCATCGTCAGATTCAACAATGTCTTCACTTTCTCCATCAGCAGCAGCATCAGTATCAGTATCACCACTCCTAGATCCAGAGTCATCTGAACTCTGCTCATATTCTCTATCAGATTCTACAGAAGCATCACCTTCAGCAGTTCCTTGATCCTTACCAGTTGTCCCAGCAGAAGCATTCCTTTTCTCCATGAAGGTTTTGATCAACTGTTCAAGTTTGGCCTTCCGATCAGTGTCTCTTCTAATGGATTCTTCCAGTTCCTTGCAAGTTTCATGCAGCTGAGCAATGACTTCCTCATCAAGATTAGCATGGCTGGAAGTCTGTGAAGATGTCCCAACAATGTCTGAGACATGTGCTCCACCCAGTAGCTTGTAATGAAGGGACAGAGGAGGTTTTCTTTTGAGCACAGTGTCACCCCTCAACACAAGATTAGGACACTGTTCTAGAATAATGCCACAGATCAAAGAAGGGAAATAGATAGGCATCTTGACAGCAGGTGAACTAGCTTGTTTCAAAATCTGCTCAAAGATGTATGATCCAAAATCAAAGGAAATCTTCTTCCCTATAGCATATATGAATCTGCCAAGTGTGGAGGAAATAGTAGATGTGTGATTTGTAGGAACCCAATTTACCACAGCAATCCTGTGGAGGATGGCATATTTGACACTTAGTTTTCTAGACGACAACTTCTTTGCATTTGGCCAATGTATCATACAGCCACCTGTAATCTCCTTGCAAACAGTATTGTCTGTAACCTCTAACTCAGGTTGAGGTTCCTTACTCCTGCCCAGATAGTTGTTGATAATTTCAGGTGAAAAGGTGACAGCTTCTCCTCTCACAGATACTTTTTTGAGATTGTTGCCTCTGTTCTTATCACACTCTTCAGATATATTTACCACAAATTCTTTGACTAGATTTCCATAGCAGGGTCCTAACTTGGACACTGTTCTCATCAGTCCAGCCGCTGCAATGAGCTCCATGATTTCTTTGTACTTTTAGAAATCCCTCCCCAACTCTCTCTCCAGAGTAATCCCCCTTTGATCTACAATTCTCCATCTATTTGTATTTCTCATAGAACTTTCAGTAGAAGTCTTCTTGCAGGTGGAGGTTTTCATACCGATGATGTCCTGGACATCTGTTTCAACTTCATAGTCAGATTCACTGTGATTAGTGATTTTTCTCTTCTTAGTGGGTACTACAACCTTGCTCCAATGTTTAGGAGGCCCTGCTCGAACTTTTCTCTCCTCTCCTTCAGATTTTCCATGCAGCTTCGAAGACTTGGAGCCTTCACTTATCACCATTTTTTCTCTTCTTCTCTTAATTTTTCTCAGCATTCCAGCAATAGGTTCCTCATCAGATGTGAGGTTATCAACATTAATAACATCATCAGTCCTTCTTACATCCGTTTTCTTCTTACTTCTTCTTTCACGGTTCACATGCATGAGAATATCACCATTAGTCCTATCAGTAGGACTGCTATTGATATTTTCTGTCACGGAAGTTGGGACATTAGACCCAACATCTGCCTTAATTCCACTCAGAATCGTGGCTACAACAACATCATCATCAGTGGAATTCTTGTTTACATCTCGTGATTTAGAATCCTTCTTCTTCTCAACTAAGCCAGATTTAGACCCTTTTTCAGCCACGTTTTTCTTAGGGCTTACTTGGTCAGCATACAAACTAGTCATGGAGTGGACTTTCTTCCTAGGAGAGAAAGGTTTAGACCTCTTACCTGGAATGCTGACATTCGTTGTGTGAGAAGCTTGCTGTTTTCCTTTAGGGTCAGCCGGCATAACATTCAAGGGAGCAATATCGAGCACTAGGTCAGAGAGATTGATCATCCGCAGTGATTCTTCATCTCCAGCATTGATTCATGGAGAACCAGTGTTATCAGGGGAGCCGATCATGGATTCGGAGTATGGATGTTGAGACATGTTTAATTTATCACACGGTACAGTCTTGAGAATGTTAGGAGAAAACCCTAAGACACGTGAGCTTTGACGAGAAAGGGCAAAAGGAATTTGTGTAGAGTAAGTTTGCTGAAAATATGGTGTGTTTGCCCGCCTATTTATACTTTTGAGGACAGGGCCCAGAGTAGAGCAGAATTTGATTACCCGATTCGCCTCAAGAGCACATTTATCAAATTCTCCTTCTAAACTTACCTTGCTGGCATACTTACTAGGTTTAAGCTCATTATTACATTTCACCAAGCACACATCATGAGTTTCTTTACGATTTATCAGCACCTGTTCTAACTTGATAGTCTTTCCAATATCTTTCTTAGTCTCCAAGCTTATTTCATTGTTCTCAGAACTCCACAGATAACAGTTATCTGTCGCTCTCTTACCCTTCATGATAACCTTACCCTTCTTGTTTGTTATCAGACATTCAGAATTGGTAAAGTTGACCTTGAGACCTTGATCACATAATTGACTTATGCTGATCAAGTTTGCATCTAAACCTTCAACAAGTAATACCTCCTCCAGATTGGGTTGAACTGCACAGTCCAGTTTTCCAACACCTATTACTCTCCATTTTGATCCATTACCAAAGGTCACGTAGTTAACAGGGTGAGTCTTAACATCTGACAGACATCCCATGATACCAGTCATGTGCCTGAAACATCCACTGTTGAAGTACCACTTTTCCCTTGCAAAGACACTGAAGGACTTATGTGTTATGTGTTCCTCTGCAGTACTCTTGGGAGTCCACACTTTTGTTGCCCCAACCAACTCTTGTTTCCTACTAGACTGTAAGCCAGTCTTTGGGTAGCCATATAATCTATAGCAGAAGGGTTTTATATGGCCAAGCCTTCCACAATAGTGGCATTTCCATCTTTGATTCTTTCTTCTTGTGACATTCTTCTGATGTCTGTGAGGATGTTGCAACATGTTATACGACATCTTTGATTCTTTCTCAGGTTGAGCCGGTGTCACTTCAGGCCATTTTCCCTTGTCCATCTCGCTGGGACTTTCAAACCCGAGACCCCTAACATCTCCAACATCTTTCCCTGACTTCAGAATCTCATCAAGCACATCAGAGCTGCTATTAAGCATTCTGACTGTCTTGATGACATTATCCAGTTTAGAGTTCAGAGTAACCACTTCACTTTTTAGATCAGAGATAGTAGCCAAATGCTCTACCTGTTCAGCTTTTAGATGAGCAATGATTTTCTTTTGTTCTTCTTTCTGCTGACACACTTCTTCACTTTTAATGCATAAGTTCTTATAGGAAGCAGCTAGCTCTTCAAAAGTAAGATCATCACTGACTGATTCTTCATCAGATTCACACACACCTGTTAAGGCTGTGACCCTCTTTCCAGACTTCTCATCAGTTTCAGTCTCAGAATCGTCTTCTGACCATGAGACTGATAGCCCCTTCTTTTGCCTCTTGAGATATGTGGGGCACTCAGACTTTATATGCCCAAAACCTTCACACTCATGACACTGAGCTCCTCTCTCTTGGTTAGAATTACCTTCAATACTGGTATTTCTCCCAGCATTCTGGTTTTTACTGATGTCAGATGGCTTGCCCCTAACATTTGATCTTGACTTCCAATCCACCTTTCTGAGTACTTTGTTAAATTGTTTGCCTAGTAACACCAGATCTTCTGAGAGGCCTTCATCTCTGTCCAGATTACTTTCCCTTTCTAAATCACTTGCCTTTGACACAAAAGCTATACTCTTCTTCTTTTCAGTCTTTTCACTGATCCCCAATTCAAATGTCTGAAGTGATCCCACAAGTTCATCCACTTTCATTTTATCTATGTCCTGAGCTTCCTCAATAGCAGTCACTTTCATGTCAAACCTCTTAGGTAGAGATCTGAGGATTTTTCTGACCAGTTTGCTGTCAGACATCTTCTCACCTAGAGCACTTGAAGCATTAGCTATCTCAATAATGTTCATGTGAAAGTCATGAACGCTCTCATCTTCCTTCATCTTCAAATTTTCAAACCTAGTAGTGAGAATCTGAAGTTTTGACATCTTTACTTTAGAGGTCCCTTCATGAGCAATCTTCAAGACCTGCCACGCCTCTTTAGCAATGGTACAGTGTTCAATAAACCTGAAGATATTCTTGTTAACACCATTAAACAATGCATTCATGGCTTTGGAATTTCCTATAGACCCTTTGTAATCTGCATCATCCCAGTCTTCCTCTTCCTTCACCACATCAGTAGGGGTACCTTTTTCATCTTTAACCTTAGGGGGCTCCCATCCTTTTATAACAGCTTTCCATGCTTGATCATCCATGGATTTGATGAATGCTATCATCCTTGGTTTCCAATAGTCATAGTTGGAACCATTAAGCAGAGGTGGTTTGTTCAGAAATCCTCCATCCTTGTCCATTGTACCAGAAAGTACCTTCCCTGAATCTCACCCAGAACCAATTAAGGGTGCAAGCTCTTGACGCCAATTGAAATTCTGGCACAAATATCAGATGTCCCACACAGATGTTGAGACACTGATATCCAACACAATGAACAAGATAACAATAAAATTAACAGTGCAGAAAGTAAATAACACAGTGATATGTTTACCCAGTTCGGATCAACAATCCTACTCTGGGGGCTACCAAGCCAGGGACGAAACCAATATACGATAGTATCAATTCACAAATCACACAAACACCGAATAATCTGCTCACTTAATCACTACCCTTCTTATGACTTCTATCTACGACTCACCTAGGTATGAGGCCCTCCTCAAATCCCTCTACAACCACAACCCGTGATTGGTACCTTTCCACTCAAGTAACAAAAACGAAAGTCACCCTTTCAAAACACACAATTCTCAATACTTCACAGCTTATGAGAATTGACACACAAGAAACTCAATGCTTAAAAGCTTATTAGTAACTTGACAGGACTTACAACACAAAAGAACCAGTCCTTATACTGTTATCAGAATGATACCAGTTAGGCTCACAAATAACACACGAAAACCCTAACAAAAACACATGTAAGTTTGACGTCTAAACTAGGTTTACATCAGTCAATATATAGCCTTTAATCTGGACTGAATTGGGCTTCAAAAACGTAGCAAATAGACTGCTCACAAAGCTGCAAAAATAACTCCAACAAAATAGGTCTTCAATCCAAAGTTTCCTATTATGTCTCCATAATTAGAAATAGCAGCAAATCCGAAAAACCAACAAATAACGCAATCCAAAAATGCTTTGGATGCCACATAGGATAACCAAATATTCACAGAATATTCAGTAACAATTCTCAGCAACAGAATCTGCATTAAAACTGAATCCACAACGCGATGTCCTATGAGCTGGTATGGGACATCTTCATTCGACATGTTGAGTGCAGCAACTTAGAACTTCATGTTTTAACATCATGTTACTATAATAGTTTTAGCAAAATAAATGCCAACCACAAAAGCACAGAAATAACACAAAGATACTTTCATGTCTAGGGTCTATCAACTAAACAAGTCTAATTCATCTCATTGGACGTCCAAATTTGTGGATGGTCTTCCTCATATCTTTGCTGAAAAGATTAGGCAAAGCCTGAGAAACAAGAATGACGGAGTTAGCATCAGTTATGAGCATTTGACATATGGTCAAATAATATGTTGCTGCATAAATGAAGGATTATACTTATGCAATGACATTAAGCTGAGAAATCAGTTAAAGAAGCAAAAAAGTACAGAAAAACACCAATTAGGTGACTTCTGCGAACAATTTGCTTTTGATATAAGCAAATCTTCCAAACATAATAGGGAAAAACAAAAAAGTAAGAGATCTAAACCTTATAGGGATTATAAGAAAAAACATTTTAAGAAAAATCCTTGTAAGAAACAATACCCTAGCAAATATGCTAAATCCAAACCTTACCAATCTAAAGAAAAACGCAAAGCCAAGAAGATGGACATAATATGTCACAAATGTGGAAAGGCTGGCCATTATGCCAACCAATGCTGGACTAAAAAGGCCCTGCATGAAATTGAGGATGAGGACCTCAGAAACAAACTTGAAAAAGTCTTGTTAATAAATTTTGAATCTGAATCCAGTAATTCTGCTGAAGAAGATGATATAGGAATCCTGTATAATTCTTCTTCTGCTGAAAGCAACTACGGCAATAATAATTGTCAATGCAGTGAAGTAGAATATTGGAAATCCATCGTGGAAATGAATGGATTAAATGTAAATGTTCTAACTTCAGAACAGGATGGGATTATCAAAATGATAGAATCCATTCCAAACAATGATCTGAAAAGAAAAATGTTAGAAACATTAATCGGTGAAACTTCTAGAAAAGAAGAAGTTCCAAAAATATTGGAAGCTCCTTATCAATTAAGTGAAGTCTTATCTAGATTTCAAAATATTAATATTAGAGAAACTCCTATTTCAGTTAGTGATTTAAAGCATGAGATAAATCAGTTAAAAACTGAGATGGCCCAAATAAGAAAGGATAATAATAATTTATCCACCAGAGTCACCCTTTTGGAGAAAAATAAGTTTAAAACCATAGAAGAAACTATAACTAATAATAATATTAGTTTGGGTGATAGCTCTAGTTATTTAACTATGCTAGATCAAGTAACTTCACAAAAATGGTTTGTGAAAATTACTTTGGTTATCAACAAACAATGTATTTTGGAAAATGAAATAGCACTCATTGATAGTGGAGCTGACTTCAACTGTCTCCAAGAAGGAATTATTTCCATAAAATACTTTGTAAAAACAACCCAATCTCTTTACCAAGCAGGAGGAGATAAACTGCAAGTTAATTATAAAATTAACAATGCTTATATTTGTACGAAACAAATATGTTTACCTACACATTTTATTTCTGTCAAAAACATGATTCACCGAATAATATTAGGTACACCTTTTCTACATCAAATAATGCCAATTAACATTAGCCCTAGGGGTAATATTACCAGAATAAATGATCAAGAGATCATTTTTGAATTCATAACAGTTCCTCGGACCAGATTGATCAATGAAATCAAAGACAATCTATTGAATAAAAAGAAACAAATCTTTTTCTTACAAGAAGAAATACAGTTGTTAAATATAAAAGAACAACTTAACCAGAGGGAAGTACAATCTCAAATCAAATTGATTGAGGAAGGATTTAAAATAGAAGTTTGTAATGAACTTCCTAATGCTTTTTGGGATAGGAAAAAGCACATAATTTCTTTACCCTATGAAGATGGCTTTAATCAAAGTCAAATCCCTACAAAGGCCAGACCAGCTCAAATGAACCAAGAGTATCTGGAATTATGTAAGAAAGAAATTGGGTCTCTCTTACAAAAAGGTCTTATTAGACCATCAAAGTCTCCTTGGCGTTGTACTGCATTTTATGTGAATAAAAATGCGGAGAATGAACGTGGGGTTCCAAGGCTAGTTATAAACTACAAACCCCTCAATAAAGTTCTGAAATGGATTAGATATCCAATTCCTAACAAGAAATACTTGTTAGATAGATTAAATGAATCTACTATATTTTCAAAATTTGATATGAAATCCGGATACTGGCAAATTCAGATTAAAGAAGCAGATAGATATAAAACTGCTTTTACGGTCCCTTTTGGGCACTACGAATGGAATGTTCTTCCATTTGGTCTTAAAAATGCCCCTTCTGAATTCCAGAATATTATGAATGATATATTCATTCCTTATACAAAATTCTTAATTGTTTACATTGATGACGTTTTGGTATTTTCCAAAACTATTGAACAACATATTAAACACTTAAAAATATTTAAGGGATCAGTTAAGCATAATGGGTTAGTTATATCTGCCCCAAAAATGAAACTTTTTCAGACAAAAGTCAGGTTTTTAGGTCCTAAAATTGATCAAGGAACAATAATTCCTATAGAAAGAAGCATTGAATTTGCTTCTAAATTTCCTGATGTAATCACGGATAAAACCCAATTACAGAGATTCTTGGGAAGTCTGAATTATGTTTCAGACTATTATAAGGATCTAGCAAAAGATACTGCTATATTATATGATAGACTAAGGAAGAATCTTGGTCCTTGGACTGAGCAACATACTCAGGCCATAAAACGTATTAAAGCTAATGTTAAAGCTTTACCTTGCCTTTCATTGGCTAATCCAAAGTATTTCAAAATAGTTGAAACAGATGCTTCTAACCTAGGTTACGGAGGTATATTAAAACAGGCCATACCTGATACTAATAAACAAGTTTTAGTTAGGTTTACTTCAAGAAAATGGAATCCTACACAGGCAAAATATGCCACCATCAAGAAAGAAATGCTTTCTATTATAAAATGTATTTCAAAATTCCAAGATGATTTATTAAATCAGAAATTTCTGCTAAAAATAGATTGTAGCTCTGCTAAATCTATCATTGAAAAAGACGTTAAAAATCTTCTATCAAAACAAATATTTGCTAATTGGCAAGCTCAATTATCTGCCTTTGATTTTGATATAGAATATATAAAAGGTGAAAATAATTCACTTGCTGATTTTTTAACTCGTGAATTTTTGCAGGGTTAAAAATGTCATCCTTCTCCAGAGGGAGAGGCAGAAGAAGTGCTTTTGCCCAAGGAATCACCAGAGGGCAGAGTAGCAATATGCCACTCTTTGGTCAAGAAAACCTTTCTCTAATCGGAGATTAGACTACGGTCACGGCTCATAGAGCTAGACAACAGGGCAGAGATATGCCTCATCATCAAATTGATGCTTCCTAATTAAAAAAGACCATATCTTATAAGGACACAATAAATATTGAAGAAAATCAAATTATTGATTATATGGAAAATCCAATTACGGAGATTCTCATGTATGTGGAAAACGAAGATATGTTATACCCAAACAATGCTTGGGCAATCAAAGAAAGATATCTTGAATCAAGAGGGTATACTGGTCTATACGGCAAAGCACGTCCAAATTTGGAAATTCTGTTAATAATAACAAAGTCTGTGGAAATTACCCACCATTATCAAAATAATAACCCAGAAAGTTCTATAAACTTCAGCAAGTGTCACATTAGACGTGTGATATCCCCTAAAGAGTGGGGATTGAATCCCAACAGTGATAGAACCATAAAAATTGGCGAAGGTAAATATATTTACTTTAATTATTAGGATTATATCCAAGCATTTACCTAGACCTTCTATTGTCAAAACCTGAAAAATAAACACTCGTGGTTCTTCACAATTAATCCAGAAATTCTGGAAAAACCAATACCCAGTTGGTTTTATCATTGGTGGATCAAATTTTGACCATCACTTGAAATTTTGCCAGAAGAAATTATGGGCCTATATGCTCCTTGGTGCGAATACAACCCATTAACCATGAACAATATTCTGATTGTAGGACAATGTCCTTTGATATTTTTCTCTAAATTCCAAATTCCTTGGATATGGAGATGGAGTTTAAATATCTCCAAAGACAAATATAACGTTCCTATTATAGAAAGACAATTCTTCTATAAATGGTGGAACAAAATGGACAAAGAGGATATTAAGGCCAAGATAGAAGCTATTAAGGCTGTTATTCAGGAAGATAAGTCGGAAGGTATTGTGGAGCAGAATTCCCAAAATATGTCTATGGCATCCCTCAAGGAATATTTCCAAAACAAATTTCCCCAAGAAACTGAAGGAGAAATTATGGTCAGAGCTCTCAACCATATGAAAAAGCAATTTTTCAAAGCATTCCCTACATCTAGCAGGGAAGATATGTTTGTCTCCTCAAAAGATTCCATGGACACCAACACTCTTGCTGGTGAATCACAAGAAGAGGAAGAACTAACCCCAGAAGATTTATGGGATTCCATGACTGTAGCCCTGAGTCAACAGGCTAGTAAAGACAAGGGTAAGGGTCCAGCTCAACATTAGGAGCTGTCGGACAAAGATAAGATAATGGGAATCTTATCTTTTTTACTTTCTTTGTAGCTTTTATAAAGTTGTTCCCCACTTCTGCGTGGGTCTTCATCAGAGATGTTGTCGTTCTGTTTTTAGTCTTTATCATGTACTGCAAAAGTATTAAAAAGATTCTGTCGATGGGACCCACAAAGCACCCGAGATATCTTTTTACTGTTTACTTTTGCTTTTACTTTTTGCTTTTTGACTTTTGTTTTTGTCAGTTTTGCTTTAACCGGCCTGATAGGTTACCGGTCACTTGGCGAATGCGCCTATTTAAGGAAATCTGAGATTCCTTTTGTTCTCAGAATTAGTTTTTCCAGTATTATAAATCTAAGAACATTTTCAGGTTTTCTAGTACTTGCAAAGGTATATAAGATCCCCTGATCAATTACTTCAAATAAGTCCAATAAATCAATTAATCTTAATAACTCATATAAATAAATTAATTTATATAAATCTAATAAATCAAATAATGCATATAAATTCAATAAATCAAATAATTCATTTAATTCAAATAAATCCAGTAAATCACTTAATTCAAATAAATCAAATAATTCATAAAATCACTCAATTAATTGATATAAATAAATAATTACTAAAATCGGGGTGTTACACCGAGCTATTCCATATCCTCTTGCAAAATGGTTTGATCAAGAAGGAAACTCCGCCAATTATCCCAATGGCCCACAGGAGCTACTTCACAGATGATGCCTTCTGTGCCTTTCATTAAGGGGCACCCGGCCACGATATCGAGGAATGTTATGTTTTCAAGGAGAAAGTGAAAGAGATGATTCAAAAGGGGGTATTGTCTTTCAAAAATATGCAAACCCCAAGTTCAGATCAATCTTTGCTTGAACAAGAAGCGGCCCCCTCTTTGCACATGGTGGACTGATGCAAAAGGCTTGTTTCTTAGGCCATGTCTTGTCAAATTTTTGAGTTTATTTGTTGTTTTTCATATGTAATTTTCTGCGTTCGTTAATGCATTTATTTTGGCGTTGTAAGAACTTGTTATTTTGAATAATTAATGCAATGAATATGTTTGTCTTGAAGAAGTCCATTCGTATTCACTCATAAAATGCTTTTTCTGTTAAAATGCTTTTTCTTGTTTTATAATGCCAACTTTACCCAATCTCTTGCTTTGGTAGAGAATTGGAGGGAGGATGACGAAAGTGAAAACACACGATCTCTTGTTGCATGCTTTTAAATAAAACCATGCTGATGATGTAAGGCATTGTTTCATATCCCCAAACACCGGAGATATAAGGGAGATAAACCCTCTTTAACCCCTTTGAGCCTTGCAGTATGAGTTTTCTTTTAAAAAAACCCCTCAATTTTAACCTTGGGCAGGGTAGTTTTCAATTAAGCTGATCGAGCGCCCATGCTTTCAAAAAGGGGGAGTGAACATCCGAGAATCCACTTTATCTATCCCTCACACATTATGAGGCTGAAAGTCAAATCCACAATGATCCCTCGACTATCTAAAGAGTGAGGCCATCACAATCCTTTCAAAAGGGTCAAAATGACTTAGAGTCACACGACTTGTTCATAAATCAAAAAGAAAAAAGAAAAAGCCTACTAAGTCTAAACCTATGAAGGAGACTTAGGCAAAATTGGGGCATCCCGCTGGACTCCAAAGTCAAATTCAAAAGGTTCAGTCTAGGCAAAAGATAGGGAATGAAACGCGAAAAGCGAAAACAAAGGATCACAAAGAAAAATCCTCAGTAAAGAAAAGAGTCGTGTGATCAAACACCAAAAGAAAATAGGTGAGTGACTGCCATATCCAAAGCCTCAGTGGTTCCTCAACCATATAAAAACTCTTTTTGAGAGATGAGTGCTTGCATCAAATCAGTTGAACGTAGGATTGAAGAACATCATGAAGAATGAGTGGGTACAAATAAAATTTGAGCCTTTAACCTTTTGTTTCTTAAACCGTGAACCAAGCCACGATATAACCCTCAAAAGACCTAATTGAAGTAGGGTTTATTTTGAAAGCATACTCAATGAGATGACGTTTCCTGACTCCTACGAGCTATGCTCAAAATTTGTGTTGCCTTTGTAAAAAAATTAATGTCATTTCCTAATTAGTGATTTAGTCACGAGTCATTGCTATATCTTTTAAAAACAAAACCTTCAAGACGAACGTGCGTGTTGCATTAGCAGTTTCAGAATTAACATTTTTCGGCTTGCTAACGTTACTTGACATCATAGAAGCTTGCATATGAGCATCATCGATGAATTTAATCTTGTGAGACTTGAAACTCTGATGAAAATGGAGAATCATTTCAGAAAGATGACCATATCCAAGGGCATATTTCCTGAAGACTCTGCTGAACAGGGGCAAGTTGTTTCTCAGTTGTTGCCTTTATAGTCTGACCATCCCTAAGGGGCAAGTTTGAAGACTCAATTGTACAGAATACAGTCAATCTGGGGTAGTTACGCCGAGATTCGACAAATCTCTCCAAGAGTTGGAAGACATTGGAACATCTTGGATGCCAAGTTTTCTGTAAAATCCTCTTGGAATGACTTTTTCTCATAAACCATATGATCTGGGGCATTTGAGAATCGAAGATTATTTTCATCCATTCACAACAACTATTATTTTAAATGGCGATTACCATGCGGTTCATCAATGCATAACTACTTTGTTCTCACATCATTCTTCACTCATGCCCCAAAGAGCTTCTGTCTCAAGTGGTGTGATGATTCCCCAGTAAGTCTCTATTACAAAGGTCATAACAGTTCCCCGGTGAATCCCTATTTCAAATAGTTATGGCAGGTTTAATGCAAGATTTCCCCAGTTAGTGGCCTAAGAATCCTAGTGAATTTCCTTGGCTCCAACCTTCCCAGTGAAGTGAATGTTATTTCACTCCTCAGTGGACTTCTTACAACTTCAGTCTTCTCCAACGAAGTGGATGTTTATTTCATCCCCATGAAGTTTCAACTCTGACATATACAGCTGCGATTTTGATCCAAGCTTCCCCAATAAGGTGGAAATTTATTTTATCCCCTGCGAGGCCTCAGCTCTGGCATCTCCAATTACAATTTCCTTTCAGTCTACTTCATTTCGCAGTGGATATTTATTTTATCCCCTATGAAGTCTCTCCAATCATGAGTTTGATTCTTTACCCATTAGATTTTTCTCATCCCCAACAGAGTAACCAGATTCATCTTGACAATCTCCTAAGTGAAGTCATGATGTTCATTCCAAGTGGAGTGCTCTCGTTTCCCAAGAGAAATTTGAAGCCCTAATGCAGGACTATGATTCCATATATGGCTTTCCATTCATCCCAGTGATGCTTCTATCTTGTGAAGATTGGTCGAGTATCCATGTCGAGATGTTTATTTCATATCCAATTTACTTCTCTTTGTATGTTTTGTCAGCATAAGCGTAGCATGACATACATTCATTCATATAGATACATGGCATGTGCGCATTTTGCATCTTGCATTTTGTGTTGTTTGTTCGTTCTTTCACTTTGGCCGTATTTATCCCCAAGTGATCGGGTTTGTCTTCTCCCTCCAAGTAGAGTTGTCAGCCCTAAGTAGAAAGAGCACATACTTTTTTTAATTCCCCACTGAGGTTGATCCTCGTGGACGATGGTTGCTTTAGTTTTCTTTTCCATCCCTTGGATAAAGATATACCCCAGTTGAGTTCATTCCTCACTGGATAGAGTCTTGCTTGACCGTTTCTTTTAAGTTATTTCCTGAATTGAACTTTGGTCCCCGACAATCAATTTTGAATCTCTCTAGGCTATTAAACCTAGATCGAATGTGCATTTATTTTTCACTTTGTCTCCCCTGGAAGAATCTATTTGAAGATCACCATTGAAGACAAAATATTTCTCCAACAATGTTGTTACAACATTTTTCTCAGCAATTCATACCCAGACAACAAGTGGCAGTCTCTTTATTTGAGCAGCTTGTTTTGTTTTCAGGTTTTCTATTTGAATGGCAAATGACAGTCTCTTTTCAAGACAGTTTGTCTATCCCCAGAAGTTATCAAGATCATCAACTTGTTCTCCATCAAATGACACCTCTCCGAAAATCCGTTAGAGAAGTTTGTTGAAGACTTTACAAGTGTTTCTCTTTATTTGAGTTACAAGGATTTTATTAGCGCCAATGCAATGTCAAACTACAACAATATTGCTTCACAATGATGTTCTCCCCAGTGAGTCCACTATTCAATTTACTCCCATCAGATGTCATCTCTCCAAGAAGTTTGATGAAGATTCTTACTGTTGATCTTTCTCTTTATTTGGGAATACATGTTTGCGAATCAGCTGACCTACATCTCTTTTTTTGAAGATCCCCGGTGATGCTCCTAATCTCCAGTAAGTTATGGATTCCCGTTGAAGTCTTCAATCTACAGTGAAAATCCAATCCCCCTGTGAAGATGTTTTCCCACAAGTATTCACCTTTCCCTGAGGAATTCAAGACTTTGCTCGAGGCAGACAACCTCGCAGCATTTATTTCAAGACTTTGCTCGAGGAAGACAACCTCGTAGTTTTTATTTTAAGACTTTGCTCGAGGCAGACAACCTCGTAGCTTTTATTTCAAGACTTTGCTCGAGGCAGACAACCTCTTAGCTTTTATTTCAAGACTTTTCTCGAGGCATACAACCTCGTAACTTTTATTTCAAGACTTTGCTCGTGGCATACAACCTCGTAGCATTTTATCTGAAAACCTACTCGTGGCATACAACCTCGAAGCTTTGAAAGGTTTATTTTTACCCTTTTCAAGTGGAATACTTGATTAAAGAAGAAACTGAGACCCGTTCATGGCATACAACCTTGAGGCATGGGGAGGTTTACAATACCCAGATTAAAGAAGAAACTGAGACTCATTCATGGCATACAACCTTGAGGCGTGGGGACGTTTATTTTACCCTTTTCAAGTGAAAGACCTTAATCAAAGAAGAAACTGAGACCCGTTCATGGTATACAACCTTGAGGCGTGGGGTGGTTTATTACCATTTCTAAATGGAACATTTAGTTAAAGAAGAAGCTTAATCATATTTTGATCATGGAAGCTTATTTTGTTTATTACCTTTGTTTAGGCTATCATATGTTTGATAGTAGGTAATATACCGTATCTTTTTGGTCTGACACCTGTGCTTAGGCTACCATGTTTGGTAGTATGTCATTTCTCCTTTTGTGTTTACCTTTGCTTAGGTTATCCCATGCGTGATAGTAGGTAATACACATCATTATTTTGTCCAGACATCTTTGCTTAGGCTACCGTGTTTGGTAGTAGGTGATCTCTCCTTTCAGGTTATTACCTTTGCTTAGGCTATCATGTGTTTGATAGTAGGTAATATACCGTATCTTTTTGGTCTGATACCTGTGCTTAGGCTACCATGTTTGGTAGTAGGTCATCTCTCCTTTTGTGTTTACCTTTGCTTAGGTTATCCCATGCGTGATAGTATGTAATACACATCATTATTTTGGTTAGACACCTTTGCTTAGGCTACCGTGTTTGGTAGTAGGTGATCTCTTCTTTCAGGTTATTACCTTTGCTTAGGCTATCATCTGTTTGATTGTAGGTAATATACCGTATCTTTTTGGTCAGATACCTTTGCTTAGGCTACCATGTTTGGTCGTAGGTCATCTTTCCTTTTGTGTTTACCTCTGCTTAGGCTATCATACGTTTGATAGTAGGTAACATACCTTTCTTTTGGGACGAACACCTGTGCTTAGGCTACCATGTTTGGTATTAGGTGATCTCTCATTTCTAGTATATTACCTTTGCTTAGGCTATCATCTGTTTAATAGTAGGTAATATACGTTCCTTTATTTCAACTGGATACCTTTGCTTAGGTTACCATCTGTTAGTAGTAAGTTATCCTTCTTTTCAAGTTTCTTGCCTGCTGTTTAAGCTACCATGTGATTGTCAGTTGAGTCTCATCCCCCAGTGGAGTTAGATATTTTCCTCGTGGAGTCTTGCTTTGTTTGCTAAGTTGTTCCTCGTTGGGTTTTTCATTCCTTAACTGTGCGTCAGCCACATTTCTGTATACAGTTATCCCCTGTGACATCATTCCCCATAGGATCTCTGTCTTGCATTCATTTCATATCATATCATATCGTAAGCATTGTGTGGCATCTTAGGGCCAAAAATTGTGCATGTTTGTATTTAAGTCTCTCCTATCTCGTCGAGATGAAGATTTCAATCTTCATATCTCCGGATAGAAGAAACTTAAAAAGGGGCATCTGTCATACCCTAATTTTTGACCCTAAGATCCCACTTCTTTATTCATCACCTTGCATAACATCTTTAGGTCATAAGGTCTTGTTCGTGCTTTATTACTAACAAGTTTGTGCATGAACAGTGATTTCAAGCGTACTGATTCTCTCAGTTAAGATATTACGGGCATGACCAATGGTTTCTAATTTCAGTGGTCTCAGGTTTTAATAGAATCGAGCTTTACTTCTATGGTTCTTTCTTCATTCTTAGGCCACCTGTGGATTAATGCTTTGAGGATATCGTGGTTGGGCATTATAGCCATATTTCATTAAAGTCAAGATCGATTTTTAGTGTCTTATGGATCAAATTAGTGTTGCAAGTTGTTCCTGAGTACATGGTGCATTGATCTCAAACTTGAGTTGTTATTGGACTTTGAATGCATTGTGGTTGCAACGTGATGTCTAAAGAGGTTTTGGGCTCATTATTCTTTAAAGAAGTTGGTCATTGTTAAAAGTTCCTCATGATTCAAAGTTCAATTTACAATGTTCTCTATTTTTCAAAATCATGAATTTTGGCAAATGATTCATACTCCATCATGAAATTGTAAGGTTCAAATTCAGAGTAATACTAAGCTTTGCAAGATATATCCAAAGATGAAAAGTCTAATAAAGCACCAGGAAATTCATGTGTTCAAATTGTTATTTTGATGCTACTTCATGTGTTCAAATTATTATTACTGGTTACTTGGCTTGCCACAATGCAGCGCATGGCTTCCTAGATGCCTGTCCCCACCTTGCCTATCTTCTTGAGCTAGTGTCAATTTTGTCGGAAACGATGTGTACAAAGGGATTCGCAACAGCTATGTTGGGTGAATGTGTGAACTATAACAAATCCACTGATAACGGAAAAAAGGCATCTGCCATTGTGGACTTAATAAGTCAGAAAATAAAGCTTAGGTTTGTGCTTCTTAAAATTTGAGAAGATACATAAGAGTTCAAGATGCCATTGTGGACTTAATAAGTCAGAAAATAAAGCTTAGGTTTGTGCTTCTTAAAATTTGAGAAGATACATAAGAGTTCAAACTACAAAAACAAGGATTTTAATTCAAGTTAACCCATAATCATAAAGCCATTTCTAATTCACTAGTTCATACAAAGGCAAATAAAGTACATATATGAATGATGGCTCCAATACTATTTGTTTCAAAAGTAAGTTGGAGTTACAAGAAAAACTTGAAAGAAGGAAAATGTTACAGCCTTGTTCTTGCTATACTCCTGCTAAAACCAACCAGCCTGAATGATTGAATGAGTGAAGGATTGATGGCGTCCAATAAGAATGTTCCGGTTCGCGAGTTTTGTACAAATGGAAGCTACATACTTTTTTTTCTTGTGCTTATACTGTGCTGCTGCGATTGTTGTTCTTGTGATTTGGTTTTTGCACGTCTCGTTGTGTACTGTGATGCGGTAATTTGCTAGTGTGATGTTTGAACTATTTCCACGAATTGGTAGCCTGCGGTAATCATTAATGTTGTACAACAACTGTTGAATGCAGTAGCATTTATCGTTAAAACAACATCCTTGACTGAAGATGTGGTTAGAATGAAAAGAACATCAAAAATCGAAAAGATATGCGAAAACTAAATCGTAAGCAGAATCAAAATACCAAATTTAAATCATACCATATTCTGCACTGACTGACAGTGAAATTGAGCACCTCAAATGATTTATACAGTCACTGCCCATCATTGTCTCTTTCCTGCCAGAATCACAGACAAATAGTCGGTTACTGAGCCGGTGTTACTTGTCTCTGAGAAGTCCAAAGCGATCGCTACGATGAATCCTATTGCTCCCGAAATAGATAAGCATGGCTATTATGGTATCTGCAAAGAAAAGATCGGAAGCTACATTTTAGCAAGACCTATTCAAAGCAAATTCTGTTGATAGTGAAGATCATTCACGAATTGGAAGTACACAATGAACAGAACGTTACTAATGATGAGGAAGTAGTGATTTTTGCTATTCAAATTGAAACAAAAGATTTTCAGCCATGAATTTCCAAAACACGATCAAGCAGGATCAATTGAAAAAGGAAAGGATCTCCCTCATTGACTCCATGTCACGAATGGAATAACTTAGTTTAATTTTAGGTCATCTTCCCTTTCAACTTAATCTTAACTTTGGAGTCGCCGCACTCCTCGTAAGCGTCTTGCCATGGATACTTACCTCCCCTGGAACTTTGACCACAGTTAAGAGTTCCTCACTCTCTTCGAGGGAAACTACGAATGCTCTGATTCCATTCCCGTCAAGATACGTAGGCACAAGGTGCGATGTCTTGGCGAGCATACTTAGATACTAACCCCTAGGTCTTTCCCTTAGCACATACCTTTAGCAAGCAAGCAATAGATAATATAAGTACTAACAAGAGGTTCCTGTAGAGTACTACAGACGTTTAGAATGCTAATACCTTCCCTAGGTGTAACCAACCCCCGAACCTTATATCTCTTAGGTTTTTTTTCGATCTTTAACATTTCCTTTGGATAAATCAAAGAACGGTGGTGAATTACGATTTGTTATTCGAGTTAATCTGATAGCTTGATATCTGATTCTCACCGCGACACACACATATGATGCTAATGAAATGCAAATGATGTGGGATCTTAGCATAAAAAATTAGGGTATGACAGATGCCCCTATTTAAGGTTCTCCTATCTGGAGAGGTGAAGATTGACATCTTAGTTTCAACCAGATAGGAGAGACTTAAATACAACTAAAAATGCACAAATTTTGGACCCTAAAATGCCATAAATGATGTGAAGTTGTTAATGCAAGACATGATACTTGTGAGGATGACACCATAGAAGACTAATAATAATTCGAATCGCTGGGGATTAAAGAATTATTCACTGGGGAAAGAAATTAGGACTAAGGATGCAGCCTGCTGGAAAACAAAGAAGTACCTTTAATGATTAGGGAGATGATAATTTGAATGGTAAAAGGCTCCTACCGTCGGAACATGCTTACTCATCTTCTTTAACTAAGTAATCCTACTTAGAAAGGGTAAAACTTCCCCGTGTTTCTGGTCATGAGCCATGAAACTGGTCTTCGCTTCTGAAATAAACTTCCCCTCGATCCTGATTTTTAGCCATTGAACTGGTCTTCGTTTCTTCTTATCGTCTTTCTCTTGAAAAGGTTGAGATAACAAGCTCTAGAAAAGGCGATCTCTTGTTGGAACAATAACTTCACCGGGAATCTTCGAGGAGATACGGACTAGTTATCTTGCGGGACAAATTTCTCAAATAAAGAGACACAATATGTGATGGTACTCGGCAAACTTCTCGCCGAGATTTACTGGTGAGATGGCTATATGACGAAAATAGACTTCATCATACTTCTCTTCGAGACTTCTTCGGAGAGACGCCATAGGATGAGTGACAATCTGATGTCAGACTTGCTGGAGAATACCATTGTCCGAAATATAGAGGTTTGCAAACTTCTCTGCTGAGATGCAGTTATCTGGAAAGATTTCATCATACTTCTGTCATACCCCAAATTTTGACCACAATATTTCCCATCATTGTGCAAATCATCACCACAATATGAATGTACCATCATACCTCATCAATCTTCTCAAGGACTGTTGAGCATTCACTACAACCAAGATTTAGGGTTTTGAGCCCCTCAGAGCACTCAGACAAAGGACCAATCAAGAATTGACATGATCTTCAACTTGTCTAGCCTCTCAAACACCCATAAAGGATCAAAAGGTCTCCCACATCAAGGATCAAGCACAAAGTTGCAACATTCCAAGTGGATCAAGCCTCAAGATTGCTAGTGTCACCAAATTAAGGTTTTGGTCGACTAAGGCCTCCAGATGAAAATTTTCATCTGGGCATGAGCCAATACTTCAAAAAATGAGTCAAGAATCTCAAAGGGACTTTAGTGGTCTAATCATCAAGTCAAAATAGCCCCAGGGGATGCATTAATCAAAAATCAGGAATTAGGGTTTCTTGACCTAATTCACCCCTAAGTTGACTTTTGGAGCAAGACATGAGCCAAGACCTCAAGAAGTGTTTTGAAGACCTACAAATACATCATATTGATCCATTTACAAGATTGAATTGAGCCAAAGAACTTGGTTCATAAGCAGTACAAAGATTCAAATTCATTTGGGCCAATTAGGGTTTCCTGATGAAAAGTCAACTGTATCTTTGACTTTTGACCAAGACATGTTCCCAAACCTTGGGACATGATTCAAGACACTCTAAAACACCTTTGTAATCCATCCATTAGGTTTGAATTAGGTTAAGGACTTGATTTCATAGAGGATCACACAGTTTGGAATTCATCTGACAAAAAGTCAACTGTGCCAAAAATCAAGTTTGACTTTTTGAATTTCTTGACAGTCATGGCTTCCCTAAGTCAAAAACAATGTTAATTCATGGTTTGGATCATCATCCATCAAGAAAAATCAAGGAAAGTGGGGTTACTTGCAAAATGGGCAACCTTAAGAAACTTAAGTGATTTGGTACCAACTTTGCAAGGTCATAAATTCCAAACCACAAGGCCTTTTTCTTCAATCCAAAGCTCAAATGAAACCTCTCATTACATACTTCAAAATTGTCAGCTACATCAGATTCCAAATCCTCATGGATTTTGAGTTATAGATTGATCAAAATCACAAAAATATGAAAATGGACACCTTTTCCAACACTTAGTGAAAATTTTGGACAGAATATGTCTTGGGTTTTCACCAACTTTGATGCCATTTTTCACCGTGATCCAAGTTAATTCAAGACCAATGTTGGATATCAAAGTTAAAGTAAGATATAAAAGCTTTCCAAAGAGTATCAGAACTCATCCTAATTCAACTTGAGTAAGGAGTTATAAGCATGGAAACATGACACCTCCAAGACTGGTTTTACAAGACAATCTTGTACATGCCACATTATTTTTTCATTTCCATGACTTGTCAAGCCTTGTCACCATACAAGACATGTTTCTAAAGTGTAATGAACATGATCTCTGCAGAGCTACAACACCATAGAGCCTTGCAAGTCAAAAACCTCATCATTTGGCATGTGACATTCAAAGTTCAAAAGCCAAAAAATCCAATTTTGTCACGAGGCATTTAAAGGATGCATAGAGCTGGCATGTATCAGTCTATGATCAACCAAATGAGTCAAGCCTTATCCCGGCAATAGAAGACTCATAGCCTGCAAGATTGACTCAAGTAAATGGCTAGAGGAGACTTTGGCAACATGACAAAGTTTAATGGATATTCGAGTGATCCAGCCTCCAATCACTATTGCTCCCAAAACAAACTTGCTCTACTATAAATAGAGCTTCTTTTTTATCAATTCAAGCACACCAAAGCATAGCAATACATGCTTTCCTCCAAATCTCGCTAAAAAACCAGATTTTTTGCTTCTCTTTCAAGTCACTATCGAATTTTCAATTTGAGAGCAATTCAATCAAAACCAATCAGGCCAACACCTCACATACATCATATATGAGTGATCCATAACCTTAAAACACATCTGGAACATCAGAATCACAAAGTCACCCCCCATTTGCTCAAACTTTTTGGCCTATTTGCAATTGAGGTACCACAACAAGTTCCAGGCTGTTTTAATCCATTCCAAGCTTCCAAACACCTTGTATTAGGTCCATTAAAGTTGTCCAGATCATTACACAACATTTGTAACACCTCCATTATAGAATTCGAATTCTTCTTGCAAGAGGTAAGCATGACACCCTCAAACTCTATAATCCATGCATCATAAATCTGTTTTCAAGTTACAAACATGTTTCTGCACTTATGTAGAGTGATTCCCCTCAATCAATTGCTTTGTAGCTTTCGTGTATGAGATTTCATAGTGTTCTTGCATAAATTAGGGTTCTTGAGTTCATCACTTGATTTCTCACTACACACTTAATATAAATGCAATTAATTTATATGGCTGTAATCCTTGTTCAAAAACGAGCAAGTTTCATGTTTACAAAAGTCATTTTCATTGAGTAATCAGAGAGAAAAGTGAGGTTTTGAAAATCTGCAAAAACAGAGCTCGCACGAGGATGAAGGTGTTCTTGGCGCCTTTTTTCAAATTTTTGAATTTTTGAATATTTTGATCTTTTTTCTTAATTGATTTCAAAAATTAATTTGTCTCTCATTTTTTTATCATTTTTTATTGGTTCTTTTTTTAAAAAGTCACAAAAATGTTTAAATATTTTATTTTACAAAAAAATCACATTTATATTATATATTTAATATAGTTTGATTTATTTTATTTTGAATTTAATTTTAGTTTTTATTTGTTTTTAAACATTTTTAAATGGAATTCTCACCTTGATTTTTCAAAACCAATTGGATTTCAAGCTTTCATGTGATTAAACATGATTTTTCAAAATATTTTTTAAAGTTGACAACTTGTTTTTGAATATATTTGATATTTTGTATCATTTTATATTTAATTTCCTTTAAAAATATATTTTTTTTAATTAAAATTAGGGTTTCTCTTAATTTTAAATTTTTCAAACACTTTTCAAAACATTTTGGGCCACTTTGTAGAGTGTAAGTCCCATCCCTTTGTAAATAATTGATTTTGGGCCTCAGTCATTGTATAAGTCCCGATACAATTTTAGAAATCTTAGAGCGATCACCGTTTTCAAAACAATTTTCATCTGGGCCTCTCCTTGAGTTGTAAGTCCAATCTTTCTTCTTTTCAAAACATTTTGGGCATCTTTTTAGAGTTTAAGTCCCATCCCTTTCTAAATAAATAATTTTGGGCCTCAGTCATTGTATAAGTCCCGATACGAATTTCAAAATAACGGTGTGATCACTGTTTTTCATCTGGTCATCTTCTTGAGTTATAAGCCCCATGTTTTGTATAAAAATAAACTTTTGGGCCTCTAATAGAGTGTAAGATCCATTCCTTCTTGTACATAAATAATTTTGAGTCTCAGCCATTGTATAAGTCCCTCTGTGGTTTTCAAAATCACGGCGCGATCGTCGCCTTTTCAAATAAATCATCTGGGTCTCTCCTTGAGTATAAGCCCCATTTTTCTTTCTTCACAAACACTTTTGGGCCTCTAAATAGAGTGCAAGACCTAATCCTTTTTGTACAAAAACATTTTTTGGCCTCTGCTATAGTATAAGGCCCACAACGTCTGTCAGTATCGCAGTGCAATCAGTGTTATCAAATAAGTCATCTGGGCCTTTCCTTGAGCTATAAGTCCCAAACAAATATTTTTTACAACTTTCCTTTAATTTAAATTCATTGTATTTTCAAAACTTTCTTCAATTTCTTGAAACCCTAAAAGAGGGAATACAGTTGTAGTAAATACAACATATCACATTATGCTTGGGCTTCTTCTCAGAAGGTAAGTCCCCATATCTTTTTCAATGCTTATTTCTTATATATCTGTCAATATAATTGTCTGTATATGTATTTGTGCATATTTTGTTTAGAGTTTTCCCCAGCAGTTAGGTCTAGGTTTAAGATCAAACTAGAGGTTACTTTCAACATAGTCAAAACTAGTCCCCTAAAGGACATTCTAGATACAGTCTTGCCTCCTCTTGGGCTTATACAGTATGGAACATAGAAAGGAATTATTCTCGGTGAAACTTTTCTCAAGATTGTCCAAACTTAGAAATTTCATTTGTACAAGAAATTTATTTCCCCAAAGAGGATTAATTCCCGGTGAAACCTCTTTTTAATTTCTTCAAACCTTAGTGTCATACCCAAAATTTTGACCACCAAGATTTCCCATCATTGTGAATCATCACCACAATATGGATGCACCATCATGCTTCATCAATCTCCTTAAGGATTGTTGAGCATTTACTACAATCAAGAATTAGGGTTTTAAGCCCTCCCAGAGCACTTAGACAAATGATCAATCAAAATTGACATGATCTTCAACTTGTCTAACCTCTCAAACACCCCTAAAGGATCAAGAGGAATCCCACATCAAGAATCAAGCACAAGGTTGCAACATTCCAAGTGGATCAAGCCTCAAGATCGACAGTGTCACCAAATTAGGGTTTTGGTCAACCAAGGCCTCCAGATGAAAATTTTCATCTGGCATGAGCCAATAATTCAAAGAATGACCCAAGATGCTCAAAGGGGCCTCATGGACCTAATTATCAAGTCAAAACAACCTCAGGGGAAGCATTCATCAAAAATTAGGAATTAGGGTTTCTTGACCTAATTCACCCCTAAGTTTACTTTTGAGGCAAGGCATGAACCAAGACCTCAAGACATGATTGGAGGGCCTCAAATACACCACATTGATCCATTTACAACAATGGAATGACCCAAGAAGTTTGATTCACAAGTTTTAATTTCATCAGGAGCACAATTAGGGTTTTGAAGAAAATGTCAATTGTATCTTTGACTTTTGACCAATGCATGTTCTCAAACCTTGGTACATGGTTCAAGACACCCTAAAACACCTATGGAATCCATCCACCAGGTTTGAATTAGGTCAAGAACTTGATTGCATAGAGGATCACACAGTTTGGAATTCATCTGACAAAAAGTCAACTGTGCCCAAAATCAAGTTTGACTTTTTGGAATTTTTCACAAATATGGTTCCCCTAAGTCAAAAACAATGTTAATGTATGGTTTTGATCATAATCCATCAAGAAAAATCAAGAAAAGTGAGATTTCTTGCAAAAGGGGCAACCATGAGAAACCAAATTTTTTCTAAGTTATGGAACAAAAGTGATTTTGACCCAACTTTGCAAGGTCATAACTCCTAAACCACAAGGCCTTTTTCTCCCATTCAAAGCTCAAATGAAAGTTCATCTTACATACTTCAAATATGTCAACTACATCTACTTCCAAATCCTCATGGATTTTGAGTTATGGATTGATCAAAATCACAAAAATTGAAAATGACCACTTTTTCCAACACATAGTGAAATTTTAAGTAGAATATGTTTCACTTTTTTTTCCAAACTTTGAGGCCATTTTTCACCTTGATCCAAGCTAAACCAGGACCAATCTTGAACATCAAAGTTAAAGTATGCCATGAGAGTTTTCTAACAAGTACCAGATCATCTCCAAATTCCATTTGAGTAAGGAGTTATAACCCTTGGAACATGGCATCAAAGATTGGTTTCTTCGAAAGATAGATTATAGGTCATTTTCTCGAATTGACTAATTTGTGCAATTACAAGTCTTGTAGTCCTTCTAGGAACATTGAATATCAGATCAAAGCAAAATATCTCTGAGCCACAAGTTTCCCGAGACAAAAGATCATCATGTAGGCATGTGAAATTCAATGTTCCAAATCCGAAAA
Source organism: Lathyrus tuberosus (assembly GCA_022829125.1). NCBI lineage: Eukaryota > Viridiplantae > Streptophyta > Magnoliopsida > Fabales > Fabaceae > Lathyrus > Lathyrus tuberosus. Next base: position 2,762,005 of record JALAZF010000152.1, on the reverse strand, counting down.
CTCTCATTTTGTTTCAAGGCATTCAAGAGGTGCATTGAGGTGGCATAGACTGAGTCTTTGATCACTGAATGAGTCAAGCCTTATCCCTGCAACAACGGACCATAGGCCTGCTGGACTGACCCAAGTCAATGGCTATGGAAGACTTGGATTCCTTTATGTAACCATTGGCCAAAGACTTGTACCAGTTTCCATTCACTATTCCTTGCAAAACAAACTTGCTCTACTATAAATAGAGCTCAATTGTGATCAATTTGAGTACACCAAAGCACCCAAACTGATGCTTTCCTTAAAATCACTCTCAAAACACCATATTTTCCTTCTATTCCAAGTCACTATCGAATTTTGAAATAGGAAGTAATTCAAACCAAACCAATCATGCCAACACCTCATATACATCATATATGAGTGATCCATGGCCCTGAAACACATCTAGAACATCAGAATCACAAAATCACCATCCATTTGCTCAAGCTTTTGGTCTGTTTGCAGTTGAGGTACCACAACAAGTTATGGGCTGATTCAATCCATTCCAAGCCTTCAAACACATTACTAGAGGTCCATTGGAGCTGTCCAGATCATTACACAACATCTATATCACCTCCAACATAGAATTCGATCACCAGCTGCAAGAGGTAAGCCTGAAGCCTTCAAACTCCATATTACATGCATCATAAATGAATTTTTGAGTTATCATCTTGTTCCTGCATGTATATAGAGTGATAACCCTCAATCAATTGCTATGTATGAATCGTGTATGGAATTTCATAGTGTTCTTGCTGAAACTAGGGTTCTTGAGCTCATCCTCTGATTTCTCACTCTATACTTAATATAAATGCAATTAATCTATATGGTTGTGATCCTTGTTCAAAAACGAGCAAGATTTGTGTTTGAATCGTGCAAAATCATTGAGTAATCAGAGAGAAAAGTGAGAAAATGTAAATCTGGGCAAAACAGGGTCGCGCGTGTTCTTCCCCTTGTTCTTGGCGCCCTTTTTCAAATTTTCAAATATTTGAATTTTTGATATTTTATTTAATTGATTTCAAAAATTAATTTCTCTCTCATTTGTTATCATTTTTTATTGGTTCTTTTTTTAAAAAAGTCACAAAAATGTTCAATTATTTTATTTTACAAATAAATCCAATTTATATTATTTATTTAATATAGTTAGAATTTTTGTAATTAATTTCATTTTATTTGTTTTTAAACATTTTAAAATGAAATTCTCACTTTGATCTTTTCATTCCAAATGAATTTCAAGCTTTCATGTGATTAAACATGATTTTTCAAAGTTTACAAATTTTTTTTGAATATATTTGATATTTTATATCATTTTTTATTTAATTTCCTTTGAAAATTATATCTTTTAAATTCAAAATTAGGGTTTTCTCTAAATTTTGATTTTTCAAACTTCACATAAACACTTTTGGGCCTCTAATAGAGTGTAAGACTCATCCCTTATCATACACAAATTTTTTTGGGCCTCAGTCTTTGTATAAGTCCCGACATAATTTTCAAAAGGACGGTGCGATCATTGTCATTCATCCGGACCTCTCCCTGAGTTATAAGTATCATTCTCTCTTCTTTTAAAACTCTTGGGCCTCTAATAGAGTGTAAGACCCATCCTTTTGTAAATAAACCATTTTTTGGGCCTCAATCATTGTATAAGTCCCGATACGTTTTAAAAATCTCAGCGAGATCGCCATTTTCAAAACAATTTTAATCTGGGCCTCCCTTGTGTTGTAAGTCCCATCTTTATTTTTTTCAAATATTCTTGGGCCTCTAATAGAGTGTAAGACCCAACCCCCCCCCCCCCCCCCCCCCATGTACAAAAATAGCCACTTTCCCTATTGACCTCAAAGTCATAGGTAGCCACTTTCCCTCTTGACCTCAAAGTCATAGAGTCTCATCTTTCCCTTGGCCTCATTAGAGCCACTTACATCACAACTTAGAATTAGGTTACAGTTCTTAAACTCTATGTGAGTCTCAACATCATGAGAATTCACTTACCCTTTTTCAATTTAGACTTAGAGAGCTCTTTAACTCTATATGAGTATCATACTCATTCCCCTTTGGAACTTTGGCCATAGTCAATGGTTCCTCATCTTTAGTGAGGTGAACTACGAATGCTCTGATTCCATTCTCATTAGGATACGTAGGCACGAGATGCGACGTCTTGGAGAGCATACTTAGTGTACATACCCCTAGGTCTTTACCATTAGGTCTTTACCTTTAGCTTTGGTCTTTACCATAGGTCATTACCTTACCCTTAACAGATTCCCTTAGCAAGCGAACATAACATAACACAAATACAAACAAGAGGTTCCTGTAGAGTACTACAGATACTTAGGGTGCTAATACCTTCTCTTAGTATAACCAACCCCCGAACCCCCGATCTCTTAGTTGTGTCTTCACACAGCGTAATTAGGGTTTTCTTTGATCTTTACCCTTTCCTTTGGATAAGTCAAAGCTCGATGGTGAATTTCAAAGATGTGTGATTCAAGTTAATTAATAGCTTGATATCTGATTCTCACCGCAACAAGGATATTATTGGCTGACAATGGAATCCGATTGCTACGAGTACATGAGGAGATGTCACAAGTGTCAGATATACGCAGACAAAATCCATGTACCGCCAATGCATCTCAAAGTTCTTTCTTCTCCATGGCCTTTTTCTATATGGGGAATCGACATGATTGGCATGATTAAACCCAAAGCTTCAAACGGACATCAGTTCATCCTGGTAGCCATTGACTATTTCACCAAGTGGGTCGAAGCAGTGTCATATACCAATGTAACTCAACAAGTAGTGGTCTGATTTATCAAGAACAATCTTATCTGTCGTTATGGCGTTCCGAGTCAGATCATTACGGATAATGGATCTAATCTGAACAACAAGATGATAAAAGAGTTGTGTGTTGAGTTCAAGATCGAACATCATAACTCATCTCCCTACCGGCCTAAGATGAATGGAGCGGTAGAAGCGGATATCAAGAATATCAAGAAGATCATTCAGAAGATGGTTGTAACCTACAAAGATTGGCATGAGATGCTACCTTTCGCCTTTCATGGTTATCGCACATCTGTGCGCACTTCAACAGGGGCAACCCCTTTCTCTCTAGTATATGGCATGGAAGCAATGCTCCTCATAGAAGTAGAGATCCCGTCAATAAGGGTAATGATGGAATCTAAACTAACAGAAGCTTAATGGTGTTAGAGCAGACACGGCGAACTAAACCTGATCGAAGAAAAGAGAATGACGGCTTTATGCCATGGACAATTATATCAACAAAGAATAAAGAAAGCGTTCGACAAAAAGGTCTGACCTCGTGTCTTCATAAAAGGAGACCTCGTGCTTGTAATACCCCAAAATTTCCTCTCCCTCTTTGTCATCATAGCATGGCATTATCATTTATCATATCATATCCACCTCATTAACATTACATTGCATTTAACATATAAAAATGAAGCATAGCATCCTTCTTACCATCAGGGCATGTGATCAGGTGGAAGGTGGACAATCAATGGATCCTTCAGAGCACAAAAGGTTAATCAAGTTGGCTCCAGGCAAGCCAAGAGGTCTCTCATGTCTCATACTATCCCAATTGATCTTCCACAACCTCAAGAAGGTGAGATTCAATAGGAGATTGAAGCATTACATCCTACACTATGCAAGAAGTCAAAAAATTGAAGGAAAATCCTCAAAAGAGATAGCTCATTGATTCAAAATCATCCTCAAGTGGCATTTCTCATCATCCTTTAAGAGGATACACAACATACTCTGAGGAATTTGGATTTGGAAGATGTGCAATTTCCTCCTAACCAGAAGGGGCTGAAATTAGGGTTTACAGTAAAATCAGGTTATCTTTGATGTTTTGGACAAAACTTGATATCATGGTATTCTACATGTCCTTAAGTGTATGTGTATGGAGAATTTCCCCTCAATTGGTTTTGGAGGTGTTTCAATTGGAAGAAAGATCAAAAATCAGGAAATTTGGGGCCAAGTCAAATAATCAGAGGAAAAAGTCAACTCTTGACTTTTTGAGCCCAAAATCATGAAATTCATGTTACATATGTCCAATGTACAAAATTTGGTCAAGAAACTCCAAAGGAATCATGAAAAAATCAAGAGGTGGAAAGTTGCCATTTTTGGAAGAGGAAGGGTTACTAAAAATAGCAAGTTTTGGCCATTTTGCATCAGAGTTTGAACCAAGGCCATTTAAAATTGAAGCACCAAATGAAAATTCCACTCGGCCACAACAAAAGATCTTGTTTTAAGCTTCAAATCCATGTGTGGAACATCTCCATTGGATAAAAATTGAGTGAGATATGATTGATCAAAGTCTGAGCAAAGTAGGTTCAAAACTAGGTCATGACCAAGATTTTCAGGGCACGCGCGCAGTCATTTTAACAAACAGTTGGTGTGCCATATACTCGCCTATTTTTCTCATGGTTAAAGGCCTCAAATGAAAAACTTGTCAACATCAATATTGTTCCTTGCAATGCCCTCTTCAATGTTCATGTTGGGCAAAATTTCATCTGATCAAGTTATGATGGAGAAATAGTGGCCTCAAGTCATGGTAATCATGCTGAAAATCCAGGTGCCAAGATGCCTTGTCAACCAACCAGTTGCCACGCCCTTCTATCAGTTCCAAATGTGGATGTTATAAGTCATTTTGCAACTTATTTCAAGCCTCATTTCAATTCATTTTTCATACCAAACATGTTCTACTATGTGTCCTCTCTCCAATGACCCCAAGAACTCATCAAATCATCCATTAAGTAGGGAGAATTTCATTGGCAAAGTACCATAATTATCACTGATGCAGTAAATGATGTTAGTAGGCTGTGTACACGATTTGGTTCAGTCATCCCACAAACACTTTATGTACTTTATTTCCTCATTTGAACAAACATCCTTATGACCATACTTATGCATATCAGCCATCATACATTGTGAAGGAAGGTTTTCAAAGGAGAAACTTGTGCCATAAGCAATGCCATGACATGCTGCATAACATAACCTCATCATCCCAGCTTCACTCTCATCCTCACCACAACTGTCATAAGCTTAACCTCACCATATCACAGCCATGGATAACTCGCCCTAACTAACTTGGCTCAGTTAGTTAGGGTGGACTCAGCATAACCACTTTAACTCAGTTAACCTCACTCAGTTTAACCGTGGTTAAAGCCTACTATAAAACAAAATCTCACTTCACATTTTCATTCAGCTTCATTTCTCTCATTTTTCACTTCAAAACACTTCAAATTCTCTCTCACATTCTCTCTACTCTCTCTCTGATTTCACACGATTTTCACCATCTTCCATTCATATTTCATCTTCATCCTCATCAAGGTTTCACTTCTGATCAAGAACAAAAGAGAAGAAGTTCAGTTCATCAATGGCAGCTTAGTTCAGTTGAGTTTTCGTTGTGGTTTTCTTCAAGATCTCAAGTTCAGTGGCATTTATTTTGTTCCACTCAAGAGCATAGGAGGATCATCTCTGGTCTTCTGTTACTTTGAAGAACTTCAAATTCAGGTTTCTTCTCCAACCTTCGTTTTTTTGGAATTTCACTTGTTTTCTATTGTTTTGAGCTTCTTAGAAGCTATGTTGAATCCGGCTAGTTGATAGGCCTCTTAGAGGCATAGTTTCAAAAACCTAGGGCATGATTTGATTTCCTCTGTTCTTGCTATGTGTGTGTGTTTTGTGATATTTATGAGCATATTCATGATGTACATAAGCTTAGCTTTCGATTGGTATACATTTTGTGCATTTTGGTGAGGTTTGAAAGTTGCAGACGGTGGGGATTGACCGGAGAATGTGACCGGAGGTCCCTCTCCGGCCGGTGGTCATTATTTTAGGGTTTCTTGCCAGAATGAATGTCAGCCGTATGATGTTGTTGATCCAACGCACGAAAACACGCCAGCACATTAAAATACATGTGCCTCTCACGTGGTTCTTCTGATTTTATTTTTAAACGTGGTGTGGTGTGGTACATGGTAGGGAGTGTGGACCTGCACGCATGTTCTTTGATTTTGGTTACTTTGACTCTTACGTTGACCAGACTTAATCCAATGGTGTGAATTGATTGACTTTTTTGTTGACTGAGTGAGCATGATAGTTAGTGTGTATTGCGCAGACTTGGACCTAATCAGATTGCTACCCACACCCCCATGTTTTCAAGCCCAATTAATTTGAACTGCATAATTGATATGTTCACACCTCCCCTTCCCTTTGCATTTCATTTTATGTTTCTATTTTTTATACACGTTTACTTTTTAATTTTTAAAAATATCAAATAGCATCATAAAATTCCACAAAAATTCATGAGTATCATTAAAACATTTAGGAAATTTTTGATGATTTTATTTTCTGATTTTATGACCTTTTTACCCCTGTTCTATATTTTTCTTTGAATTTCTTTGATGTGCATTCTTAATATGGTACATGATCTTGTTTAATTTTGTTCTTGATCATTAAAAATTGTTTTGATGCTCTTCTTTTTGCATTGAGTCATTATCATCTTGAGGTATGTTAAGTGATTTTTATTTGATTTTTTAGGTCAGTTTTATGGCATGTGTGGTGTTCACTTTTGTGCTATTTTGTATGATATGTCTATGTGACCTAAGTGCATTGTTTGACATCATTTTGACTTGGTTTCTTGCATGCTACTTTGATATGTGATTCATCTATGATTAGTGAACTCCAATACCATGTTTTCATAATTTTCATGAGGCCATTTGATTTTTTCTTGATGCATTTCATTTAAAGCATTATGACATGTTATATCATTGTAATCTTTTGTGCATGTTTGCATGTTTTCTTTTGTACATAATGGCATGATTATTTGCATATTTGGTGAACCATTCACTTGACATTATAGGTCATTGGTACATATTATATGTCATCCTTGCATGTTGACTTTCATTTAAACCTTGTGCACCTTTAACATGTGGTGTTTGTACTTGTGTTTTCTTTTGAACTTCCATTTCAATTCTACCTCTTCTATTAATTCTTAAATGCTTTGATGTGTCATGCATGAATACTTGTGAGATGTTTGTGAATCATTTTTCATTTCATTTCAATTCTGATCCATGGATTACATGTTCCATTTGTGCATATTTCTTCTTTTATCTTTCATCTCTCATTCTTCCTTTTCTTATGATATCATGTTCTAATGTCATGGAGGATGTTTGTTGCCTAGCCACTTGAGTTTGATTGATAATGACCATTTGTTCCCATATGATGTACATTCTGGTTGTGGCTCTAGGATTTGGTTTCTCATTTAATTCTTTTGAGTTTTATGATGCATTACATGTTCTTTTACTTCTTATACTTCTTATACATGTTTACTAACCATGTAGGGGCTTTGGTAAGTTTCAATTGAGTGTGGATAAGGAATCCACATTCAACTTCTATCCTTTCTCTTTTACCATTCCATTTTATGTTTTGTTAAGCACTTATGTGCTTTCTTTTAATAACTCATTACTTTCCCTTTTTGAATTACAATTCATCTTCTACTTTAGAAGTGAATTGTTTAATTCTTTCTTTCTTTAGACTTTAGGTTGAAACCTCACAAACCTTTAGGATCACTCCCTTTAATCTTCAGTTAGGATTGAGTCTTAGTTCACATAGATTTTTACCTTTCTCCTCTCTTGAGTCTTTCTTCTTCTCATCTCAAAGAAAATTCAAAATATCTAATAAAGGTAGGCACTTATTGCATTTAGGCCTTTCATATAAAGAAAAGATTATAAGGGGTCTTCTCTTATAATCTTAGAATGTGTAGCATATGGCCCATCTTGGGTCAATGTGTTACATATTTGATCTTGTATGAGGGACTTAAATGCAATACTTGTTGAAAATACAAATAAAGAAAAACACTTCTTCATTTCATAATCAACAAAAACACTTAATAAACACAAGTATGCTAGTGTGTTTGAACCTTAATAATTGAAACTAAGTGTGGGGGTCTTCTTCATATTTAGTGTACTTTCTTACTCATTCCATCTTGGAATGTGAGAAGGTACACATTCCAAGGACTAAGATTTGGATACACTATCATATGCAAATAAATAACAAAACACTTCTTTCTAAAAGACAAAAACAAACAATAACGTCTTTCCTTCGGGAATTCTTTTCTCACCTCATTCACTCTTAGCGTACGAACGCGCTTCTACTCGTTCTCTTGCAAGATGGTAACGCACTCGGACCAGCGAGCCTGCAACACCTGAGCTAGAACGTAAGCCGTTCTCTAAAAAACATAATCCATCCCTAGTGAGGGGAACTACGTCGCTCTGATTCTCATGCTCCCGATGAGATACGTAGGCAGTGGGGTAGGGCCCATGCGAGCACTTCTTTTATTTTCCCTACATTTGTTTCCCGTTCCTTTTCTTTTCTTTCTCCTTTCTTTCTTTCAGTTCCTTTTCCAGTATCCTTTCTTTACACCCTTTGATCGAGACAAGCAAGCGTGGATCCCATCGGGTACGATGGACGCGTGGGGGTGCTAATACCTTCCCCGCGCGTAACCGACTCCCGAACCCAGTTCTCTTGGTCGTAAGACCATGCTTTTCCTTTCTCTCAGGTTTACGCGGTGTTTCCTTTCCCTCTCTTGGGATAAATACACATTGCTGGTGACTCTGTTCGGTGCCACTTTCGCGTTTGTACTAGGATGAAAATCCCGGGAGCGACAGCTGGCGACTCTGCTGGGGATCGAACCCAGAATCTCTGGTTTCCTTAGCGAGTCCATCCTAGCACTTGTTTGTTTTTCTTTCATTGGGTGTTTACTGTTGTGCTGTATTTACTGTTTTATTGTATGGTTATTTACTGCTTTACTATACATTACTGTATTTACCGCATTTTAGCATTTTCATTTCACATGATATATTATGCTATACTGGACTGTGTTGTTTTCTGTTTGGCGGGATGGGTGTTCTGAGAGATAAGCCCACTACCAAGGCTTGAGTACACACATAGGTATTAGAGTGGATAGTCATGACGCTTGCGTGGTGGTGACCACGTATTGTTGTTCATGAGACCCACAACCAGACGAGGTTCTATCAGGAGCTTTCTGCTACTGCATGTTATGCAGGCCAGTGGTTATTCTCTTGAGGAACTGTCGACTCTGGTGACCATTCCCGAGGACTCAGTTGCGGCACTCCTCCCGAGATGTGATAGTGGCAGACCACATTCCGTGGCAAACCCATTGCACATCCTCGATCCGAGGACCCAATGCTGGGAACTTGCTATAGGACATCCATTTTTGAAAGAGAATCAGCGGAAGCACTCCTCGATTGGCGATAGTACTGTACCCTGAGGGATGAATGTACTATTGCTTCTCGACCTCAGTGCCAAAAGCTGAGGACCTTTTTGTTTTGGAGAATCAGTTGAGGCCTCCTCGATTGATGATGATGCCAAACCAGAAATGGTGAACGTATCATCATTTCTCGACCTGAGAGCCCGGGATACTGAACATCCTAGTACCCACATGTGAGAAGGGCGGGTTGTTTACAGGTTTGCAGGTAACCATGACCTCCTACATACCCGGTTTTCTATCATCATTGCACAAAAAGGAAGTTTCATCCTATTGTATTCAGATGGTTCTTATCTATGGTTCTATATTAGTCTCAGAGCTACACTGAGACCGTTCACAGTTCAGCACAGACACCTGATTACCTGATCACATTGCCCTTTGCATTGCATTATCATATTTTAACATACATGTTTATTCATTTCCAGGTGCATATATTACCCTTGATTCCAGTCATCAGGTCCCTGCAAAGATGAACACTAAAGAGAGGAAGAATATCATCAGCTATAAGTTCCTTACGCCTACTTTGGGCCCTATTGTTATGCTGAAGGGAATGGCGAGTCCTGCAGTACGAGAAGCTTTTGAAGAGAAATATGGGTGGATTTTATCTATGGTCCGTAATGTCAGTGATTATGAAGCCAGAGGTCTCCATACGTTGATGCAGTTCTATGATCCGCCTCTGAGATGTTTTGTATTTCCAGACTATGTGTTGGTTCCTACCTTGGAGGAGTATTCCAACATGTTGGGGATTGCTATCAAGGAGGAGCCCCCTTTCTTTGGATCGGTGAGGGATCTTGACTTTGGGAAGGTGGCTGGTGCTCTTTATTTGAGCAAATCAGAGTTAGACGCCAATGTCTCCAACAAAGGAAAGATTCGTGGTTACAAGCTGGAATATCTGATTAAGAAGGCCCAGAAAGCAGCTAAAGGCGAGAATTGGCTTGTTTTTAATGCTTTGCTAGCCCTTTGTATATACGGCATAGTGTTGTTTCCCAACGAGCCGGATTTCATTGATACGGACGCTATACGAATATTCATGATGAAGAACCCGGTGCCAACACTACTGGGAGATCTTCACTACTCGTTGTACAACCGAAACGAAAAGAAAAGAGGAGGGATAATTCGTTGTTGTGCACCTTTGTTCTATAAGTGGTTTGCAGGCCGTTTACCACAATCAGGGGCTTTTGTGGATTCCAAAGATTCTCTAGAGTGGAAACAGCGTTTAATGGGATTGGTGGCCAAGGACATCGTATGGGTAGATCATGGGCTGATTGGCAAGAATATTATCCACAGCTGTGGTAAGTTCCCTAACGTTCCACTGATAGGAAGAATGGGTGGGATTAACTACAATCCTTCTTTGGCCATTCGACAATTTGGGTATGCCCTGACAGGTCCGCCTATTAAGAGAGATGTGGAGGAGTCCCTCCATTTTCATACATCAGATGGTTGGGAAGCAGCACAGAAAGCTTCTGAAAGCTGGGGTAGCATACTGAGAAAGGGGAAAGTTACTCTAGGAAAGCCTAACAACCGGGTTTATCCAGCATATGAAGAGTGGGTGAAGAAAAGAGTTGAAGATTTTCTCTTGCCTTTTGGTAAGGCACCCCTTTTGTATCCAGAGAATGAGAAAGCAAGAAGCACTGCTACTGTGGAAGAAGTTGACAAGTTGCAAGCCTTGGTGAAAAAGCTCCAAGGAGAGAATTCCGAGTTGAGTAGCCGTCTTCAGAATGCTCTACATGCCAACAAAGAGCTGGAGCGGAAAGCCCAAGATGCTGAACAAATCCTAACTGCAAAAGAAAAAGACTTTGCTGGAAGAGCCCAACATTTCCGGAAGATTAGTAAAGGTGCTGATGATGCTACTCAAGCCCACAAGCAAACCAAACAGGCGTTAGCACAGACCAAAGAAAAGTTAACAAAGTTTCAGCACGCTTGGGACGAAGTTAGGATAGAGAATGCTGAATTACAGGAACAGTTGCAGATTAAGGACGAAGAGCTTGAAAAGGCGCATGAGCAGAGGAGAAAGTATCGGGAAAGCCTCGGTAAGAGTCAAGAACAGCTAGAAGAAGCTAGAGGTGAGCTGAGGAATACCAAGAAAGAGCTTGAAGAAGTCATGATAGAAAGGGAGATACTCAAGACGCAAGCTGGCATAAAGAGACACAAAGGAGTGTGTGATGACGAGGCTCTGATGCTGCATATGGGTTCTTTAACTGAAGCTCTTGAGAAAAGGGATGTCTTGATCAAAGAAATGATTGAAAAGCCGAATCACCAGCGTACCCGTATACTTTTTGAGGAGATCAAATACTCAAGTGATAAGCTGAAGGATGTGGAATTGTCAGACTGATGTTCTTTTCCTTATATTTTGTTGTTAATGGTTACCATCAGGCTTGTTGATGGATCCATTTTTCCTTGTATTGCATTTGCGGTTGAACCTTTCTTAAATGTACTTGAATACTTTGTTGAATGAGTATGAGCAGTTTTATTCAGAATTATTCCTTATCAGATAGCTGCACACAAGCACGTGACCACGACACGTCTCTTTATATCACGATTTCTGGTCTTCAGATTTCTGTGGTTGGATTGGAATCAGGGTATAAAGCACCTCGGAAATGACAAACATGGCATTGCATGGCATTGCATATCATTTTGCATTTTTTGTACTTGCTTTTCAGGTACTCGTTGCAGGGTCTCTAACCTTTATTTGGTTTCAGGCAGTATAGCTGAGAATCATATTCACTGATATTCGACGCGAAGGAATCAAGTAAGAATCATGGATCAAGTGCAAAGTGATTTGGCTGAAATGAGGGCGCGTATGGACCAGTTCATGACCCTCATGACTGGCATGGCGCAAAATCAGGAGAGATTGAGACTTCTGGTCGAGCGTCCAGACAATGGGCCCGAAGGTGATCAGCATGACAATTCACAGGGACATGGCATCCCTCCTCCCGGTGGCAACCCTCCTCCTGGTGGTAATAATCGGGGTAATGGAAATGGTAGGCATGCTGGTGTTACTCTTGAAGATACTCTGGAAGACCAATTTACTCTGCTGGATGCTGATGTGGGTAATCAAGGTGATCGAAGGTATGATGAGTTAGCAGAGAAGATCAGGGCCATAGAATGCAAGAACTCTATGGGTATTGATGTTACCAGCTTGGGGCTGGTCTCAGGAGTCAGAATTCCCCCTAAATTCAAGCCTCCCACTTTTGATAAGTATCACGGCAATGCGTGTCCCCAAACGCATCTTCAAGCTTACTTTGGGAAGATTTCAGCCCATACGGATGACGAGAAGCTATGGATGCACTATTTTCAGGACAGTCTGGCTGGGGCGTCCTTGACCTGGTATATGAAGTTGAATAGAGCTGCTGTGAAGAATTGGAAAGATCTGGCAGAAGCGTTCCTGAAGCAATACCAATATAATATTGACATGGCGCCCAACCGCACTCAATTGCAGGGGTTGTCACAAAATGCCAAGGAGAGTTTCAAAGAATATGCACAGAGGTGGAGGGAAATGGCTGCCCAGGTTCAACCTCCCTTGTCAGACAGAGAAATGGCAGATATGTTCATGGGCACCTTGCAAGGGGCCTATCTTGATAGATTAGCTGCTTGTCCGTCAACTGGATTTGCTGATATTGTGATTGCGGGAGAAAGAATAGAAAGTCTGTTAAAGCTTGGAAAGATCCAGGATGTGAGTGGGGCTGGCTCTTCGGGGACGAAGAAACCGTTTGCTAGTAACCAGAAAAGAAGAGAAGGTGATACGAATGCTGTGTTTAGAGGACGAGGCAGAGGGCGTTCTCAAGCTTATTATCAGGTAGATGCTGTAACAATCCCCACACCGTCTGTTCAGAAACAACAACCCCAACAACAAGTTCAACAGCAACAACCTTTTTTCCAGCAAAGGTCTAGACAGAGGGATCGTAAGATGGATCCTCTCCCTATGACTTATGCCGCGCTGTTGCCCCGGCTACTCGAGTTAAAGTTGGTAGAACTCCGTACTATGAAAGCTCCGGTTGCTGGAAACCTGCCACCTAACTTCGATGCTAATGCTCGTTGTGAGTTCCACTTAGGTGCTCAGGGACACTCCATTGAAAAATGCTGGGCTTTCCATCATAAAGTACAAGATTTGATTGATGCTAAAGCCATCAATTTCTCTCCCGCTCCTAATATTACTCAGCATCCCATGCCTGATCATAGTGCAGCCAATGTATATGCTATTGAAGATGGGAGGAGATTGAATTTGGTGTTAGACGTTCATCAAGTGAAAACTTCTTTGTTGGTTGTAAAAGATCGTTTATTGAAGGGACAGGTGTTCCCGGGCTGTAATCAAGATTGCTCTGAGTGTATGAATCAGGAGAACGGCTGTGATAAGTTGAAGATGGGTTTACAGAATCTGATCGATGAAGGATGTCTACAGTTCGACAGAGTCGTGAAAGACACTGATGAGATATCAACCGTGACCATCTATTACACTCCCGCTGAGATTCAAATGCCGGTCAATGCAGTTCCCGTGGCGAGTGTTGCGCCAGAAAGGCCCAGTCCTGTCACTATCACGGTGCCAGGACCAATTCCGTTCACGTCTACGAAGGCTATCCCATGGCACTATGGGGCAGATGTATATTACGAAGGTAAAAAGCAGGAAGTTGAGTCGTCAGTCAGCCCAAATATTGATAATGTAGGGGGTGTAGGGGGCTTTACAAGGAGTGGAAGGTTGTTCGCTCCCCAAACCTTGAGAAGTGATAAGGAGGTAGAAGCTGCAGCAAAGGCTAAGGGTAAACAGGTGGTTGAAAATGCGCCTACACCTGAAGCAGAGACAAAGATTACTTTTGATAAGGAAATGGAAGAATTTATGAAGATAATCAAGAAAAGCGATTATAAGATTGTGGACCAACTGAATCAGACCCCTTCAAAGATTTCAATCTTGTCACTATTGATGTGCTCTGATGCGCATCGGCAGGCGTTGTTGAAAGTGTTGAAGAGTGCATACGTGCCACAGGAAATTACAGTTAATCAGCTCGAGGGCGTAATCTCCAATGTTAATGTTAGCCATGGCTTGGGCTTTACAAGTAGAGATCTGACTATTGAAGGAAGAAACCACAATAAGGCTTTGCATATCACGATGGAGTGTAAGGGCGCAGTGTTATCTCATGTACTGGTAGACACTGGTTCATCACTCAATGTCTTGCCCAAGAAGGCATTAATGAAGCTGGAAGTTGATGGTTTGATCTTAAGGCCTAGTGAATTGGTGGTCAGAGCATTCGATGGGACCAGACGATCTGTGTTTGGTGAGGTGGAATTGCCCGTACAAATTGGACCACAGGTATTCAAATCCACGTTCCATGTCATGGACATACAACCTGCATATAGCTGCCTATTGGGACGCCCTTGGATTCACGGAGCCGGGGCTGTTACTTCTACTCTACATCAAAAGCTGAAGTATGAGTTTGAAGGGCAGGTTGTGACGGTGTGCGGGGAAGAAGACATCTTTGTGAGTCACCTGTCCACGTTCAAGTACATTGAAATGGATGGGGAAATTCATGAGATGCTGTGCCAATCATTTGAAGCAGTCAATATTGACGATGCACCTGAGTCTTCTTCTGTACCAGTTGGGGCTGGTACCTCCATTTCATCTTACAAACAAGCTGTCGAAGTCGTCAGGGCAGGCAACGCCCAAGGTTGGGGCAGGTTGATAGAGACCCCAATGAAGGAAGACAAATTTGGTATTGGTTATCATCCCTCTACAACTTCAGATGCGGGGAGCAGGGGACCCATTACTTTCAATAGTGGGGGAATTATCTACACGGACCAGTCTTGTGCAGCCACAGAGGATAGTGTTGACAGTAATTGTGACCTGGACAACTGGGTACGCCCTCATGCTCCGGGACAACAAGTGCAAAACTGGTCCGTTGAAGAAGTCATCCGGGTTACTCTTCAGACAGAGTAATTTTTCTTTGTTTTTTCTAACCATAATGCATGTCAAAATCTTGCGCTCTGCCCAAGGCGTATAGATTCATTTGTAGGGCCACCATGGTTGCATTTGCAATGTTTAATCATTAATAAAGGACGTTTTGCAATCAAATTTTGTTCTCTGTCTTTCAGTTTTTATTTTTGCACAAAAAAATAAAATGGCAATGTTTCATTTTCTTTTGTTTTGCTTAAAAATAAATTCTAAAATAAGGCATGAACCCGTTCATGCAGACTTGATCCTCCGGATACCACTGATAACGATTTTGATATGACTATGTATGACTTTGACAATCCGATTTATCAAGCTGAAGAAAGGGATGAGAAAGATTGTGAACTCTCTGAAGAACTGGCCAGATTGTTGAAACAAGAGGAAAGGGTCATCCAGCCTCACCAGGAGACTGTAGAAATCATCAATATTGGTACCAAGGACGCCAAGAAAGAGATCAGGATTGGTGCCAGCTTGCAAGCAGATGTGAAGCAAACTTTGACGGAAATGTTGCGCGAGTATGTTGACATCTTCGCCTGGTCGTATCAAGACATGCCGGGGTTGGATACGGATATTGTCGTGCACAGGCTGCCATTAAGAGAAGAATGTCCGCCAGTCAAGCAGAAACTTCGTCGGACTCACCCCGACATGGCTTTAAAGATTAAGGAGGAAGTCCAGAAGCAGTGGGATGCTGGGTTTCTTGCTGTGACAAAGTATCCTCCATGGGTAGCCAACATCGTGCCAGTACCGAAGAAAGATGGAAAAGTGAGAATGTGTGTGGATTATCGAGATCTTAATAAAGCTAGCCCGAAAGATGATTTTCCACTACCTCATATTGATGTGCTGGTCGATAATACAACTCAGTTTTCAGTGTTCTCTTTTATGGACGGTTTCTCCGGGTACAACCAGATCAAGATGGCACCTGAAGATATGGAGAAGACCACGTTCATTACTCCGTGGGGTACATATTGCTATAAAGTAATGCCTTTTGGGTTGAAAAACGCAGGGGCAACGTACCAGCGGGCAATGGTAACATTGTTTCATGATTTGATTCATAAGGAGATCGAATGTTATGTAGATGATATGATTGCCAAGTCGAGAACAGAAGAGGAACATCTGATTAACCTGAAAAAGCTGTTTGAAAGGTTGAGAAAGTTCCGTCTGAGATTAAATCCAAACAAGTGCACGTTTGGGGTGCGTTCTGGAAAATTGCTGGGTTTCATTGTGAGCGAAAGAGGAATCGAGGTTGATCCTGCCAAGGTGAAAGCAATACAAGAAATGCCTGAACCGAGAACAGAAAAAGAGGTTCGTGGTTTCTTGGGTAGATTGAACTACATTGCAAGGTTCATATCTCACCTAACAGCCACGTGTGAACCAATATTTAAATTGTTAAGGAAAGATCAAACGGTCAGGTGGAATGACGATTGCCAATTGGCATTCGATAAGATAAAAGAATACTTGCAGGAACCTCCAATTCTAATGCCTCCAGTTGAAGGGAGACCGCTGATAATGTATCTGACAGTGCTTGAAGGTTCCATGGGTTGTGTCCTCGGTCAACATGACGAGACAGGTAGGAAGGAACATGATATCTACTACCTGAGCAAAAAGTTCAATGATTGTGAGTTCCGATACTCAATGCTTGAAAAGACATGTTGTGCGCTTGCATGGGCCGCTAAGCGATTGAGGCAATATATGGTTAGGCACACAACCTTGTTGATTTCAAAAATGGATCCTATCAAGTACATTTTCGAGAAACCAGCATTGACAGGCAGAGTTGCACGGTGGCAAATGGTCTTGACAGAGTATGACATTCAGTACACTTTACAAAAGGCCATCAAAGGAAGTATCTTGTCTGACTATCTTGCGCAACAGCCGATTGATGATTACCAACCCATGAAATTTGACTTCCCTGATGAGGACATCATGTTTCTCAAAGCTAAAGACTGCGAGGAACCACTTCCGGAGGAGGGGCCAGACCCTGAATACAAATGGAGTCTGATGTTTGATGGGGCTGTTAATATGAATGGGTGCGGAGTTGGAGCGGTTCTTATCACGCCGGAAGGTGTTCATATGCCTTTCACTTCCCGAATAACTTTCGGATGCACCAATAATGAAGCAGAGTACGAAGCTTGTATAATGGGGATCGAGGAGGCGATTAATCTACGGATTAAGACCCTTGATATATTTGGTGATTCAGCTTTGGTAATCAATCAAGTGAAAGGGAGTTGGTACACGCACCAAGCAAATCTAGTGCCGTATAGAGATTATACAAGGAGATTGCTGACATTTTTCACAACAGTGAAACTGTACCATATTCCTCGAGATGAGAATAGGTTCGCTGATGCCTTGGCCACTTTGTCTTCCATGATCAAAGTGCAAGGATGGAATCATGTACCTAAGATTGAGGTATCCCGCCTTGACAGACCAGCATTTGTGTTTGCGGTCGATGCAGCGTCTGATGACAAGCCATGGTTTTATGACATTAAGTGTTTCTTGAAAAGTCAAGAGTACCCGCCCGGGGCATCGTCCAAAGACAGGAAGACGTTGAGAAGGTTAGCCGGTAGTTTCTTCTTGAACAAAGATGGCGTGCTGTATAAAAGAAATTTTGACACGGTCCTGCTTAGATGTGTGGATAGACATGAAGCAGACTTATTGATGATTGAAGTGCACGAAGGCTCTTTCGGTACCCATGCCGGAGGACATGCAATGGCTAAAAAGTTGTTAAGATCGGGATATTATTGGTTGACTATGGAGTCAGATTGTTGCAAATATGCCCGCAAATGCCATAAATGCCAGATCTATGCAGACAAGGTGCATGTGCCTCCAAATCCGTTGAGTATCATGTCGTCGCCTTGGCCGTTTGCCATGTGGGGCATTGATATGATCTGAAAGATTGAGCCTACAGCTTCCAATGGTCATCGTTTCATCTTGGTGGCAATTGATTACTTCACCAAATGGGTTGAAGCCGCATCCTATGCCAATGTTACAAAACAAGTGGTCGCTCGTTTCTTAAAACGGGATATCATTTGCCGATATGGAGTTCCCGAAAGAATCATTACTGATAATGGTTCTAATTTGAACAATAAGATGATGGCTGAGTTATGCCGGGACTTCAAAATCGAACATCACAATTCTTCTCCGTACCGCCCAAAGATGAATGGCGCGGTCGAAGCGGCCAACAAAAATATCAAGAAGATTGTGCAGAAGATGGTTGTCACGTACAAAGATTGGCATGAGATGTTACCATTTGCTTTGCATGGGTATCGAACGTCGGTACGCACGTCCACTGGGGCAACCCCATTCTCACTTGTATATGGTATGGAGGCAGTGCTACCGGTTGAAGTAGAAATTCCGTCCCTCAGAGTTATGATGGATGTTAAGCTAGATGAAGCTGAATGGGTACGAGCCAGATTTGATCAGCTGAGCCTTATTGAGGAAAGGCGATTGGCGGCTGTATGTCATGGGCAACTATATCAGCGCAGAATGAAGCAGGCATTTGACCAAAAGGTGCGTCCTCGGGTTTACAAAGTCGGAGATGTGGTACTCAAAAGGATCCTTCCTCCCAATACAGATCACAGGGGCAAGTGGACTCCTAACTATGAAGGTCTATTCGTGGTTAAAAAGGTCTTTTCGGGCGGAGCTTTATTGCTTACAACCATGGATGGCGAAGACTTTTCATCCCCTGTCAACTCGGACGTAGTCAAAAAATACTTCGCATGAATAGACCCGCTGGATAATAAGAATAAAAAAATCCAGGCAAAAAAGGGCATCCCGGCGAACCAAAAACAGAATAAGGTTCGGGCAAAAATTAGGGATATAATTGAAAAAAATTTGTACACCCGGTAAGTTGAAAACCCGAAAGGGCAACTTAGGCAAAAAAGGGTATCCTGGTGGATCGAAAACCTGAAAGGGCGGTCCACACAAAAGAGGGATTTAAGCGAATGACTACGGTCTGAGTTATCTGTACCCCATTATCGTTTGAACAACTGACATTCTGAAAGATAGGAATCGGTCTGATCATTCCTCAGAAGGCAAGGTCGGGGAGTTTTGAAGACATACTGGTCATAACAGAATGGAAACTCAGTGGAATTCCGTTTTCACATTGCCATTAGGATAGTTTCTTTTCTCAATTTTCAGCGATCACCTCTTTCCAGGGATTGCTTCCTGATGTAATTGCCTATTCTGGGGCTCTCAGTCAATAAATTGAATTTCAATAAAAAGCTTTCTATTTTTGTTTTATTGCTTTGTTTGCAAAAACGTCCTAATTTTTTATAAAACATTGCATTTGAAAACATGGCAGCCTTGCAATAACATGCGCAGAAAAAACATTTGAAATTACTTCGAATGTTGAATACTCCCGGATGGTGGATTCTAGCCACGCAATATTCGGGGCATGTGGGCATATTCTTTTGTTGCAGGTAGCAGGTGCAGATGATTTTAAGCACAAGACCAGCAATAAATCACCCCACGCAAAAGACTGGGGCAATTATGGGTAAGGAGATCGGCGTTCATCGTTCGGTCAACGATTGTTCATAACGGGTCGATATCAGTGAATTAAGTTCAACTGGGTACCGTTGCATCTTATTAAGTCGATTCTCTCATACAGTACTTCCAACAGCTACAAGCTTTTCTGTGTCGATAACGGTCACAGGTTCCCCAAAAGAGTGGTCTCGTCGACACCGAAACTGATGGTCATTATCCCCAGCGAAGTCACAAGAGTTTGAAGAGGCTAGATCTTCTGTAAAATCCTCTTATGACCTCCTCTTCGGGGACGAATTGTTGTTTTGTCCAAGCATGGGGCATGATTGTTTCCCCAGCATGAAGTGTTGATCATCCCCAGTAGAGTTTGAGGACAGTTGGTCTTCTGTAAAATTCTCTCAAAAGGCATTCCCCAGCACGAGACGTTTTAAAGCAGTTTCCGCCAGCAGAGTTTGTTATAAACTCGTCATCCCTAACGGAATTGTCTAAAGGGAAGCTCGCCTAACATGGGGCATTGTGGTATTTATCCTAAGCTTGACAGTCATATTCTTCAGCAGAATACTGTGGATTTGCTTTGGGTTTCCCCAACAGATCTCTAAGGACTCTTTCCTAGCAAGTTGCAGTGGAATGTTCTAACCAGGATTTGCATATCCCTGGCAGAGTAGCCCTGATACCCAGCAAGATCGTATCTCTGGTCATGGTATCCCCACAGAGGTCAGCATCGCATCTTGTCAGCAACTCCCAGCTGAGTTGTTGTTCTCCCCGCAGAGGTTTATCAGATCGACAGAATCTATTCCTTAACAAGGAGGGTACAGCCTTTCCCCAGCCGGGTCAGAAGGTGGATAACCCCTACAAAGGGTCTTGGATTGGACAGATCCCCAAGCAGAGTTTTTATGACTTCTCTCCCCTAGAAAGACGCCATACAAAGAAATTCTCATCCCCAGCGGAATCGCTGTGACCAGAATTCATTCCCCCAACAGATGAAGTGATTCCTGGCAGATTTATTATTCTTCAAGTCCAATTTATTTTTGGCAAGCTTGACAATTCGAAGCAGACGGATTATTCATTCATTCTCCAGTGGAGAGGTTATCCTTTCAGGAGTCTCCAAAGTCAAATCATTGGTCTTTGTTCCTCAGCAAAGTCGGCAGAGATGTCTGACACGGATGCAGAGTGTAATCCAGTATTGGAATTTTGCGAAAGTCCACCCGTAGTGTGGAAAGCCAGTAGTCGTCTGGCATTGTTAAAAGACGGTGGCAAAAGTCCAACAGTGGATTGGCAAAAGTCCGTCTTCTGGTGGCAAAAGTCCAACAGTGGATTGGCAAAAGTCCGTCTTCGGATGGCAAAAGTCCAACAGTGGATTGGCAAAAGTCCGTCTTCGGGTGGCAAAAGTCCAACAGTGGATTGGCAAAAGTCCGTCTTCGGGTGGCACGAAGCTGCAAAGTCCACCAGTAGTGTGGCAGGCCAGTAGTCGTCTGGAATTGCATAAAAGACATTATTAAAGTCCACCAGTAGCGTGGCAAGCCAGTAGTCGTCTGGCGTCGTTCAAAAGACGTTATCAAAGTCCACCAGTAGTGTGGCAGGCCAGTAGTCGTCTGGAATTGCATAAAAGACATTATTAAAGTCCACCAGTAGCGTGGCAAGCCAGTAGTCGTCTGGCGTCGTTCAAAAGACGTTATCAAAGTCCACCAGTAGCGTGGCAGGCCAGTAGTCGTCTGGAATTGCATAAAAGACATTATCAAAGTCCACCAGTAGTGTGGCAGGCCAGTAGTCGTCTGGAATTGCATAAAAGACATTATTAAAGTCCACCAGTAGCGTGGCAAGCCAGTAGTCGTCTGGCGTCGTTCAAAAGACGTTATCAAAGTCCACCAGTAGTGTGGCAGGCCAGTAGTCGTCTGGAATTGCATAAAAGACATTATTAAAGTCCACCAGTAGCGTGGCAAGCTAGTAGTCGTCTGGCGTCGTTCAAAAGACGTTATCAAAGTCCACCAGTAGTGTGGCAGGCCAGTAGTCGTCTGGAATTGCATAAAAGACATTATTAAAGTCCACCAGCAGCGTGGCAAGCCAGTAGTCGTCTGGCGTCGTTCAAAAGACAGATCTCTCCGACGTTTCATCGAAGATTCAATCCAGCAGTCTCGTTGGGTTTATATCCTTTTTTTTTCTTCATCATCCAGAGCAAATTTTTGGTTATATTTGGTATTCAATCACTATATACCTTGAAAGTCCGAAAGCAATTGCTTTCAGGCATTCAGGTCTACAGCGCTTGAATAGGGGCAGCTGTAATACCCCAAAATTTGCTCTCCCTCTTTGTCATCATAGCATGGCATTATCATTTATCATATCATATCCACCTCATTAACATTACATTGCATTTAACATAGAAAAATGAAGCATAGCATCCTTCTTACCATCAGGGCATGTGATCAGGTGGAAGGTGGACAATCAATGGATCCTTCAGAGCACAAAAGGTTAATCAAGTTGGCTCCAGGCAAGCCAAGAGGTCTCTCATGTCTCATACTATCCCAATTGATCTTCCACAACCTCAAGAAGGTGAGATTCAATAGGAGATTGAAGCATTACATCCTACACTATGCAAGAAGTCAAAAAATTGAAGGAAAATCCTCAAAAGAGATAGCTCATTGATTCAAAATCATCCTCAAGTGGCATTTCTCATCATCCTTTAAGAGGATACACAACATACTCTGAGGAATTTGGATTTGGAAGATGTGCAATTTCCTCCTAACCAGAAGGGGCTGAAATTAGGGTTTACAGTAAAATCAGGTTATCTTTGATGTTTTGGACAAAACTTGATATCATGGTATTCTACATGTCCTTAAGTGTATGTGTATGGAGAATTTCCCCTCAATTGGTTTTGGAGGTGTTTCAATTGGAAGAAAGATCAAAAATCAGGAAATTTGGGGCCAAGTCAAATAATCAGAGGAAAAAGTCAACTCTTGACTTTTTGAGCCCAAAATCATGAAATTCATGTTACATATGTCCAATGTACAAAATTTGGTCAAGAAACTCCAAAGGAATCATGAAAAAATCAAGAGGTGGAAAGTTGCCATTTTTGGAAGAGGAAGGGTTACTAAAAATAGCAAGTTTTGGCCATTTTGCATCAGAGTTTGAACCAAGGCCATTTAAAATTGAAGCACCAAATGAAAATTCCACTCGGCCACAACAAAAGATCTTGTTTTAAGCTTCAAATCCATGTGTGGAACATCTCCATTGGATAAAAATTGAGTGAGATATGATTGATCAAAGTCTGAGCAAAGTAGGTTCAAAACTAGGTCATGACCAAGATTTTCAGGGCACGCGCGCAGTCATTTTAACAAACAGTTGGTGTGCCATATACTCGCCTATTTTTCTCATGGTTAAAGGCCTCAAATGAAAAACTTGTCAACATCAATATTGTTCCTTGCAATGCCCTCTTCAATGTTCATGTTGGGCAAAATTTCATCTGATCAAGTTATGATGGAGAAATAGTGGCCTCAAGTCATGGTAATCATGCTGAAAATCCAGGTGCCAAGATGCCTTGTCAACCAACCAGTTGCCACGCCCTTCTATCAGTTCCAAATGTGGATGTTATAAGTCATTTTGCAACTTATTTCAAGCCTCATTTCAATTCATTTTTCATACCAAACATGTTCTACTATGTGTCCTCTCTCCAATGACCCCAAGAACTCATCAAATCATCCATTAAGTAGGGAGAATTTCATTGGCAAAGTACCATAATTATCACTGATGCAGTAAATGATGTTAGTAGGCTGTGTACACGATTTGGTTCAGTCATCCCACAAACACTTTATGTACTTTATTTCCTCATTTGAACAAACATCCTTATGACCATACTTATGCATATCAGCCATCATACATTGTGAAGGAAGGTTTTCAAAGGAGAAACTTGTGCCATAAGCAATGCCATGACATGCTGCATAACATAACCTCATCATCCCAGCTTCACTCTCATCCTCACCACAACTGTCATAAGCTTAACCTCACCATATCACAGCCATGGATAACTCGCCCTAACTAACTTGGCTCAGTTAGTTAGGGTGGACTCAGCATAACCACTTTAACTCAGTTAACCTCACTCAGTTTAACCGTGGTTAAAGCCTACTATAAAACAAAATCTCACTTCACATTTTCATTCAGCTTCATTTCTCTCATTTTTCACTTCAAAACACTTCAAATTCTCTCTCACATTCTCTCTACTCTCTCTCTGATTTCACACGATTTTCACCATCTTCCATTCATATTTCATCTTCATCCTTATCAAGGTTTCACTTCTGATCAAGAACAAAAGAGAAGAAGTTCAGTTCATCAATGGCAGCTTAGTTCAGTTGAGTTTTCGTTGTGGTTTTCTTCAAGATCTCAAGTTCAGTGGCATTTATTTTGTTCCACTCAAGAGCATAGGAGGATCATCTCTGGTCTTCTGTTACTTTGAAGAACTTCAAATTCAGGTTTCTTCTCCAACCTTCGTTTTTTTGGAATTTCACTTGTTTTCTATTGTTTTGAGCTTCTTAGAAGCTATGTTGAATCTGGCTAGTTGATAGGCCTCTTAGAGGCATAGTTTCAAAAACCTAGGGCATGATTTGATTTCCTCTGTTCTTGCTATGTGTGTGTGTTTTGTGATATTTATGAGCATATTCATGATGTACATAAGCTTAGCTTTCGATTGGTATACATTTTGTGCATTTTGGTGAGGTTTGAAAGTTGCAGACGGTGGGGATTGACCGGAGAAGGTGACCGGAGGTCCCTCTCCGGTCGGTGGTCATTATTTTAGGGTTTCTTGCCAGAATGAATGTCAGCCGTATGATGTTGTTGATCCAACGCACGAAAACACGCCAGCACATTAAAATACATGTGCCTCTCACGTGGTTCTTCTGATTTTATTTTTAAACGTGGTGTGGTGTGGTACATGGTAGGGAGTGTGGACCTGCACGCATGTTCTTTGATTTTGGTTACTTTGACTCTTACGTTGACCAGACTTAATCCAATGGTGTGAATTGATTGACTTTTTTGTTGACTGAGTGAGCATGATAGTTAGTGTGTATTGCGCAGACTTGGACCTAATCAGATTGCTACCCACACCCCCATGTTTTCAAGCCCAATTAATTTGAACTGCATAATTGCTATGTTCACACCTCCCCTTCCCTTTGCATTTCATTTTATGTTTCTATTTTTTATACACGTTTACTTTTTAATTTTTAAAAATATCAAATAGCATCATAAAATTCCACAAAAAATCATGAGTATCATTAAAACATTTAGGAAATTTTTGATGATTTTATTTTCTGATTTTATGACCTTTTTACCCCTGTTCTATATTTTTCTTTGAATTTCTTTGATGTGCATTCTTAATATGGTACATGATCTTGTTTAATTTTGTTCTTGATCATTAAAAATTGTTTTGATGCTCTTCTTTTTGCATTGAGTCATTATCATCTTGAGGTATGTTAAGTGATTTTTATTTGATTTTTTAGGTCAGTTTTATGGCATGTGTGGTGTTCACTTTTGTGCTATTTTGTATGATATGTCTATGTGACCTAAGTGCATTGTTTGACATCATTTTGCCTTGGTTTCTTGCATGCTACTTTGATATGTGATTCATCTCTGATTAGTGAACTCCAATACCATGTTTTCATAATTTTCATGAGGCCATTTGATTTTTGCTTGATGCATTTCATTTAAAGCATTATGACATGTTATATCATTGTAATCTTTTGTGCATGTTTGCATGTTTTCTTTTGTACATAATGGCATGATTATTTGCATATTTGGTGAACCATTCACTTGACATTATAGGTCATTGGTACATATTATATGTCATCCTTGCATGTTGACTTTCATTTAAACCTTGTGCACCTTTAACATGTGGTGTTTGTACTTGTGTTTTCTTTTGAACTTCCATTTCAATTCTACCTCTTCTATTAATTCTTAAATGCTTTGATGTGTCATGCATGAATACTTGTGAGATGTTTGTGAATCATTTTTCATTTCATTTCAATTCTGATCCATGGATTACATGTTCCATTTGTGCATATTTCTTCTTTTATCTTTCATCTCTCATTCTTCCTTTTCTTATGATATCATGTTCTAATGTCATGGAGGATGTTTGTTGCCTAGCCACTTGAGTTTGATTGATAATGACCATTTGTTCCCATATGATGTACATTCTGGTTGTGGCTCTAGGATTTGGTTTCTCATTTAATTCTTTTGAGTTTTATGATGCATTACATGTTCTTTTACTTCTTATACTTCTTATACATGTTTACTAACCATGTAGGGGCTTTGGTAAGTTTCAATTGAGTGTGGATAAGGAATCCACATTCAACTTCTATCCTTTCTCTTTTACCATTCCATTTTATGTTTTGTTAAGCACTTATGTGCTTTCTTTTAATAACTCATTACTTTCCCTTTTTGAATTACAATTCATCTTCTACTTTAGAAGTGAATTGTTTAATTCTTTCTTTCTTTAGACTTTAGGTTGAAACCTCACAAACCTTTAGGATCACTCCCTTTAATCTTCAGTTAGGATTGAGTCTTAGTTCACATAGATTTTTACCTTTCTCCTCTCTTGAGTCTTTCTTCTTCTCATCTCAAAGAAAATTCAAAATATCTAATAAAGGTAGGCACTTATTGCATTTAGGCCTTTCATATAAAGAAAAGATTATAAGGGGTCTTCTCTTATAATCTTAGAATGTGTAGCATATGGCCCATCTTGGGTCAATGTGTTACATATTTGATCTTGTATGAGGGACTTAAATGCAATACTTGTTGAAAATACAAATAAAGAAAAACACTTCTTCATTTCATAATCAACAAAAACACTTAATAAACACAAGTATGCTAGTGTGTTTGAACCTTAATAATTGAAACTAAGTGTGGGGGTCTTCTTCATATTTAGTGTACTTTCTTACTCATTCCATCTTGGAATGTGAGAAGGTACACATTCCAAGGACTAAGATTTGGATACACTATCATATGCAAATAAATAACAAAACACTTCTTTCTAAAAGACAAAAACAAACAATAACGTCTTTCCTTCGGGAATTCTTTTCTCACCTCATTCACTCTTAGCGTACGAACGCGCTTCTACTCGTTCTCTTGCAAGATGGTAACGCACTCGGACCAGCGAGCCTGCAACACCTGAGCTAGAACGTAAGCCGTTCTCTAAAAAACACAATCCATCCCTAGTGAGGGGAACTACGTCGCTCTGATTCTCATGCTCCCGATGAGATACGTAGGCAGTGGGGTAGGGCCCATGCGAGCACTTCTTTTATTTTCCCTACATTTGTTTCCCGTTCCTTTTCTTTTCTTTCTCCTTTCTTTCTTTCAGTTCCTTTTCCAGTATCCTTTCTTTACACCCTTTGATCGAGACAAGCAAGCGTGGATCCCATCGGGTACGATGGACGCGTGGGGGTGCTAATACCTTCCCCGCGCGTAACCGACTCCCGAACCCAGTTCTCTTGGTCGTAAGACCATGCTTTTCCTTTCTCTCAGGTTTACGCGGTGTTTCCTTTCCCTCTCTTGGGATAAATACACATTGCTGGCGACTCTGTTCGGTGCCACTTTCGCGTTTGTACTAGGATGAAAATCCCGGGAGCGACAGTGCTCAAGAAGATACAATCATTTCTCACTGATTCCAGGGGCAAATGGACTCCGAGTTATGATGGCCCTTACGTTGTTAAAAAAGCCTTTTCAGGCGGTGCCTTGAGACTCGCAACCATGGATGGAGAGGAGTTTACCTACTCCGCGAATGTTGATGTAGTCAAGAAATACTTCGCCTAAATAAAAAAGAAAAAAAAGAAAAAAAAACGTCTCGGTGGATTGAAAACCCGAAAGGGCTGTCCAGGAAAAAATTAGAGACATAGGGAAAAATCATCCCGATGGATTGAAAACCTGAAAAGGTAATCCAGGCAAAAGTTAGGGATTCATGGCAAGTAACTACGTCTGACAAGATTAGATCCCCAGCGATAATGCCATCCATCGAAAAGACTTCAAGTCAAGGTCACCTTCGACAGAAGCTCAAAATGTCCAGAATTCAAAGTTGGCAGAAGGATAGTGGTCGTTATGTTTCAATGTAGCCCCTTTTCCCTTAAATTACCATTTTCTAAACTTTGTAATACTCTATGGGATCACGCGCTTGGCTGATTACCATTCTATCAATAAAATTTGAGCCCTAGTGCTTTTGTTTGCAGTTCTCATTTATTTTGTTTTATAGAATGACATTTTTAAACATGATCAACGATTCTTGAAACAAAACAAAAATGAATTTACTTGTCAAATTTTATTTTGCTTTTAAAATAAAGATAGCAATTCCTTTTGATTACTGAACACCAAAAGAGACATCGACGGCTTCTCCGTAAGTGATTAAACCTCAAAATGCAGAATCAAAGTACTCCTTTTTAATCAGTACACCCTGAGTGAAGGATCAACTGTTTCAGATGTAATGTCCCATCTGACACCATCGGTAGATGTGTTACCTCCAAGACCCAATAATTGGTCATTTTCCCCAGTAGGGTCTACCCCTTCTAAACATGAAATGATTACTATCCTGAACCAATGATACTTTTTACACCCCGCAGTGGCCGAGTATCCAGTCGTGTTCATTCACCAGTCTGTATGTCGCGTCTGTTTTGTCATCATAAACATACATACATAATACATGATTGATTCATATTCATACATATGTTTCATTAATATCAATATGGTCATTTTCATCCCCAAGTGATAAGCTTATTCTCTCCGATAAAGTTGTCAGTTCTTTCCTCATCCGGAAATGTATCGTCTGAACAATCTCTCCCCAGTTTATTTCTGGATTGGAGACTGTCCTCGACCACTTTGATAACTTGAACCTCTGAAAGGCAAGAAGACATTCAATAGACACTTTTGGAACATCACTCTTCACCATTGAAGATGATATTTTGCTTTCCCGGATTAAAGAAAATCCCCAGAGAACGCCTCTCCACCAAAAGACTCTTGGCAATATGGCGGTTTCTCCCCAAAAAAATTGTTTTCAAAAAGGTCATCAGCACCTCAAAATTAGATTACATCACATGGCATTTCTCCAAAAAGGTCTCGAAGAAAATTATGATGTAATATCCCCAAGCAAAAAGTGATCTCTCAAGAGACTCGTTTTTCCCCAGTAGGTCGACAAATGGCATCTCCCACAGAGAAGTTTGCACACCTCTGCAGTTCAGACAAATGGGTTTCCCCAGCAAGTTTGACATCAAATTTTTTCCATCAAATGGCGTCTCCCCAGTGTTGCGGTGAGAATCGGATATCAAGCTATTAGTTTAACTTGAATCACAAATCATAATTCACCATCGGTCTTTGATTTATCCAAAGGAAAGGTTAAAGATCGAAAAAAACCTAAGTTAAGAGAATCTAGGTTCGGGGGTTGGTTACGCCTGGGGAAGGTATTAACATCCTAAACATCTGTGGTACTCTACAGGAACCTATTGTTAGTATTTATGTTATCTATTGCTTTCTTGCTAAGGAATTATGCTAAAGGAAAGACCTAGGGGTTAGTTTCTAAGTATGCTCGCCAAGACATCGCATCTCGTGCCTACGTATCTTGACGGGAATGGAATCAGAGCATTCGTAGTTCCCCTCAATGAGGGTGAGGAACTCTTGACTGTGGTCAAGGTTCCAGAGGGAGATAAGCATCAATGGCAAGACGCTTACATGGAGTACTGCGACTCCAAAGTTAAAGTTAAGTTAAAAGGGAGGTTGAGTAAGTGAGTAAGTATCCATGGCAGGAACTTACATGGAGTGCGGCGACTCCGGTCCTAAGGCTAGGATAAAAGAAGTGAAAGTGTTCACGGTGGAACAGTTGCATAGAGCACGGCGGCTCCAAATCCTAAGGTTACGATTAAGCGAAAGATCTAAAAGGTAGGCTAAACTGTGACATGACAGTCAACGGGAGGAAACTTTTCCTTTGGAAATGAATTAGACAGACAAATCAAAGGCCACAAGAGAATAAGTATCAGTAATGGGATTTAATCACTGTCAAAAGTATCAAGAATTAAATTTAAAATTGAACTTCAGAAAAAATAGAAATATAGATGGTCAAGATTAAATTAAGAAATATGATTAAACAAAAAACATAATTAAACCAAAGTTTTAATTAAAACTAAATTAACTAATTCTATGAAAAATTAAGTAAAATCTAATAGAAGACTAAATGATTTAATAAAAAAACTGAATTATAGTTTAAACTAAATTCTAATAATAATAATAAAACTAAGTTCTAAGTTGACTAAAACCCAAGGGGGGTGTGAACATGAAAATTAGGATGGCAAGCAGCAAAATAGATTGGGCCTTACCAAGCCCAAGGCCATGCGAAGAGAATTCTTGAACATATGCATCAGACTCATAACCACAAGACAGAACGCATTCCCTCTTCCTCTCACTCTCAACATCACGCCTCTGCAACTCTCCTTGCCGCGCCGTAACTTCTGCCGGCGACGGCGGTTCAAGACCTCTACATCGAGCTCACCTCCTCCCTTTGAACTCTCAACGATTCGCCCTCGATTTCGATCGATCCTCACAAACGACTCTAAGATTCTAAGCATGAAATTGAACGCAAGCAAGAAGGGAACAGTCTACATTGTAATAATCGAAACAAGAGAAAACCGAGGATACGAAAATCACCTTGGAAGACGACTATGAAGATCTGAGGAATATCGTTCAGGTAAGCTTCGTTCTCCCTTCTTCCGCCCCCAATTCTCTTTTCTACTTCCTGATGCGTACGGATTTCTGTGCGAGAGTTCCCGTGATTCTTCTTCTTTGCAAGTGTGTGTGTGTCCTGAAGCCTGTCCTCCTTCGATTTTCTGTGTATGAATGAGGATGTTTGGTGATGGTTTTGCACTGCTTCCTATCTGCTGGTGTGAGTGTGAATTTTGTGATGTTCTGAATTTTTTTCTTCCCTGCTGTGTGGTTTTTGTTCGTGTGGACGTATGTAAAATTTTGTTGGTGATTTTTCTGTCATGAACTGCTTGTTTTGAACGTGAACAAAGATTTGAGGTGGGTTTTTGGTTCCTGTGAATGGGCTCTGATGGGAGTGTATGCGAAACTTGTGTTGGTGTGGTGATGATTTTTCTCTGTGTGAATGTCTTCAGGTTTGTGCGTGTGACAAGCTGATTTTATAGACTCCAATTCATTTGGAAAGAAACACCCTTGTTATGGCTTTGAAATTGTTTCTGTTTTTGAATTAACATGTCTGAATCGTTTGGGAAAGAAAATGAAAACAGATATTTTAGGCTCTGAACACATGATTTGTGTAATGAATATATTTCCATTTCGATCCAAACATGTCTAAACATATGGCTTAAACTCTCTTTGAATGTCTGATCTTGCTTAGATTGTGTTGGAATGAAGATTTTGTTTCTGTTTTCGGTTTTGATCGCATTTGGAAATCAATGATTTGGTCTGCTCACAGTACTGGTCTTAATTTTGTGAGTTCTATTCTTCTTGCTGCAGGAAACATGGTGATCTTGAAATGAACGTGAAGAGCAGCCCCTCATTTGCACTTAGCTGGTAGTTGGCTCAAGAGTTTGAGCAGCTTCATACACAAAGCCTTGCTCTGTCAACGCTGTACTTGTGTGGGCCCCACATGGACTAGATGGAAACATTCTTGACTTCCTCAGATTCTTGCACGCTACAGCAAGCACCAGCGTGACAAGATTCGTAGCATAACTTAGGTTCAATGATGCATTTGGCATGGTACTTCGTGTGGCAGCTTTGATTGTAATGATGTGGAAAAATTAAACTCACCAAAATATGGATCAAGGATTGATTTCCATGTACTGCTGCAATCCAAACTTTCAAGCATTTTGTTTATTAGCTTAAGGATTCTAAAAACTCTTATTCATTCCTCATGTGACCATATACAAGGATGGACAATTCAATTTTACGTGTAATGTAAGACACAATACAGTGTCCGACTTCTAAGACAAACATAGTATGCATAATCCATGTGGGAACCAAATGTAAGACCTTGTACTATTTGTCCATGTTTAGTATACATCATTGACCAAAGGAACTTTGAATTGTGCTCCACTTTAAACTTGAATTAGGGATTAGAGACTTGAATAAATGGTAACGAAAGCTTGTTTAAACTTGTGATATGAGACCTGTGATGAATTTTGGAATCAATTCAAACTTGTGAACTTTCAAATTTTGAATACTTTAATCTTTGAATCAAGCCTTGATGTACAAAAATCTTTTTTTCTTGAAAAACTACTCTTTATGAAAGATATCTTGGCATGAATCTTGAATTTGAATTTGAATTTGATAATGGGGAAGATGTATAAAATTCAGTTATTGAATGGATCCAATCATAGTTTGAATTTAAACAAAAAAACCAATTTGAACTTTCATGAATTTTAGACTTTGCTTTGAGAAATTCTTGTCTAAATCCGATTCAAAATCCAAACATATAAACTCCAAAGAAACTCAACAAGGATCCGATCATCATGAATGTGACTAAAGTCTCTCTTGAATAGGACTTAATCTTTATTGCCCGTAATGACTTCGGTATACGAACCCTGCTCGAGAAATCCTTTGAAAACGAATATACTGCTTGTAATACAACCCACAACAAAATTCCACCCAGTTCTCAACATCAATGAATAAAACCCTAGCTTTCCTCGAGGGAAGCTTTTGAGGAACCTTGAGGAAAATCAATCTTGTATGGACCATAAGAATGAGGGCATCTCCACTGAGTTCAAACACAACTTGCAAAGACTAGAATCCCAATGCACACACACATACAACCTCCATGACCTTGGAACCTTCCGCAGCAGCCCTAATTTCACAAGTGACACAAACACACAAAAATCTAATAAATTGGTTAGCTATGCATGAATGATTGACCTAGAAATGATGTGATATGTTATACAAATGACGCGAAACGAAACAACAGAATCTCAGGGTCAAAAATTAGGGTATGACAGATGCCCTTATTTAAGTTTCTTCTATCTGGAGATATGGAGATTGAAATCTTCGTCTCGACGAGATAGGAGAGACTTAAATACAAACATGCACAAATTTTTGGCCCTAAGATGCCACAAATGCATATGATATGATATGAAATGAATGCAAGACAGAGATCCTAGAGACATACCCAAAGCAATAA
Source organism: Lathyrus tuberosus (assembly GCA_022829125.1). Taxonomy (NCBI): domain Eukaryota; kingdom Viridiplantae; phylum Streptophyta; class Magnoliopsida; order Fabales; family Fabaceae; genus Lathyrus; species Lathyrus tuberosus. The sequence goes on along the minus strand of JALAZF010000152.1, from coordinate 2,729,136 downwards.
ATGTACGGGTAAAGACTTAGAAGACATATCGAGGAAAACATTAGATGGTAAAAAGGCAATGTCATTCCGGAAAAAACATCAGAATAAACAAAGCGAAATATCTTGAAAAACATCATCCAAGAATGGCATTGGATGAAAAAGACACCAAACATCCAATAATGGCTTTGAATGAAAGGTAACTTCATAATAACTGAGAAGGCATCAGATGAGAATGAGGTAAATAGTGTAATCCAAGAAGGCATTGGACAGAAAGACACCAGACATCCAATAATGGCGTTGAATAAAAGGTATAATCACAATATCTGAGAAGGCATCAAATGAAAGTGAACAAAGACTCGATCAGGAAGAACATCAGAAAGAGGGACCCATCCGAAAAAGCATCAGATGGTAAAGAAACCAGACATCCAATAATGGCTTTGAATGAAAGGTATAATCATAATATCTGAGAAGGCATCAAATGAAAGTGAACAAAGACTCGATCTGGAAGAACATCAGAAAAAAGGACACATCTGGAAGAGCATCAGATGGTTAAAGACCTAGACATCCAATAATGACTTTGAATGAAAGGTATAATCACAATATCTAATAATGGCTTTAGATGAATGTGAACAAAGTGGAAATCCAAGAAAGCATTGGATGCAAAGAAACCAGTCATCCAATAATGGCTTTGAATGAAAGGTATAATCACAATATCTAATAATGGCTTTAGATGAATGTGAACAAAGTGGAGATCCAAGAAAGCATTGGATGCAAAGAAACCAGTCATCCAATAATGGCTTTGAATGAAAGGTATAATCACAATATCTAATAATGGCTTTAGATGAATGTGAACAAAGTAGAGATCCAAGAAAGCATTGGACAAAAGGAACCACAATATCCAAGAAAGCATTGGATAGACGCGACAAAACCTGTTTGGTAGGTGCCAAGTGAGTTGGACTTTGACCACAAGGTGAGACTTATGGAGAATGCAAATGAGGATGAAACACTCATGCTATGCATATGGTATATGAATTATGCTATGATATATGATCAAATGCAAATGCAGATGCAGAGATCAACGACAAGGCTCGACTCTTTTGTGGAGAAGACAAGACTGGAAGACTGATTCCTCAACACGGATATCACTGTCATTCTACTTAGGGACTACAGATGCTACTGAACACAATCTCTGCCACACTAGTAAACTGTATCCAAGTCCAAGGTTGAAGCTAAAAGGTTGACTCTACTAGGGGAGTTTTATATCTGCCTTGTACAAAGCCCAAGATTGAGGCTGAAAATATTTGACTCTTCCGGGGAAAGTTTTGTCTGTCTTGTACAAAGCCCAAGATTGAAGCTAAAAGAATTGACTCCACTGGGGAGAGGTTTTATATGTCTTGTACAAAGCCCAAGATTGAGGCTAAAAGGTTGATTAACTTAGCTGGAGAATATGATTTGTCTTGTACAAAGCCCAATGTTGAGGCTAACTTTGCTGAGGAAAAATTATTATATAAAGCCTAAAAGGAGGCTGGTTGAGGAATTCCTTATATGAAGCCTAAAAGGAGGCTGGCTTCTGCTGAGGATTATTGAGATCCAGATACATGTCCAAATTGGGGTATCAACTCTTGCTGAGGATTGAAGAAGAGTTTAAAATACCAGATGCCCTGAGGTTCTGATTCTATTAAGGTTATATTGATGATAAAAGTTTCAACTTTGAGTATGAAAACCTATGGAGGTTTCAAACTCTGCTGGAGATTGATGAAGTGATCAGGGTTTTTCCTGTGCTTTTAGGAAACTTGAGGGTTTATTAGAGATCCAAGAGGAGATGAGACTTTCCAAGTCTACTGGTATGAAGAGGTTGACTCTTAACTGGAGGATGGTCTTTGTATGATGCCCAAGAGGAGGCTGGTGTTTTAAGGGATGAGAATCAACCCTAGAATGGCCTGATGTTTTGGAATTCTGACTTTCTGGAGGATTGAACTAGTAGAGATGACTAAGTTCTGTCCTATACCTGTAGGAGGTCTTTGGGGTCCTTGTATTAAGCCCAAGAGGAGGCTGGGAACTTCTAAGAAGCCTGAGGGTCCTTGTACAAAGCCCAAGAGGAGGTTGGGGATGCTTTTAGGAAGCTCGTGGGTCCAAACCTGAGAAAAGTTCAAGAAAGGTTTCACCGGGAATAATCTTTTCCTTACTGAACAGTTCTAGGGTTTGAAGAAATTCAAAAGAGGTTTCACCAGGAATTAGTCCTCTTTGGGGAAATGAATTTCTTGTAGACACATTTCTAAGTTGTGACAGTCTTGAGAAAAGTTTCACCGGGAATAATTCCTTTCTCTGTTCCATATTGTATAAGCCCAAGAGGAGGCAAGACTGTATCTGGAATTTCCTATGGGGAACTAGTTTTGACTGTATTAAAAGAGTAACCACCGGTTTGGTCTAGACCTATACCTAATTGCTGGGGAAAACTCTAAGCTGGTATATACAAGCATATATATATATATATATACAGATGAAATATATAAACAAGTATGTGTTGAAAAGATAGTGGAACTTACAGTTGAGCAAGCCCAAGCATAGCAACTACAGCTATATGGTTAGTTATTCAAGAAATTGAAGAAAGTTTTGACAAAACTTAGAATTTGAATCTAAATCAAAATAAAAGTTATTGTAAAAGAAAATTTGGGGCTTATACTCAAGGAGAGGCACAAATGACTTCTTTTGAAAAGGCGATGATCGCGTCGTAGTTTTGAAAATCACAGAGGGACTTATACAATGACTGATGCCCAAATTATTGTATTTACAAGAAGGATGGGTCTTACACTCTATTAGAGGCCCAACAGTGATTGAGAAGAATTAATATGGGGCTTACATAACAAGGGAAGGCCCAGATGAAAATTGTTTTGAAAATGGCGATCGTGCCGAGATTTTTAAAATCGTATCGGGACTTATACAATGGCTGAGGCCCAAATCAAATATTTACAAAGGGATGGGACTTACACTCTACCAAGAGGCCCAAAAGTGTTTCAAGTGAAGTTTGAAAAATTAAAATTGAGGGAAACTCTAATTTTAATTAATATAATATTATTTTCAAAGGAAATTAAATATAAAATATCAAATATATTTAAAAACAAGTGGTAAGATTTGAAAAATATTTTGGAAAATCATGTTTAATCACATGAAGGCTGCAATTCAATTGGTTTTGAAAGATCAAGGTGGAAATTTCATTTTTTAAATGTTTGAAAACAAATAAAATGAAATTAATTACAAAAATTCAAACTATATTAAATAAATAATATAAATTCAATTTTTTGTGGAATTAAATATTTCAACATTTTTATGAATTTTTAAAAAAAGAACCAATAAAAAATAATTAAAATTGAGAGAGAAATTAATTTTGAGATTAATTAAGAAAATCATGAAAAATATGAAAAAAAATGGCAAAATGAGAGGGAAATAAAAATGGTCTGGGTGGGTGTTGAATCCACGCCCTCCAAACACACATGCGCGCTACCACTGGGGTGGTGATACATCTGTGTATCAAAACCACCTCATAAACATATATGGGTGGCCTAAATTCCAGGTCAGGCCAAGGCAAAAACTAAGTTTTGAGTGATTTGCAAGAAGGATCATATCTCCCTCATTTCTCCATGAAACTGGACAAATTTTAGATGGATCCCACCTAGAATTTCATGAGGAATCCAATGGTGGTCTTAGAATTTTCTAAAGATGCTTCTATTTTAAAACCCGATAGTGGTTTCAAAATAGGCCAAGATTTGCAAGTTTTATGCTATCTCATCATACAAGCAACAATAGCATGGTAAATTGGTTCAAACACAACACATATGATATATATGACATGTTCATGATCAATGGACATCAAATCAATGCATATTTTAAAGAGTTTAAGTTGTTATGCAGTTACCTCTTGAAGCTCATTGTGCTAACTGTCAAGATGCTTATGCCAGAAGTAATCCAATGCTTTAGACACTCTTGATTGATCCCTTAGAAGCTTTTAGGATGATCAAAACCAGCTGGAAACCTCAGGAACAAGAATTGGCTCTTTCTTGCAAAAGTGGCAAAAGTGACCAAAATGGTAACTCACTCAAATGGTGTTACAGTTGAGGGAAACCTGTTGGGACAATTTGAGGATGATATATGGAGAGTATTTGAAGGATTAGCTGGTCTTGAAAGTGATTGGATCAAGACATGGCTTGAAAAATGCAGAAAAGTCAAAATTTGAGGTTTTGGAGGTTGACTTTCTGATTTTGATGTTGTACAATGAGGATGAAGGTTTGAACACCTCCAATGGATGATTTATGATGTCTTTGGATGGTTATCTGAGTGGTTTTTGCTCTGGTTTCAAGAATTCCCAAATTGCTCCAAAGTGATTTGAAATTGAAGTAAGAGAGGGAGAGTGAGAAAACAAGGCTTTGGTATTGTTTTGGTGTGGTTTGAAACATCAGAAATGACCTCTATTTATAGTAGAGGAGTTTTGTTTTTGAAGGAATAGTGAATGGCAACTGGTTCACTCTATTATCCAATGGATATGCCCATGTATCACTTTCTTAAATGCCAAGGTACCAAGTCTTCACTTGGCCATTGACTTGAGCTGGTCTTGGTAGCTCTAGGTCTTCTGATTTTTGCAACAACCTTGACTCAATTGTGCTAATATATTCAGGTTCATGACAACTCTAAGTTACACATCAATTCCAAATGACAAAGTTGAAGTTTTTGGAATTGAAACTTGAATGATCACATGCCAAAGGATAGGATCCTTGACTCAATGGTCCAAGCTTGAAATTATCAAGTGAGTCATCAAGATTCCCTCTGATCTTGGAAGAGGACAAAGCTTGCAATATGACAGAATTTGAAATGGAAATCGTGTGGCACAAGAAATGCACCAAATCTGCCTTGAAACCCAGTTTGAGCAAGGCATGTTTTGAGATCCATAACTCCTTGATCAAGTTGAATTAATGAGAGTTCTTGTACTCTTTGGAAAGCTCTCATGACATACTTTAACTTTGATGTCCACCAATGGACCTGGTTTAGCTTGGATCATGATGAAAAATGGTCTAAAAGTTGGTGAAAAACCAAGACAGATTCTGCCTAAAAAATTTCTAAGTGTTGGAAAAAGTGGTCATTTTCATGTTTTTGTGATTTTGATCACTCTATAACTTAAAATCCATGAGGATTTGGAATCTCTTGTAGTTGACACTTTTGAAGTATGTCATATGAACTTTCATTTGAGCTTTGAATGGAAGAAAAAGGCCTTAGGGTTTGGGAGTTATGACCTTGCAAAGTGGGTACCAAATCCATTTTGTTCCATAACTTAGAAAAATTTAAGTTTCCTATGGTTGCCCCTTTTGCAAGAAACCTCACTTTTATTGATTTTTTTTATGGATGATGATAAAAACCATACATTAACGTTCTTTTTGACTTAGGGGAGCCACATTTGTGAAAAAATTCAAAAAGTCAAACTTGATTTAGGGCACAATTGACTTTTTGTCAGATGAATTCCAAACTGTGTGATCCTCTAATGGATGGATTCCATAGGTGTTTTAGGGTGTCTTGAATCATGTCCCAAGGTTTGGGAGCATGTCTTGGTCCAAAGTCAAAGGTACAGTTGACTTTTTCTTCAAAACCCTAATTGTGGTCTAGATGAAATTGAAACTTGTGAATCAAGCTTCTTGGATCAATACATTGTTGTAAATGGATCAATGTGGTGTATTTGAGGCCCTCAAATCATGTCTTGAGGTCTTGGTTCATGTCTTGTCTCAAAAGTCAACTTAGGGGTGAATTAGGTCAAGAAACCCTAATTCCTTATTTTTGATGAATGCTTCCCCTGAGGCTATTCTGACTTAATGATTGGATCCATGAGGTCCCTTGGAGCATTTTGGATCATGTTTTAAAGTATTGGCTCATGCCCAGATGAAAATTTCCATCTGGAGGCCTTGGTCGACCAAAATCCCTAATTTGGTGACACTGGCGATCTTGAGGCTTGATCCACTTGGAATGTTGCAACCTTGTGCTTGATCCTTGATGTGGAAGACCTCTTGATCCTTTATGGGTGTTTGAGAGGTTAGAAAAGTTGAAGATCATGTCATTTCTTGATTGATACTTTGTCTAAGTGCTCTGGGAGGGCTCAAAACCCTGATTCTTGATTGTAGTGAAAGCTCAACAATCTTTGAGGAGATTGATGAGGCATGAAGGTACATCCATATTATGGTAATGATTTGCACAATGATGGGAAATCTTGTGGTCAAAATTTGGGGTATGACAAAACGACACTTTTTCAAAACTTGCATGAGCATTGCATTAAGATTACCATTTGTGAATTTACAACTTTAACTGCAAATTCGTGCTTGACATCAAAGCAACTCCAACAATAGGCAATCGAAGAGGAACTTGAACTTTCTGTGATGTTAACCTGAATCAAGGATACCTCAAAACCCTCAATCTGGGGCAAATCCTTTAACAGCTTAATCAGGGGTAAGTCATCTTAAAATCACATCAAAGCTCAGCTTCCAAAGATCAGATAACTTCAGAACTGGTTAATCAGGGGTAGACCATTACCATGTTCAGACTGGGGCAAAACCGGTGGCAGAGGGCAAATCCTCTCCGTATCTTTCAATTTGATCAAGCAGATCTTTCCAGACACTAGCAATCATCGAGTTCAGAGGAAGAGGATAATCTTCATGAATAGATCACGTCGCTATGCTCATTTTCATGCCATCATGACCATCAAGAACAAGGTTGTGGTTCTCTCAGAACAAACCCACGACTTACTATCAAGTGGTCAAACTCGAGGCTTCAAGAGCATCTTTGTCTCCTTCAATCATGGCGTCTTCAACGGACTGAGTGTCGAGGAAATCAATCCCTCCCACCACCCAAAGTCCAATCCGCATTGGCAACTACCAAAAGTCCACCATGCTGGCACCTTTGCAAAACATATACAATCACTCGTCCGCAATCATACGCATCATACGCATCATATGCATCGCATTCAACATCATAAGCATCACATACACCATATGCATACAAAAACCAAACTATACTTCCCCAGCACTTGCACCTCCGTGCGTCAGCATTTGCATTGCATTTCCATTCGATATGGGATGTCATTACAAAATTAAGCATTCATACATGCATAAGTCTAGATCCAGTCAGGGGCATCTTCAGGAAATCCGTGGGAGTTCCTCACAAAGTTGTTTCAACCTTTTGTTGATCAAGACAAGATTTCAAGGCGATCTTCAGCCCAGCCAGGGGTATTTTCTTCAAGATCATGGGTGTTCCTCATGGAATTGTCTCCTCAACCTTTTGTTGATGAAGATATGATCTCCAAGCAAGTCAGTGGGTGTTCTTCATTGAGTTGCTTCCTCAACCTTTTGTTGATGAAGTTGTCATCCCCAGCTCAACCAGTAGCATTTCTTCGAGTCAGTGGGCGTTCCTCATTGAATTGGTTCTTGTGAGGGCTAAGTGCTTTCCATCTAGTTTTGTTATAATGATGTCAACAAGTAAACAAGTAGGATAGTCTCTAGTTTTTAATTTGGACGGTATCACTTCGTTGTCGGTCACATTGCATTTAACCATTGATTTTCATGTGTTTAAACACATAGGAAGAGGTCTATACAATTTCTACATGTGCATGATCGTGGTATAAATGTTTGGTATGCATGAATCGAGTCTTAGTTGGTCAAAATGTGCAGAAAAATGCATTTCTGAGTTTTTGCAGGTCTTGAGTCGACCTAAGCTAAGCATGAGTCAACTCATGCAGCTTTGACAATGTTTTGTGAAACAACCGGGTTAGCGCACGCTGACCTCCCTGATGCATGTGGTCGACGCATGCTTCTGGGTTTTTGAATTTCTGCATATTCAGCATCTTTGCGTCGACGCAAGGTGATGAGCGATCGATGCATGGTCGTTTATTTTGCATAGATACCTCCACGGGTTAGCTCCCGCCGACCCTCATTTAGGGAGCGGTCGACCCTTCGCTGGTCTGGACTATTTTTCTGCATTCTGTTTTTTCTGTTTTTGCTGTTATTTCATTTCAGTTGGTTATTCTTGCATTATATATATTGGATTCATCTCATTTTACAATACAACAAGAAACGTGAAAATATATACTAATCTTTATCATCATCTTCATCTTTAACCTTGTGCCCTCTAACAATTACACATAATAATTCTTGTTAGTGTCGTGCATCGTGTGAAGTGATAACGTTCAGATTTAGGTATTGTATCCTTGGTTCTGAGTTGAGAATTAGTAGGTGTTTCTTGAATAAAACCTCTGGTTTTGTCCTCCAAGAATCCGGGTAATTTTGGGGTTTTTTGCACAAATCATTTCGTTCTACAAGGATTCAGCCGTTCGAAGGTAACCGAAGAACAGGGTGTTCGTTCGGTTTAGTAGCCACAGTCGGAGGATCGTAGAAGAAAGATTTAGGATCGAATTGTGGAAGATCAAAATCGACCGAGTGAAGGTGACTGAAGAACGGTGGGTTCTTGCAGTCTAGTAGCGTGAGACGGTGATTTGTTCAACCAGATTCGAGGCACTTGATTCATCTTGAATCAAGGGGAGAAAAGACTCTTCATCAACAATCAAAGACGTTTGAGGGGTTGGATGTTCATTATTTTTCTCTTGTATAAACAATTTGCAAACGACAATTTATATATATCTCAATTCCATTTGTGGAATCGGGGGCAGAGGTACCCATAGCGAGGATGATTGGGGAACTGCCTAATCAAATCGTGTTTGTCATCCCTTTTCCTACTCTTTTACGTTTCGATATTATTCGAATTTGTGAAGTATCAATTGATCGAAATTTCTGAGATAGTGTAATTTAGAGCTGAGAAATTATTTTGTAAAATTGATACAATCCCTTGGATTGTATTTAGAATCAGCTTTACATTCACATTATTTGGAAATCTACACTTAGTGTGTTTGCGCACACCTAGTGTTCGATAATTTGATTAAACGCAAAATCGAACGCATTTGCAATTAATTTTTGTCGACCTATCTCGTTGGTAATTGGATTAACATCAAGCAAACAAAACTTGGTTGATTGCGTTTAGTTTTTGTTGATTAATCTGAATTTTTCTCATCTGTTATTTCATTCCTAATATTGTCGTGCATATCTGATCCTTTTAGTAGAGGTTCGTTGTAGACGTGTGATTCAGTGGTTGCTTCCGTCAAATTTTTTAAAACCAATTTTTGGTAACCATTTGCGTGTATAAAATTGTGGGATCTATTCAACCCCTCTTTCTAGATCCTAGCCATCGTTTAACAGTTCTCTTCAACCTTTTGTTAATGGATATGTTATCCTTAGACCAGTCATGGTTTTTCTCCGAGCAAAATTCAACCTTTCTCTTGGGCGTTCCCCAGTGAATTAGTTTCTTGTCAACCATTTTTTGATAAGGATGAGGTTCCTCAGTGACTTCGGTGCTTCAACCTTTTGTTGGCATCTCCAAATAAGCCTCACTCACCACATCCCCAACAAACTTGACCTTTTTTCGATTGCTTTACTATCATCCTTTTGGTGATAGCCAAATCCAACTAATTTAACCTGGCCTTCATCCTTTTGGTGTTGACAATTATCAAAATCAAAAACTTACTATCATCCTTTTGGTGGTAGCCATTCATGTCATTTCAATTTAACTTCATCCTTTTGGTGTTGGTAGTTCTCAAAATTGGGAAGTTCCTATCATCCTTTTGGTGGTAGCAACTTGTGTTGTTTGATCTTACCGTCATCCTTTTGGTGTCGGCGATTCGTAAACCTTTGGTCTGTGTATCATCCTTTTGGTGAATGACAACCTCTAATATTATTGTGTGCTTACTATTATCCTTTTGGTAGTGGTAAGTTGTGACCTCACTTTCATCCTTTTGGTGAAGGGTCATATTGTTTGTGTTTTCTATCATCCTTTTGGTGACAGATTCGTCATCCTTTTGGTGTTGGAGGTGTGTTCACTATCATCCTTTTGGTGATAGGTCTGTCATCCTTTTGGTGTTAGATATCGGAGTTGTGTGTGTTCTCTATCATCCTTTTGGTGATAGATCTGTCATCCTTTTGGTGTCAGAGCCGTGTGAGTTCACTATCATCCTTTTGGTGATATGTGTAGCTCAGTTTTTGTGATGCGACCACTACTGCATTTAGTGCTACTTTCTGATTTCTATATTTATCCTATGAAGCTTAAAAGGAAGGGAAAGATATCTCAAACTAACTCTGCGTGCAAATGTTTTCCTTAACAAATGCGAAGAGATCAGGGATCGGGGGTTGGTTATACAAAGGGAAGCTGTTAACACCTAGAGTATCTATAGTAATCTATAGGAACCATCATTTACATATATTTCTACTGTTGTATTGCTTGGTTGCTTAAATCCATTTGTTGTTGAATAGGGAAAGTTTCTCCTTTGAGGAGATGTTTTGTTGTTTTTGGGTTTTCTATTGTTTTTGGGAAGGTACTTGACCTAAGGTTTTTGATTAGTGTGCTCGCTAAGATTTTGTAATCTTATGCCTACGTATTCCCGTAAAGAGATCTGGGGAAATCAGAGCGTTCGTAGTTCCTCCTATTCTATGGGAGGAAATTGTTTGGTGTCTTGTTCAAAGCCCAAGATTGAAGCTAAAAGAGTATTTGTGTCTTGTTCAAAGCCCAAGATTGAAGCTAAAAAAGTATTTGTGTCTTGTTCAAAGCCCAAGATTGAAGCTAAAAGAGGTATTTGTGTCTTGTTCAAAGCCCAAGATTGAAGCTAAAAGGGTATTGAGAGAGAGAATTTGTCATCTCTAAAAGGAGATATCTCACCTATTCATCACAAACATTAAAGAATTGATTTATAAGGGAAGGTGCTTTAACTGGGATGTGTGGAATCTAGCAATGCCACATCTTTCTTTATAAGTCTTTGCATGCTAAGAGAGGGACATTTACTTGGATGTGTAGAATCCATAGGTTTGCCACTTACATCACTTAGATGAAAGAGAACTTTAGCCATGATAAAGGAGGGACTCCAACTTGGATTTTGAATCAACAAGTGTGCCACTTACATCAATTATCTGGAAAGGGTTTTAATTGTTTGTTTTGAAAAGTGATGTATAGATGAAATATCCTCCTACAGAGAGGACTCATGGTCTCATCTATGGGGATGATGGGTTTTGTGCCTTGATCAAAGCCTAATGTTGAAGCTAAAAAAGTTATAAACTGGATCAACTGGGGGAGTAATATATATGTCTTGTACAAAGCCCAAGATTGAGGCAGACTGGGAAAATAATTATATGAAGCCTAAGAGGAGGCTGGCTCTTGCTGAAGATTTATTCAAATACAGGAGAAGGTCTAAACTATTTTGAGGAATCAAAAGGGAAACTAACTCTTGCTGGAGATTAGGAAAGAGTTGAACTATTAAATTCCCCAAGGGTTTTAATTCTTTTGGGGATTTTTTGTTGGTAACATGGTTCTGGATGGGGATTTTAAAGTGAAAGCCAAACCTTGTTGAGGATTCAAAGAGACTTAAAAGGATGAGTTTGAATGCCTTAGAGGTTTTGACTCTCCTGGGGACTGGTGTACTGATAAAGATGACTAGGATCTATCCTATGCTTTTAGGAAGCCTGAGGGTCCTTGTATGAAGCCCAATAGGAGGCTGAGGATGCTTCTAGGAAGCCTATGGGTCCTTGTATGAAGCCCAAGAGGAGGCTAACTGTTGAGACTTTCCAAGTCTAGGAAGAGTTCAAGAAAGGTTTCACCGGGAAATAATCCTTTTTTTTTCTAAACTGTTCCAAGGTTAAAGGGATTAAAGAAGAGGTTTCACCGGGAAATAATCCTCTCTTTATTGAATTGTTTCAAGGTTGAATAAATTGAACAAAGCCCAAGAGGAGGCTGACTATATTCCTTTGAACAGGGGGGAACTAGTTGTTTGAACTAAGTTATATTGATTGAGAGGATCCTATTGTTTAAACTAGTCTAAACTGAGGATGATTTACATGTTAAGAGAAACTTAACTAGATATGCACAAGTATATATACAGACATATGAACAACTATATAAACAAGTATGATTTGAAATGAGAAAGGTGGTGGGTCTTATTCTCTGGATAGAGGCCCAAGTGTATTGTGATTGATTAGACGCCTTCTTCAAGATTGAATTAGTGTTTTGAAGAAATTGAAGAAAGTTTTGAATTTGAAGATGACTTGATCTTAAGTAAGAGAGAAACAAAGGTGTTGGGTCTTACACTCTAAGGTATTGCAACCCAAAATAAGATGAGAACCAAGAAGAGAATGAATATGTCCTAGGTTCACAACTTTCTTTTGAAGAATGGATGCGGACAATAGTTACTCATAGTTGGGAGCAGAATTCTTCAAATCACATAGCCATCTCGTACGTGCAGGAATCTTTGTATAATCTTCAGCTACAAAATAGTGGAGCACCAGCAGAAGCCTTTCAATGCATGAATCTTGAGGCGTTCCAGTCACACATTACGTGGCCTGGGGACAGACCAACCTTCCCGGAGGGACCAGCTGCAACCAATGTAAAAAATCAGCAACAAAGTGAATCAGAATCTGGAGAAGAACAAGGAGAAGATGGGGAGCAAGGTGAAGAGGAACAAGGTGACAACAATGATGACATGGAGGATGAGTGATTCAAAGAAGATAGTTGAAAAGCTCGCCAAAAACCTGAGTGAAATTTAAAAGCTTTTAGTTTATTTATCTTAATTAGTACATTTAACTTATGCCTTTGAATTTTGTATGCTAAAGTACTTCGTCTTGCAACTTTTGGTAACGGTATGTTTTTCTTTTGGAAACTTGACGGTATTTTTTTTACCGTAGTTATCTTATGGATAATTTTGTGGGAATATTTTGTGGTTTCAAATTGTCTGTCTTCATCATGAGTATAAGTTACTCAAAGAAGCAATAAAAGTCTGAATCAATTCATTTGAAACTCAACAACTGAACTTTAGTGGTGATGATAAAATCAGACGAAGTTCAAGGCAAGGTACATGTTTATATGCTTTGTAGAATGTTAGCATGATTCTGAATTTTGTGGTTCTTACAAAATCATGTCATGCCTCATTTTGCAAAAACATAAACTTTTGCTTGAATCATGTAGCCAAAACTAGAAATGTGAGAAAGAATTCCATTGTGCACTTAAATACTTTAAATGATCGATAATCCTTGTTTTAACTCGGTCAATTCATGTTTAATCTAGCAATTTTTCTTTGAAATTCTTGAGGAGCATAAAAAGGATCAAGGCAATTCTTTGTGTTTGAGCAAAACCACTTAGCCAAAAAAGCCTCATCATACCTTGTGAGTGAGTGAGTATTTGCAAACCCTTTTTGAGCCTTGTAAAGCCATGAATGGATCAATTTTTTAAAACAACAAATCGCTAAGTAAATCACTTGGTGAGATTGTTGTATGTCATTCAAAAATAACAAACAAATTCATCATTGATCCATTCTATTTTCTTTGAAAAACCCAGAACCAACATATGATAAAATCACCAAGAATGAAGAGTTGAATTGAACCAAAGGTGAGAATCAAGCAAGTTGGGGTGAGAATGTTAATTTGAACAAAGAAATGAAAAGATACAACCAAGAAAGAAAAGAGAAGAAATTGGAAGCAGGGGAAAAGAATAAAAAAAATAAAAGGATGAAAAAGAATTGAGGAGTGTAAAAGAGAAGGAACACAAAGAAATAAAGGAACAAATAGTTTTCTTTGAAATACTCTTCATTAACTTGGACTAAACTTTTGAGTCAATAGCCTTAGGAAACATCATGCCCTTGCAAAACTAGCCAAGATACAACCATAGCAAGCCCTAAGTGATTTATGCTATTAAGAAAATTTTAAAACATAAAATTGCTCAGATAAATATATGAATTGATCAGGATTTTGACAGGATTATTGAGTGAGAGTCCATTCACCACATATGATTGAAAGTCTCAAAATCCTCATCCCTTTTATGAAGAAGTATGATAAGATGATTTAGTAATTAATGTCAATTCTTTTTTAGGACATGAGCTGATTTTGAAGAAAAAAAACTTGACTTGTGCATGATGAGTAGTCATTTGAACCATTCATGTTTCAATTTCTTTGCAACAAATTGATTGATGAAAGTTTCTTGTTTTTAAAAGTTTCATGCTCTTGATTGAGGACAAACAAGAATTCAAGTTGAGGAGAATTTGATAAATGGCCAAGAATGAAGATAAATTGAGTAATATTAACACTTGGAAAGGCGATAATTACGGAATCTCTGATAAATTACCTTTAATTTGAATAGAAAAAGACAAAATGACAAAGAATGGTTGCTATTAATGTATGTGTTGAAATTGTGCAGGAAAAATGGATCAAAACATGATGGAAAGTCAAAAAAATTCAACACGCTTGTGCCACAAGGGCGCTGCAGCGCACTCACAATGAGCAAAATGAGAAAAACGCGACCTGGCGCTACAAGCTCGTTGCAGCATGCTGCAGGAAGAGAGAAAAATGGCAAATTCCATAGAGGTCTCGCTGCCAGCACGCACATGGCGCAAGTGCGCTGCAGCATGCTTTTCTGCACAAAGCACAAGTGCGCTACAACATTCTTTTCTGGGCAAAGCGCACTGAGGCGACCAAAACCCCTAAAGGCGGTTAAAAACCATTCTTCAGGGTTAAGTAAAGGTGTGCTGCAGCGAAGGAATTCTGAGCAGGGCGCAAGTAGCAGCTTTTGGAAAAATTCTATAAATAGAGGGTTCAAGCCATGTAATTGGGATTCACTTTTATTTATCCTTAGTTAAATACCAGTTGTAATAGAAAGTAAGAAGGGAAAATCAAAGAATCGAGTTGGATACGCATCAGGAATTGAGAGATCGTTGTTGATGCTGATTCATCTCCAATTCTTACTTTTTGTAAAAGCTACCATGACAATGGCTAGCTAACTCCCTCTTTTGCTGGGATTAGAAGAATCTACCGTAATCGTATGTATGTTTACTGATTATATTCCTAATATAAACATGTTTTCATGATTATTGATTCTATCTTCTTATTATTGTCAAATCTTATGAATTCGATTTGTTAATGAAAATTGCTTTCGAACTCATGAATCAAAAGATAACGAATCAATTTAACTCTAATTGCTAGACATATAATTAGTTTTAAATATCCACCTCAACATACTTGATCTTAATACAATCAGATTATTTAATCGATTGAGACATCATCGATTCAACAAACCGATTGGAATCTTGAAACTTTCGTGTAGACATACATGTTGTTTTGAGAAGTATGTGGAAGTATGAATTAATACATGGTTATGCAAAAATTAATCGGTAGATTGCATACGTAAACGGTAGAAGAAATCTAATCCCTGCAAGAAAATTTCTCATATTACAATTTCGCTTATTTTATTCTGTTTATATTACGTTCCGTTATTACTTTCAATTCAAACTTTAAACTTTCTGAAAACCTTAACTTAAATTATATCAATAATCTAAAAAGTTGGTAATATCACTCCAGTCTTTGTGGATACAATAACAAAATACTTCTTTTGATTTACACAACATCATTGGTGTACATACACTTCTTCACCTATGTAACCATTCAAAAATGCACTTTTAACATCCATCTGATACAAGATGATGTTATGATTAATAGGAAAAATAGATTAAGAGAAAAATAGGGTCTAACCTGACAACTAGTGCAAAGGTCTCAGTATAGTCAATTCCCTCTTGCTGACTATAGCCTTGTGCAACCAGTCTAGATTTGTTTCTTACTACCTTTCCTTGTTCATTCAACTTGTTTCTGAAGACCCATATTGTCCCAATGACATGATTTCCTTTGGGTCTAGGCACAAGAGTCCACACATCATTTCTGGAGAATTGGTTTAACTCGTCTTGCATTGCCAGAATCCACTATGTGTCTTGAAGGGCTTCATCAACAGATGTAGGATCTATGAGGGACACCAAACCCAAAAGCGTCTCTTCAAAAGGTTTGAATGAGGATCTGGTTCTGACTGGTTCACACATATCTCCTAGAATCAATTCTTCAGAGTGTGAAGATATTTGTCTGTGCTTCTTCAAAGGGGTCTGGATATCAACATCTACTGATTGAACAGTTTCAAAATCTTTAATCTCAGATTCTTTGGCTTTTGATCCTTTACCTTCAAAGCCTGAATAAGTGATCTCCAGATCTGCAAAATTTTCAACTAGCTTTGACTTTTCAGGGCCAACCTTATCATCAAATCTAACATGAATTGATTCCTCAACAATTCTTGTTTCTGTGTTGTATACCCTATATCCCTTAGAGCGTCCAGAGTATCCTAACATAATACACTTATGTGCCTTAGAATCAAACTTGTTCATATTGCCTTTAGTGTTCAGCATAAAACAATCACAACCAAAAGGATAGAAATATGAAATGTTGGGTTTTCTTTTCTTCCATAATTCATAAGGAGTCTTAGCCATAATAGGTCTTATAGAGATCTTGTTCTGAATGTAACACACTGTGTTGTCTGCCTCTGCCAAAAAGTGCTTAGCCACATTAGTCTCATTGATCATGGTCCTTGTCATTTCATGCAGAGTCCTATTCTTCCTTGCTACAACTCCATTATGTTGTGGAGTTCTAGGGCCAGAGAAATCATGGGAAATGCAATTATCATCAAAGAGTTTCTCAAAATCTTTTTTTTTTCAAATTGTCTACCATGATCACTTCCAACTTTAACAATTCTAAAGTCTTTCTGGTTTTGCACTTGAGAACAGAAGGTCGCAAACACAGAATGTGACTCATCCTTGTGTCTTAAAAACTTAACCCATGTCCATATATTGTAGTCATCTATAATGACTAAACATACTTCTTTCCATTGACAGAAGCAATTTTTACTGGTCCAAAAAGGTCAATGTGTAGAACTTTCAAAGGCCTAGAGGTAGAAAAAACCTTCTTAGCTTTGAAATAAGTTTTTGAAAACTTGCCTTTCTGACATGCTTCACAAAGAGCATCTGAAGAGAACTTCAAATTTGGGAGACCTCTAACTAAATTAAGCTTATTTAGCTGAGAAATCCTCCTCATGATAACATGGCCCAATTGTCTATGCCAGACCCATTGATCTTCATTAACAGACATAAGACATTTTATATTCTGATTTTTAAGGTCAGAAAGCCTAATCTTATAAATTTTATTCTTCCTCTTTCCATTAAAAAGGATAGATCCATCCTTCTGACTTACAACTTTACAAGAATTTTGATTAAAGATTATATCATAACCATTGTCACTTAATTATCTTATGGACAATAAGTTATGCATTAATCATTAAACTAATATAACATTAGTAATAGAGGGGAGAGAACATATGCCTTCTTCCTTTTCTCATAACCATTAGTAATCATTCAACTATGACCTTCCCTTTTTTACCACCTCCAAAACCCACGAAGCCACCTGGCTTAAGTTCCAGGTCTTGGAACATATGCCTTCTTCCCTTCATGTGTTGTGAGCACCCAGAGTCCAAGTACCATGACTGGTGTTTCAACTGAAATGCTAAGGATGTGTGCAACATATATTATCTTGTCCTTAGGTACCCATATCTTTTTGGGTATTTTCTTGTTAGTTCTCCCAGAGTTCTTAGAGAACTTGGGTTTCTGTGCAGAATAATCATTTTGTGTGTAAGCATAAGAGAAATGGGAGTTAAGAGCTTTTGGTTTTGCCTTAGGTTTTGAATAGCTTTTTCTTTAGGGACATAACCAATTCCTCTTCTTCCATTTTTGATAACTCCATAGATCATTGAAGTCGTCTTGCTTCTATCTAGGGTTGGAAAATGGGCATGTCTGCCCCGTTTAGGTCCACCCCACACAATTCCTCAAAAAATGAGGCGGGGCAGGGCGGTCATAGTTGAGGATGCGAGCCTAAAACCTAGAACCACCCTGCCAAAAAGTGAGGGCGAGGCAGGGAAAACCTGCGGGCACTGCACTTTTTAAGCCTAAAAACGCAAAATTTTATGTAAACACTTGTGCCTGCAAAAGCCCGCGAATAAAACGGGGTGGGGCAGGGCTAAGGCATTAAATGGTGAGGGCCTAAACCCTTGGCCCGCCCCCGCACTTAAGTGTGGGCAAAACAGGCATTCCCAATGGGCCAAGCTTGTTTTGCCACCCCTACTTCTATCTATGTTTCTAGCCAGAAATATCTAAAAAGATTTGTCATACTTCTTTATGACAATTTTATAATCCACAAAAACTTATGAAATAATTTCTTTTTCAAGTTTAGAACTTTTACTTTAAAGAGCAGAGTTTTCATTCTTCGGAATAAAATTCTCTTCATTCAAAATGGAGAAAGCTTTCTTAAGCTTACTATGCGCTTCAGATTCAAGTACATGGACTTGTTTTAGATCCTTTTATTTGTTCTGAAGCTTCTAATATTTTTCCAGAATTTCATAAAGAAAATATTCTAATTTAAAACGAGATAAGTTAGGAAATACCTCTTTAGAGTCTGACTTTGATTCTGATTCTGATTGAATCTTTTCATCAGGTGCTTGTGTGCTTGCCATCATCACCATGCTAGCTTGCTCTTCCTCAGAGTCATCTTCTGATGATTTTGAGTCATCCCAGGGTTCCATCAGGCCTTTCTTCTTTCCTCTAAAGTCCTTCTTCTTTGGTCTGTCTTTCTTCAGCTTGTGACACTTATTCTTGTAGTGACCTGGCTCCTTGCACTCAAAGCAAATGATGTCCTTGCCAACACCTGACTTCTTCAGTCCAGCTGTAGACTTAGAGCGACCACTTGTTCTTATGGAGCCTCTAAACTTGCTTTGTCTTTTTTTCCATATTTGATTAACACTTCTAGACAGAAGAGATAATTCATCTTCTTCAGAATCCTCTTCTTCTTCAACTTGAAAGGCTTTGGTCTTCTCAAACTTTCCCATGGATTTTAGAGCCACGGACCTGACTTTCCTTTGAGGCTCATCCTCTTCAAGCTCTATCTCATGACTTCTCAAAGAACTCACAAGCTCTTTAAGAGTTGTGTTATTTAGATCCTTTGAATGTTTCAGCACAGTTACCATAGGCTTTTATCTATTAGGTAAGTGTCACTCCCGGGGTTTTCATCCAAGTACAAACGCGAAAGTGGCGCGGAAACAGAGTCGTCAGCGATGTGTATTTATACCAAGAGAGGGAAAGGAAACACTGCGTAAACCTGGGGGAAAGGAAAGAGCAAGGTGTCGCGACCAAGAGAAACGGGTAAGAGAGTCGGTTACGCGAGGGGAAGGTATTAGCACCCCACGCGTCCATCGTACCCGATGGGATCCATGCTTGTTGTCTCGATCAAAGGGTGTCGTCGTATGGAGCTCCACTGCTACTGGAAAGGGAAAGAAACGGGAGTGGAGAAGAACGAAGAAGAAAAGAAAAAGAAGTGACTCGATAGGACATCGCCGTCCTAGGCCTACGTATTCCCTCGTGCAATGGGAAAGTCAGAGTCAACGTAGTTCGGACACGAACTAAAGGGGGGAGGTAAGACATTGCCGCCTTGTGCCTACGTATCCTCAATCGGACGAGAGAGAGGAAATCATAGCAGTCGTAGTTCGACCTAATAAGGTCGGTGTTTTTTACGAGCGACGTTAAGTTCGCGTCCGACAGTTAGGGTCGATGCCTGTTTGCGACGAGACGGAAGTAACATGCCCTTTTCTGAAAATAGGTTTGAAACTTAACAATCCCGAAGGATAAAAAAAGTTTGAATTTGTTTTGTGTTTTTTAGACAGAAGTGTTTTGATTATTTTGTGTTTATAACAAGTATTGCACTAAAGTCTATGACATAGGAACGAATGCGTCGCATAGTCGTCCTAACAGGACGTATGCTAACACTCTAGAAAGGCGAAGGGAAGTCCTTCTCCTTCCATTTCCCGTGTACTTAAGGATCATGGCGTACAATACTTGTTACCCTTATTACATGTTTTGATTTTTTGTTTTGAGATGAGAAAGAGAGACTCAAAGGTGTTAAGAAAAGAAAAAGTCTAAGTGGGGAAGAATAATAATCCTAATGTTGTCATGCATGGATGTCCTATGGTTATGTGGAGTATAAGAACCACCTAATTCTAAAGAAAAGAGAGGGATATCACTATATAATGCTTATCCTACCTCACCTTAATCAAAAATTAAGGATGAACTAGGATCCCAAAGGGATGTGAGAAAGTTCTACACAATCAAGCATTATATCATGTAATCCACAAGTAAAAGATAATGAGAAGTAAAAGAGAGATGAAAGAAGGAATGAACATGGATAAGCATCCACATGTTCATATGTCTTACCTCTGCCCCTACACAAAAGGTTAGTACTAAATGATCACAAGTAAAGAATACAAGTGAAAGAAAGTAAACCAAACAAGACTAGTTGCTTTAGGAAGACAACCTAAGAAGCAAAAAAGGTTTGAACTAAAAGGAATGAATCATAAGGGTTAAGGATCATCCAACGTCAGTAGGTATAGGTCAAGGTATCCTACTAAGTTTAACATGCCAAATGAAAGTAAACAATGTCAAACTATGCATCAAAAGATCACACAAATACAAGTTAAGCACTAACTATGCAAGATGAATGTATATGATTCATGAACATTAATAAATGTATATGCAAACATTAAAGTCAGAAGTGAATGACATTTATTAAGGCATGGAGATGTCATTAAGATGTCATGTGATTCATGAATGCAAGCATTGATTAAGTAAGAAGAAGTGGAAACCAAACATCACTTAAGTTCAATCAAGGAAGCATACTTGTAATGCAAGTAAGGAATGAAGATGCAAGATGGACATACATGTAAATGGATGCAAGTCAGTAGCATATGACATTTGAAATGACATTTAAGATGCAAGAATAAACATACAAAGTCCACACAAGTCTCATGTTGAAGCACATTGAAGAAGAGAAACAAACTATGTTCAAACAAGGTCCAACAAACATGCAAAAGTTTATGAACTTAGAAACATGCAAGATGCAATTAGAGGTCATGGTTTATGGTTGAGAAGGATCACAAACAGAAGTGAAATCATGTTTAAATGGATGTTTAAGATCACGCAAGCATTAATGAAGATAAGTCATCAAAGACATGTAAGAAAATAGCACAAGTCCACAAAACGATTCAAGTTTAAACAAGTGCATACAATTCGATCCAAAATGAATAAGAACTGACCTATAATATGAGAAAGAGGACCTATAAGGTTCACACAACATGTATCAAGAGGTCTCAACAATTGTCAAAGATGGTTGCATACAATGCACATTGAAACCCTAACATATGATCCCTAACATTCACACAAATAAACATGCTTTTAAGATGAATCAAAAGTCATGTTAGAAGGATGAGAAAATTGGAAGATGGAAGTCATTATGAAGTACAAATAGTGTGCAAACATGTCTCAAAAGTATGGCTCAAAATTCATTAGGGAACATGCTCAAAGATGCTTCACAATCTCATGCAAGTCACACAAACAAATGGCTCAAAAATCTCAAAAGTCAATAAGAAAATGACCTAAAAAATCTACAAAAATAGGTATGAGATGCCTTGATGTATCATGCAAACATGGGTCAATGCTCATGTGAAAATTCAACACAAAACTATGTCAAACAAATAAAAAATGAAACATGTATCATGAAGGGATGTTCACACTAAAGAAATTAAATGGGAATTCATGGAAAAATAGTAAAATATGCTAAAGCCAGAAAATAAAATATGTAAAAATTATTTAAATGCATTATGATGCTTCATGAATTTTTTCAGGATTTTATCATGCCTAAAAGCATTTTTAAAAATTAAAAATGAAACAAGTTTGAAAAGAAAATGATAATAAAAAAGAAATGAGTCAGAGGGTGCAACGAAAGCAAAAACTTAGTTCAGAAAAGCATTGGGCTCAGGTTTAGGGGTGTGCATATCAAAAATCATCAGGCCCAAGGCGCGTGGATCTGCAGAGCATATCATGTGGCTCAGTCAACAAAATTGACTCAATCAGAGCCAATGGATCAAGTCATCATATGATGATCAGGAAAATATACACATCCAATGAATGATAACGCATACACATGATAAGATAAAGTGCATCAACCACATGGAATCAAAATGGAGTCAGAATGAGGCACGTGCATGGGATGCTCCTCATTAATGCGTTGGCATGTTTACATCCATCAGATCAAAACAATCGAACGGTCACGATATAAACTGGTAGTAAAACCCTAAGGTTTATGGTTGATGAACTTCACCGGCCGGAGAAGACTCCGGTCATCTTCTTCGGCCACTCACCACCGTGATTCAAGTTGCAGGTTACCAGAAATTAGCAAAAGATACACCAAAATGATCCTCAGGTTACACAGATCATGAATCCAGGTTTAGTTTCTACAAACAGTCCACACACAAAGCAGGTCGAATAGAAACATTTTGCCCTAAGATTTTCAACTAAGCACCTAAGGTGCCTATCAACTAGTCGGTGGTCACATTGTCCCTAGAGGACTCCAAAACACAAGGAAAAAGGCTTAAATCAAAGTAGAATGCAAAAAACTTGAAGATAATAAACCTGTGTTTTTGGTGAATTCTTTCAAAACAAGAAAACCAGAGGAGACTTGGAGGATTGGAGCTTCAATTTGGCCAAATAAAGGCAGTGTAAGAGATGTAAACTGTTTGAAACTTCAGAGGAAGAAAAATGGAATTGAAGTTGAAGATGATGCTACACGATCTACTGCTTCATCCTCTTGCATTCATGGAGTTTCTTAATGCTTGTTGATGAAGATTCAGAGAGAGAATAGCTTCGTGTGAGAGAGGTCTCAGAGAGAAAGAGAGAGATATGAAGTTTGTGAAATGTGTAGAATGAACAAGTTGGTTGCAAATTCTGTTAGAGCTTGTATTTATATGTGAGGTTAACTTCTAACTGTTGTAGTTAACAATTAGAAGTGTGGTTGAGTTAATTGGAGAGTGAATGAAGATGAAAATGAATTGAAAAAATGGATAATGAGAGTGAAGTGTAACTCGGGTTCATTCGTGCTATGGTGAGGAGCATGATCTTATGGTGTGCTTCATGATGAGGGTTGTGATGTATGTCACTGAGTTTGTAGCAGCTTGTCCCACAAGTTTCTTTTCTCTTGTGTTTGAACAAATATGGAATGGATGGTACATGTGCATGTAATATGTGTAAGGGTTGGTTTGGCTTTAAGAGGCAATGTTGTGTATGGCTGTACATGATGCGCATGGGTTATGTAATCATAACAAGAAGAATGAAACAGTCAAGAGTTTATGCACAAATTCATGATAGCAACTTTGGCAAGGATTATCTCTAAGAATAATGGATGAATTGTCACGTTTTTGGACTATTTGGAAAGAGGATATGAAATAGAGTAATGTTGGTGTTCATAATGAATGGAACTGAAGTCCATAAGATGCTCAAATTTGATCACAAAGTCACTACCACAACACTGTAAATTGGACAAGTCTCGCCCTACTCGTGCCTGGCCCATGGCCTATGAAATGGATCAGTTTGAGGTCCCTACTTTGCCTCATTATATCTCCTCATGCATTGATCAGATGAAAATTCCTCCAACACCAAAGTTGTAGAGGAGATCAAGAGGAACAAAAACCATGTTGAACATTTTTTCATTTAGAGTCTCCATCATAGAGAAATTTGCTCTTGAAATTGGACATGTCATGCACACAAGGTGTTTGTGAATATTACTGCGTGCTGGCTGGTCATGACTTGCCTGGCTGGTCAATTTTGCCTTGATTTCTCTCAACTTTGATCCATCATATCTCCCTTGATTTTGATCCAATGGAGATGTTCTTGGTATGATTTTGAAGTTTAGAATGTGACCTTTAATTAGGCCTCTTGAAATTTTCAATTTGAAACTGGTATCATGAAGAAAGAGAGCTCCAAAGATGAGTGCTCACCTTGCCAAAACTTGCCATAAATGGAAACCCTAATTTCTATTTTTGGCAACCTTCCACATCTTTTGATTTTTGGTGAATCCCTTGATATTTCTTGGTCAAATCTTCATCAATGAACCTATTTAAGATGAGGAACATGAATTTGACATTAAAAAGTCAAGAGTTGACTTTTTCCTCGGCACAGTTGACTTTTCCCCAACTTTTCTAATTCTTAACCAATTGTTCAATTGAAGCTCTTCTGAAATGAACCAGTGGGCAATACTTCATCCTTGGACAATTGAGAGCCTATGGAAAACCTTGAAGTCAAGCTTTGGCTCAAAAAACCACTTGCACTGACTTTTCATCAAAACCCTAATTTTGCACTGGTTAGGAGAATGTGATCCACTTGAGATTGTTCATGTACCTTGATCCCATGCCAAGAGCCAATGATATGCAATGATGATAATGCAAAGATGATTATGTAAAGATGATTATGCAAAGAATGAAATGAAAAATAAGTCAGTTAGAGTTAAAACATGAGGGCATATTTTGGGGTGCTACATCCGACCCTATTCAATCAACTTGGATCTGAAGGTATGATAGCTCTGGCTTTCAGACATTCAAGGATACACGGAGATTGAATACAAAAAGAACCCTGAAATTTGCAAATTGTAGGGAGATACAAAATAAAGTGTTTGCCAACCGAAGGTGGACTTAGAAACAGTGGATACCAACCAATAGTTGGGATAATGAGGACGCCGACCAAAGGCGTGCTCACAACAAATGAGACCAACCAAAAGTTGGGATAAAGGAAGGATACCAACCAATAGTTGGACTAACGAGGACGCCGACCAAAGGCGTACTCACAACAAAAGAGACCAACCAAGAGTTGGGATAAAGAAAACTAACCAATACATAAAGTAAAAACAGAGAAGACCAACCAAAAGTTGGGACAACAAAGAGAGTACCAAC
This sequence comes from Lathyrus tuberosus, assembly GCA_022829125.1. Taxonomy (NCBI): domain Eukaryota; kingdom Viridiplantae; phylum Streptophyta; class Magnoliopsida; order Fabales; family Fabaceae; genus Lathyrus; species Lathyrus tuberosus. The sequence goes on along the minus strand of JALAZF010000152.1, from coordinate 2,704,371 downwards.
CAAAAGTTGGGATAACAAAGAGGATACCAACCAAAAGTTGGGATAACAAAGAGAATACCAGAGAATACCAACCAAAAGTTGGGTTAACAAAGAGGATACCAACCAAAAGTTCGGATAAAAGAATGTACCAACCAAAAGTTGGAATAACAGAAGGATACCAACCAAAAGTTGGAATAACAAAGAGGATACCAACCAAAAGTTGGGATAAAAGATACCAACCAAAAGTTGGGATAAACGAGGACGCCGGCCAAAGGCGAACTCAACAAAAGTTACCAACCAATAGTTGGGATGAAGGAAGGGTACCAACCAATAGTTGGAATAACGAGGACGCCGACCAAAGGCGTACTCACAACAAGAGAGACCAATCAAGAGTTGGGATAGAAGATACTAACCAAAAGTTAGGATAAAGAGGGCGCCGACCAAAGGCGTGCTCACAACAAAGAGATACCAACTAAAAGTTGGGATAACAAAGAATACCAACCAAAAGTTGGAATAGCAAAAGAAATACCAACCAAAAGTTGAGATGAACCAAAGAGGATACCAACCAAAAGTTGGGATAACAAAGGATACCAACCAAAAGTTGGAATAGCAAAAGAAATACCAACCAAAAGTTGGGATAAACAAGGACGCCGGCCAAAGGCATGCTCACGACAAACGAGACCAACCAAAAGTTGGGATGAAACACTAACCAATAGTTAGGATGACGTAGGGCACCAACCAAAAGTTGGAATGAAGACACTAACCAATAGTTAGGATAAAAGCAAAGAAGACCAACCAATAGTTGGGAAAGAAGATATACTCGTTGGGGAAAAAGAGAAATCTAAACAGACACTTTGCAAGGGTGTCCCAGAATGTACAACAAATGAAGGACGAATCCACTGGAGATTTCACTGGGGATAAAGTGAAACAAACTCTTCTGAGTTATGCCATCTCTGCTGAGGAAGAGACCTGGGTTTCACCAAATAAGTCAGACGAGAACTGACTACCAGGCGAGAACTGGATTTCACGAAATAAGTCAGATGAGAACTGACTACCAGGCGAGAATTGGATTTCACAAAAATAGTTCACACGAGAACTGACTACCAGGCGAGAACTGGGTTTCACGAGAGATGCCAGGCGAGAACTGACTACCAGGCGAGAACTGGGTTTACCAAAGAGATGTCAGGCGAGAACTGACTACCAGGCGAGGACTGGATTTAAAAAAAAAAGACCGGCCGAAGGCGGAATTTCAAACACAGGATACGAGGACGGCCGAAGGCGAACTCGAAAAGAAAGACCAGCCGAAGGTGGACTTTCAAACCCAAGATAATACGAGGACGGCCGAAGGCGAACTCAAAAAGGAAGACCGAGCCGAACGCGGGCTAACCTAAGGTTAGTAGAATCAACAGATCTATAAAGATGACTCCGCTGGGGAAAAGAGATATCTAAATAGACAACTCTGTAGGGGAGTATATGAAGGAATAAGAATAAGAAGGACGAATCCACTGGTTGCGGTGTAATGTTAAACAACATCTCCCGAGTCACATCACTTTCTGCTGGGGAAAGAATCTTGTAAAAGATATCAAACCTAGCTTATGCTTCGAATGCATAGGTTTGAATTTTCTATGGCGTAATGCTCCATACGAAATGGAAATGCTACGCATTTGGGAGGATGCCATGCAAGAATGCTTATGCAATGCAAAAGAAGTGTCTCAGCAAAATAAATGCTAAAGACAAAGGAAACTCCACCGGGGATGACAAACTAAATTGTCCTCTAAATTAAAAGATCCTGCTGAGGAAGATTTCACTGAACGGCTTCCTGATCACAAACTCTGCTGGAGATGAAAACTCCGAGAGAAGTTTCACTCTGTTAGAGATGGATAAAAACGAATATTGAAAGTGGAACCCAAAGAGAAATTCTTTCCGCTGAGGATTACCAATGACTTCTACCGAAGATAGAACTCAAAACCTGGATCTGAAAGATGCCAATAACAATTGGACTTAACCTGCTGGGGATATCAACCGCTGTTAAACAAACCACTGTGAAGACTACCACCAAACTCTGCTTGGGTAGATAAGTCAATAATTCTGAACCTGCTTGGGGATATTACTGAACTTAACCTGCTGCTGGGAGATACCCTTAGCTTCACCCTGTTGGGAAATTCCATCCTTTACCAACAAACCTGCTTGGGGAATGGTGGTTGACGACATCAACTCTGCTAGAGGATAACATCAAGCTTACTCATCTGTTGAGGATCATACCATACCGTTGCTGGTGAGAAAAACATTTCTTGACTAGCTGAGGAAAATGGGTGCTCAGACCCTGTGGGGAATATAACATCTTTGTCCAAAGAAGATATTCCAAAATTCTCCAGCTGGGGATGCAAAAGCATCAACTTCTGACAGCTTACTGAGAGAGTAATAAATCAACCACAACTCTAGCTGGGAAATAATCCCATGTACTCTCGCTGGGGAAAGTAATAATCTGCTAAGGATGATGAAATTTCAATGCTGAGGAGAGTAGCTATACTGGGGAGAAACAAACTTGTTACCCTGCAAACATACCGTAAACTGGCTCGTTTCTACGTTCATAGATTCTGCTCGAGAATCCAACCAAACCTCTGTTTTGTGATAAACATTTGCTGAAAATGCCCCAGGGCTCTGCTGAAGAGAATTACCAATGGTAATTGGCCTCTGACCTGTTGAGGAAAGCTAACCACCACCCACAAATCTGTTTGGGGAACGACTATTGTCAATATCTGCTCTGCTAGGGGACGTCATTCTACCCTTACTCCGTTGAGGAGACGGAAACCACTTCACCGCAAGCTTGAGAAACACTAACCCAACACACTTGACTTGTACGGGGGAATATAAATTCATGTTGACAAGCAATAAACTTCACCAATCCGGCCGGGGGAGAGCAAACTTATGAACTCTGGTTGGGGAGGATAGTCAGCATTCTCATAATGCTCTACCATGAATGATAGAACTTCCACTATCTTTGACGGGGACGAATGGCGATTCAAACGCCTCCCTCATTGGGAAAAGATACCCTTTGGTGCGCCTTGCCGAGGAAGAGAAATTCCATACTGGGAACTACTTTGTCAATTCATGCTTCTGTTAATAGAATGTGTGCTGATTCTCGTACGTGACCAACGACCCTTTGATCTCCACTTGCCCCAGATTACAGGGTCTAACGGAAGAAATCGTCTCAAGAGGATTTTATAGAAGACCCGGCATTCAAAATGCCCCAGGATCTTTAAACTCTTGGAGAGATTTATCAGATCTCAACATAACTGCCCCAGACTTCATAATCCATGAAGGAATTTACCTCGAGAGGATTCGTAATGATTTGCAATACTCTGCCTCTGTATTTGAATCTTGAAAAGGTGCTTTTGATCAACTGTCTTCTGGAGAGGATAACCTCTCGTGCTCTTGAGGTGGCTTGCCTCGATAGGAGCCTTGAAGTGATTTTTCCCCTGACTGATCTTACAGAGATTTGTCAAATCGACCTGATTGCCCCATATTAAGAGCTTGTGAAGAGACTTATCGGATCTCGACATAATTGCCCCAGTTTGGCTGAACTTTAGAGAGATTTCTCGACGTGGCTGCTCCAGATTAGCCGAATCTTGGAATGAATCGCCCATTTGGCGTGATCATTTGATGACTTTCCCCTGCTCAACGGAGTTTTCTGGCGTTTGCATCTTATCTTGATCAATCTTTCCATTGCAGAAACTTTCCTGATGTCAAGTGCTTACTCGCAAGTAAAACTGACCGTTTTGAAAAGATAATTTTAATGCAATGCATATGACAGTTTTGAAATCCAAGTCTGTTCACTGGAAAAATGTCATGACATATAGTGAACGAATCACTTATCAGAATGTCACATCGATACCAACATGAATGGTAAGTAAAACCTTTTAAGAGTCAGAACTGACGCAATTTTAACCGAAGTATGCTTTCGAAACAACCCTGTTTCAATTAGGTATTTTGAAGGTTGTAACGTGGCCTGGTTCGCGGTTTGAGAAAGAAAGGATATAAGGCTCAAAGTTTTGTTTTAACCCACCCATTCTCCTTGATGTTCTCCAGTCCTACATTCAGCTAACTCGACACAGGCGCTCACCTTTCAAAAAGGTTATGAACGGTATGAGGATGGAAGGAACCCACACGGTTTTCGGAGTGACAGTCACCCCTTTTTATCTTTGTGTCTGTATTCACACGACTTGTTCTTTGCTTGAGGATTTTTCTTTTGTCATCCTTTTCGCTTTTCGCTTTTTCGTTCTTTTGTTTTTTATTGTATATCCCTGATTTTTCCTGGACTGATTCCTTTTGAATCTTTCGATTTTGAAGTCCAGCGGGATGCCCTAATTTTTGCCTAAATCACTTGTTTTCAAGTTTTGACTTAACGGGCTTTCTTTTGCTTTTCTTTTGATTCTTTTTCTTTTGAATAAATCGTGTGACACTGGTTTATCTGACTTGTTTGAAAGGGTTGTGACTGCCTCACTCCTCAGTTGGTGAGGGATAACCATAGATGTAATTGATCCTTGAACGAGACACTCCTTTTAAAATTGAGCGCTCGGCCAAATTAGCTGACACCTACCCTACCCCAGGTTAAGATTAAGGGTTTTTCATTTTCAGAAGAAAAAATCCTACCACTAGGCTCAAAGGGGTTTACAAGGGATTATCTTCCTTATGTCTCCGGTGTTTGTGAATTTGAAACAATGCCTTTATATCATCAGCAGGGTTTTTGTTCAAAAGCATACAATCGGAAGTTTTACGTCTTCAATTTCGTCATCCTCCCTCGGATCCTACTTAAACAAGCATTTGATATCGATAAAAAAGTATGAGTGAACACGAATGGATTTAATCAAAGCATGCATATTCATTTCATTATCATTATCAATTAAGAACAGACGAGTTTTACAAATGATTTTGCACTTTAACAGAAAAGAAACTACAAATGAAAAGAAATGGCATGATATAATGATTGCCAGCTTCGAGGAACTGGGCTTTCCAAGCTTGATTTGCTACTGAGCTAGCCATATTCAGAATTTCTCCTCGAAATCAATCTGATAATCATCGGCACAACTGCTCTCGGTGACTTCTTCCATAACATGGACTGATGAACCCACCAGACTGGACGAAGGAGAATTGTTAATCTGAATACCCTGAGGCGTGAATGAGAACATGTTGGAGTCAAGAAGTGTATGAATCTTGCTTTTGAGCACCTTACAGTCTTCAGTTGAATGCCCATGTGCCCCAGCATGGTAACCACAACGGCCGTTGACATCAAAACCTGGCGGGTACGGAAAAGGCATTGAATTCAATTCCTTCGGCTCTACTAATCCACCTCTGATTAAATCTGGCAACATCGGACAACACGACATTGGTAACTGAGTGAAATGCCTCTCTGGCTTCCTTGGCTTTTCTCGGGCGTGCGGACGCGGCTGACGACGATATGACCGTTGATTCTGAGAAGGTCCCTGATTCGGAGAAGAATAATGTCCTTGATTTGAAGACCCATAAGATTGCTGACTCTGAATAGTTGATATGCCTGAATGTTGAGAATAAGGTGACGAAGATTCCTGAATGGAACTATTTTCTTCCTCCCTTTCTTCCTGGGAACTGACAAATGATTCATTTTCACTGGCTGAGAAGTTCGAGACGCCTTAAATCTTTCCACATTTGAGCAGGCTCTCACTGTGCTCTCCTCCTATTACCAAGTTAGAGAATTTTGATGCCCCATTGCCAATCATCTTATCGTAATACAGGTCTTGCAAAGTGTCCATGGACAGGTCAACCAATTCTCTGTCTAGAAGTTGTTGTTGAACACGAGCAACTAACTCTCTCCATCTCTGAGTGTACCCTCGGAATTATTCATTATCCGCTTAAGATAAACCTTGCACCTGCATGCGGCTGGGAGCCATGTCAAGATTGTAACTGTATTGCTTCACAAAGTCATTGGCTAGATCCGACCATGATTGGATGCTACCATTTTCCAACTGTATGTACCAACTCAACGATGCTCCACTCAAACTGTCTTGGAAATAACAAATCATGAGTTTGTCGTTGTGGACATAGGAGGTCATTCTTCGGCAAAATTTCACCAAATTTTGCTTTGGATAACTATCCCCTTTGTACTGCTCAAACTTCGGCATTTTGAACTCGGGAGGCAACACAAGGCCAGGCACCACACACATGCTCGAAGCATTCAGGTCAAGGGCATCACGTCCCTCCAGGGCTTTAAGCTTCTCCTCCAACAAATGATATATTTCATCAAACCCAACAGATCGTAGATCTTTAGTTTCATCTTTGGAATCACCCCTTGAACATCTAGCACAGAGAAAACAAAACTATGATAATCAGCGGCATTAAGAGAAGATGAATGTCCGCCTCGGATAATGGGATGCTCTTGCATAACAGGATCCTCAACAGGGACTCGCACAGGCGAAGTTTGAGCAACATTGTTCACTGGAGGCAGAATGACATTCCAAGTCCTCTGAATATTGGCTTCTCCCCTTATCATGGCTTTCATAACTTCCATAAGTTGGCCTAACTTATTCTTTATCAATTTAACATCGGCCCTAATCACAAATTGATTCTACTCTCCTGAATTCAAGATTCCCCCTAGAAGTTGATCCAAGTCCAATACGAAAGTCGGGAAACCAACTACGGGTCGAGGATAAAGGATGGGTGAGCCCACTGTTCTGGCCTGGAGAAAGATATGCAAAATGATGCAAGATGCACATGCAATGCAAAAATGCAATAAGACATGGGATCAAAGTTTCCACATATTCTGAGCAACTGTTGCACTGAACTGACTGGATAATCTCAAGGCTTTGCACCGAATACCCAGAACACCAGATTAACCATACTGATAAGTTCACACTGATAAGAAATCCAAAGTATCGGGTATACTGAAAGTCAAGGTTACCTGCAAACCTGTAAATAACCCGCCCCTCTCACATGTGGGTACTAGAAAACGAAAGGTCCTTAGCTTCTGGCATGTATCAACATACAGTACTTGGCCAACACCACGGGAGTGTCACGCCTGCCCACGCTAATACCTATGTGTATGCTCAAGCATGGGTAGTGGGCTTATCTCTCAGAAATCCCAACCTGCCAAATAGAAAATCCTGTACAGCACAACACAGTCCAGCATAATAATGAAATGCAATGCCATAAATGCGGTAAACAAAGTAATATACAGTAATACACAACAAAATAAAGCACAACAGTAAACACCCAAAAAGCAATAACAAACAAGCGCTAGGATTGACTCGCTTAGAGGATGGACCAGCAAGAGGTCAACCAGTCCCCAGCAGAGTCGCCAGCTGTCGCTCCCGGGATTTACATCCAAGTACAAACACGAAAGTGACGCGAAAACAGAGTCGTCAGCAATGTGTATTTATCCCAAGAGAGGGAAAGGAAACATTGCGTAAACCTGAGGGAAAGGAAAGAGCAAGGTCTCGCGACCAAGAGAAACGGGTAAGGGAGTCGGTTACGCGAGGGGAAGGTATTAGCACCCCCACGCGTCCATCGTACCCGATGGGATCCATGCTTGTTGTCTCGATCAAAAGGTGTCGTCGTCTGGAGCTCCACTGCTACTGGAAAGGAAAGAAACGGGAGTGGAGAAGAATGAAGAAGAAAAGAAAAAGAAGAGACTCGATAGGACATCGTCGTCCTAGGCCTACGTATTCCCTCGTGCAATGGGAAAGTCATAGTCAACGTAGTTCGGACACGAACTAAAGGGGGGAGGTTGCTCGCCAAGACATCTCCGCCTTGTGCCTACGTATCCTCAATCGGACGAGAGAGAGGAAATCAGAGCATCGTAGTTCGACCTAACAAGGTCGGTGTTTTTTACGAGCGACGTTAAGTTCGCGTCTGACAGTTAGGGTCGATGCCTGTTTGCGACGAGACGGAAGTAACGTGCCCTTTTCTGAAAATAGGTTTGAAACTTAACACTCCCGAAGGATAAAAAAAGTTTGAATTTGTTTTGTGTTTTTTAGACAGAAGTGTTTTGATTATTTTGTGTTTATAACAAGTATTGCACTAAAGTCTATGACATAGGAACGAATGCGTCGCATGGTCGTCCTAACAGGACGTATGCTAACACTCTAGAAAGGCGAAGGGAAGCCCTTTTCCTTCCATTTCCCGTGTACTTAAGGCTCATGGCGTACAATACTTGTTGCCCTTATTACATGTTTTTATTTTTTGTTTTGAGATGAGAAAGAGAGACTCAAAGGTGTTAAGAAAAGAAAAAGTCTAAGTGGGGAAGAATAATAATCCTAATGTTGTCATGCATGGATGTCCTATGGTTATATGGAGTATAAGAACCACCTAAGTCTAAATAAAAGAGAGGGATAACACTATCTAATGCTTATCCTACCTCACCTTAATCAAAAATTAAGGATGAACTAGGATCCCAAAGGGATGTGAGAAAGTTCTACACAATCAAGCATTATATCATGTAATCCACAAGTAAGAGATAATGAGAAGTAAAAGAGAGATGAAAGAAGGAATGAACATGGATAAGCATCCACATGTTCATATGTCTTACCTCTTCCCCTACACAAAAGGTTAGTACCAAATGATCACAAGTAAAGAATACAAGTGAAAGAAAGTAAACCAAACAAGACTAGTTGCTTTAGGAAGACAACCTAAGAAGCAAACAAGGTTTGAACTAAAAGAAATGAATCATAAGGGTTAAGGATCATCCAAATTCAGTAGGTATAGGTCAAGGTATCCTACTAAGGTTAACATGCCAAATGAAAGTAAACAATGTCAAACTATGCATCAAAAGATCACACAAATACAAGTTAAGCACTAACTATGCAAGATGAGTGTATATGATCCATGAACATGAATAAATGCATATGAAAACATTAAATTTAGAAGTGAATTACATTTATTAAGGCATGGATATGTCATTAAGATGGCATGTGATTCATGAATGCAAGCATTGATTAAGTAAGAAGAAGTGGAAACCAAACATCACTTAAGTTCAATCAAGGAAGCATACTTGTAATTCAAGTAAGGAATGAAGATGCAAGATGGACATACATGTAAATGGATGCAAGTCAGTAGCATATGACATTTGAATTGACATTTAAGATGCAAGAATAAACATACAAAGTCCACACAAGTCTCATGTTGAAGCACATTGAAGAAGAGAAACAAACTATGTACAAACAAGGTCCAACAAACATGCAAAAGTTTATGAACTTAGAAACATGCAAGGTGCAATTAGAGGTCATGGTTTATGGTTGAGAAGGATCACAAACAGAAGTAAAATCATGTTTAAATGGATGTTTAAGATCATGCAAGCATTAATGAAGACAAGTCATCAAAGACATGTAAGAAAAGAGCACAAGTCCACAAAACAATTCAAGTTTAAACAAGTGCATGCAAGTCAATCCAAAATGAATAAGAACTGACCTATAATATGAGAAAAAGGACCTATAAGGTTCACACAACATGTATCAAGAGGTCTCAACAGTTGTCAAAGATGGTTGCATACAATGCACATTGAAACCCTGGCATATGATCCCTAACATTCATACAAACAAGCATCCTTTTAAGATGAATCAAAAGTCATGTTAGAAGGATGAGAAAATTGGAAGATGCAAGTCATTATGAAGTACAAACAGTGTGCAAACATGTCTCAAAAGTATTGCTCAAAATTCATTAGGGAACATGCTCAAAGATGCTTCACAATCTCATGTAAGTCACACAAACAAATGGCTCAAAAATATCATTCAAAAGTCAATAAGAAAATGACCTAAAAAATCTACAAAAATAGGTATGAGATGCCTTGATGTATCATGCAAACATGGATCAATGTTTATGTGAAAATTCAACACAAAACTATGTCAAACAAATCAAAAATGAAACATGTATCATGAAGGGATGTTCACACCAAAGAAATTAAATGGGAATTCATGGAAAAATAGCAAAATATGCTAAAGCCAAAAAATAAAATATGCAAAAATTATTTAAATGCATTATTATGCTTCATGATTTTTTTCAGGATTTTATCATGCTTAAAAGCATTTTTAAAAATTAAAAATGAAACAAGTATGAAAAGAAAATGATAATAAAAAAGAAATGAGCCAGGGGGTGCAACGAAAGCAAAAACTTAGTTCAGAAAAGCATTGGGCTCAGGTTTAGGGGTGTATATATAAAAAATCATCAGGCCCAAAGCGCGTGGATCTGCAGAGCATATCATGTGGCTCAGTCAACAAAATTGACTCAATCAGAGCCAATGGATCAAGTCAACATATGATGATCAGGAAAATATACACATCCAATGAATGATAACGCATACACATGATAAGATAAAGTGCATCAACCACGTGGAATCAAAATGGAGTAAGAATGAGGAACGTGCATGGGATGCTCCTCATTAATGTGTTGGCATGTTTACATCCATCAGATCAAAACAATCGAACGGTCACGATATAAACTGGCAACAAAACCCTAAGGTTTATGGTTGATGAACTTCACCGGCCGGAGAAGACTCCAGTCATCTTCTCTGGCCATTCACCACCGTGGTTCAAGTTGCAGGCTACCAGAAATTAGCAAACGATACACCAAAATGATCCTCAGGTTACACAGGTCATGAATCCAGGTTTAGTTTCTACAAACAGTCCACACACAAAGCAGATTGAAGAGAAACATTTTGCCCTAAGATTTTCAACTAAGCACCTAAGGTGCCTATCAACTAGCCGATGGTCACATTGTCCCTAGAGGACTCCAAAACACAAGGAAAAAGGCTTAAATCAAAGTAGAATGCAAAAAACTTGAATATAATAAACCTGTGTTTTTGCTGAATTCTTTCAAAACAAGAAAACCAGAGGAGGCTTGGAGGATTGGAGCTTCAATTTGGCCAAATAAAGGCAGTGTAAGAGATGTAAACAGTTTGAAACTTCAGAGGAAGAAAAATGGAATTGAAGTTGAAGATGATGATACACGATCTACTGCTTCATCCTCTTGCATTCCTGGAGTTTTTTAATGCTTGTTGATGAAGATTCAGAGAGAGAATAACTTCGTGTGAGAGAGGACTCAGAGAGAGAGAGAGAGAGATATGAAGTTTGTGAAATGTGTAAAATGAACAAGTTGGTTGCAAATTCTGTTAGAGCTTATATGTGAGGTTAACTTCTAACTGCTGTAGTTAACAGTTAGAAGTGTTATTGAGTTAATTGGAGAGTGAATGAAGATGAAAATGAATTGAAAAAATGGATAATGAGAGTGAAGTGTAACTCGGGTTCATTCGTGCTATGGTGAGGAGCATGATCTTATGGTGTGCTTCATGATGAGGGTTGTGATGTATGTCACTGAGTTTGTAGCAGCTTGTCCCACAAGTTTCTTTTCTCTTGTGTTTGAACAAATATGGAATGGATGGTACATGTGCATGTAATATGTGTAAGGGTTGGTTTGGCTTTAAGAGGCAATGTTGTGTATGGCTGTACATGATGCGCATGGGTTATGTAATCATAACAAGAAGAATGAAACAGTCAAGAGTTTATGCACAAATTCATGATAGCAACTTTGGCAAGGATTATCTCTAAGAATAATGGATGAATTGTCACATTTTTGGACTATTTGGAAAGAGGATATGAAATAGAGTAATGTTGGTGTTCATAATGAATGGAACTGAAGTCCATAAGATGCTCAAATTTGATCACAAAGTCACTACCACAACACTGTAAATTGGACAAGTCTCGCCCTACTCGTGCCTGGCCCATGTCCTATGAAATGGATCAGTTTGAGGTCCCTACTTTGCCTCATTATATCTCCTCATGCATTGATCAGATGAAAATTCCTCCAACACCAAAGTTGTAGATGAGATCAAGAGGAACAAAAACCATGTTGAACATTTTTTCATTTGGAGTGTCCATCATAGAGAAATTTGCTCTTGAAATTGGACATGTCATGCACACAAGGTGTTTGTGAATATTACTGCGTGCTGGCTGGTCATGAATTGCCTGGCTGGTCAATTTTGCCTTGATTTCTCTCAACTTTAATCCATCATATCTCCCTTGATTTTGATCCAATGGAGATGTTCTTGGTATGATTTTGAAGTTTAGAATGTGACCTTTAATTAGGCCTCTTGAAATTTTCAATTTGAAACTGGTATCATGAAGAAAGAGAGCTCCAAAGATGAGTGCTCACCTTGCCAAAACTTGCCATAAATGGAAACCCTAATTTCTATTTTTGGCAACTTTCCACATCTTTTGATTTTTGGTGAATCCCTTGATATTTCTTGGTCAAATCTTCATCAATGAACCTATTTGAGATGAGGAACGTGAATTTGACCTTAAAAAGTCAATAGTTGACTCTTTCCTTAGCACAGTTGACTTTTCCCCAACTTTCCTGATTCTCAACCAATTGTTCAATTGAAGCTCTTCTGAAATGAACCAGTGGGCAATACTTTATCCTTGGACAATTGAGAGCCTATGGAAAACTTTAAGATCAAGCTTTGGCTCAAAAAACCACTTGCACTGACTTTTCATCAAAACCCTAATTTTGCACTGGTTAGGAGAATGTGATCCCCTTGAGATTGCTCATGTACCTTGATCCCATGCCAAGAGCCAATGATATGCAATGATGATAATGCAAAGATGATTATGCAAAAAAATGAAATGAAACATAAGCCAGTTAGAGTTAAAACATGAGGGAAAATTTTGGGGTGCTATAGTAAGCTTCTAATAATCTTTTACTTGATATGCAGTTGAGTAACCTTTGTCCACAACCTTTAGTCCTGCAACAAGAGTCTGAAACCTTGGGAACATGTTCTTAACAGTTTCATTGTCTTCTATCTTGAAGGATTCATACTTCTGAATTAAGGCAAATGCCTTGGTTTCTTTAACTTGAGTGCTTCCTTCATGAGTCATTCTCATAGAAACCAATATGGACTTTGCAGTATCTCTGTTTGTGATTTTTTCATAATCAGTGTACAAAATTGCATTCAATAAGATGGTTCTTGCTTTGTGATGATTCTTGTAGTCTTTCTTCTATTGATCACTCATTACTCTTCTTTCCACCTTATTACCACTAGCATCTACAAGACAAACGTAGCCAACAACTACCATATCCCATAGATCCACATCATGACCAAGGAAAAAAATTTCTACTCTATCTTTCTAGTAATGAAATTTTTATCCATAAAAAATGGAGGTTTTGCACTATAATAATCTCTATCAACGGGTCCAGCTGGTGGAGGGACTCCTGCCATTGTGTTTCACAAACTGCATCTTTATCTGACTCAGTGAAGTGTTTGATACACAATCAATACCATGATCGGAGCTCTCATACCAATTCAAGCTGAAAGGAAGCACAAAAAGGGAAGTTTGAATTGGGTTTCCAAAAATGAAAAGTTTTTAAGCCAACGCAACAAATAGAAAACAAGAAATAAAAATAATGGAACAATTATTTTTATATTGGTTCGCTATAACACAAGCTACCTCAAATCCACCAGCCAAGAATATTTTGCATTATCAACAAGGACTTAATCCACTATAATCAAACTTGATTGCAACACAAAGACCAATTGTCAATGTCTTTTTGAGTCTACTGACTAAACCCTAGTCACTCAAGGAACAAAGAATACAATCAAAAGCTTGATACAAAGGTGTGTTTACAAGTTGCTTCTAAGAAAGCAGAATACACAAATGAAATACAAGTGTCACACAAAGGATTTACAAAGAATAGTATGAATGAAAGTTCTTGTGTGAGTGTATCTTTTCTCTCAAAATATTCACAATAGCACTGTTCATGTAAGATGTTATCGTAGTAAGAATTTGTTCCAGTGAGGTGTTATTTCATTCTTCCAAGTCTTCTTTATATAGGAAATAAAAAGATCTGTTAGAGGGTAGAATTGGATTACCAAAATTCCGTTGTATCCTTGCATCACATTTTGTGAAAATGGGACATAAATGGTACAATAGTACAATCCTTAGTCCACAAAATTAGTGTAGTGGAAGGAATATTTGATTTTGTACTGTGTACTATTTTTCTCACATAAAATCTTTTGATCTTATCTTCAATACTCAGATGATTCTGATAAGTTGGTGATGAAGCATGCATAAGATAAGAGCAAAACTCTAGTTGAGAAAATCTTCAGAAACTTTGGTCTTCAGAGTCTTGATCCAATTCCTTAGAATCAGGTCTTCAGAATTTGTTGACTTAGTTCAGAATTGATTGGAGCATAGGGATTTAGAGTGTAACAGCTTCAGAAGCTTCAGAGTATCAAAGCCTTGGATAAGTAGATGTCAAAAATGTTGGGTACATAATCTAGAGCTTGATTAACTTTGTAAACACCTAACCCAGAGTTAGAGTGCACTAATTTCAGAATCTGATGACGTCACACGCCATTTAGTCAGAGTCAGAATTTGAATATAAAATCTGCACACTGAGCAAAATTATTAGGGTACAAAATCTTTCTCTAAAACACCATGTATTGTTATCATCAAAACATAAAGCCAGATGCATTACCAAATCTTATTCTAACAACTTTCGCCATTTGATTCCCTTACAATAAAATTATACTTTTTGTACGGTACATTTAAAGATCTTTTAAATTTTGTTGGATTAATAGCAAATGTAACCTTTGGGTCTAAAGCCTTGTTCACTTTGCATTTTAGAGTAATAACCTATTTTTGCCAAATGTGACAAGTTTCACAACCAAACCAAGAAGACTTCTCATCCTCAACATCAACTTTTAAAGCCTCTAACATGGCATGTTTAAGAGCTTCCATTTGTTTTTTAGTTTCTAAAACTTTGGCTTCTAAGTATGAAATTATTCTTTTATTTGAAGTTAACCTTTTAAAAGCTTATGCAGCTTCACCATCTAGATTTTCAAAAGCAATTTGTAACTCAGAATAAGACATTTTATCAATATGTTCATATTTGGCTTACATTCTTCTTTTTGTGCTTGGAATGAATTACATTCTTCTTCTTGTGTTTGGTCATGAAGCAGAGATTTGTCATTTCATCACTTTCACTTGAGCTACCTGCCTTTAAGGATTCACTATCACTTTCCCAAGCGAAGTATGCTCTTCTAGGCTTGCTAGACTTCTTTTGGTGGCCTTTTCCTTTATCCTTCTTAAGCAATGGACAATCCGACTTGTAAAGACTGACTTTTCAATTATTATAGCACAATCCTTTAGATTCTTATTTCTTATTCTCATCTTGCTTTGAGGAATTTTATTGCCTTCTATAGTTGATGAGATTCTTATCAAAGTGTTTCACTCCATTTCTCTTGATGTTATGGTACTTTTTAACAAACAACCATGTTTCTTCATCATCCAAACATTCATCATCACTAGTTCTACTATCATCTTGCTCTTTAGTATAGGACTTTGAACTAGAAGCCATTAGAGAAATTTACTTCTTGTCCACCTCATTTTCTTTGTTCTTCTCTTTCTTAAGCTTTTTCTCATGTTTCTCCAAGCACATGAGTTCTTGCTCATGTTCTTAAAGCTTACCAAACAAAGTAGTAATGTCTAATGTCAAGAGGTTGTTGGCTTGCTTAATTGTGGTGACATTAGGTTGCCATTCCCTATTAAGACATCTCAAAATTTAGTTAGTATCAATTTCATTGGAAACGGGTTTACCAAGTTCATTCAAACAGTTTACAAGATGAGTGAACCTCTTTTTCATATCGACAACGGTTTCACCATGCTTCATATGAAAGAGTTCAAACTCTTGGTTCAAAGTATTAATTCTAGCTTGTTTGACTTTATTTGTGCCCTCATATGCAACTTGTAATGAGTCAGACATAGCTTTAGCGGTTGTGCAATGAGAAACACGATAATATTTGTCAACACCTAAAGTGAATATTAGAATATTCCTTGCTTTCCAATCACATGACCACTTTTTCTCATCATCTGCATTCCCTTGTGCTTTCAACTTAGGTACTTCAACACCATCCACATTGGTCATAGTAATTTCAAATGGACCATTTTGGATGGCGTTCCATACATTTATATCAATGATGTAGATATGGACGGGCATATAATCCTTCCAATAACCATAGTTTTTACCATTAAAAACATGCACTCTATTATACACCCATTTAAGTTCGGAAGCCATAATCTAATAAGCGATTTTGAAGCACAAGATGGATCGGTGCTCCTCATACCACTTGTTGGACGAGGGCAACGATCTACAGGGGGTGAATAGATCTCAAATAAAATTTTCTTCAATTATAAATTTGTTTTAAAATTTATTTACTATGGCAAGAGAAAGCAATTCTAAATCAACACTCGTTTATCCCAAACCGTTATCAGATATACGTATAAATCGTAACAAAACGTAAAACAATGATGAGAAACAAATCAATATATTTTTCCAAAATGACGTTTGAACTATGTCACACTATGATAATCAATTTCCAATGAAATTGGAAACAAAAATTGACTAAGACAATTTAGCAAACACTTAGTGTGAAATCAATTTATCAAACACTTGGTGTGCAATAAACATGAAGTTGATTTTTCTTTTGTTGATAATATGAAAAACCAATAGCAATTATTTAGATTGCAATTATCTTACAAAACAATTTGAATTACTTCAATAGAAACAAAATTTTCAGCACATGAAATTGCACACTAAATGAATTATGAAATTGTAAAAAGAGTGAGAGTGAGAGTGAGAGAGAGAGGGGGGGAGAGAGAGAGAGAGAGAGAGAGAGAGAGAGAGAGAGAGAGAGAGAACAAAAGGATTTGTTTAGGAAAGCCTTTAAATTGATCCTCTTGTTACCGTTAATCCTTTGACAGTAACTCATTTCTTCAAAGCTTTCACTCGGCTGAATCCAAATTGCAAAAACTTGCCCAAAAAATCCCCAAATCACCCTTGATCTTCGAGGAAAAACGGTAAATGGTTTTATCAATGAAACCCACAAAGAATATTCAACCTAATTTGATTACACCAATCCTAAATTGGACTTTATCAATCTAGATCTAGATCTAGATGGCACCCAACAAGAATAATTATGTGTAACTGTTGTGTGTATGCATAGAAAAAGAATGAAGATGATGATGAGAAAATTATTTGTATGTTCTTGGTTTCAATGTTGAAAAATGATGCATGAATGCATATATACAAGTTTAGAAAGATTTAAAGCAAAATTTGTTGACCCAAAATGAGTTGGGGTTGACCCAAGTTGTCTATGTGTTGACCCATAAACCTTATGTGTCGACCCAAACAAGGCAGCATCTTTTCTTTTAAAATTGCCTTCAGTATGTGTTGACCCCAAAAAAGTTGGGGTTGACCAAAGTTGTTTATGTGTCGACCTATAAACCTTATGTGTCGACCCAAACAAAGCAGCAACTTTTCTTTTAAAATTGCCTTCAGTGTGGGTCGACCCAAGCATGTATGTGTCGACCCAAAACAAGGTTTTTCACATAAAACTCAATTTTTTTACTTGTAAATATGTTTCTTACATGTTTTTAAATGTCCTAAGATGAAAATGCACATTTAGACATAGATAAAAGGTCCAATGTACACAAATACTAAGTATCTTAATTTTGACATCATTCAAAACATTTCTAAGAGGATAGTGCACTCACATCAATAACAAAATCAACAAATATGTCAGATTTTTTAGGATTCATTATTTGACTAGAAGAACTAGCATATATAGATAAAAGTTAATAAGGGAGGCAATGGTGCCTCTATCACCTCTACAAAACACTATGATATCATCCACAAACAAGCAGTGAGATGGAACTTCCAAACCTCTAGGGCCAGGGATAAGCTTGATTTTCTTCTTAATGACAAGGTTAGTTAAGCTCATGCTAAGGCCTTATTCATCAATGTAAAAAAAAAAAGAGAAATGGGATCTCCCTGTCTCACACCTCTACCACACTTAATGAACCATGGAGATTTCCTTTCAAAGAGATCAAAATCTTAGAAGAATTAAGGATGATCCAAATCCAGTTACTGAAAGTATCATTGAAACCAAATTGTTTAAGAACCTGCATCAGAAACAACCAGTTAATAGAACCAAAGGCCTTAATGTCCACGTTCATAACCAAATTACCGCCATAGGATTTCTTGTGCATCAAGTTAACAGCTTCAGAAGTAAGCCCAATACAATCTTTCATGCATCTCCCTTAAACAAAACCTTTATGCTCATTGGAAATGATCGTTAACATAATGGGAGAAACTCTATCTGCAATAGCCATAAATATAATTTTAAACTTAAAGTTAGCTAACGCAATAGGTCTAAAAAGCTCAATAAAGTTAGCATTAGAAACTTTAGGAAGGAGAATCAAGGTATTAACATCATAATTAGGCATAATCCGAGAAGAGATAAAGAATTGCTTAACTGCATCAATGACATCCTAATGATTAATGTCCCAGTAATGCTGAAATAATAATGCTCCAAAACCATCCGGCACTGGAGCATCATCTTTGTTCAAATTGAAAACCACTTCTTTGATTTCAAGGCCAGAAGGGATCTTTGTGAGCATTTGATTAACTTCCCTACTGATGAGATTAGGAATGATATCTTTGATGAGGTCCAAATCAATATTAGTACCCACAGGAGAAAAGAATAAGTTATTGAAATGATCAACCACATGAGAGCTAAAGGCCTCTTGATTAGAGACAAAATTTCCATCAATGATAAGAGCAGAGATATTCTTAGTTGCACTTTTCATCTTAGCAATCCTGTGAAAGTATGTTGTGCTTCTATTCCCCTTCAAATGCCATTTGACTTTAGTTTTTTCTTTCTAAAATAAGTGTTCCTCATGCAAAGCTTCCTCAAGATTATTCATGCAAAGTTTTTCCTCAGGCCTGAGAGTTCCAAAGTAACCATCGACTTGTATCCTGACCTGCACTTAATTAAAATTCTCTTCTGCATTACTAACTAGTGGTGGACATCGCCAAAAGTTTCTTTGTTTCAGACTTTCAAGTTGTTTTTTATTATATAAAAAAATTGAGATAAATATTTTTCACTAATACATAAAAAAACATGGGCCATATATTTATTATGCATAAGTAGAAAACCACAAGACAAATTTGTACTACTAATGCATAAAAAAATGCGATTAAAATATATGTCATTGTTTTTTATAAAAATGTGAGACAAATATTTATAATAGATTCATAAAAAATATGAGACAAATATTTATAACAGGTAAATATTAAAAAAACATGGAATACATATTTGTCATTGATACATAAAAAATACTAGACAAATACTTTTTAACAATTAATGTAAAATAAATACAAAAGAAAAATTGAGTTCAAATCCAAAAAATCGTCCCCTGTAAGATGTAGATTCTGATAGTGATGGTGCAACAGGAATCCTCTGCAACAGGATCTATCGAGACTCTCTGCACCACCTCTCACCTTGTTGGGGTTGTTGTGCACCCAGATCATCATTTATGGCCTTTGTAACCCTCTATGATCTCCAATGGTTTACATCCTAACCTGTTAGGGTATATTATCCATAGATCTGGTGATCTACGTTCTTGCCTGCGTCCTCAACAGAGATTCTCTTCTGATTTGGTTGTTGTCTATCTTTTTTGATTTTTTGTTTTACAATCGCATTATGATGTTATTGTTTCGTCCCACACAACTCTAGATTTGATTTTGTGATGAGGTTTGATATGATTTTGTGTTAGACTATTTTGCTTGAAAGAGTTATTGTTTTGCAATCTAATCGTGTTTTAGGTTGTCTTATGGACATCCCATATTATTGTTGTTTCGTTATAATAAATTATTAGTGGATAAATTTATTTATGTGTTGATACTCACTTCATCCACCAGTTTACAAAATTTGTTTTTGAAACTCGCAACAACTCACATAAGCTAATTTGCTAAAGTATTCTTGTGGTGTGTGACATATTTTTCTTCAAATTTAGATTTTGTTCTAGACTGGCCCGAGGCTGCCCAACCCATACAGTCGGGGGAGGCCCAATAAGGTCCTTCTGCAAGACACGCGACTGCCACGTGCTAGCCACAGTTTCGCCGGGCAGCGTAGGCAGTGTCGGGCACTTGGGACAATAGGGAAGGAGGACATCACACCCTGCTGAGATGTGTCTCCCCGACAGACTAGCTTCTCCCCGCGAGAATGCTACACATCACTCCTTGACGGACATGTATCCTCCCCGCGAGGCCATGTCCATTCTACGGGCTTCATCTCTCCTCGACGCAGAAGGCTCCTCCCCGCGAGGAGTACACGTGATTCATATCTCCTCGACACAGAAGGCTCCTCCCCGCGAGGAGTACCCAACGGTCCATACCACGTGGACACGTTCCAAGTAACCTCCCACGTCCGAAGGATTCGGTCTACCCTACTTCCGAAAATCTAGGAGCAGTTACTCTAGGGCGAAGACCACGTGCTGGTCTTTACTACTACACGTAAGCCCTAGCAGTTGCTTGGAGTGGGCCTAGTTGATCCAGCCCACTGCAGGTAACCGTTGGCCCCGCGCTGGGGGCTCTCTTTATAAATACCCTCTCATTTGATAGGGTCAGGTTAGACACATTCTTCTACCTCTTTACTCTCTCTGTATTTGCGGTTATTCTGTACACTCTCTCACTTAAGCGTCGGAGTACCTTGCAGGTACCACCCCCCCCCCCCCCCCGGCCGTCTCTCACCATCACCGGAGTTGCCGTTCCAGACGCTGTTGGCCACTATCAACTGTCTGATCCAGACACGATCAGTGGCGCCGACTGTGGGGATATATAAGCTTCCCCGTTTTTCTGCTCGATAAACCAAAGCTTTCTCCATTCAACAACCATCATGGCCAACCCGTCGGTGAATCAAGCTCTAGACAACGTTATCACACAGCTCAGTAATGGCAACCGCGTCGACAACAACGTTGCCCAACCTGTCGTGGAGGACGACATCAGAGACGGACTCACCGCCTCACCGTTTTCTGAGGAAGTGGAGTATGAGACAGCTCACCAAGGCGGACATGAAACAGTCCTCCAGCCCGTGGACCCGCCGCCAAATGCGGACCCGAGCACTGCTGCCCTATTTGCTTTGGTCAATCAGACCAACCAGATGATCTTCAACCAGAACATCCGGATCGAGGCGCTGGAGAAAGGTCGTGGTCGGACTTCCCCGCGAAGGCACCGGCCGCCGCCATTTCCAAGGCATTCGCAGTCCCCAGAGGCATCTCGCAGCCCCTCCCTAGTTCATAGGGGTCGCAGACCACGCTTGGAGCGTACTCAGCCGGAACATCCTCAGAAACGCCACCGCTCCCCGCCACCAAAGGGACCAGTTCGCTCCTCAAAAAATAAAAGGAGCAGGCCGGACGCCGAGGAGTCCAGAGGCCGACCAAAGGACCACTCCCCGAGACGTCGCTATGTTCATGGACAACACTCCCCTTCTGTGTCTCCGGGGGCCAGCGAGGATGACGATTACCGGACCCCTCTGGCCAGGCACATCATGGACGCCCCTATTCCTAAGGGCCTGGAGAGGCTCCCATCCTTGGGGACATATGACGGGACATCTGATCCTGATGACCATGTCGAGAGTTTTGAAGCTCTGCTCGATTTCAGGAATGTCTCTGGCGCTATCAAATGTTGACTATTCCCTACGACTCTTCGGAAAGGGGCCATGGCTTGGTACAAAAACCTAGCATCTGAATCAATCGCGTCATGGAAGGTCCTAAGGGAGCGCTTCAGAAAACATTTTACGGCTTCTCATCAACATCCGAAGACGATAGCCTCCCTGGAAGCCATCTTTCAGGGGAAGGATGAACCTCTCAGGAGCTACATAGAGAGGTTCAACAAAGAAGCAGTCGAAATCCACGTGACCGATCACATCAAAATGTATCTCATCATCAAGGGTTTGCGGATAGGATCCAAGTTCGCAGAATCCGTCGGACTACACCGTCCCCGCAGCTTTGAAGGCCTCCTCGAGAGGGCTCAGTCGCATATTGAGTTCGAGGAAGCTGAAGCTGCACAAATTGCCCTCGATTCGAGGCGCAGAGAAGGCCCCCGCGGCAACAAGGAGGAAGACTCCCCTCCACCCAGGCGAGGTGGAGACAGGAGAAGAGAAGACTCCCTTCCACCTAGGCGAGGTGGGGAAAGAAAAAAAGAAGCCCGGACCAAAGAGCCCCGCGAATCACAGGGACCGTCTAGCCTTTTCAAAGACTACACACCGCTAAACGCGTGCCACGCGCGCATTTTTAGCGACTGTGCCAATTCGGAGTTCGTCAAAGGGGGAATCCACTTCCCGAAACAGGCGGCTTCCGAACCAAATACTGACAAGTCCAAGTACTGCCGATTCCATCGCAGTCAGGCACGTTACTGAAGATTGCGTCCACCTTAAGGACGCAATCGAAACGCTGATTAAAGAAGGGTACCTGAAGAAGTACGCCAAGCAGCAAGAGGCCCCCCGCCCCAGCGGCCAGGAGGCCCAGAATGTCGAGGAGTCAACCCTCTCTCCTAACAACAGATCACTGCAAGTCGCATTGAGCATCACACGACTTGAAGACTTTGGCTTCTCGGGAGAAATCGACAACCCTGAAGTTATCCGAAACATATGGAAGAGCTTCCCAGCAGAAGAGTCGATAAGTGCCTGCAGCACCTGGGAGTCTTTCCCCCAAGCCCTGGTCATATCTGGTGGAGCCCCTGACCGTTTGACCGTGGGGTCAATAAAGAGGAAATTCGACGAACTGAAAGCAACAACTCCTCGAGCCCCTACCCTCGAGAGGGTTAAAGGAAGATCAAATCCGATTACCTTCTACCTCGAGGAACTTCCCGGTGGGGCACCTAACGCCAACATCCCTCTCTTGATCCGGGCACAGATGGCCAATTTTGATGTCCACAGAATTTTGGTTGACCAGGGGAGCTCGGTGGACATCATGTACGTCCACCTCTTCGAGACCCTCCAACTGACCAAGAGGCACTTGTCCCCGTACGTAGGGTCAGACCTACAAGGCTTCAATGGCGCGACCACCAGACCATGGGGCTTCGTGGAGTTGATGGTCACCTTCGGGATTGAGGAAACTGCCCGACAGGTGAAGACGCGTTTCTTGGTGGTGGACTGCCCGTCCCTCTACAACTGCATCATGGGGAGGACCACGTTGGAGGAACTGACGGCCGTACCATCAACGGTCCACCTAAAGATGAAGTACTACACGAAGCGTAGACGTGTGGTCACTCTCCACGGTGACATCAACGCGGCCAGAAGATGTTTCGACGCAGCAATCAAGGGTCTGAGTGTCGTCCGCGGCGTCAAACCCAAGACTCAGGCTGAGGCACCTCCAGACGTCGTGCAAGCTCCACTCCCGCCGGTCAGCGCGGTCGACCTTGACAGCAGGTTTCCCGGGGATCAAGAAGAAGCTGCAGGCGAGGACCTCCCAGTTGAAATCAATGGGCAGCCTCTCCACCCAACGCGCCCCGTCCTAGATGGAGATTTCGAGCTGGTTCCCCTCGGCAACAACCCAGATCGAAGCGTGAAGATTGGATATGGACTCCCCGAACTGGCGAAGAGGCAACTGAAGGCATGCCTCCGAGAAAATGCATATTTGTTCGCATGGAGTGCTGCAGAGATGCTCGGACTGGACCCTGAAGTAGCTTGTCATCAGTTGACTATAGATCCGGCCACTAGGGCTGTAGCTCAACGTAGGCGTAGGCAGTCTCCGGAAAAAATGGAGGCTGCTGAAAAAAGCTGTAAAAGACCTCCTATAGGCAAACTTTATTTCCGAGGCCAAGTACACAACTTGGCTCTCAAATGTTGTACTCGTTAAGAAAAATAATGGAAAATGAAGGATGTGCGTTGACTACACGGATCTTAACCGGGCATGCCCGAAAGACTCTTATCCCTTACCTAACATCGACCAGCTAGTCGATAACTCTGTAGGATTCAAATTACTATCCTTCATGGATGCCTACTCGGGGTACAACCAAATCCCCATGGACGAGGCCGACAAGCAGCATACTGCTTTCATGACCGAGTCGGGCAATTACTACTATAACGTAATGCCCTTCGGCTTAAAAAATGCTGGCGCCACCTACCAACGGATGATGAACAAGGTCTTCCGAGCAGACATCGGCGACGTGCTAGAGGTCTATATGGATGACATGATCGTCAAATCTGCGGAAGAAGTCGACCATGCTGCTCATCTCAAGAAAGTGTTCGACACGACGAGGAAATATCGCATGAGGTTCAACCCCGACAAATGCACCTTCGACGTTCGCGTAGGGAAGTTCCTCGGCTTCTACCTCACGGAGAGGGGAATCGAGGCGAACCCCGACAAATGTAGGGTATTCTCCGAAATCCCTACCCCGAACTCGAAGAAGTCGATCCAGTCACTTAATGGAATGCTGACTGCTCTCTCCCGTTTCGTCGCCAAATCCGCTCAGTACGCACTCCCCTTTTTCAAGCTTCTCCGATAGAAGGAGACTTTTGAATGGAGTGAAGAATGCGAACAAGCCCTCCTCCATATAAAACAAGTCTTGTCGCAACCCCCGGTCTTGTCCCGACCAGATAACAGGGAAACACTTTTCTTGTACCTGGCCGTCACCAGCGAAGCGGTGAGTGCTGTCCTCATACGAGAGACCCCCGACGGATAGAAACCGATTTATTTCACGAGCAGAGCTCTTCAGGGTCCCGAGCTCAGATACCAACAGATTGAAAAGGTCGCCTTGGCCCTCGTATCTGCAGCCAGAAGATTACGACATTACTTCCTGGCCCACACAATTGTGGTAAGGACGGAGCAGCCTATTAGACAGCTCCTCAGTCGGCCAGATATGGCAGGGAGAATGCTCTGGTGGTCTCTCGAGCTATCCGAGTTCGACCTCCGATACGAAGGTAGAAAAGCCTTGAAAGCTCAGGTACTGGCCGACTTCGTAGCGGAAATGACCGTCCCTGAATCCTCGACCAATGGCTCCCAGAAATGGACGATTTACGTCAACGGAGCCTCCAGTGCGAAAGGTAGCGGAGCGGGCATTATCCTCGAAAACGAGCAGGGCATCCTGATATAGGTCTCCGTCGAGCTGTCGTTCAAGACATCGAATAACCAAGCTTAATACGAGGCTTTCCTCGCGGGACTTCGACTGGCAAAAGACCTCGGCGCAAAAGAAGTCAAAATCTTTACAGACTCCCAGCTCGTGGCATCACAGGTTCGGGGAGAATTCCAGGCCAAAAACGATAGTCTCATCGAGTACCTAACCTTGGTGCAAGAAAAGTTGAAGAAATTTGTCTCCGCGGAGGTGGCTCACATCCCGCGCGAGCACAACACTCGAGCGGACGTGCTTTCCAAGCTTGCGAGCACTAAGAAAAAAGGAGGGAACAAATCAGTCATCCAGGAGATACTGACTCAGCCGAGCATAAACAAACCCACCCCGACCACAGAGGTCAACGCCATCGGGGACGCTAACTGTTAGATGACCCCAGTTTATGAATACTTGACGACGGGCAAACTGCCCGACGATCCTAAAGAAGCGGGGATAGTCAAGAGGCAGGCATGTGCGTACACCGTCGTCGAAGGTAAGCTATACCGTCGAGGATTCTCCATTCCCTTACTCCAGTGTGTCGAAGAAAGCAAAGTTTCTGGGATCCTCCAGGAAATCCCAGAAGGGATCAACGCCCAGCACCTCGGCGGAAGGTCCCTAGCCCGAAAAGCACTCCGAGCGGGGTATTATTGGCCCACTATGCAACACGATGCAAAGGAACACGTCAACAAATGTGACCGCTGTCAAAGACACGGGGACATGCACCTCGCTCCCCCAAACGAGCTTAAGTCATTGTCATCCCCGTGGCCGTTTGCATGGTGGGGAATGGATATCCTCGGACCTTTCGTCATAGGGTCGTACCAAAACAAGTACCTCATCGTCGGGGTGGACTACTTCATGAAGTGGATTGAGGCAGAGGCGCTGGCCAAAATCACTGCCTTCAACATACTCCGTTTCGACAAGAGAAACATCCTCGCCCGATTCGGTGTGCCCCAAGCCATTGTCAGCGACAACGGGACACAGTTCACCGACAGGAACTTCCAAGACTTCGTCGCCAAACTGGGCATAAAACAGCACTTCACGTCGGTCGAACACCCTCAAACCAATGGGCAGGCCGAAGTGGCGAACAGAGTGATACTCCGGGGACTGAAGAGACGACTCGGCGAGGCCAAACAACGGTGGGTCGAGGAGTTGCACAGCGTCCTATGGGCGTATCGAACAACCCCACACTCCACGACCGGGGAGACCCCGTTTCGCCTAACGTACGGAACCGAGGCAGTTATCCCCGTGGAGATCAGGGAACCCTCGAGGAGGACAGAAGCTCCCCTCGACGAAGAAACAAACAACGAAGCCCTGCGAGAGGAGCTCGACCTTGTTGAAGAGATAAGGACTGGCGCTTCCCTCCAAGAAGCCTCTTTAAAACAAAAAATAACTTTGTGTTATAATGACAAGGCTATCAAACGAGACTTCCAAGTTGGCAGTCTTGTCCTACGGAGAAATCAGAAAGATTCACGCGAAGGAAAGCTTGCCGCAAATTGGGAGGGCCCATACCACGTCGTCGGAAAGACGGGGACGGGCGCTTATTACCTCGAAAACCTCCACGGTGAACAACTTGCTCGACCATCGAATACTGAGAAGCTCAAACAATATTACAGTTAGACACTGCTCGGGACGATACGACGTCGCGACCATGGGGGCGTGCGACACCTCTATATAACATACGACGGCCAAAAACCACGAAGTGTGTGCGTGAGACTTTTTGGCCCGACGAGGAGACCTCAACCGAGCTCCGTCATTGACGTACCAGATAGGCGGAACACCCAGCTCACGATGGGAAATTCACGCCACGAAGCTAAGACGTCGACCGACTTCTTAGCCTCGTCGAAGGTCGGAGTACAACCCCGACCACTCGACTGGCTCTCTACACAGTCGAGGATCGTCAGAGTCGAGCAAACCCCAAGGCGCCAGCGATCTCAACTACTTAGGCAAAAATAAATAATGTATAGAGTATCACACACAAGCAAAATAAATAAAGAGGCAAAGCGAAGTATAAGAATCGGGCAAAGCCCACTGTACGAATATTACATCAAATAAGCCCACAAGCCGGGCAACAACAAAAAAATGGCACGCAGGCCAAGCAAACTATATTCCTACTCTGCAGCAGTCTCAGCAGCGTCCGGCCCACCTCCTTCGTTGGCATTCCCTTCTTGCCCGGGCAGCACTATCCGGCCATCAACCACCTCGCAGTCAGCATCAGCCCCGTCGGTCACAAGGCCGGGATTTAGGATCCGAAGCTGCGCCACTGCATTTCGGAACCCTATGCCCGCAATTTCAAGAGCATCATCCTCGGCTAGCCGGAGATCCTACTCGACTCTCCTGAGTTGGGCCACCAGAGCTGCTCGAGTGGTTAGGAGCTTATCCTCTTCAGTTTCACCTTCAGCTGGCCGAACAACATCCTCCAACTCGGCAACCCTCTCCTTGAGCTGCTTCTCCTCCGCCTCCAGCTCGGTGATCCGGGCAAGATGGCATTTCTCCGCTTCCTCAGCTTCCTTCAGCTTTGCCTCCGCCCGCTGCTACTCGTTCTGTTCTTTATTCAGGTCCCTGCATTCCTTCAACTTTTTGCGCAAGTCTAGCAGCTCAACATCCAAGGTCTCGAGCTTTTCTTGCAGTCGAGAAAGTTCAGCAGCGGGGCGGGTCTCATCGTTCAGGACAATAGCAGTCGAACAGAGCTGCATAACGGCAGACATGTCCTCAAAGATCATCCTCCTCCTCGCTTCCGCAGCAGCCCCCAGCACAGCTTAGATTTCAGAGGGAAGGACGCGAGGATAGGTGACTTCAGAGAAGAAGCGGGGCTTGAGATGGCATGGTGGGAGTTCGAAGCTTGAAGGAGGTGGGGGACTTTCTTCGTGGGCCAGGTCGACAAACTCCGCATTCGAAACCCGTTGTCGTTTCGGCGTCCCTTGAGTGCCCGGGGACTGACTCCCAGCAGGAGGTGTGCGCATACCTGAAATCCCCGACACCGCCAAAACAGGTTGGGATTGGCTAGAACCTTCGGGCACCGCAGCAGAAGAAACACCCTCGGGCATGGCCCCAGAAGAAGCAATACCTTGACCCTTTGAACGAGATGACTCTCCCCGAGCTTGTTCTTCCCGAGCCCTCTTCGCCTTCAACTTCTTGAGCCTTTCCTCTGCTCCGGCCATTTTCCCTGCAAAAAGAAAGAAAACGTTAGTAAGGCAAGATATACAGATGCGAGGAAGGCTTAGGTCAAGGATGTTTTCACCACCTAACAGCTCATCCGCTTCTTAGTCGGAGAAGGTCTCGAGCAGAACACGGGTATTGATCAAGCGACGTTGCTTCATCACCTGCCCGTCTGCTCCCGTTACAGGCTCGCCGTCCAGTGTTTCGTACAGAGCTTCGTTGAAGCTTTCGACGAAAGCAACGATTTTATCATAAGCTGCCCGGTCGTCGACGTCTAACTGATTGTGTTTCACCTTATATTTATCAACCCCTTTTTTGAAGTGTTCCTCCGTCCAGTACAGGGGGAACTTCGGCTCCAGAACCTCCTCGGAGCGACCGTCTACTTTACGGGTAACTCTCCGGTACAGCGAGTTGATAGCCCCAAGGGTGACCGGCTTCACAAAATAGTAATGGTACTTGAAATCCCGGATAGAATCCAAATACGTGTGGAACAGAGCTTTGCTTTGCTTAAAGGACACCCAGCCGTGTCGTCCACCGGCCGACGACCTTTGAAGATGGAATATTCGGAAGAAGAGGGACACTGTAGGTACGATTTTCAGGTGTTTACAAACAAGCTCAAAAGCCCGGATAAAGGCCAGCGAGTTCGGGTGAATCTGCGAGGGTGCCAGCTTCAACCAGGCGAAGACCCCCTCTTGGAAATCCGTGAAGGGCAGCCTCCACCCCGCTTCGTCGAACATGAACTCGTATAAAGGGATACGCATTCCTCGGTAAGGCGAGCATATCCGGTGATGTTCTTCTGGGCGGAAAACCTTCCATGATTTATCGGACCCGATTAGCCGATGCTCAACGGTACAGAACGCATCTTCCACGTCTCGGTAGACAAAGATGGACGACATCTCTAGGGCTTCGTCGCAGACCCACTCCTCGAGCGGGCGCTCTTGTGCGAAAGCCATGTGAGCCATAGGTGACTCTGGGTGGTCGTCTTCTTCGAAGGATCCTACGGCCACCTTCGCAGCCAAACCGTCCATTTACATGAAAAGCAGAAAAAAACGGTGAATTCGATGGGTCATATCAAATTCACCCCTCCACCGCTGTTCAAGCAAACGGGCGAGGAAGGGGCAAGGCTTTCTCGTTTCCCCGACATATCGGGCCGAGGAACAACATGGTCACCGGGGAACTCATCGACTCCCCGGAAAATTCTGCCCCTTTTTCCCATAGCGTTGACGAAAAGAGTAACCATGGGGGACCCCGGGACATTCATCGCGTCCCCGAGATATTCATCCCTTGTCCCCGAGACATTCAACAAAAACGAGAGAAGTTCTTAACACTCCCTCTCTCAACAACGAAAGATTCCCGCCGTATTCGCCAAGAACCCTTTCATTTCTCATGGGGACTTCATCAGTTCACTAAGGAAGTGTTAGACGCTAGTCAAAATCAAGAGGAAACGCAAGAAAAAGGCTAGTTTTTGAACAAATACCTTATAGGCGGCGATGTAGGTTTCCGGCGCAGAGTTCCGGCAGTTGACGACGGCGAACGGCTGCTATAGAAGATAGGGAGAGAAGAAGAAAGATTGTTGAGAGAGAAACGAAAAAAGTGCAAAATGAATGAGGGGAGGAGTTTTTATAGTGGTTCTCACGGAACTCGAGGGACATAGGGCACTTGAGTGCGCTACCCTAGCCAGCCGCCCTAGCCTCCCTAAGTAATGAAGACAGACGACACGTGGCACACATGCAACCGTTCATCCTCTCACGCGTGTCGTTTCAATTTTCCCCAACGTTTCGAATCTGAAACCCCTCATCTCCCCGGTGTTACGACCAGACACAGCTGTCCGATGCCCGGCTTATGTGCGACTGCAGGAACGTCGAGCACGAGAATGGCCTCCTCGATTCCTCTCTTGGCGTATCCCCGACATGCCAATAACCCTTAAGTCATTACTCTGACATCTCAGAGCAACGACTTGGGGGGCTCATGTTCTGGACTGGGCCGAGGCTGCCCAACAGTCGAGCAGGCCCAACCCATACAGCCGGGGGAGGCCCAATAAGGTCCTTCTGCAAGACACGCGACTGCCACGTGCTAGCCACAGTTTCGCCGGGCAGCGTAGGCAGTGTCGGGCACTTGGGACAATAGGGAAGGAGGACATCACACCCTGCTGAGATGTGTCTCCCCGACAGACTAGCTTCTCCCCGCGAGAATGTTACACATCACTCCTCGACGGACATGTCTCCTCCTCGCGAGGCCATATCCATTCTACGGGCTTCATCTCTCCTCGACGCAGAAGGCTCCTCCCCGCGAGGAGTACACGTGATTCTTATCTCCTCGACACAGAAGGCTCCTCCCCGCGAGGAGTACCCAACGGTCCATACCACGTGGACACGTTCCACGTAACCTCCCACGTCCGAAGGATTCAGTCTGCCCTACTTCCGGAAATCTAGGAGCAGTTACTCTAGGGCGAAGACCACATGCTGGTCTTCACTACTACACGTAAGCCCTAGCAGTTGCTTGGAGTGAGCCTAGTTGATCCAGGCCACTGCAGGTAACCGTTGGCCCCGCGCTGGGGGCTCTCTCTATAAATACCCTCTCATTTGAGAGGGTCAGGTTAGACACATTCTTCTACCTCTTTACTCTCTCTGTATTTGCGGTTATTCTGTACACTCTCTCACTTGAGCGTCGGAGTACCTTGCAGATACACCCCCCCGGCCGTCTCTCACCATCACCGGAGCTGCCGTTCCAGACGTCGTTGGCCACTATCAACTGTCTGATCCAGGCACGATCAGATTTATTTATCGAATTTGTCTTATTGTGATTTCTTTACCATTTTACGTTAATTTGAATCACCCTTAACATTGTTTAGTGTTATTTGTTTTTACCTTCACTTTCTTTTTTAATCTTTCATTTCTTTTAATTGGATTTGATGAATATAAATATAGGACAAATATTTAGCTTTGATGAATATAAATAAAATATGAAACAAAAATATTGTTTTTTTAATAAATATAGAATATAAGACACAACTAATATTTATTAATTATACATTAAAAAGATATATATGAGACAAATATTTGAACTAAAAACCATATCTCCTACTCATTTGCAAAATTAACGATAAAGATCAAATTAAGTTGACTATTATCATTTTATTCAATTAAGTGGAAAGATTTTGGATTTTCAATCATAAATAAATCTTTCTTTATGTATGTTACTTACTCTGTTTCATGATATAATGAGTAATTTATTTGAAATAAAATAATATTTTAAAATAAATAATTTATTTTAATTTTTAATACATATTTTTTAATTTTACCTTTTAATTAATATTATTTTTAATATTTTCAATACATACTAAATATAAAAACATATTTCTCTATTTCATTTATTCATTTTTCTTATTCATAAAATGGTCAATTGAGTCCGTCACTATAGAACAGAGGAGGAGGTTTTTAATTTTATTTGTATCATTTATAAATTATGTCGTTAACTAAATATATTATACAATGAAAAAAAAATATACATCGATGGTATAAAATATTTTTACACTGTCAATCAATAACAGACGTGTATCCTGCCACATTACACTTTTATTTTTGAAATACTGTTATGATTTGACACTTTAAAATAATCTAATTGGATGTCTGTATAATATTTTTTTACACTGACAGTGCATTACCTTTAAACTTTTATACAATTCATATAATTTTTAACATTTTTATATAATATTGTTACCTATTATTATCTCTATCATAAATTATAACTCAATTTGCAAAAAAATATTTGTTTCAAATTATAAGTCACTTTAAAATTTCAATACAATATTTATAATTTTTTTCTAATATATTTTTTATCATTTGTTTTTCTTTTCTTCCTCTTATTCCTTTAGTTTGTTTTCCAATATAATTAATTAATGACAATTTTGTAAAGTCATAAATCAATTCACCTTTTTATAAAATAATAATTATATTTCTTAATTCTTATAAAACACTCAAAATATTTTAAAATTTGAGACAGAGAGAATACTTAATAAAAATTGATTACGACAAATCTCAATAAAATATGAGTTTAAAGTATAAAGTAATAAACTCGAGAGAGTTGACCTAGTGGGAGAGTACATGGTCTCAAGGGTTTGCTCCCCTTGAGATTCTGAGTTCGAAAGAGCCTAGGTCCAACTTTCGGAGACTACGTGGGGCGAAAACTCTTGGGTGGATTAGTCGGTACGGAACGAAGGATACCACTCTATTAAAAAAAAAAAAAAAAGTATAAAGTAATATTAAAGATATGTTCAATCAAAAATTTTAAATGTGTCTTTTTAGTGAAGTTTTACATAAATATTATTTAATACGAATTTCCAGTTTATACGTTTTAGTCAAATTAAGTAATTCAAAAGCCTAAAACGGTAAAGAGACGTTAATTTTGCGTGAATGAGCGAATCCAAGAATGATTTGTTAGCAGTATAAGAGAAGAAAAAGAATAAGATTCTGAATCTGCCAAATCTTTTGCGCTTCAAAGCAGACACAAGTTTGATACTTTCTGCTTCACTTCACATTCATGTCTCAACCCAACACAGACTCTGACACCAACATCAACATCCAGGTTGCCTCTTCCCTCTCTTCTTCTTCACTTCACAAAAACTATTTTCCGCAATTAATTCTAGGTTTTAATTTTTGAAGCTATTCTATGGGTTTCTACTTTTTTTCAGAACCTAGAATAACTGCTTGATTTGTTATTGCATGTTGTTACTTCGTTCATGGTTTCAAGTTATTGTAACATATCTGTACTTTTGTTCCACGTCATCGTTTTTGACCTTTTTAACCTTGGAACTTGTTGTGTGTAATTTTTTCAGCTAAATCAAAATGATGCTAATGTTGAGAACTTCACAAATCAGATCAAACAGCATGAGGAAAATATTGAGTTCCTTAATACTCAATCGAATCGGTTAACTGAATCTGTACTTGACTTGCAAGGTTTGTTCTGAATTTGATTCGTGTTTTCACTTGTTTTGTTTGTTCTTTGTGGATTTATGACAGTATGATTAGAATTTAAGATGAAGTGATAAACCCTAAATTAGTGCACTTGTATGAATTGTTCTGGTAGGTAAAATATTTTTATGAAGAATTTGATGTATGAATTATTATTATCTGCGATGATTTTTTTAGCTGATGAAGTTTGTTTTAGTGGGTCTTGGAAGGTATCATTCTGGGAATGTGGTTAGATCAGATAATGGGAATGGTGCATTTCGTACCGAAGAGGAAACGGTGGAACAGATATTGAAGAAAGAGAACACTGCTGCCAGCATATTTTGTTGGATAAAAGCGAATGCTCAGACATCAAATTTGGCTTTTGTAAAGGATGCTGTTGGTGTCGTGGCTACCCTTGCAAAGGTTGAGAATGATGATATTAGCAGGTAAATACCTGTTGTGGTCAATACGAGTGCATCGGTTCCTTAGCAACGCTGCACGCTGTTGTATCGCGGTTTCAAGTAAAGGCCAAATGCGGCTAGCAAAGTAATGTAAAAATAAGCTACTTTTATGATTACTTATTTTTCTGAAAAATTACAATTTTGTCTAAAACAGGATCCTTTCTGAGTATGTGGGTTTGGAGACAATTCTTGCAATTGTCTGCCGTACTAATGAAGGTGTTAAAGCACTGGAGAAGTATGATCCAGAAGGCACAATAAACTGTAATGGTGGTTTGCATGGAATTGGATGCTCGACTGGAAAAATAATAAATGGCCGATTTGTCGTCATATGTCTTGAAGATTTAACGTAAGTTATACCTATGCGCTCGTTCCTATGCATGTTTTTCACACAATTGATTCATGTAGAAAGAAATATTCGCCGAGCCCTTATGTAGGACTAATTAATGCAGCCCTGTGCAGTGTCTTGATGTATATCACTATTTGTATACTTGTTTTATTTCAGACCGTATGTTGGAGGTTTTGTTGATGAAGATCCACAAAAGAAGTTGGCTATTCCAAAGCCGAAATTGCCAAATGGGGAGTGCCCTCCCGGATTTCTTGATTATGCAGTGAACATGATCCATCTGGATTCAAATAGATTGTCATATCTTACTGCAACTGGGCACGGTCTTAGAGAGACATTGTTCTATAGCCTTTTTTCTCGCCTACAAATATATAAAACCCGAAACGAAATGTTGCTTGCTCTTCCATACATTAAGGATGGAGCATTGTCATTAGATGGTGGAATGATCAGGAAATCTGGTATCTTTGCCTGTGGTAGCAGGTCAGTATCAAATTAATCTTATCTTTTTTTATTGTTTCTCCTTCTCGTACTGTAACCAGAGTCAGAGTCTTATTATGTTTCTGGAGATCCGGTATTGATTACCTACAGTTCAACTGTTCAACCGTGACAAAACAACTAGAGGCTCTATTTAGTCATGGTTTAGCCACAATTTAACTGTCACAATTTAAGGCCCTGTGCTTTAGTCTTAAGTTTCTGGAAATCCTGTGCTGATTACCTACACTACAGTTCAACTGTTCAACCGTGACAAAACAACTAGAAGCCATATTTAGTCGTAGTTTAGCCACAATCTAATTGTGAAAATTTTGAGGCCCCTGTGTTGTAGTCTACTTTGCACACCCTCAAAGACGTTCTTGATCTGAGAGTTAACTTATGTTTTTTTTTTCGACTTGTCATTAATGAAACTTCTCTGGCTGCAGACAAGATGTAGAAGTAAAGTTTCCCTTAATAGGCGGAGAATCTGATGTACCTCCAAATTATACTGAAGCTGAAGGTATGGTGAGGAAGCTGAAATGGGAAACCTCTAAACTTGCTGCTGATATACAAAGAGAGCAGCAGTTGCTGGACTTTAGAAAGAGCAGCTCCACAAGCCAAGACTAATATATTGTTGGTAGAGATTTGGTTACAAAGACATGGTATTAACTATTAAGTTATGTCTTAGTAGTTCGTTTTGGATGCTTTTGACATCAAATTATGTGTATTAGCAGTTTATTCTGTAGTCATAGCTCATGAGAGACATGTCCATAATAAATTATAAAGATGTAAAATAGTATTTCCAAAACATGTAGCTATGGCTCATCTATTAGCACAAAAGAAACTTGGATATTTTGTAGCTTATTTTCTTATTGTAATAAGAGAAAATGAGAGATATTTGGAAAAAGACACTGTCTGGATAGCACTAACAAAGTTCTATTCAATAAAGAATTACTATACATAGTAAAAAAATAAATGTTTTAAAGAATGGTTTAGACGTAGAAATGTCGAAATTTGGAAAAAGTACAACAAAGCAAAGAATGAGATCAAGAAGGCGACGAGTAAAGAAAGAACTCAAACTTTTGACGAATTATACTAATTTTTAGGAATTAAGGAGGGATAAAAATCTACATACAGGTTTGCAAAGGGAAGAGTGGTTCAGGAAAAAAAAATATAAAGGATAGGTGAAAAACGTATTTTTACAAATTATACCAATCTTTAGGATTTGAGGGAGAAAAATTTATATTCAGGTGTGCAAAGGGAAGAGAGGTTCAGGAAAAATATATAAAGGATAGGTGAAAGACGTATTTTTACAATTGATTTAATGGAGGATATGATATCTCATTGGACTCTAATAGACTCGATATTAAAGAAGAGGATCGGAATTATAATTACTAGTATCAGATTTAGAACCAAGAGGTAAAAGAAGCATTGAAGTATGAAAAATTCTTGGAGAGAGAGATATTGAGTGGCTCACCAAACTTTTTAATTAAATTATGAGGTCAAAGAAAATGTCGGATGAATGGAGAAGAAGCACTTTAGTTCCAATATATAACAATATGCCAAGAAGTTTTAGGAATGAGTGATTGAACAGAGCCTAAGAAAAGAGACAAGTTACGAAGAATCAATTTGACTTTATGTCGGGAAGGTTGACTATGGAAGTAATCTATCTACTATGACGTGTGATGGAATAGTACTGAATGGACCAACAAGACTTGCATTTAATCTTTATTGATTTGGAAAAGGCCTATGATAGAGTGCCTAGAGAGATTTTGTGAAAAGTCCTAGAGAAGAAAGGCGTTAGGATTACATATATTCGAGCTATCCATGATATGTATGAAGGAGTATCGACTAGTGTGTGGACACAAGGTGGAGAGAAACCATTACAATAGGTTTGCATCAATGTTCAACCTTATACCCCTACCTTTTTACCTTGATTTTGGATGTACGCACGGAACACTTCCAAGAGCTAGCACCGAGTTGTATTTTTTTTGCAGATGATATAGTTCTACTTGGAGAGTCGAAGGAGGATTTAAATGAGAGATTCGAGATGAATTTTAGAAACACATGGTTTTCGCCTAAACAGAAGTAAGACGTAGTATATGGAATGTAAGTTCAAAAAAAATGTTTCTAATCTTTAGGTGAAAGTTGGAGACCATATCACCCTCAAGTTACACAATTTAAATATCTTGGATCTGCAATACAAAATGATGGAGAAATAGAAGAGAATGTAAACCATCGAATTCAAGTTTGATGACTGAAATGGAGGAGGGATTCAGGAATTTTATATGATGCAATGGTACCTCTCAAGTTGCACGGAAATTTTTATTAGACTACAGTAAGACAGTCGATGTTGTACGGGATAGAATGTTGGGCGCTTAAGAATCAACACGAGAATAAATTAAGTGTAGCACAAATGAGTATGTTGTTTTGGATGTGTGGTAAGACTATAAATGATAGGATTAAAAATGAATATATTAGAGAGAGTGTTGGGGTAGCACCTATAGTAGAAAAGATGATGAAAAATAGACTTAGGTGGTTTGGACATGTAGATAGAGATATGTAGATTTTGTGGTAATGAGAGTAGATCAGATGGAGAGAAGCCAAACAATTAGAGGAAGACCAAAAAAGATTATAAGAGAAGTCATTAAGAAAGATCTTGAGTTTAACAATGGTTATGGATAAAATATTATGACGAAATTTGATTCATGTATCTCACCTCCACTTAGTAGAATAAGACTTGATTGTTGTTGTCGTATAGTAGTTAAGTGTATTAATTATCAAAGTGAAAATACTTTAGAGATTTTTTTCTTCCTTTTTTCACTCCATATATAGTGAATTTCTTAATGCACCTTATATGATACTTACACACCATACGGAAATACTAAAATGCCCTCAAATTCCGGAGATGCATCTCCGGACGCACCCAATACACACACAACGCCCCAGATTTCAGAGATGCATCTCCGGACGCACCCAATATACACCCAACATACGCCATTTTGAGTGACGCCCTATTAGTTGTGTATTTTTTAAACCAAAGATGCATCTCCGAAATCTGTCCATAGATGCATTTCCGTAATGTATGCACATCAGTTTCAGAGGCAAAAACCAAAAACTTGTAATTTGACAAAATAAAATTAACATTCATAATATAAAAATAAGTATTCCATAGATAATTTCAACATAAAATGCAACATTACACTTCAATATCCATATGGACACTTCAACATCTTCACAATATCATCGACCGATTTTGAAATCGTTGCTTCCAACTCGAGCGAAACTTTTGTTTTGAAACGGAAAATGTATTCCACATAGCCCTTACATCTGCATCCGCCTTGAGTTCAAAGTTTTTGAACGCAATCTTCCATTTGTTGTCAATTGACGGTGAACGGTACTCGAGCTTCAAAATTTTTCGATTGTGTCTATAAGGTAGGAGATTATGGACTTCGTATTTCATATCTGCAAGAGAGATGTACTCATTGAGCTTAAACTTTCGTCTGGGTGTCGCGCTGGAGAAAAAGACATTTACGACATACCAGATGATGTTTATTTGTAACATTTGAGGCATTTTCAATTTGTGAGAAATAAAAAACCAAAGCCCATAAATTTATAGAAGTTGTATACATATCTGGTACCTCCCTATTGTCTTGTTCTGGAGATACATCTCTGGAACCTCTCATGAACCAGGCATAATGAAACATGCCGAAAACAGAACCTAATTGATGAATTTGTTTGGCAAATGAACAAATATTTTGGCAAAGATAAAAAAATGTATTAAAATATTAAGAAATTGAATATATTACACTTCATTAATATTGAGACACAATTACATACACTTATTTGTCTGACTAAACAGAAAATTAAAACGAATTGAAACATTTGTCGCCTGCTAAATCTGTGGGCGGTACCCCTTTTGACTTTTGTGCATTTGATTCTCTTTCAATATTGCTCAATTTCTCGAACACTTGCATCCTTTTCACTAAATGGTTCGGCCAAGTCTTGACTCTTTTTGTTGAATGAGTCGTCCACTATGGTGATGAAAGACGTATAAGGCATCCCAGTTTCAAGTAAACTTGAACAAAAATGTCGTGATTTTGAAAGCCATACAATACACATAATATGATCATTTGGATTTTGAGATGGGGCGGTGCGTAGTGGGAAAAAGGTTTCTGAGAAACTGTATCGTGTAAGATCAACACACACTCTCTCATACGCATTTGCTATGAGGTGACCCATTTCAGAGAAGCACATCCATTTTGCCTCTGGTGTCGTTCCACTAAGCCAAGGAACAAGAGACTCATCAATTGCATCAAAGTTTTCTTTCTTTCTGTATAGTTGTGTGTATGATTCTTTATGAGTCTTCAACTCTTGGATAAGTTGATGGCGGACAAGTGTATGATTATTTTCTCCTTTACCGAGTAAACCTGAAATAACTCGATAACTGCAATTATCGTACCCCTCAACATTATCGATCCGCTCAATGTATTTGTGCATAAAAATCGACATCATGCCAATGAATGGAATCTTTGGTGGAGGTGGTTTGCTAATGCGAGCTCCTTTGAAAATATTTTTTTTTTTAGATTTTGGAGTTGGTGAGTCGGGAAAAACTTTGTCAACATGTTCAAAATATGAAAGAGACCGCACCGTTGAATTGTCACTCGGTGTAGGCTTGAGCTTCTTTGGAGGACCTTTTGTTTTTATCGGTTGAGATGGTGGTTTCAAGTCGGTGGTTTCCGGATAAGCAATATTCCTCAATTGTTCTTTGAGGTGGAGTTTCATGTTTTCGTCGGCTTTCAAAAGTCTCTCTTGTATCACTTTCCATTCAATCAAGATAGAGATATTCAATTTATCGTCTTTCATGACACCATCATCATCAAACCTAAGCATCTTCTAGTGAGTGCAAACCTCATCCATTCTTATCGGGCTACCTAGTTTCACCTTTTTTTGTAATAACACAAGTACATGGGAGACCATATGTTTTCACAATTGTGCAACCACACTTTGCGCTATCGGAGTCTACATTATCAGCTTGTTTAGCTTTGTGAAAAATATAATTCAAACTCACTCGAGATATGTTGCTGACCAACTGAGAATAAAGATTGTTATCTTTAAGTCTGTGTTTGAAAACTGTGATGCTCTGACCAAATGATGTATGTATCTCATTATGCTGGTTCTGAATCATTTGGTTCACGGAGTCTCAATCTCTACACAAATCGTTCTTACTATTTCCTAACCAATTCTTCAATGTAGCATGGGCAGACTCAACTCGGTTAGTTGTTGCATTTCCAAGGTGTCTAACTTGATCGGTCCAAGCACAAACAATTTTCTCCTTCACCTGGTCAAAAATTGTGCTTTTAACATATTTCAACAAATCAGGATATTTTTCGCACACTTTCCTGAAATGCATAATGGAATCGGTGTATAATTCTTTAGTGGAAGAATTTACTATACGGTTCCATGCATCCATTATTTTTTCCACAATTTCACCTATCTTCACCATTTTTCTATCTTCAAACTTTATTTTTTTCGCCCCTATCGCGGGTTTAACCCGACTTCTCACATTCTTTGTTAAGTGATACCTAGAAAGCAATAGGAAATACCTTTGCAACCGAATTCATCAACATCGTATCATGATCGGTGACACTCACTTTAGACATCTCTTATTAGTCCTTCAACATTGCCCCGACACACCTCTAAGGCCCAAGTAACATTCTCCTCTTTCTCGCTCTCTAGAAAAGCAAACCCGGCAGAATAGGTCTTCTTAGTATATGTAACTCCAATAATCTCCAATGTACTTGTTGGTCTTGTACGTTGAATCAATTATGAGAACAGTCAAAAATGTGTTGAACAACTTGATGGAATCAGGATGAGTCCAAAATATATCTCTAACAGTTACTCCATCCTCGCAAGCTCAGTACATAGACACATAATTTTTATCATCTAACAGTTTCAAGAGTTGTTGCATTTCAGTTTTATCTCCCTCAGCGCCTTGTTAATTTGATATTGTATGTTGTACACTTGCTTGATATTTAAAATATTTTCAGTTCATTTGAGTTTCAAAGTTGCAAGTATATTTTTCAGTTGAACCAAATTCAATGTCATGTCAGCAATGCATTTCATCTCTTCTGGCAAGAGGCAACACACAATTGGATAGTCGGCTAACTTTTCAGACAAGTCATGGTTATGCAAACCACATATGAAATTAAATCTCCATTTATTGTTTGCCAGCATATAATCACACAACTTAAATGGACACTCACATTTTCTTGAACCGATGTCATCTCGTTTAAAATTTCGGAGATGAGGTTTATATTTCCCGCTTCTTTTGCACGTCATTGTCACAAAAGCACATCTTGTATCCGAACCATTATCGTACCTTCCGATTACCGCACTAAACCCCACTTTTGAGGCCTTCACACGAATCCATTGAAGCGTGTATCATGAAATTCAAACTCTTGCTCATTGCTAAATTAGTTGCGAACATCTACCGCCTTCACAAACCTTTGGCATCCGGAGACACAACATTTTTGGAGAAAATATCAGGATGCACCATATCTAAAGAAAACAATTATCATAGAACAATAAATAAATGCTAATTTTGTAAACAGAGCTGAAGAAATGAACACAGACTAATACCGCAAATGCATTTTCGGATGAGTTCATACTCATTTCGGAAATGTATCTCCAAAATAAACGCACGTTTTTCAGACAATAAACGAGCTTAATGTGAGCAATGAGGCTTGAAATAAATGATCTTTACTTGGAATTTCAACTTCTTTTGCTCCATTGAAGATTTGGAATGAAAATGTGAAGTGAGAATGGAAGAATTTTTTGTGAGGGTTTTGAGTAGAAAACAAGTATGGTTGTGTGATCATTAAGGGTGGAAATAGGCTGGGCCGAGCTAGGCTTTGCCAAGCCTGAGCCTGGCCTGCTAAAAATTTCAAAGCCTAAGTTTGGCCTATGGCCTATCGTAGGTTTATATTTTAGGCCTGAGCCTTGCCTTTTTGAAAGCCTGTTTGACCTATTAGCCTACATAAAAGCCTATTGTATTTGATCATTTGTAAATAAGAAATTATATTAATGTTTAAATAGACTAACAAATTAAAAGTTCAATGAGACTAAATGATATTTGCATTGACTTATTCAAGTTCACATATTAATATAAGTTTTGTGATACTATTTGTTTGAGAGAACTTATGAAAACAACTTATGACACTGTTTATAAGGTTTTTTAAACTTATTTTCATAAGTTCTTCAAGATAACTAGCTTTACTTTTTTATTTTAATTCAAAATACATATACATTATAATAATAATAATAATAATAAAATTATTCATATTTATTTAAATAGGCCGACCTGATAGGTTTAAAAGGCTTTTTTATGGTCTCTGGCCTAGATTTTTTAACTAAATAGGCTGATAAAAAGCCTAGGTCTTTTCTATTTGAAAAAAAAAACTGGTCTGGCCTAAGCCTATGTAGGCTAGGCCGTAGGCCCCTGTTAGTTGGTCTGACATATTCTCACCCCTAGTGATCATGCATCTCTGTGTTTTATCAAATTATTTCGAATATGCATTTCCGAAAATATATAACATGTAAAGGTGACAGAGAATTTCAAAATCTCATCCTAAACTTCCGAAAATGCATCTCCAGAATATCCACTGGGTTGATCAACTATCAATATTTTGTTGAAAATACCTGAAGATGTATCTCCGAAAAAAATTTAATATTCATTTAGGTGTCACTCATTTGAGGAGTCTTAATGGTAGTATATATTACGTTCGGAGATATATATTCGAAAATTGAGAGGTAATATCGATTTTTTAAAGAGTATTTTTCCATGTCATAAAAGATTCTCTATATTTAAACAATCGTGTTCAAAAGATTTAAAAGGTAAAGATCAGCCTTTTACAAAATGACTTTTGAGATTGAGAAAAGAAACTCCTAGGTATTGATATTTCCTTGCAAATGCAATTAAATACAGATTTATAAAGTTTATTTATATCTAAATTATGTTTGAATAAACAATTTATTTACAACTGTCAAATTTGAAAGAGTTATAAAAATAAGTTAACAAAAGCACAAGAACAACAATATAAATTGTTTTCATAAATCATGATAAAATATACAAATTTAAAGAAGTAATGAAATTCAAATAAGCCAATTATACAGTCAACAAATTTTGAGAATTGATTTTAATTGATTTTAGCAATAGCTTATTATAAGAATGTGTTTTCTTAATTATTTGTATTAAATATTAGACTATGCGTCTATGCCTATGATCAAATAGTTTTTTTTAGCAAAGAATTCCAAAAGATAGAAACTACATTCCCATTGCTAGATAACGGTTTTAGGAGCTACAAAGGCCAAATTAAAAATTAAAAAAAAAAAATTTTAACAAAAGCATGCATATTTGTAGTTTAATTCAACGACATAAATAAATTGTTCACTAGACTCTATCGTCATTATTCATCCACCTTGATGAAAATTTAAAAATATTTCTTTTACACTATTCTAATTTTGAATTTAAGACACAACACAACACAACACTATAAACTCAATATCAGAATTACACTAAAAATAAGTAATGGATATGTTTGAGGTACAAAATATGGATGCAACATACGAACATTAAAATCCAGATTCTACCATTTAAGTGGTGCGGACAGTTTTTGCCTCTCATTTTTCTTACGTTTCAAATTTATAAAAAAAAAAAAAAAAAACAATTTCTCTCAATAACATCATAGCTCTCACAAATTCGGCTCCAACATTTTTTTCAACATTTTCTCTCACTATCTACTTTTGTTCATTCAAACCAAACAATTTCATCAACTTCTACTCCTCTTCATTCAAGACAAGAAGCTTCATCTCTACATTTGTAGGTTTCTTATCCATTATTCTAATTAAAATCCATTAGGTTACATCTAATAGAGAAACTACTTAAGCTACACTCCTTCGTTTGAATCATTCTGCATTGGTGTTGTAGGGTGACTGTTGGGGTTTCTCACTGATTTTAGAAAATTCGGATTTCAAAATCCATATTCACCCTTATAAAAATTCGGATTTCAAAATTTGAACCCTAATACCCATTAAATATTCCTAATTTTTATGTTTGTTATTCTTTTTTTTTCATTTTGTTTGTGCTTACTAGTGATATGTTTTGTCTTGTGTGATTATAGAAAAGTGACTGACGAACAACTAAGGTACAAACATGGTCGACTGAATTACCACGCTTCACTATGCAAGGAGAGAGAGTCATATTACCGCGAGTTGCTAGAGAATCATCTCGGGCTATTGAGGGATCATCTTATCGTGGTCATGTATCTCTAGCTCATTATGAAGCACTCGTTTCTCCCTTTCATGGTCCTAATGTTTATACATGCGCAAGAACCACATCATGTAGTCAGAATTGCTACTCCCGCACCGAGTGGTTTTGGAGGTCCATATGACATGTCACTACTTTCACTTTATGTACGCCATACCGTTAGGCATCTGTGGGAGTGAGAGGTGTCATAAATGTTTAATTACTCGTTTAAACATTTGTTTTAT
Organism: Lathyrus tuberosus; assembly: GCA_022829125.1. Classification (NCBI taxonomy): domain Eukaryota; kingdom Viridiplantae; phylum Streptophyta; class Magnoliopsida; order Fabales; family Fabaceae; genus Lathyrus; species Lathyrus tuberosus. Next base: position 2,660,491 of record JALAZF010000152.1, on the reverse strand, counting down.
ACAAATTGTATTTCCTGACATTGATGTATTTTTTTGTAATACTATGACACACTAAAGTGTGTAAATCATGCTAGGAAAATAGCAAAGTTGCCCCATCCAAATGAACCTTAGTTTTAGGACGTATAGAAACTATCTGGTATGAAATACTTTTGTAGGACAAGATATGGTTGTATTGACCATGGTCTTTCGACAACACCTGTTTAGAGATGGCATGCAGAGACATCGTCATTTCATCTTCCCATTGGTGAGATGAGCATCACTTGTGATGATGTATTGTGTCTCCTCTATCTTCTAATCATGGGAAGTTGTTGGATTACTCTACCATTCATTGATCTAAGGCACTTGACCTAATGGTGATATGATTAGGAGTTGATGTGAGTGATGCCCAAAAGGAAATAGAAAACACTAAAGGGTGTCAAGCCAGATTTTGATTCCTATAAGAAAAATATACTGACCACTTCAATGCAACTGTAAATGTTGCAGGTGATGATACACATGTTCCCTACCATAGACGATGTGCATTGAAGACATACTTTCTGATTTTGGTTGGCCAAGCATTTTTGTAGGCAAAAGTGTGACTTATATCGATGTTGTCTACCTTAAATACACCATGGACTTAGAGCAAATTCATGAGTACAATTGAGGGAAGCTTGATCTGTTTACTTGTATTCCAAGTTAGCTAAATGTACTAAATAGAAGACGAGACATATAACTGAATGCAGCTGTCTATTTTAGGTAATTGATTTACATGTCATTTATTAATTTCATACTGCTTGTTCTACATCCTTACTAATATTTCATCTGAACCATTTTCATGCATGGATCCTCTAGCATTTCCCAGGTATTATCGGCTAATAATATGTTTCTGACTACACTAAAGATTTACAACGTTCGTGCTAGATTAACCCAATCAGGGGGAATCCGACAACTGGGTCGTACAGACTTGCTCTTGATCGCATTTTGACAGATGATATTTGTTTTTCGTACTACAAAGAACATTGTCAAACACGGCTTATGGAGGTGATATGTTGGTACTCTGGATGGCTAGATTGAAGGTGTGAAAAGTACACAAGAAGGGGGGTTGAATGGTGTTTCGTGTTTTCTTTAATTTAACTTCTGATCAAAGTTTCATAATCAGAACTGGTGTTATGATTCTATTTTAATTCATTGGCAGTGGATATAACAGAAGTAAAAAATAATAGTAGAAGGCGCAAAAGATTTGTATTGGTTCCTTCATTAACTAAGAGTACTCCAGTCCCCTTGTCTCATAAGAGATTTTCATTATAACCACTACATGATTACAATCGCTTATGCTTCTGCATAAATCTTTTACACCTGCTCAGACCAACTGTTTGAGACTTCTTTTGCTTATAGCACATGTCTAAGACATCCCTTGCTTAGAGCTCGTGTCTAAGACTTCTCTCTGCTCAATCAGCTCTTGACCGAGACTTATCCTGCTTAGACCACCTGTCTAAGTCTTCACCTTGCTTAGAGCTCGTGTCTAAGACTTTCACCTAGAGCTCATGTCTAAGACTCTACCTTTGCTTAGAGCCCGTGTCTAAGACTTTACCTTTGCTTAGAGCTCGTGTGCAAGACTTTACCTTTTGCTCAAGCCTCACTTGAGACTTCCTTGCTCACGCCCCTCAGACGAAGTCTTCCCACTTGCTCTATCAGACTAGCTGAATAAGACTTTCACAGCTCAAGCACTTAAGTAATGAGACATATGTGGCTTAAGCATCTTAGCTCAAGACTTACTGCTTGAACCCTAATGAGACAAGACTTCTGCTCAAGCACATAGCAAGAGACTTCGATCTAAACTACTGAAGGCTCAGTGTTGATGCGGTAAAGCGGCAAGCAACAAAAGTTTTTTGAAGTATTTATCCGGGAATTTATCGTGTCCACAGAGATCGGTGTTATTGAACTATCGTTCGACAAGTCTCGCGTTTATGAGTTTGGATTAAATTGGTTAAAGTAAAAGCAGAAAAGTAAATATGAACATAAAAATAATTCATTATTCAGAGAGAAGAAACTTATCCAGTATGCATATAATTCACTCCTCACAAACTTAAACCTATCGACCAGTTATACTCAACCTACAATACTCCTCAATATCATCCAGCATCGCTCACCAACTAGATTATGTCTAACCCAAATTGAGAGAACAACTGTATTCCTGCGTCGATGATCTCTCACCCGACACAAACAACACGGAGGCATTAAGCGTTGACACCCATAAAGATTGTTAGCTCTAAATCTATCTCTAGCATCCAGAAACTAACAGATAATCATCCCTAATCAAGGTTTGTGCTGTCTTTCTCTAGCACAACCCAAATCCCAGGCATAAAGCAAAAAACCAAGGACAATCACCGATAAAGATTTGTAAAGCAGATTTTATACAATGCCATGGGCGATAAATATACATAAGATCAAAGTAAATACATATACAAAACCCAACAAATGAAGAATACACAAAGAAGAAGAGAAATGAACCAAAAATCTCCCAGTTTGTCAGCGCCGATAGATGACCAATCCACCCCGGATCATCCGTGTTCAAGCTCCATAGTTGTTTTCTAAGCTCTAAAATATGAAGAAATGAAGTTTGACGGACTGGGAGCAAAAAATACCCAAATCATACCCTAAAAAATGTGTTTTTACCCCTAAATATGTGTTTCTGTCCAGGAAAATTCGCCCGGCAAAGTCCATGTTCTCCCGGCGAATTAAGACGGTCTATTCTGCATTTTTTTTCATGCTTTTGGAGTGTCCGGCTCGTCTCTGCTTCGCCCGGCGAGCTCGGGGCGAAGCTGACAGATACAGAAAAATTCCAACATTGTTTTCTTCGTAACTTACGAACCGTAACTCCGTTTTTTGCCTGGTTCGAAGCGTTGGAAAGCTTATTCAATGCTCTTTATGAATATGACAAGATATCCTTGCTTGAATACCTGCAAAAAATGAGATAAAAATAATTAAACTCAATGATATTTACACGATAACGCAGTATATACACTATAATGTAAAGTAAACGTATTTACAAACAAAACGGGGTTTATTCGTACGATATTAACAAAAAGTATTGATAAGTGCAACAAAAATTATCCACAAAAATAGCTACAATTTGCACTTATCAAACCCTCCCCGACTTAAACTTGTTTGTCTCTAAACAAGAATCAAGCAACTCAAAGAAACAAAAGTAACAATCAAAGAATCACGAATCAACAGGTTTTGAAAAACGAACAAATGAATGGTTCAAATGAAAAACGGTACACACAAAGTAAATACTTACCACTAAACTACGACGACAACATAGGCACAAAACAAATGCTAAATACAAAAATCATGTCAAACATCCTAAAACAACACAAGTTCAAACGTGAATCATACCTAGCAAAAACAATCATCGGCAGATGAAAAACACAAAATGAGGTATTTTTCACTCACACAACAATCTTGCAAACAAAAGATTAAATTATGCACTCATCCAACAATCATATTGAAAACATAAAAGCAAGAATCACAAGGGCTTTCAAGGTTGTAGCGTGGTCGGGTAAACAAACAAGGGGTAATTTCTAAAGGTAATTGAAACAAAAACTTGCTTAAACCTAAGGGAGTGATCAACTCACAATGACTCAAACACAAAATTCCAATCAACTTCTTCCAAAATCCCAAGTGTTACACAAAACACAATACTTATTTAGCACAATTATTTGAACTCTTTTTGTTTCCTTTCTCAAGGATTTTCTTTTTTTCTTTTTTTTCTTTTCTTTTCTTTTTCATATTTTTCTCTTTTTTTTTCTTTTTCAACCTCATAGAAACCAACCAATGAGTAAACAATCATTCTCTCCCCAACTTGAATTCAACCACATCATCATGTGAATACTCCCTACTTTCTAAGGCAGGGTAAAAATTCATACAACAATACAAAGTTGAGAGTTCAAGAAAAAAATAATCAATCAAAATCCATACAAAAAGTGAATTCAATACTCATAGACAAGCATTAAGTTCAAACAACATGGATAATGATAGAAAGGCACAAAGGGATTACGAATGATCACACAATCACAAGGTGAATGACTATTTGGCTAGGTAGTTGTTCTCAAAATGAAAGAAAATTCCTTGATCCTTTTCATGCTTTCATATAATCAACACAAACAAAAGATTAAGCATAACAAAATCGAGTTAGAACAAGAATGTTGGTACTCCATGCATATATGAACAATGGAAAGCTTCCTCACAAAAAGGGTGGGAACTAAAGTGATTCACATCAAGAACAAGTATACAAAAGAATGAATGGCATGGAAGTTTGTAAAAAGCCTAAGTATCATGAATATGCTAAAGTCTAGAAAGCGATAAACACATACCTTGGACGTGTACAAAACTTAACAATATCATTACCATACATCCGCAAGTTGAAATGATCAAACTTGGATCATCACCTTAAATTCCTCAAGCTACTCGAAAAAAACTCACTGACAAACACAAGAATTATTAATATAAACATACTAAAAGACCGGGTGAAATTGTCTAAACAATTTAAAAGTGAAGATTTGAAATTTCAGAGCTGATCCGATTTAAATTTGTTTAGACAATTGCACCATACTACCTAAACTAAACAACAACAACAAAAATAATACAACGTGTTTGTTTTACGCTGTAAGCTCGACGCCTATTATTTACAAACCAGCACGTTGCTTCGGATGAGCCAAATGCTTTCACTCCCGCCTTTGTTCTCATCTCTTCGAGCTCTAACTAGAACTACACATCTAACCACATTTTTGGCAAACGTGAAGATAAACAAATATATACACTATATTCACAAGTATGCAAAAGATGTAAAATTCACAAATATGGCAAACATATACACGTATCAATATAAACAAGTGAAAATAGACAATATATACAATATCTATAAAACTAAAAAACAAAGAAATTATCGCAATGTGATCCAATAAAAACACCAATCCCCGGCAACGGCGCCATTTTGTTGATGCGGTAAAGCGGCAAACAACAAAAGTGTTTGGAATTATTTTTCTGGGAATTTATCGTGTTCAGAGAGATCGGTGTTATTGAATTGTCGTTCGACAAGTTTCGCGTTTATGAGTTTGGATTAAATTGGTTAAAGTAAAAGTAGAAAAGTAAATATGAACATAAAAAGAATTCATTCTTCAGAGAGAAGAAACTTATCTGGTATGCATATAATCCACTCCTCACAAACTTAAACCTATCGACCAGTTATACTCAACCTACAATAATCCTCAATATCATCCAGCATCGCTCACAACCTAGATTATGTCTAACCCAAATTGAGAGAACAACCACATTCCTGCGTCGATGATCTCTCACCCGACACAAACAACATGGAGGCATTAAGCTTCGACACCTATAAATATTGTTAGCTCTAAATCTATCTCTAGCATCCAGAAACTAACAGATAATCATCCCTAATCAAGGTATGTGATGTCTATCTCTAGCACAACCCAAACCTCAGGCATAAAGCAAAAAACCAAGGACAATCACCGATAAAGATTTGTAAATCGAATTTTATACAACGCCATGGGAGATAAATATACATAAGATCAAAGTAAATACATATATAAAACCCAACAAATGAAGAATACACAAAGAAGAACATAAATGAACAAAAAATCTCCCGGTTTGTCAGCGTCGATCGATGATCAATCCACCCCGGATCATCCGTGTGCAAGCTCCATAGTTGTTTTCTAAGCTCTAAAATATGAAGAAATGAAGTTTGATGGAGTGGGAGCAAAAAACACCCAAACCATACCCTAAAAAATGTGTTTTTAACCCTAAATATGTGTTTCTGTCCAGGAAAATTCGCCCGACGAAGTCCCGATTCGCCCGGCGAATTAAAGCGGTCTATTCTACATTTTTTTCACGCTTCTGGAGTGTCCAGCTCGCCTCTGCTTCGCCCGACGAGCTCGGGGCAAAGCTGACAGATACAGAAAAATTTCAGCATTGTTTTCTTCGTAACTTTCGAACCGTAACTCCGTTTTTTGCCCGGTTCGAAGCGTTGGAAAGCTTATTCAATGCTCTTTATGAATATGACAAAATATCCTTGCTTGACTACCTGTAAAAAATGAGATAAAAACATTAAACTCAATGATATTTACACGATAACGCAGTATATACACTATAATGTAAAGTAAACGTATTTACAAACAAAGCGGGGTTTATTCGTACGATATTAACAAAAAGTATCGATAAGTGCAACAAAAATTATCTACAAAAATTGATACAATTTACATTTATCACTAGACAGAATAGAGAACAAGGTGTACATGATACAAATATCAGAGGTACGGGAAATCACCATAACAAAGACCTAAAGCACTTAAGATTTCTAAGGTATGTAATGTTAAGAAATCTTAAGGCTTTTACAATTACACCCTACAACAAAAAATCTTCATATTACAATAGAGTTGATAATTGCTTGATCTTGCTACTCCTTCATCAGAAGAATCCTTGTTAAAATTCAAACTTGAATCTTCAGCCATATTTATAGCCTTTGCAGAAACTAGCCGTTGAGGAGGTAACTTGATCAAGTGTCTTTGTCTTTATTCCATAGGACAAGAGACTTTGAAGATGGATGCATAAAAAATTTTGAATCCAGTGTGTAACACATTTAACCTTCAAGCCTTCAAGAGGTTATGTACTAATAGATCTATTGGGAGCAGACATCCGTAGAGCATGTCAACTTTTCTTGAGCCTTGCAATCTTGTAGACTCTAGCTGATAAGACAATACAACTTGCTTTCTGCAGTATGGACAACCCACAACTTTATCACTAACTCTGAATGGTATCAGATGTTGATATACAACTACCAAGTGTAGTAACTCGTCTGAATATTGAGGCCTTCAGCTCAGAGTCTGCGCCAAGCCACACTAGCAATTGTTATTCAGACTCTGCCACCAGAAGCTAGCAATGAAATAACTCCTAAGTGTGTCTAAGTAAAACAAATTCTGATTATTTATGTACAAGAATAAGAACCTGCATAAATAAAACACACATCAAATAAACCATTGTTCTTTTAATAATTTTGTTATTATCAAAACTAAAAAAGAATATGCCATGAACAAATCTTGTTCTAACAATCCCCCCTTTTTTTTATGTTGACAAACACTAGTATTTAAAGGACGATGTTGGGCATTTAATTTTCTCAGCAACAACAGGGTATGAGGTTTGTAAGCTCCCCTAAGTCTGATAGTCCACCGCTGAGTTCTATTGACTCTAACACCAAGAACTATTTTTCAAGAAAAAATAATCCAGTCTTCTTAGTAACATCAGGGTTTGAGGTTTGCAAGCTCCCCCTGAGTCAAACAATTCCAAGGTTGAGGTTTGTAAGCTCCCCCTTAGTTCCATATTTGAGAAAACCAAAATAACAACATTTTAACTTCCTTTGGCAACATCAGAATACAAGGTTTATAAGCTCTTTCTGAGTCTAATAGGCTAAGTCAGAGGTTGTAAGCTCTTACTTAACACTATGTACAAGAGAGTTAAAATATGTTTCCCTTTTTAACTTTCTTTGGCAACACCAGAATATGAGGTTTGTAAGCTCCTTCTGAGTCTGATACACTAAGTCTGAGGTTTGTAAGCTTTTCCTTAGACCTGTGTACAAGAAAGTTAAAAATACACCCTGGGCAAGGTAACCATAAAAACAGAAAATAAATGACAAGAAAATAAATAACCAATATGTACAGAACATGTATTCAATGGGTTCAGTTTCCACTTAAATACTTACTATTATTTCTCCCCCTTTTGTCACGTCAAAAAGAATAAAAGGAAAATAAAGGAAAGAGAAAGAATATCACGAATAAATGTATCTCAGATCATCATTACAAGATCAGTTTCCAAAGAGGAAAGGTAATCAAGCAATAAAAGTCATTAAAGTTCGTAAAGTGCATGTTTTGAAGTCTTAGTGGTCGTTACTATTCCAAGAACTAAACAAGGATTAATTTTAGACTCTTGGTATCCACAGAAGCCATTATAAAAGCATCCAGCTCCTAAGTCATTTTCATCAATCATCTACCTAGAGATATGGAGTCATCAACTGAGAGTCATAATACATCCGTGTTACAGATGTAATCGAGAGCTCTACAAGTTTATCAATTCAATCCCCCTCAGAGGCGAGCTGCTTCTGAGTCCTCTACAACTGAGCCTTTGTCGTCAGCAATACTTACTTCATAAGAGGCAACTTCAACAATACCTGAACGACCTTCAGAAGGAGGTTCATCAGTAGTAGCTTTGAAGCCAAAGAGAAAAAGCATGAAGAGGTCAAAGAAGAAAAGGAGGGTCAACAAGCACTTCTACCGCTCTCTCCTAGTCATAGAAGAGGAAGAAGTGATTGATTCTAAAGACGAAGAGGTGGACTATGGCAACAGTAGACGTCGTTGGGCACGAGATGCTCTAGCTAGGGATCTCTTCTAGAATCATTTTGTTCCCTTTTTTAAAAATATTTTTGTAATCCATCAGTTTAATATTAATGAAATAATTTATTTGACCAAGAATTATTTTCAGCATGCAAGTACATTCCAGCCATTTTTCTTTAGATTTTCTGAAAGTACATTAACTAAGTGAAATTGACACAGAAACGACAGTTAAATCAGATTAAACATAAACTCATAGTTATTCAGAGAATCTTAATAGGTTAGACTGGTAGATCACATTTCCAATAGTCATTATTATAGTACTAATAAGATTTAATCAGTACTTAAATAATATTAAACTCAAGACAATGTATGTAACACGTCTATAAAAAGGACTCTAATAAGCTTTCTTCCATCATCACTTAATCCCTAAAACACCAAGATGTACAAGCAGAAGCAAATATGGGTTCCAAAGAGAGATTTCAGAAAGGCAGCACTATTGAATGCAGCAACTCAAGCAAACCAAGGCAAAGCAGCAGCTGAAGGATCTGCAAGCAAGAAGACAGCTTCAAAAGTGCTCTCCTCTTCAGCATCCTTTGTGAAGACTCACAGAAGAAGAAGATCTTCTGGATCCAGACGCAGCAACAAACTGAAAAAGGAGGCTTTGGAGTTTGCTAAGGAAGAATGGCAAGATTTCTTAGATAATCTAGACATGTCAGATGATCCTAGGGAATTCCTTAGGGCTCATCCATCAGACTACAAAATCTAATTGTCTTGTAATAGCTTCATTTTTATTAATGAAATAAGTTGCAAATATTTGAGTTTTTTTATCTATTACTTAGAGAATTCCATTGAACAACACATAATTAATATTCAATAGTTTAAAACTGAACACAAGCATGAACAAACTCTGAATTTATTAATAAGATGCTCAATACAAAGATTTCAACAAAATACAATCATAACTATGTAGAGATCTAACATCAAAACCTTTCATAGATAGCTTCAAACTTGTCTCTACAAATTTTAGAAGAACTGGCCTCAGAACTTATGCTAACCCCCTGCTGAACAAGCATTTCAGAAATAACTCGTCCATAAGGAATGGAGAAGGTCTTTCACTTTTGAAAAGAAGAAAGAGACCTCTTCAAATGGTTAAACATAACTTGAGGAAGATCAATCTTCAAATCTGAATTAAGAAGTAGAAGCAGATCTTTTTCAATAGGGTTCACTTGGTATAAATCCTTATCCTTAGGAGTAAGTTTGAAATCAGAATATGATTCCAAACAACAACATCATGAAGAAGATTTGAGACCTCTAATATTTTGGATGGATCTACAAAGATACGCCAAGTAGGAAGATAGTGTTCCCAAACAAGAGTTCCTGGGATTTCTCTAATTTCCTCACAATTGATCACATTTGCAATCGCTTTAGAGGTTATTATTATAGAAACACCAGTTACTCTAGATAGAATAACACACTCTGAATTTAGCTTAACAATTGAGGCGTTAATCCAAAACTCGTTGACAAGACTTGGATAAGTGAAACCATAGAGCATCTCAAAGTAGCCATTCCAACATTGTTTAGACACAGTCTTTTAGAAGTTGAAACCAATCTTAAGCAACTCATCAAAATCCACATATTTTTCATTGATGACAACCAGCTGATTCAAAGGAGAATTAATTGAAGAACTCATCTCATGTTTGGTTTGATTAGCGCACAAACGAGAAGAAAAGAATATGAAGAAGAAGAAAAAGAAGAAGAACTGAACAAGAATCTTACAAGAATAAGATTCTTGTCAAAAAAAGGACACAATGATGTTTCACAAGACAGGAAATAATAACAGCAAGTACTAAAAATGAGAACATCATTACCCAAAGGTTCTTTATCCAATAAATATTTAAATTCCACAAGATGAGTTTCACCTTTATGAAAATTTAAGTATTATAAAAGTCTTTGAAAAAACTTTTTACTCAAATTGTTCTGTCAGGCATAAGAATCTTCTTCTGAATCTTAGAAACTGACAACTTTCAGAAGCTATCAACTATAAGAGTCTAGTAGATCTAGACTTAGACAGAGATATCATTGATGGGTTATCGTGAGGGGGAGAGCATAGACATTGGGCCAAACACTCACCTAAAGGTCAAAGACTCACCCAAATAAGTGAGAGAGACACCACATATTCACCCAAAACCTTAAGGTGATAGATGTATGAGTCCTCTCACTTAAAAAGTGCTCAACCTCCACTTTTCTAAGCAATGTGGGACTTAAAACTCACACTTGTTTCTCCACACATCTCACACTTATTTCCCAATAATCTCCCCCTCAAGTGTGAGTCAATCTACTATGCTCCCCCTCAAGCGGAAGCTCTTTCATCGACATGCTTGTACCGCCGTTGAGAGACACCTTTATCTCGTCTTGGGCACTTCAACGGAACACGCCTCCTAACCACAATGTCAGGAAGACTTTCGATACAAGGAGTCGGTCCCTTACTCGAACCGGGCTCTGATAGCACTGATAGGTTATCATGAGGGGGAGAGCATACACATTGGGTCAAACACTCACCTAAAGGTCAAAGACTCACCCAAATAAGTGAGAGAGACACCACATATTCACCCAAAACCTTAAGGTGATAGGTGTATGGGTCATTTCACTTATAAAGTGTTCAACCTCCACTTTTCTAAGCAATGTGGGACTTAGAACTCACACTTGTTTCTCCACACAACTCACACTTATTTCCCAACAATTTCCCCCTCAAGTGTGAGTCAATCCACTATGCTCCCCCTCAAGCAAAAGCTCTTTCATCCACATGCTTGTACCACCGTTGAGAGACACCCTTATCTCGTCTTGGGCACTTCAACGGAACACGCCTCCTAACCACAATGTCAGGAAGACTTTCGATACAAGGAGTCGGTCCCTTACTCGAACCGGACTTTGATGCCACTTATGGGTTATCATGAGGGGGAGAGCATACACATTAGGTTAAACACTCACCTAAAGGTCAAAGACTCACCTAAATAAGTGAGAGAGGCACCACATATTCACCCAAAACCCTAAGGTGATAGGTGTATGGGTCCTTTCACTTATAAAGTGCTCAACCTCCACTTTTCTAAGCAACGTGGGACTTAGAACTCACACTTGTTTCTCCACACAACTCACACTTACTTCCCAACAATCATCTGTCAGTCATAAGTCTCTAAGGTTCTATTCAGAACTAGCACTTTATCTTGAAACAAGAGTCATGAGGGATAGATGAATATTGAATTGAATTTTAGACAGCTAACAAACAGCAATAACGCACAAAAGATGAAGAAATTATTTCCATAAATAAGATCATCATCTGGGTTAATGAGACATTCAGTACACACAAATACAACAGAGTTTCATCTTAAAGATTTCTAAAGTTCTCTTTTTCAAAAGAACTTCTCTAGAAGTCTAACAGAAAATTTATATTTATATCTATACAAATGTTTCATTGAATCAAAAGATAAACCAGAAAAGAACAAGCATACCCTTTGTTTGTTAGTCAGACTCGATTCAGTATTCAGACATGACCAATAGAGTCTGAACATAGCTTTGAGTAGATTCTGTTTCAATGGATGTCTAACCATTGATTCCACTACTCTCACCAAATTCAGTACCACCAGTACTTGAATTTGGGCAGTTGGCTCTTCCTCCAATAGATGTTGTAAACAACCTTACGGAAGATGCCTTTGCTTCTTTCCTTGATATCTGTAGCAGATACATTATGATACTCATATTTCTATAAGACCACACATGTATGTACAACCAGATTCTTCTTTACCATATGTCTCAATCTAATAGCAAAATCATAAGTCATTCCAGAGTATAAGTCTAGGATGAGATATGATAGGAACAAAATCTTGTTCTAAGCAAAGTTACTAATCTCATTGTCTAGGATTAAATCTTTTGACTCTAAAATCAATGACAAGCTCAGAACCAGATGGTGTTAGCTATCAGAAATTAACACAAAGCAAATCAAAATACTGTCTTAGTACGGCTGATAGAACTCAAGGAGAAATTGAAGACTTCTCATAGAAATGCCTTTTAAAACAACTTCTAAGATGGTCCTCAATCAAGAAGTAATGGAGTTTCTTAAGATATCACCTTAAAGAACAAACTCCATATTTTCAAATACTTTGAAGCAAGATAGATTTAACAACGTCTCTTGCTCTTCAATACTTGATTTTTATTTCAAAACACATATGCTTCTTTTCATCTTCATCCTGCACTAATATCAGCTGAAAAAGTTTAAACATTGAAGAGCATCTGATATTAGGTTCCGTTAGTGTTACTTCTTGCTTTCAGATCTGGGAAATCAGTTGAAATAAAAATATTTCAAAAGCTTCTGAAGTTACTCTTCTATCAACAGTTGTCTGATAAGTGCAAAATGTACCTATTTTTGTATATACGTTTTGTTGCACTTATCATTACTTTGTGTTAAAATTGGTTGAATAAACCCCGCTTTGTTCGTAAATACGTTTACTTTACGTTTTCGGTGTATAGTGCAGTACCGTGTAAATATCATTGAGTTTAATTGATTTTCATTTATTTTTACAGGTGTTCCAGCAATGGGATTTTTTCATATTCATAAAGAGTATTGAATAAGCTTTCCAACGCTTCAAACCGTGCGTCAATCGGAGTTACGGTTCATGAGTTATGATCAAAACAAATTCTGGTTTGCTGTCATGTTTGCACTGCGAACCCCCGTGGCGAGCACTCGCTAGCGAGTTCGCACTGTGAACCCGGGGCGAATAAAAAGTGTCTGGAAGCATGAAAAACACCATTCTGGAGGAATTTAAGGCGACATATGTTCGCAGTGCGAACGGGGTTCGCAGTGCGAACCTGGGCAGCAAAAACCACCTATAAACTTCATTTTTCAGCATTTTTTAGAGTATGGTTTTGGGGATTCTTGCTCCAACTCCATCAAACTTCATTTTTTCAGTAGATTAGCTTAGAAAACAACATGGAAGCTTGCATGTGGATGATCCGAGGTGGATTTCTCATCGATCGGCTCCGACAATCCGTGAAGTGTTTGGTTCATTTCTTTTCTTCTTTGTGTTTTTCTTCTATGTTGGGTTTTGTATATGTATTGACTACGATCTCATGTATATTTGTCGCCCATGGCGTTGTATAAAACTTACTTTACAAATCTTTATTGGTGATTGTCTCTAATTTTTGCTTTATGCGCGGGGTTTGGGTTGCGTTAGAGATAACCGTCGCAAACTTCGATTAGGGATGATTGTCTGTTAGTTTCTGGATTCTAGAGATAGATTTAGAGCTAACAATCTTCAATAGGAATCAAAGCTTAATGCCTTCCGTGTTTCGAGGCTTCGCTCGCGAGAGTGACGAAGAGAGTGACACGGTTGTTATCTCAACTTTGCGTTAGACATAACCTTTATTGTGAGCGATGCTGGGTGATATTGAGGAGTATTGTAGGTGGAGTATAACTGGTCGGTAAGTTTAAGTTTGTGAGGAGTGATTTATATGCATTGTCGGACGAGTTTTTCTTGCTGAAGAATGAATTTGTTTTTATGTTTTAATGTTTACTTTTCTGTTTTCATGTTTTAAACCATTTTAATCTAAACTCATTACCGCGAGAGACTGTCGAACGACATTCTTTCCCTCGAACCGATCTCTGTGGACACGACATAAATCCCGGAGGGAATTCTTCCAAAAATAAATATTTTTGGTTGCTTGCCGCTATTCTGCAGTCAACATTGTCACAGTCCATTCAGCCAGTATGAAAGTTCCTCTGACAAGAAACCTAAGTTTCTTATAATTAGTCATTCCAAAGCACTTAAGCTAAAATAAGAAGGTGATTTGTTGAATAATTTTTCATCATCTAACTTCATTTATTTCCTTTGAAGACTGCAAGGCAAACCTTCAGAACACAATAGATTCAAGATGTAAACATCTTGAATAACTGTGATCTTAGATTTAAGTCTCAGAGCAATCTTCTCAGAATTTGCTTGAAAAGATTAGATGAAGTGTAACTATAAAAGCTTCAAACAATGATCCCCACAAATCCAAACTCAAGAATTCAAAGATTGTCCAAGCATCATACACATCAATGATGTTGATATACTCAGACGTGAGATAGAGCATCTACCAGAACGCAACTACCTCAGAAGATATTCAATATGCATCTTCTGAGTTGGTGAAAGAGATTTTCCAAGAGGATCATCTTTACAGCATCAACTTCTATAGTAATACCTCTTTCAAGGATATTCTATAGACCTTCAGCAACCCTTTATCAAGACCAATAATTTAAAAATATGTTTAGCTATTTCATCATTTATATCCAGTGGAATCATCCATTGAATATGGTAGGAAAAGTCGTATGATATTTATCATATGGCACTTGATTCCTTCTTGAAGAAGAAATATACTTTTCTTATTGGATCATTATCTGCGCCACTGTTAAATGTTAAGCACAGACCATGCTCTGATACCAATTAAAGGTGTGAAAAGTACACAAGAAGGGGGGTTGGATTGTGTTTCTCATTTTCTTTAATTTAACTTCTGATCGGAGTTTCAGAATCAGAACTGGTGTTCTGATTCTGTTTTAATTCATTGGCAGCAGATATAACAGAAGTAAATAAATAACACCAGAAGACACAAAAGATTTGTATTGGTTCCTCTATTAACTAAGAGTACTCCAGTCCCCCTGCCTCACAAGAGATTTTTATTATAACCAAGTCATAATTACATTCGCATATGCTTTTGCATAAGTCTTTTACACCTGCTCAAACCAACTGTCTGAGACTTCCTTTGCTTAGAGCACATGTTTAAGACTTCCCTTTCTTAGAGCTCATGTCTAAGACTTCCCTCTGCTCAATCAACTTTTGACCAAGACTTATCCTGCTTAGACCACCTGTCTAAGTCTTCACCTTGCTTAGAGATCGTGTCTAAGACTTTCAACTCTGCTTAGAGCTCGTGTCTAAGACTTTACCTTTGCTTAGAGCTCGTGTCTAAGACTTTACCTTTGCTTAAAGCTCGTGTCTAAGACTTTAACTTTTACTTAGAGCTCGTGTCTAAGACTTTACCTTTTGCCCAAGCCACACTTGAGACTTCCTTGCTCACGCGCTTCAGACGGAGTCTTCCCACTTGCTCAATCAGACTAGCTGAATAAGACTTTCACAGCTCAAGCACTTAAGCAATGAGACTTACGTGGCCTAAGCATCTTAGCTCAAGACTTGTTGCTTGAATCCCAATGAGACAAGACTTATGCTCAAGCACATAGCAAGAGACTTTGATCTAAACTACTGAAGGCTCAGCAGAATAGAGAAAAAGGTGTACATGATACAAGTATCAGAGGTACGGGAAATCACCATAACAAAGACCTAAAGCACTTAAGATTTCTAAGATATTTAATGTTAAGAAATCTTAAGGCTTTTACAATTACACCCTACAACAGAAAATCTGCATATTACAATAGAGTTAATAATTGATTGATCTTGCTACTCCTTCATCAGAAGAATCCCTGTTATAATTCAAACTTGAATCTTCATCCATATTTATAGCCTTTGTAGAAACTAGCTATTAAGGAGGTAACTTGATCAAGTGTCTTTGCCTTTACTCCATAGTACAAGAGACGTTGAAGATAGATGCACAGCAGATTCTGAATCAAGTGTGTAACACGTTTAACCTTTGAGTCTTCAAGAGGTTCTATACTAATAGAGTCGTTGGGAGCAGACATTCGTAGAGCATGTCAAATTTTCTTGAGCCTTGAAATCTTGTAGATGCTAGTTGACAAGCTAATAAGACAATACAGCTTGCTTTCTGCAGTACGGACAATCCACAACTTTATCACCAACTCTGAATGGTACCAGATGCTGATATACAACTACCAATTATAATAACTCGTCTGAATGCTGAGGTCTTCAGCTCAGAGTCTGCGTCAAGCCACACTAGCAATTGTTCTTCAAACTCTGCCACCAGAATCTAGTAATGAAGCAACTCTTAAATGTGTCTAAGTAAAATAGATTCTGATTGTTTATGTACAAGAACAAGAATCTGCATAAATAAAACACACATCAAATAAACCATTGTTCTTTTAATATTTTTGTTATCATCAAAACTAAAATAGAATATGCCATGAACAAATCTTGTTCTAACATAGATTGTGGGTCTCTACTAATGTACCCATGTCTATCTATGCAAGTATTGTGGCAGTTCGGGTATTTACAAGTGCCTAGGGAGCCCTAAAATTTTGTTCCTCATGGGACAGATGTCGAGCACGATGTCCTAGACAACTGGTTCGACGATTTAAACCAAAAACACCGCAACAACAATAACTAGATGATTGAGAAAAAAAATAGTAAATAACATGATAGTTGTGTACCCAGTTCGATGAAACCACACCTACGTCTGGGGATTTAGTCCACGACCCTAGAAAGGAAATTCACTATTAGTAGTTTAGTACAATTAGACTTACAAGCAACAACAAACCATATGTTTTTAAATGCCTTTTCCGAACACTAACCTATGACTTTCTATTTAGGACTCCCTCTTAATATGAGAACCTAATCACTTACTTCTCAATCACACAACCCATGAATTAAGATTACAACTCAATAATCAATGTTGAATACAATCACTCAACTCTAGACAAACTTTCTCTGCCAAGTTACTGGAATATAGAGGTGTACATGATAATGTTAAATTTACAACTCAATAAGACAAACCTGCAATTATGTCAAGTTACTAAAACATAATGTGGCGTACATAACAAGGACTCTTGTAAACCCTAACACTCTAAAATCTTCAATGTGAATATTTATTTTCCAATGTAGGGATGAGCTCCTTATGTAGCATAATAACTCTGGGTTTTTATCCTTGGATAATAGCTTTAATTTCGTCCATAATTAATGCAAAATATGTTGGATATTTGATTTGTTCCTTGATTATCTCCAACAATAAGATATGATTTGATTTGTTACAAATTCAAATTTAAATCTCTTTAAATCTAATTCTATCTTCACATTTGTCCAACAACTCATATAATCATATTGCTAAATAAAAGCAATAAAATATAACGGAGTCGTCTCAAAAGATTCATTCAAAACACAACAATTTGGCGCCTGTTGAGTAAGGCCCAGATGTCGTACCAACTTGTTGGAGAATTACGTCCAGCATGTGTCCCTTCTGCACCTCCATACAACTTAAGCAAGCTTGATTAATCTTGAACACTTTGGGCACTCCTCCATGTTGTTGTTTTGCTAAATGCAACCAATCCAAAGGGTCAATCTAATAGGAACTACAACCTCACAGTTGTTTCTCTTGCTATTGTCCTCCATATATATGATGGGATATTTTTTCGACTAACATGAGCATCTGGTGTTAAACGATGTATGTAGTGTGTCAGCTCCCCGTGCATGGAGTACGATAAACGAATACATCCAATAATTCTATAGAGTGTTTCATCCTTATATGACACCAGTTGCAGAAGGAAATCCCTTTAGGCCAGCTCATTAAGAGTTACTAGAAGGGGAACAGGAAAGGGCAGACCATGTCGTGTATGTATTTTATATATGTCATTGTTTTGTTACGCTTGAAAGAGATGGCGTAGCTAGAGGTGAGTTTCAGAAAGGCATTCCTGAAATGATCACTTTGGATGTGATATTATCAGAGTCATGAGTTGCATTGAATTATGTAAGGTAGGGGAACGGGGGTGTTAGATATACCCATTAGTTATATTTTAATTTGCATTTTGTTATGTTATGAATAATGTATTGTTTATGAAAATGACTGATGTGTGAATGACTTATGCAAACGACTTATGAAAAATCACATTTTGTTAAAAATGACATTTGCTTTATGTATGACATATGAGTTATACTCTCCAAAATTGCCAATGTAACTTATACCAACAATATTGTCCCAAAAGGTTCATTCTGAGATTGAAATCCAAATACACCCATTTGTTACCAAATCTACAAGAAAATAGGCCAACGATAGTATCCCAATGGTATATCGGGAGATTGGAATTCAGTTTCACCCCCTTGTTACCAAATTTACCAGGAAGTGTGCCAAGGATAGTGCCTTAGGGTGTATCGATAAAATGGAATCTAGATTTACCACTTTGTTATCAAATATACGAGGAAATGTGTCATAATATTGTCTTAGGGGTGTATCCAAAAATTGGAATCCGGATTCAGCCCTTTGACATGAAATGTGCAAACAATAGTGTTCCAAAGATGTATTTGGATATTAGAATATGAATTTACCCTATGCATAATATCTAGTACACATTCAATATAGTTTTAGATTATTGTATTTTGGTGTCAGGATTTCAATCTTTGAATGGTGCGAAAGGAAAATTTCAAATTTCCATAGAATTTAAGAGAGGTAGATGGGCTTTCATACAATTGTTTTCAACCTGAAAACACATCTATCATCCAGTATATTTAAAATATATAAAGATTAATCAAAATTTAAATGCAAAGCTGGAATAGCTCAGTTGGTTAGAGCGTGTGGCTGTTAACCACAAGGTCGGAGGTTCAACCCCTCCTTCTAGCGTTTCTTTTTTTTTTTGTTTTTTTAAGTTTTGTGTATTTCAGTTTGTACTTACAGAAGAACAGATTGTTTAATATGTTATAGGTTGTTTGTTACTGATTATTAGTAATTGTTATATGTGCATTAACTACCCTGTAACTATTATAGGGGATTTAGACTAGATAAATAAATAAAGATGCTGAACGAAAAGGGGAGCATTCAGATTTTGGAGACTGGTTGGTTGGCCTTCATCATTTCATTGGAAATTTACAACAGTTTTTTGAAATATGCCCCTTTTGACCACAAATATTACAGGTTATGTTCTTGACATTAGGTTCAAACTTCCTTGGAAAACCTGGCGGCGGTTTAATGTCAGCCCCCTTGATTCCTTCTTTATTGGCATGCTGCAATCTTACATTATCAGAAGGAGGCTCACCAACTTGTTTGACTCCATTGCGAGATTCTTCCTCTATTTTTATGCGCTCCATTAACATCGATAAAGGTAGATGCTCCTCGCACATTAACTTGATGCAGAAGTCTTTCCATGATAGTGGAAGCTTTGAAATGATGACACTGACATGAAAATTCTCCTCTATACGCATTCCAGCAGCAGCAATAGAGTCTGAAATGCGATTAAGTTCTTGAATTTGATCAGCAACTGCTTTTTCATCAACCATTTGAAATTCAATATACTTTTTCACCTGAGATCTCTTGGTTCCATATTCCTCGATCAGATAAACAGATCTTAACTCTTCCCATAACTCCTTAGCACTCATTTTTCTATTTGCATACTTGTTGAATAGACTATCAGATAAATGGACCAAGATGTTGTGACGGCACATTAAATCATCATTTACCCATCTCTTTTCAGCAGCTTTGGCTTTAAAATATTCTCTGGCACTAGCATCGTTTTCCCCTAATGTATCTGGGCATGGTTCGGTAAGCACGTAATTAATCTTCAACTGTTTCAAGAGTACTTCTATCTGTTCAGCCCAAACTTGGTAATTCTTCCCATTAAAACGGACGGTCTCAATAGGGACAAGCTTAACGGGCACAGGCTCAATGGGCACATGCTTAATAGAGACAGGCTCAATAGGGACAGGCTCAACAGGAACATCAGCAACTGAACTTGAAGCTTTTCCACTTTTCCAGCCACTATGCCCTGATCTGCATTGTTTTGATTACATGTCCCATGTTATACCAGTATATAAATATATGTAGAATTAAATGACTAGCAACATATATTCTTTTAAGCAAAAAAGTGAGTAGTAAATATTCAGAAGAGTGAACATTTCTCCAACTAAAATACAACATTGAGTATCAGGATTCTGCATATCTGTGGAATCCACAACCATATTGACACTTATGTGATTAATACTATTCTGAACTCAGGAAAAATTCACGATTCATGTATTTTCATAGCTCAGCAGTCAACATTGAATACTCACCTTAGATTTCCTTCCAACATTGTGATAGCTTCCTCTATGGCAGGAACACTATTCTTGAAGATTGACCATTGATCAGGAGATAAACTTATCCCTGAAATCAGCGGTAAAGAAAAGGAACGTGTTCAGTTTCGGAATTTTAATCCAGTCAACAAACAAAGAAAAATATCATTTCACCTTTCACAGAGACAAACCCAACTTCAACAAAGAGTGACTAGCAAGAAACGACGGAGATTTTCACATTATAATGAGGCTATCTTTCCATAAACTACCATGCATCAAGGTTATCTAATCGTGAATCAAATCTTATTATGAATCATAAGGTACCAAAAAATGGAAATACGGCATTTGCGTAAAAACATGCGACAAATCAAGCAAAAACAGATCAATAAGAAGAAAACAATGTGTATGAATGAATGACCTTTAGTAGTGGGAAGGTGTTTTCCATCTTTGAGATAGAACTCCCTGATTGACACCAATGGTATCCCTTTGAAATCTTGGACAGTCACCTTCCTTTTGGTTGATAGCTACAAATCAAGCAAGAAAATTAAACCCTAAACATTTCAATCAAGAAAATCAAAATTCATTACAACAATACTAATAATCAAAGGGGGAGAGTTATCGATTCACCTCACAAATGACGCCTTCAGAGCCGTCTTTTTTGGACTCTTGCGGCGGTTCTTTGTGTGTCAGATTCACTGCCTCGGCGGAAACTTGTGGCGGTTCCTTCGGTTTGTCACCGGCGGCGGCGATGGAGATGAGGTAAGAGTCGACGATGTTTCTGACGAATAGTCTGCTGTGTGAGTCGGAAAGGTCGACACCGAGTCGCTCGGAAGCGGCGAGTCGGACGGTGAACTCAGTGGCTTCTTCAATGCTGGATTTTGTGAGTATATCCAACACCATTTCTTTAACTTTTCGTTGAGTTTCAGGGTCCATTGTGAAGGTGCGAAAAATAAAAGAAAGAATATTTTGGGGGGAAAGAAAAAGAATGTATTTATTCAAGAAATGAAATTAAAATGAAAAGAATTCTGTTACAACTATAAATAAAGAAAACGAAAAAGAAGGTTCCACCGAGAATTGAACTCGGGTTACTGGATTCAGAGTCCAATGTCCTAACCGCTAGACCATGGAACCTTGCTGTGGGCACACATCAAACTTTTATTTATTTCTCTTCAATATAATTATGGCATAATTGGTTTAGAATAATTACGATTCACGCCAACTTTTTATTTGAATCTAGAAAATGTGAGTAATAGTTGTGTGGAGGAAAATAACTAGCAACCAATTGTTTTTAATTGTTTGATATGAACGGAAGGAAATAAATAGTAGGTTTATATTGTTAATTCATCATTGAAAGTTAACCCTTGTTTTGAGAGAGAGAAAGTAAATGCATATGAATAAATGTCACTGACACTATTTCATATCACACAAAATATTATTACTATGTTACTAAATTCTACATTAACCAACATAGAGAGTTTAGTGATTAAGTAAATACAACAAAAAAAAAATTCTAAGTTTAACATTTATAAACATATATAAATAAATTGTAACTATTTTCAACCTTCAACCAACAAGAGACTTTTTGTGTCGCGCATTTTCAAACTATACTTTAAAATTGATGGGGATGGAGACGTGACAGAACATTGGTTCTTCTCTTCTTCTTGAGTACTAAGTTTCTATGTCTAAATTTTGAACACATTTTTCTTATGCTATTATAGATCAATTTTTAGGTCTTCTCTAACTTGTGTGTGTCAATGTTTGGCTTTTGAACATTGAGACAACACACCCGACAATGGAACTTTTTCTGACGAGTTTACGGTCGTACATTGATCGATTCACTCAAGTCTCAGTAAAAGTAGAAGGAACCAAAGAGTCCCTATAATGTTGGGTTTTTGAAAATGACTTCCTCCGCGATCAAGCCTTCTGCACCAAGATAGGAAAGAAAAGGGTGAAAACTACTCAAGAGATGTTAAATCTAGCTCAACCGTACATCATCTTTGAAAAAAAGCTAAACACCCACTTTGATAATCCAACATTTATTGCCAATGAAAAAGCTGAACGCACACTGGGAAAGAGTCTCTTAGGCGAAGGGAAGATGTTGATAAGGGTATGTATGACCAGTATGACAGTACACGCCTTTAAAAACATCCCTACAAAAAATCTATCGGGAGTGTGCTAATATCGAGTTCAGGAAAGAAGAATCTGACACCCTAATCTCATCCATGAGACTTCCTGGATAGATAGATTAAAGTATTGTCGGTTTCATAGGGGACATGGCCATAACACTGGCAATTGCGTCCGACTCAAAGGTGAAATTGATGCATTGATCAAGTGGGTTGTTTGTCCAAGTATGTTAAAGGTGGTAAATGGGACCGAGAAGAATCTTCGAATACCAAATCTCCCACACTGGACTGGAAATAAGTCGATTCGAACTCGCCTCATCTCGGCTCGACTTGTTAAGAATTGATTCAGCTTAAATCTCGATTTAAGTTCGAAACGAATTTTTTTTAAGCTCAAACTCGACTCGTTATAAGTTCACGAACAATTCAGTTCATCTCGTTTGGTTCAGCTCACTTGCTTCACGGACTTAAAAGCCATTTTAAGTATATATATATATATATATATATATATATATATATATATATATATATATATATATATATATATATATATATATATATATATATATATATGACATTTTAAATTAATATTTTTTTTAAAAAGAGAATATTGAGATAAAATAAAAGTTATCAGATTGGAATGTAACTTTGTTTCAAAAATCAACTAATTCAAAAACTACACAACTTTCAAGATATACATTTGAAAGTCTAATTCAAAAACTACTTAATCGAAGTTTAAATTTCTCTAAAAAATTCACAACTTCATCTAAATATTTATGAACCTTACAAATTTAATGAAATAATACATAAAAATGATTAGAAATTGATACATTTTCATCACAGAATGATTACACCACTTGTAACCTTCATTACACATGTTATTTTAGCAAATATCATAATCCATCCAACAAGATGACTTTAAATGCAATTGTCACATTTACTGCCATAACTAATACAGAAGGGGCAATATAGGATTAAAATTTGGAGTAAGTCTTTAAACATACTCTTAAAGACAATATAATCATTCTCATATATAATCGAGTTGACTCATGAACCAAATGAGTCGAACTATGTATAATTCAAGTTCAGCTCATTTAGTTAACAAATTTAGTTTTTTGCTCATATTCAACTCATTTGGTTCGTGAACCTAGGTCAACAAATTAATTGTCGAACCGAGTTCTGGACTATTTTCGAGTTGGTTCGGTTCATTGCCAGCCCTACCACAAAATTTCTCGAAATTGACACCAACGACAAGAAAGGGGAGACCAGCCAAGGCATGCGCCCATATATCGCCACCATCACCAGGGGAGCACCTCGTGGGAACCTTCCTACTAAAGGGACAATCAAGAGGAAAATATATGAGATGATGATTCTCTACAAGAATGGTGGTAACTCGTCGTCCATAATTCTCGACCAACCCATGATGGGATTCTAGGACTTGGAAAAGGTCGGGGGCATCTCAAACGAGTTGTTTCCTTTGGTAATCATAACCACTGTAGGAAAATTCGATGTTTCTCAAATTCTAATTGACGGCGGAAGTTCATGTAATATCCTCTAATCGTCATTATACAAAAAAAATGGGCTTGGACCGAAGAAACCTAATAGCATATGATGGTTCAGATTTACAAGCATTTAATGGGATGGCCACTTGTCCTTGGGGATATATGGAGTTCATGGTATCCATACGGGAGGACAGATACATCCACTCCATTAACACCCAGTTTTTAGTCATCATGTGTCGGAGTCTTTACAGTTTTATCTTAGGTAGACCATTCACATCGGCCTTGGATCACTAGTCTCACTTGTTAACCTGAAGCTCAAATATCATAACCTTCATGGGAGCCGACTATCATACGCGTTGATCTTGAAGTAGCCAAAAAAGACACACGGCATGCTTCAACGAGATCAAGGGTAAAACACATCTAAAGAGATCAAAATGATTTCCCTTATAAAGTAGCTCCAAAGTCTGGACATCCGCACTCCCAAACGTGGCTGAGTGAAGAAAATACATTTATAAATGAAAAGATATAGTAAGTAACAGAATACCCACTTGGTTATATTTTATTTTCTTCTTTCTATTATGCTCATATCTGTATATGCGTGAAAAGATGCCATGTAGTATAGACATGAAATTCTTTGTTATAGATAAAGTCAATTAAAGTTTAAACAATCTGTTCCTTTGTGATTAATTTCAGTAATGACGAATCCAAGGTACAACGACCACAGTTGATGCCCGACCGAAAGAATCTAGGGGTTTTGTCGGAGACGCTTTGCACATCTTGCTAAACTAATCAACCCCCTTAACATCGAACGCGTCGTTGAAGTCCAAGGGTGACGTCAGTGATGCTTTATACGTCCGACTAAAGCATTCAACCAACTCAGCGCCAAACCCACCATTAAAGTCCAGGGGTGCTGTCAGAGACGCTTTGTACGTCTGACCAAAGAAATCAACCCCCTAAGCGCCAAATGTGTCGTTGAAGTCCAGGGGTGTTGTCGGAGACGCTTTGTACGTACGACTAAATCAATCGACCCCCTTAGCACCAAAGCGCCTCCAAAATTTAGGGGAGATGTCAAAGACTCTTTGTACGTCCGACTAGACCAACCAACTCCACGAGAGTGCTATCGGAGACGTTTTTCACATCTAAATAAAACATTCAAACACCCATTGTCAATGGAATACATGCATTTATGCATAGCTGGCACACCCTTTCCTTCGGATCTAGCCAATCCAAGGGTGAGAGTGGTGGAGCCTAGAGACGTCCACCTCGATCCGAGCTTTGCCTCGGGGGCAGGGACGGAGATCCTTTACCCTTGGTCGGGAATGATCCTCTGTAATGTAGAGCGCAATTCAAAGCATGACCGTGTCTAGCCAGTTTCATGCTTTTTTTTTTTGCGAATGCAAGATTGAAGCGTGCCCATATTTAGCTGGACCATTATCTCATGAGTAAAACGTGTACATCTTCATGTGATATACTCATAAGTAAGTAAACCAAACCCAGCTTCGCGAAAGATTTAAAACCTCAAAAGAGAACCCTGACACTTCCCAGCTTTAACAATATGGAAATTCGTAGTTAAAGAAGCACAATATAAAACTAGCAGGTAAAAGGTAACAATTTGAACAAACATTTACGAAGTCGGGATGAAAAACCCGACAGAATTTTAACTCCATTTTCCTAGTAATATTGGTGATAACTTAAGGTTATTTACATTTTTATATTCCTCATTTGATAAATTTTGTGGCAAAATAAAACCTTCACAAATTGCAGGTATATAAATAAACCACGACGCCACAGAGTAGAAGTATATCAGCGATAAAATAAACATACTTTAAACATGAATAACGAAGATCGTCACTAACAACAAGAATAAAGTACAATTACAAAAACTCCAAAGAAACGCAAAAAAAAAAGGGTGACTTAGGGATCCTAGTCAAGGATGAAGACAACCATGATGTCTTTTAGAACCTGGCCCGACCAAATTTGCTCCCTTGAAACGACTAGTGGATGATGGAAATGTTCCACCTGCTACAAACCATTCTCGAAAGACTCTACAATTGCCCCAATTTTCACAGAAGCACGTTCTCTAAATTTTTAGGTCAAATAAGCATTTTTATTACGCAATAAGTCTAACCCCCCTGGGTAGAATAGAGAGCCTAAGTCCTCTTCTCCAATATTCCCGCCAGATACATCACTGTTCGAATCGTAGTTAAAGGGGGGGGGTTGTTATCCTCTCCACAAGGATTGTAGATATTTTGATGCTTGCCTTTCAATAGTTTATCGTTTCAAGAAAAAGGGTTTTCAAAGTTTTGTTCATAAAATTGTCACATTTTAAGTAGCAAAGCTTATAAATTCTAAAGAGTTTGATTAACAAAGTATATCAAAAGTAGTTTTTATCTTCCCTAACTTATACGTATTCTTTCAATCTTGCATGTGAAGTCGGATCCGATTAATATCGTCGTGCATTCTCTCAACACCGTCTATCTTTAGAGAAACGTCGTGAAAAATACTGTATTCGTCGCTACATGATTTCTCCATATAACAACCAATATAAGAAGCTTTAAGTTCAACACAAAGCAACTATCGATCATAGACCGATCTCTCCAATCTATAAACCGATAGATGAATATTTTAGGTCAAGTTTCACAAAATTTATGTCTAGAGTTTTACGAAACAAAAATGGATCATTAAGAACAAAAACATTCATCATATATTAATCATCACTTATTCACATACAAGGCCAATAAAAAGAAATACATACAAGCTAATGGTAGACTACCTCTACCTTTGATACAAATAAAATTACCTACCCATAAACATGGTAGCTTGCTTTACAAGTTTTGGAAGAAGATGAATGAGCATCCACGTCGAAGAATCCAACTCGGATGCGAATCCAACTTCTATTTGCAAAATATCACCTTTTGGTGAAGAAATGTTGAGAAATGAAGTTTTGGTGTGTAAAAATGGGTTATGATCCCCAAAAATTGTGAAAAGTATTTATATAGTACTTTTGGGATCTGTCATGTTCGCACTACGAACAATTTCTTCGCCCAGCGAACTCACTTTTAGGCACCTGATGTGCCTCTGAACAATTAAACCGCCCCTTCGAAATATCTGAAGTTCGTTGTGCGAGCAATTCTTCGCACTGCAAACTGCATCGCTTCAAGTTCCAACAGCAAACTTATGGACCTTTAGCTACTGACTCTAGTATGGGATAGTTCGACGGTCCTTTGCTGAGACCTCGCCACATCGAACATCCGTTATCAGTTCGCCCAGCGAACTTAGTTCCATTTCCTTACTGACTCTCAATTGAGAGGGTTCGTTGGGGCTTCGCCATGAGTTCGCCTAGCAAACATTTGCTGCCACTCCCCGCTGGCTGTTTGCACAGCGAACATGCTGATATTCTTCTCTTCCTTTGGCTTCCTTGTCCAATTGCTTGTGTCTTACACTTTGATGTTTTTATGCCTAATTTCTGCACAATAACACATAAATCAAAGTAACCAAAGGTATTTTCAACAATATTGAAGAATAGCATGATAACATGGAGTAAATCCAACAAAACATAACAAAAGAATTGAAAATGCCAATAAATAAGGATCAATTTAAAGCAAGTTTGGCATTCAAAAATCACTCTACTGCCTGCAGTGGCGGAATGATTGAACGAAGCTAAAGCTTTATATACCTCTTGAAGGGAGGTGTTGACTTTCTGCAATTCCCTTAAATAGGTATCCCATTGGGAAGTTAAACTTTTTACGCTCCTCTCAAGCCGACTCTTTTCTTTACGTTCCCGATTGGTCTAAAGAGCTTCCCAGCAGCCCAATTTGACAAAAGATAAAGTGGAAGAAGTTCTCCTGGCAGAATGAGCCAGTGTGGTCAACTTTTCTCTTAGAGTTTGCCCATAGAGATTGGTAAAAAATCATCAATCATCTTTAGGGAATGAATCGTGGTTGTAAACATACTAACCAATCACTCCAACAACTTTTAAAATATTCTCCTAACTATAAGAATATCATGTACCCAACTACAAAAGATCCATGCCCCAAGTACATCCAACAGTCCTTCGCTTTTCACGCCTGAAAGATGACAAGGCACTTATTCTTCTCCTCAATATATACGGAATGACGCCATTTTAGGTAACAAGTTTCAAACACAATTTGAATACTCTCTCATTATTCCCATACTGATTTGAGCATCGGAGTGCTAACTTGCAGGTACACTCCCCGCTCCGTTGTGTTGGAAGTTCTCCTCCGTTACAGCTTCCGCAACTTTTGCATTTCTTGTTCCATAATCAGAATAAAATCAATATCCAATTAGAGAATCTGCATGAATTGATAGATCAAAATATTATTGTTTCCATAAAAGCCACAACCACAATACTAATTGCCATACCTCGAAAAATAATACGACCTCACGAAGCACAACCACACGCTCATGGGATGTACTTAACAGAGTCGTCACCGAACTTTATTTATTCCTAAAAAGGAAAGGGGAAATATCAATATAACCTAAAAAAGAATGACAATGATATTGTTCGTCACAACCAAATCAGAGTTTAGGAGTCGATTACGCAAGGGGAAGGTATTAGCACCCCTCACGTCCATTGTACTCAACCGGAACCATTAGGTTAGTTGTGCGCGTTAGTGTTAGCTTAGAAATGTTAGGCTTCTCGAGTTATTAAGAGGGAAAATAAAAGGACAAAAAGAATTATTTTTTATCAGGGTGTCTGACAAGATTTCAGAATCCTGCTCCTACATATCTCTAGGTACAATAGAGAATTCAAGGCAACGTATTTCTGGGTAGAAAATGTTTGTGTGTTAGTCGATTTTAGCGAAAGCTATTTTGTCTGAATCGACAGGAAAATATTGTTTGCTACCCAAAACAAATGGAGAAGGAAATGTTTACATCACGGTAGAATGGATTTACAAATCAACATTCGCAGAAAACGTCACTAGCTTACTCACATGTTCAGGTGGACAAAACATTGTTTTTGCATCATCTCAAGACAACATACCTTTCATTTGAAAAGGGTTTGAAAGTTATCGCACGACAGAGAGAAATGAGTTTGATTGGTTTGAAGTATTTTTGGATGATGAGAGAGTTTGGAAGGGTGAGAACTACATCTCGTTTCCCAACTCTCTGGAGCTCATGGACTACACCATGTTCCTTTTTCATCTTATTCGTGAAGAGAGTTTTTATATTTTTAGATGTTTTTCGAAGTTTTGATTGAGAAAATGCACATGATGCTAGTCGAGGTTTAGTAGGTGTTGTGGAATTGATCGGAGGATGATGAGTGTTTAGATTGACGAGAACTACATCTGGGATCCTAACTCTTAGGAGCTCGTGGACTACACCCTGTTCATTTTCATCATTATTATTGAAAAGTTTTTAACAGTGATTAAGAGTTTTTGAATTTTAATTTAGAAAAAAAAGGCTTGACGTTGGATCAATCATCTGATTATTGTTTACAAAAAGGTTGCTTTTAGAGTTTGAAAATGATTTCGATGTGCAAAGTTGGTGAAGATGATTAGTGGGAATGTTTTGATTTAAAATGATTATGAATGAAATCGAATTGATGGTTTAAAAATAATTGTTAAAATGATAGTGAAATTAGTCGATCCATATTTAATTAACAAAAAATCAATTAATTAAAATTTGATTAAATCACTTAATTAAACTAATCAAAATTAATTATCAAAATTGTTTGATTAAAAAAATTAATGTAATCAAATAATCAAGTTAATTAAAATTGATTAACAAAATTATTTAATTTAAACAAAACTTTAATTAATTAAGTAATCAAGCCACAAGATCGAATGCAAAATAATCGAAACAAGTTAACCACCATGTGCTCAAAGTCGGTTTGTACATAGCGACAATGGAATTGAAGTGTCATATGTAAGGATCATAACACGGCGAAATATCATAATCCATATATTGAAATTTCAGTGGCATAACGACATAAAAATGTCGAACCCACAAATAAAAAATCCGATTCAAAATGTAATGAAATAAACAAGGCAAAACTACTGTTTTAGTCCTTTAAGTTATTTTAAAATATCAAATTAGTACCTTAAGTTTTTTTTTGTAACGCTTTGGTCCGTTTTTAAAAATCTCCGTTACAATAAATTGCAAACTCATATACCATTTTAACTGATTTTTCACGCTGATCACGGATATGCAATCAAATTTATCAAACAAGTTACGGTTCATGAGAATCGGGTAAAAATGGACGAAATACATAATGAAAAATCATCGATCCGACCAAAATACACAATCAAACGCAAAACTAATTACATATTCGTGATCAGCGCGAAAAACCAGTTCAAATTGTATATGAGTTTGTAATTTATTGTAACGGGGATTTTTAAAAAAAAAGACCAAAGCGTTATAAAAAAACTTAAGGGACTAACTTGATATTTTAAAATAACTTAAAGGACCAATAAACAAACAACAACACAACTATTTACAATGCTACAAGTTTGTAACAGTACTTAAATTTACATATTCCGACATAGTAACTGAATCGAAAACAAAAAATGCACAATCGAAATCAAGTAACACCATACTTTCAAAATTACAATAATAAAATGAAAACATACCTAATAATAAAGCGTATATATATATATATATATATATATATATATATATATATATATATATATATATAAAAGTAAACAAAACAGAACTATATAAAATAAAATAAAAAGCCAACACGAGCAGTAACACAAAGGGATTCATTTTAATAAAATTTATAACTGAACATGAAATTGAATTAACATTATGAAATCACAGAATCTATAGACAAAATTGAACTGTAATCACCATATCTCCAACTCACATAATGTTCATCAATAAGGTAAACGTACAAAAAACTCGGTATACCGTAACCAAAGCGACGACTCGAAATAAAATCAAATCATAGCAGCAACACAACTCAGAATAAAAAGCAACGTGAAAATCAAAACAGAATTACAAGCAACATGATATTAAGGCAATCACGACACGAATCGTTACCAAAACGACAAACTATTGTTGGCATTGATCAAAGGGGAGATGTTGCTATAAAGAGTCTTAGTGTTGTTTATTGTTTAACCCGGTGTTGATCAGAGTGTTTGGAGTTGTATGCCATTGGTGGCGTGGTTGGATGTGTTGAACAGAGAGTTTTTGATCGAAGAAGAAGAGGGTAACGAGTGGTTGGGTAATAAGCTTGTATGGTGAATGAACGAAGATATTTTTGAAGTTGAGTTAGTGATAGTGAAGCTAGGCTGAGCAAAGATGAAATTGGATCGGTGGAGGTTTTGACGGTGGGGAGTGGGGTTATTTAAGGTGTTGCAGATCAAAGATGAAAAGGTTTTGGTGGTGTTGGATCGCGGTCAACAAGTGTAGATCTAAGGGAGAAGAAGAAGATAAAAATACTATGTTGAAAGGAAGAGTGAGTTTAGGATGGTTGTTGCAGGGATAAAGATACTATCCTTAGTCTGCAAGGCAAATTCAGTGAGTAAATCTGAGCGCGGTTTTGGTTGAGTCCAAGAAGATTTGTCATTTATGTTTTGTATCTTTTTGAAATATGAATTTAAGGAAGATTTTCTAAAAGATTGTCCAAGACTATATAAAATATAAGAAAATTTTAATTAAATTTAAAATTGTGAGACTATTGGGTCGAACTCATGCTGTGTCGAGGGAAAGCTTTCATGTGTTTTGACAGGAAACAAGCATGAAGTCGAAGCTGGGTCACGTGCTGTAGTTGTAGAATACATATTGTAGTCGAAGTATGTTCTAATATGTATTCTGTCGAATTGAGCCTTGTGTTAAGGATCCAATTGTTTTGGGTAGCTTGGGCTACAAGTTATCTAGTTAGTCTATAAATAGGCTAGTACACTCAGTTTGTTGAGTGTGGCAAATTGTGATATTCATTTGTAATCATTTGTAACCCTAAATGAGAAAGTGAATAGTAAACATAAAATTTGCCCCAATCCTTGT
The DNA here is from genome assembly GCA_022829125.1 of Lathyrus tuberosus. Lineage (NCBI taxonomy): Eukaryota > Viridiplantae > Streptophyta > Magnoliopsida > Fabales > Fabaceae > Lathyrus > Lathyrus tuberosus. Next base: position 2,628,551 of record JALAZF010000152.1, on the reverse strand, counting down.
TGTTTTTCCTTTCTTGTTCTTGTTTTTCCTCCGTTAATCCTAACCCTTGTGTGTTTCTTGATCACAAAGAAATCGTTTATACTTTGGGCAAAGGCATCGTTTTTCACAACAAATTGGTGCGGTGAGCGTGGAAAAGATGTCTTCAACAAAGTATGAGATTGAAAACTTCACCAGAGTGAACGATTTTGGTCTGTGGCGCTTGAAGATGAAAACCCTACTGGTTCAACAGGGTTGTTTGGAAGCGTTGAAGGGACATGCAGCCATGGACGCTGCGTTAACGGAAAGAGAAAAGACGGCCATGATCGAGAAAGCCCACCGCGCTATATTGTTGAGCCTTGGTGATAAGGTTCTTCGGCAGGTATCAAAGGAGACTACGGCGTCAGGATTATGGGTGAAACTTGAAAGTTTGTATATGACCAAATCTCTGGTGAATCGTCTCTACCTGAAGCAAGCTTTGTATTATTTCAAGATGAGTGAAGACAAAGCTTTGGCTGAGCAATTGGATATGTTCAACAAGCTGATTCTTGATCTTGAAAATATTGATGTAAAGATCGATGACGAAGATCAAGCACTGTTGTTGTTGTGTGCTTTGCCCAGAATGCATGCTCACTTCAAAGAAACCCTCTTGTCTGGAAGAGAATCCCTGGCATTTGAAGAAGTTCAAGCAGCCTTGTATTCAAATGATTTGAACGAAAGAAAGGAGCAGAAACCATCATCAGTTGGCGAAGGGTTGTCCGTGAAAGGAAGATCGTCAAAGAAAGATGGTAGGTTTGACAAGAAGAAAGGTAAGGCTCTGCAGAAGTCTTATGGTAGTGATATGTCTGGTATTAAATGTTATCACTGTAAGAAGGAGGGTCACACAAGAAAGGTGTGCCCTGAGCGACTGAATAATCATGGAGGTAAGGACAATGGGAATGCAATTATTGTGCAAGATGATTATGAATCATCTGATGTCCTTGTGGTGTCGAGCAGCAACTCTTGCAAAGAGTGGATTATTGATTCTGGATGTACTTGGCATATGACTCCAAACAAGAATGTGTTTGAAGAATTATGTGATCAAGATGGTGGATCAGTGTTGCTGGGGAACAATAAAGCTTGCAAGATTGCAGGTATTGGATCTGTTAGATTCAAGCTCCATGATGAGTCAATAAGGTTATTGACTGGGGTTAGCTATGTACCTGACCTTAAGAGGAATTTAATTTCTCTTGGTGAATTCGACAAGAAAGGATATGTCTTCAAAGGAGAGCAAGGTATCCTGAAAGTCATGAAGGGGTCGAAGGAAGTCTTAAGAGGCGTGAAGAAACAAGGCTTGTATACCCTTGAGGTTGAGGTTGTAAGTGGTTCGACAAATGTTGTATCCACGAAACCTATGTCGAAGACAGAATTATGGCACATGAGATTGGGCCATGTCAGCGAAAGAGGCCTGATCGAATTGGGGAAGCAGAACCTGCTAGGTGGTGACAAAGTCGAAAAGCTGGAGTTTTGTGAATCTTATGTATTTGGTAAATCCTGCAGGGCGAAGTTTAACAAAGGCAAGCAAAGAATACATGGATCCCTAAACTATATTCATGCTGATCTTTGGGGGCCTGCAAGGAATCCTTCACACTCAGGTGCAAGGTATTTTCTATCCATTGTTGATGACTATTCCAGAAAGCTATGGGTATTCATTCAGAAGACGAAGGATGAAACTTTTGAGAATTTCAAAAGTTGGAAGGTTCTGGTCGAACCTCAAACTGGCAGAAAGGTTAAGAGGGTGAGAACCGACAATGGCCTTGAGTTCTGCAACGAAGCGTTCGACAGTTACTGTGTTGAGTCTGGGATTGCAATGCATAAGACTGTAGCAGGTACTCCTCAAGAAAATGTCTTGGCTAAGAGATTCAATTGAACAATCCTTGAAAGGGTTAGATGCATTTTGGTTAATGCTGGATTGAAGAAGGTGTTTTGGGCGGAGGCTGTTTCGACAGCAGCTTATCTGATAAATAGATGTCCCTCGACTGCCATGGGAATGAAGACACCTGAAGAAGTTTGGTCGGGTCATCCACCAGATCTCGACAAACTGAGAGTATTTGGCTGTTTAGCCTATGCTCACATTAGACAAGACAAGGTCGAACCTAGAGCTCTGAGATGCATGTTCCTTGGATATCCTGAGGGAGTCAAGGGTTATAGGCTGTGGTGCCTAGAACCAGGTCACAGAAGATGTATCACAAGTCGTGATGTAGTTTTCAATGAGGTCGAGATGGCGTTCAAGAAAACTGGTGATGTTGGTCGAAGTGCAGAAATCTCTGAAGAGGAGCTGGAACAGGTAGAGATGCCTATTGAGGTGGAGCATAGTGATGCTTAAGTGCATAACCCAAATGAAGTCGAAGAAGAAGAGCAAGATGCTGAAGAGGCTGAGGAAACTGTCGATGACTACCTACTGGCAAGAGATAGGTCGAGAAGAATCATCAAGCCACCTCAGAGACTTGGTTATGCAGATCTTATAGCTTTTGCCTTAATCTCTGCAAGTGAGGTACTTGACGAAGAACCTAGAGATTACAAGGAAGCTATGAGGAGTCGAAATCAGACTGAATGGCGAAAAGCCATGGATGACAAGATGAAATCTCTTCATGATAATGAAACGTGGGAGCTGATTGAGAAACCTACATGAGCAAGGTTAGTCAGTTGTAAGTGGATTTTTAAGGTCAAGGAAGGAATCGAAGGAGATGTCGAAGCGCTTTAAGGCGAGGCTGGTTGTTAGGGGGTTCACTCAGAAAGAAGGTGTCGACTTCAATGATGTGTTCTCACCTGTTGTAAAGCATAGATCCATTCGAATGTTGTTGGCCATGGTGGAAAAGTTCGACTTGGAACTTGAGCAAATGGATGTGAAGACAACATTTTTGTATGGTGATCTAGATGAAACGATCCTGATGCGTCAACCTGAAGGGTATGCAGAAAAGGGTAAAGAAGATTATGTGTGCAAGCTGAATAGGTCTCTGTATGGCCTGAAACAATCTCCTCGACAGTGGAACAGGAGATTCGACGAGTTCATGGCACACATTGGTTTCACTAGGAGTCAGTTCGATCACTGTGTTTACTTCAGATTTCGACTTGGAAACTCACTTGTTATGTTGTTGCTGTATGTGGATGATATCCTCATAGCTAGCAACAGTGCTAAGGATGTAATGGAGGTAAAGGCTAAACTCAGTAAGGAGTTCGAAATGAAGGATCTGGGAGCTGCCGCCAGGATCCTTGGGATTGACATCCGGAGAGATAGAAAGTAGTCGAAGTTGTGCTTATCTCAAGAGACATACCTACGGAAGCTTCTCGACAAGTTTGGTATGTCGAATTCAAAGCCTGTTGTGACACCTACAAATCCTCAATTTAAGCTTAGTACTACTCAAAGTCCGAGTACTGAAGCTGAAAGAATCTATATGAGTAGCATTCCATATGCTAGTATAATGGGTTCTTTGATGTATGTTATGGTCTGTACGAGGCCAGACATAGCATATGGGGTGAGCCTTGTGAGCAGGTATATGGCCAATCCTGGAAAGGCACACTGGCAAGCTGTAAAGTGGATTCTCAGGTACATAAATGGGTCTCTGAAAAGAGTCTTGATTTATGGTGGAGCATGTGGTGGTGATAGCATAGTCGAAATCAAATAATTTGTCGATTCTGATTATGCAGGTTGTATGGATTCCAGAAAGTCTATTTCTGGATATGTGTTCATAATGTTTGGAACAACAATCAGTTGGAAAGCGACGCTTCAGAAGGTTGTTGCCTTATCAACTACTGAAGCAGAGTATATTACCCTCACTGAAGCTGTGAAAGAAGCATTGTGGCTTGAAGGTTTTGCAAAGGAGCTGAAACTTCAAGGTCGAAGTATCACTGTTAAATGTGATAGTCAAAGTGCAATACACCTGTCGAAGAATTCAGCCTATCATGAGCGAACTAAGCACATCAATGTGAGGCTGCACTTTGTCAGAGAGATAATCGAGCGTGGTGAAGTGCAGGCGCCGAAGGTTTCGACTGAAGACAATGCTGCTGATATGATCACCAAGACATTGTCAAGTTGCAAGTTTTTCCACTGTATGCTGTTGATAAAGCTGCATGATGAAAGCTAGTTGATTCCCTGGTCGTTAAGTTAGTCCCAAGGTGGAGATTTGTGAGACTATTGGGTCGAACTCATGTTGTGTCGAGGGAAAGCTTTCATGTGTTTCGACAGGAAACAAGCATGAAGTCGAAGCTGGGTCACATGTTGTAGTTGTAGAATACATATTGTAGTCGAAGTATGTTCTAATATGTATTCTGTCGAATTGGGCCTTGTGTTAAGGATCCAATTGTTTTGGGTAGCTTGGGCTGCAAGTTATATAGTTAGTCTATAAATAGGCTAGTACACTCAGTTTGTTGAGTGTGGCAAATTGTGATATTCATTTGTAACCCTAAATGAGAAAATGAATAGTAAACAGAAAATTTGCCCCAATCCTTGTTGTTTTTCCTTTCTTGTTCTTGTTTTTCATCCGTTAACCCTAACCCTTGTGTGTTTCTTGATCACAAAGAAACCGTTTATACTTTGTGCAAAGGCATCGTTTTTCACAACAAAAATCATATATTTTTGGACAAGCAAATCAAATATTCTTAAAAAATAAATCTGCATCAAATTAAATCTTGTTGAAGACCCTACAGATGGAGAACTATATATAAAGACTCAGAACCAACAAATAAAACACACAAAAAGACGCAAGTATTGAAGATCTAATGTGATAAAGTTTTGTTCTTTGAGTCTTTTGGCCATTTAAAGGAGTGACTCCTAAATCAAGAAGAAAGTATTGATCTTTAGGTTCTCTCATAACAACAATAAGTAATATTCCACCATATTTATGCTTGAGATGACATCCATCTAAACCTATAAAGGGTCTGCATGCTTGTCAAAGCCTTTTTTGTCCTATCAAAACATAGCTAACACCTTTCAAACCTTGGTAGCACCCCTGGTACTGGACAATAATATTGAGTTTGAAAGTGTTTCCTAATGAAGTCCTCCTCAATTCAGCATCATATGAACATAACAAGCTATGTTGCTTGCTAGAGCCCTCTTCAACAATTTGTCTAGCAAGTTGTCTTGCCTTAAAAGCTTTACAACCTGGGATTTCAGTGGAATACCTCAATCTCACATGAGCTACAACCTCGTTTAACTTCATATTGACATTGTTTTTCAACCAATCAACAATCACTTTTGCAGCCCAATATGCTTTAGCACTCTTATTGAAATATTGTCTTCCACATTTGTGCTTGCCATACAATGCCTTGATCCTAAAAGTTATTATTCTTAAAACTCTGCCGCACAAGACAATGTAAGTATATAATTTTTTGTCCTTACAAACAACCCTACACCCATTTGCATCATTTTTTTTAAACCTCACATCTCCACCATTCAAGACAATATGCTCTAAAGTTATTTCCTTGATCTGCTTCAATGAAGAAAACTCCTTTCCAACCTTGAAAGTAAAATCCTTACTAAGAGAATCATTTTCATTGAATCTAATTACATTAGGCCTATCATCACAACTTTCATCATCTGCCCCACTATCAAGTTCATTAGTTATGTAGTCTTCCTCAATTATATGTTCCCTACCAATCTCTTTTGTGATATAGGATTGGTTCGGTGGTTCAGTTATGGCATTACCATTAACAACAAAGATTGTTTTGGTTGGCCTCCACCAATACCTACATCAAATTCGTTCATCCTCTCCTCCTCACTATCATCAAAATATATACCCTTCATTGATTCATCAATTGATTCACTAGAATTAACAACCTCTTCATCACATTTCTTTTCCTTCATTTTTTCTTTAACCTTATCTAAAAAGTAGGTTCTCCTGTAAGTGGTTTAGGCTCAATGTATATTTCTACCTCACAATTATTTCCAAATGAAAGCACAACAAACTCATATAAACTACCACCATCATATTTCCACCACATTTTCACAGACCCAACATCAAACTCATAATCAACCCCCATTGATTAAGTCACATGCTTCAAAATAAGACCAATAATCTGAATCTTGACCACTATATGCATAAATATCCCCACCCTCATATCTTATGTAGGGGGTATTTTACAAAAGAACCATTGGCGTGGAACACAACCTTAAATAACCCCAAGTTCTATCATTACACTTAGGGTCAATTTTTTACAACTTAGGTTAAATACGGCATACATAAGAGTTACCCTAAACTAAAAAATGACTACCATAAAATTGATGGATCCCTAAACCCTACACTGATACCCTACATATAAACAAAGAATTTAGTAAAAAAGTGAACATACTTGAGATGAACCACTAGACGCGCTTTTGAAATGTCTCAATGGGACCACCACAAGCTTTCAATAAAGAGTTTGGGACCACCATAACAACAACTCAACGCTTTTTTGCTTTTCTTCGTAATAGGCTTCAAACGAAAAAGATGGACCACAAGAACGTGCAGGACAACACAGATGAATGCAGAAGATCGCAAGAGAGAATCGTTTGTGACTTAGTATGACTTTGAAGGGAGTTCAAAAGGTGTAAGATGAAATCGTTGTTTGTGACTTTTCATTTACTACTTTAATAAAGTCTAGCTTTTTTTTTTAATCCATGTTGGACAAGTCAAAACCGGCGTGTTGTCACATAAGCCTTTGATAATGAACACTAATAAGAGAGATCAAATTTATGGACGAAAAACATTTAACCTTTGTTTAGGAGTTTGGAGGGGAAGAGAAGTGAGACTTTCGAAATATATATATATATATATATATATATATATTGTTATTTCCTTGGTTTCATGGTTGGCATTATTTTGCTAAAACTCATGTTGCAGCAAGATGTCGAGTAAAGATGTTCCATGGCAGCTCATAGGACATCGTGTGTGGCTCCAGTTTTAGTTGCAGAGTCTGTTGTTGTGATGTGTTTCAAAATATTATGTGGATATTAGGTTATCCTATGTGGCATCCAACACATTGTTGAAGTGTGATTTTGTGATGTTTTTTAGATATGCTGCTGTTTCTAATTTTGGAGACAAAATAGGAAACTTTGGCTTGAAGACCTATTTTGTTGGAGCTATTCTTGCAGATTTGTGGGCAGTCCAGTTGTTGCGTTTTTCAAGCCCAATTCCGTCCAGATTTCAAGCTATAAATAGACTGATGTAAACCTAGTTTTAGGTGTCGAACTTACATGTATTTTTAGGGTTGTGTGCTTTTGTTTTGTGAGCCTAACTGGTATCTTATGATAACAGTATAAGGACTGTAGTGTAAGTTGTGTAAGGTTGCTCATAAGCTTTTAAGCATTGAGTAGCTGTGTGTTAATTCTCATAAGCTGTGAAGTATTGAGAATTTGTGTTTCGACCATTGTTATTTATCTTGTAAGGAACCAGTCACGGGTTGTGATTGAAGAGGGATTTGAGGAGGGCCTCATACCTAGGGGAGTCTTAGGTAGAAGTCATAGGAAGGGTAGTGATTAAGTGAGCTGATTGAACCGGGTGTGGTTATCAGTGAATTGATACTATCGAATATTGATTTCATCCCTGGCTTGGTAGCCCCCAGATGTAGGACAGTTGGATCCGAACTGGGTTAACAATTTCTGGTGTTCTTTACATTTTTGCACACTGTTATTTTGAACTTGTTCATTGTTGTTGTATATCAGTGTCTCGACATCTCGATAGGACATCTGATATATAGGCCAGAATTTCAATTGGCATCAAGAGCTTGCACCCTTTGTTGTTTCTGGGTGAGATTCAGGGAAGGTACTTTCTGGCATAATGGACAAGGATGAAGGAGCTCTGAATAAACCACCTTTGCTGGATGGCTCTAACTATGAGTATTGGAAACCTAGGATGATAGCCTTCATCAAGTCCATGGATGATTAAGCATGGAAAGCGGTTATCAAAAGTTGGGAGCCTCCAAGGGTAAGAGATGGAGAAGGAAATCTTACTGATGTTTTGAAGGAAGAAGAGGACTGGGATGATGCTGACTACAAAGGATCTGTTAGAAATTCTAAAGCTATGAATGCATTGTTCAATGGTGTCAACAGAAATATCTTCAGGCTGATTGAGCATTGTACTATTGCCAAAGAGGCTTGGCAGGTCCTGAAAGTTGCTCATGAAGGGACCTCAAAGGTGAAAATGTCAAAGCTTCAGCTTCTCACTAGCAAGTTTGAGAGTTTGAAGATGAAAGAGGATGAGAGCATTCATGATTTTCACATGAACATTATTGAGATAGCTAATGCCTCTAGTGCCTTAGGAGAAAAGATGTCTGACAGCAAGCTGGTCAGGAAGATTCTCAGGTCTCTTCCTAAGAGATTTGATATGAAGGTTACTGCTATAGAGAAAGCTCAGGACATTGACAAGATGAAGGTGGATGAGCTTATGGGATCACTCCAAACTTTCGAGTTAGGACTCGGTGAAAAAGCTGAAAAGAAGAAGAGTATAGCATTTGTGTCGAATGCTGATGACTCAGATGATGAAGGAGAACTGGTCAAAGATAAAGATGTGTCCAAAGAGCTGGTGTTGCTTGGAAGACAATTTAATAAAGTGTTGAAAAGGATGGACTGGAAGTCAAGAGAAAATGTTCGGAACAAGTCTCTCGACATCAACAAAGACCAGGATGGAGGCAGAAGATCCAGAACTGAAGAAGACTCTAATCAAGGGAAGAGAGTTCAATGCTATGAATGTGAAGGATTTGGGCACGTAAAAACTGAATGTCCCACTTATCTCAAAAGACAGAAGAAGGGATTATCTGTGACATGGTCAGAAGATGATTCTGAAACTGACGCTGATGAGAAATCTGCAAAGTTGGTGACAGCTTTAACAGGAGTATGTGAATCAGATGAAGAATCAGAAGAGCTTACTTTTGAAGAGCTGGCTATCTCTTATAAGAAGTTGTGCATTGAACATGAAGAAGTATGTCAGTAGAAAGAAGAACAAGCATATGCCATTATTCATTTAGAAGCTGAGAATACTGAGCATATGTCTACTATAGCTGATCTACAAAGTGAAGTAAATGTTTCAAATTCAAAACTGAACAACATGATAAAAAATGTCAGAATGTTAAATGGGAGTTCTAAGGTGCTTGATGAAATTTTGAAGTCAGGAAGAGATGCTCGAAATGGCAGTGGTATTGGATTTAAAGGTACAACTAAATTAGATGAAGGGAAGAAATCTGAGGAAGCACCCGTTCAAGATAAGAGAAGTCTGAAGATGTTGAACAACTTGTTGCAACATCCTCCCAGACATCAGAAGAAGTTCATAAAGAAAAAGAATCAAAGATGGACATGCTACCATTGTGGAAAGCTTGGTCATATAAAAGCTTTTTGCTACAAGCTACATGGTTATCCCAAAACTATGCAACAGTATAGTAAGAAAAAAAACTGGATTGAAACAAAAAGGATATGGACTTCAAAGGATAATGTAAAAGAACATAGGGACTACAAGTCTTTCAGAGTCTCTACAGATGAAAAATGGTTCTTTGATAGTGGATGTTCTCGACATATGACTGGTGTTAGTAGATATATGTCACATGTTAAGTACCATGCTCCTAATGAGGCGATCTTTGGAAATGGATCGAAAGGAAAAGTGCTTGGTGTTGGAAGAGTGGATTGTCCAGGACAGCCAATCCTGGAAGAAGTATTGCTTGTTGAAGGATTAGATACTAACCTAATAAGCATAAGCCAGTTGTGTGATCAAGGTCTTAAGGTCATCTTTACCACCCATGAATGCTTAATAATGGATGAAAAGAATGTTGTTGTTATGAGAGGTGAAAGAACCTCAGAGGATTGCTATCTGTGGAAAAACGAAAACACAATTGTGGAAGTGTTAAACCAAAGAACTTGTGAATGGCACGCGTATAAGGACCCATTTCCAAAACTTATAAATAGCCCAGCTAACCCATTCCAACTTCAATCCTACAGTGCAAAAACTTCATCTAACCTATTCTCTCAAAACTCTTCTTCACTAGGGTTTGCTCTTACTCTCTTCAATACTGAATTTTGTGAGCAACAAAAAATGTCTCAACATCATGATGCTCCTGCTGATTCAAGAACTTCCCAAGTCAATGATGAAGACTATGATCCTCACCGTTTGATCAAACTCACAGATCTTGTCCTTGATATCGCCCCGTTGAATGTTGTTCCTGCTGACACTAGAGGTGAACAACCAGTTTCCCACTCTGTAAATGAGAGTATGTCAAGTAAGAAGTCTAAACCCCTTTCATCTAGGGAGAAAAACAAAATGATTACTACGTTTTATTCTGATAAGATAAACCCTAGAAAAAATGTCACTGAAAAGAATTCGAACAGGAGCATGGATGAAACTAAGAATGATAGTAAGACTCTTGATGGTAGTAGAAATCAGGGTCTTAGAAGATTTGCCACCTTTGCTGTTAGTGAAGCTGATAAAGATGTCGGGTCTGACGTCCCAACATCCATGGCTGGAAAAACAAATAACAGTCCTACTGATCGGACTGAGAATTGTATACCAGTTCATGGGGCTAGGGAAAGAAGAAGCAAGAAGAGGGCTGAGAGGTGTAGTAGCGTTGCTGAGAAAAACTCTGATGAGGAACCAATAGCTGACATACTACAAAGAATCAAGAGTAGAAAAGAGAATACCATTGTGGCTGAGAATTCAAAGGATGCAGAAATGATTAGGAAATCTGCTAATGTGGAGAGCAACAAAAGAAAGGCTGGAGCAGGTCCCTCTAAGCAATGGAGTAAAGTTGTGGTTCCAATCAAGAAAAGAAGGGTCATAAGCCTGAATGAGTCAAATGCTGGAACTGATGTCCAGGACATCAGTGGGAGAAGGGAGGATCAAACTGTCAGGCAAACTGATAGGTGGAAAATTGTCAGCCAAAGAAGGGTAGCTTTAGAGAGAGAACTGGGAAAAGACTTCAACAAGTATAAGGAAGTGGTTGATCTTATTGAAGCTGCTGGGTTGATAAAGACGGTGTCTGACATAGGACCATGTTATGAGAAGTTGCTTAAGGAGTTTGTTGCGAGTATCCCTGAAGATTGTAATAGCAAACTCAGAAAAGTCTATGTAAGAGGCACAACTGTGAAATTTTCTCCCAAAGTGATTAATAACTTTCTGGGGAGACCTACGGACCATCAGGCTGAGTTGGGAGCAACAGATGATGAAATCAGTGAGGAGATAACAGGTGGGTGCATCAAAGTATGGCCAGATGAAGGAAAGCTCTCTTCTGGGAAGGTAAGTGTCAAATATGTTATCCTTCACAGAATTGCAGTGGTAAACTGGGTTTCTACCAATCATACTTCCACCATCTCATCCATGCTTGGAAAGTTCATTTATGTTATTGGAAAGAAGGTCCCTTTCAACTTTGGAGCATATATCTTTGAACAAGTTTTGAAGCAAGCTAGCTCATCCGCTGTAAAGCTACCCATATGCTTTCCATCCTTAATTTGTGGAATAATCCTGGATCAATTTCCTGACTGCTTAGTAAGAAGTGACAAGGTCAGCAAGAGAAAACCTCCGCTGTCCCTTCACTACAAGCTGCTGGGTGGAGCACATGTCCCAGACATTATTGGGACATCAACACAGACTCCTAGTCATGCTAGTCTTGATGATGAAGCCATTGCTCAGTTGCAAGAAACCTGCAAGGAGCTGGAAGAATCTATCAGGAGAGATACAGCAAGGAAGACAAAGCTCGAGCAGCTGATTAAAGCCTTGGTTGAAAAGAGAAATGCTGCTAAAGAGCAAGAGCTGGCTGAAGATGATGGACAAAGTGAATCTACTGAGTCTGATAGAAGAAGTGTCCAACAGTCTGATGATTCTGGTTCTGAGAAGGGTGCTTCTGAATCTGAAGGTGAAAGTGATGAGGTGGTTGCAGAGGACAGTGCTGAATAGCTATAGGTTATCTGCATGTTTACTTTTTGTTTTGTTTTGTTTTGTTTTTTTCTTTCTTCTCTTAGGACAACTTAATTCTGTTTTAGTTTTGAACAATATACTGCTATGTGATTTGGTGACATTTGTCTATGACCTCTCTTTGTCATATTTGTGGCTAAAAAGGGGGAGTAGTAAATGTGTAAACGTGAGGGGGAGCAGCAGGAGCAGCAGTGGTGTCTGTTGTGTCTGGGCTGTTAAAGGAGCTGCAGTTGTTGAGGGGGAGCAGTAAGTTGTGTGTGCAGCTGTATGAATGTGCTGTTGAGTGTGCAGCTGTATGTTGTGTGTGCAGCTGTATGAATGTGCTGTTGTGTGTGCAGTAAGTTGTGTGCAGCTGTATGAATGTGCTGTTGAGGGGGAGTTTTTGTTTACTGGTATGATGATGTGTGTGTAGCTGAGTGAGTTGTGTTTGCTGCTATTAATTGATTAATGATGTTTTCCGCTGCGGATACTGATGGTGTTTAAGTGTGTGGAGTTTTAGCCAAAAATAAGCCAAAGGGGGAGATTGTTATTTCCTTGGTTTCATGGTTGGCATTATTTTGCTAAAACTCATGTTGCAGCAAGATGTCGAGTAAAGATGTTCCATGGCAGCTCATAGGACATCGCGTGTGGCTCCAGTTTTAGTTGCAGAGTCTGTTGTTGTGATGTGTTTCAAAATCTTATGTGGATATTAGGTTATCCTATGTGGCATCCAACGCATTGTTGGAGTGTGATTTTGTGATGTTTTTCAGATATGCTGCTGTTTCTAATTTTGGAGACAAAATAGGAAACTTTGGCTTGAAAACCTATTTTGTTGGAGCTATTCTTGCAGATTTGTGGGCAGTCCAGTTGCTACGTTTTTCAAGCCCAATTCCGTCCAGATTTCAAGCTATAAATAGACTGATGTAAACCTAGTTTTAGGTGTCGAACTTACATGTATTTTTAGGGTTGTGTGCTTGTGTTTTGTGAGCCTAACTGGTATCTTATGATAACAGTATAAGGACTGTAGTGTAAGTTGTGTAAGGTTGCTCATAAGCTTTTAAGCATTGAGTAGCTGTGTGTTAATTCTCATAAGCTGTGAAGTATTGAGAATTTGTGTTTCGACCATTGTTATTTATCTTGTAAGGAACCAGTCACGGGTTGTGATTGAAGAGGGATTTGAGGAGGGCCTCATACCTAGGGGAGTCTTAGGTAGAAGTCATAGGAAGGGTAGTGATTAAGTGAGCTGATTGAACCGGGTGTGGTTATCAGTGAATTGATACTATCGAATATTGATTTCATCCCTGGCTTGGTAGTCCCCAGATGTAGGATAGTTGGATCCGAACTGGGTTAACAATTTCTGGTGTTCTTTACATTTTTGCACACTGTTATTTTGAACTTGTTCATTGTTGTTGTATATCAGTGTCTCGACATCTCGATAGGACATCTGATATATAGGCCAGAATTTCATATATATATATATATATATATATATATATATATATATATATATATAATGAAAATATTTAACATTAAAAAAAGATTTTGTTTAGAATAATAAAATATTGTATATCATTAATATATTTTTAATTTTTCAAATACAGTAACAAAAAAATATATTTGAACAATTTGTCTAAACCCTAAAAAACTCTCCTCAATATAAATTTTGAGTTCTCTAAATTATGAAATTTTTGGTGTTATGAATAAATACAAACCCTTCAAAACCGTGTCAACCAAAATCCTTCAATTTTTTTTACTCAATCCTTTTTATTTTTTAAAATTCTCCCCTACTTGCTCTCCAAACTCCTAAACGAAACCTTAAAAACTATTATTATTCAAAAGTAAAATTTTATAAAGAATAAAATAGAATAATATTATATTTATAGAAACTAAAAACATATTTAACTCTAAATTAAAAGACTAAATTGACTTAAATGCACTTATAGTCCCCCTGTTTACAAATTTTTAACTTTTAAGACCCCCTATTAATTTTTTCAGCTTTTTGGTCCCTTTAGTTGTAAATTTTTGGCATTTTTGTTAGTCCCCTATAGATTTTGAAGATGTGGCGCTTTTTTGGCTGAGTAGGCACTGTGTCTCATTTGCTATGTCATTTTTTGTGTCTCATTAATAATTTATAATTAAACATCTTTTTAAAAAAACATTAATTGGAAGTTGAATTTGTTTTTTTAATTGAAATTAGAATTTGAAGAAGTGGAAAGCACACGAACCCTGAATCTCTAAGTCTCTTTACGTTGCTGAAGAATTGGAAGCTCAAACGCACACTGACAATGGAGAACAAATGGCGTCCAAGTGCGAAATCGAAGGAAAAAGTGAACTTTTGCATGAGGTTAGTCGTATTTCTTTACAGTATTTAGGGTTTTTGATTTTACCAAAATGTTACCGTATCTGAAACATGTGGTCCCAACTTCTTTCTACCTTATTCTAAATGTGGTCCCAATAATGTTTTTTAACTTGAATGTGGTCCTACAAGAGTATTGTTGTTTATTCTGAAATTAGGGTTTGTTGTTGTTTATTACGAATTAGGGTTTGTTGCTTATTTTTGTAATGTTATTTAAATTGCAGACCAAGCCAAAGTAAAGGAATTAGGATACGATTTCATCTTAGGGGAGAGTTAGTGTCCAAACCTGTTAAGTGGTATATCAATGGGGTAATATCTGAAATGAATTGGGAATGGGATATGGATTATGTGTCTTATATGCAGTTAGAAAAGATGATTCACAATGAGGGATACACAAATATTAAGTGTTTATGGTACTGGAACCCCAAGTTTAGTTTTGCACGTGGACTTAGATCCCTAAATTATGATCAAGATGTGTTGAAATTCATTGCTGATATTGAAGACTATGAAGTTGTAGATGTCTATGTAGAGCACTCTGTGTGTATTCCGGATGTTATAGATGATGCTGAGATAATATAGGAGGAAAATGTTGTTGAAAAGGTTAATGAGGAAAGGGAGGATAATGAGAATGTTGGTAAGAAGGATAATAAGGAAAGGGCTGCTGAAAATGATAATGTTGCTGAGAAGGATAAAGTGAATGTTGCTGAGAAAGATAATGTGAATGTTGAGGATAATGTGAATGTTCCTGAAAAAGATAATGTGAATGTGGAAGATAAAGTGTTGAAGGGTATTAAACACTACTTAACTAAAAGGATTACTAGTCAAAAGGAGTTAATGACCTCATACAGTGGTGATATATGCCCTAGAATACAGTTGATAATTGAGAAGAACAAAAAACATGCAGAAAGTTGGACACCTACTTGGCATGGTGATGATGAACTTGCAATCTTTGGTGTCACAGATGGTCTAGAAACATATTATGTGAATATGAAACAGCATACATGTGCATGTAGAAAATGAGATTTGACAGGAATTCCTTGTAGTCATGCAATTTCATGTATCTGGAAAAACAAAAAAAAACTGAGGATTATGTATCTGATTACTACAGGTGTGTAAATTGTTGCATATTGTTGGTTTATGTTTGCATAGTATGACTTAGACTTATAGAGTTGAATTGTTGTGCAGGAAATCTGTTTTCATGGACACTTATTCTCATATAATCTACCCCACAAATGGGCCCTAACTTTGGCCTTTGTTAGAGGATCAGGTCCCAATCAATCCACCTGTTCTAAGAAGGGCCATAGGTCGACCAAAGAAGCTGAGGAATAAAGTGAATGATGAGCCAAGAAATCCCCACGTCCTCCCTAGGAAGCTTACAACTGTTAGTTGTCACAAATGTGGTGAAATGGGACACAACAAAAGAAGTTGCAAGGGCAAAAGGGCTGCTGAGAGAGCCATTCCAAAAGGTGGTAACAAGAAACCCAAAGGTGGTAGCAAGACAAATGTGAATGCATCAAAGGATGGAAAAAGGCTGAAAACTGAAACAAAGGGTGGAAAGAAAAATAAGGCAGCAGAAATTGGGAGTTCATCACAAGCCCCACAACCTTCTCAAGATTAGATCATCTTAGGGTCAATGTTATGTCATTTTGTACTAGTTAATATGTAATGGAACAAGTTATGTACCTTATGTCATTTTGAATGTCACTTTTTGTCCATTTACTTTTAGAACAAGTTATGTATTTTGGAACAAGTTATGTAAGTTATGCAACAAGGTTTATAAACTACCTTCTAGTGTTTGACATTTTTGAAGTATAATGCATTATAAAATACCTTCTGCTGTTAGTATTATGCAGTTTCTGGTGTTACCAAGTACCTACTGCTGTTAAATTAGAAGTTGTAACAAGTTGTTAGTATTATGCAGTTTCTGCTGTTAGTATTATGCTGTTACTACCTTCTGCTGTTAGTATTAGTTGTGACAGGATGATTGTAACAAGTTGTAGAGTAGCTACTGATGTTACCATAAACTAATTGTAAACAAGTCTTACAATTCTCATTCATTCATCAATTACAACAAGTCTTCATTCATTAATTACCAAACAACAACAATTCTCATTCATCAATTATCAAAGGGTTACAACACAACAAAGACTTACAAACAACAACACCTACTTCATTACATTTGAAACAACTAAACCTAATAACAAGACAAAACTCATAAAACAGGTAAACTTCAGTTGCATGTTAAGAAACTTGATATTCATCTTCAACGCTTCCTCTTTGAGCTTGCCTTCATTAACCTTTTTATTCTCTGCACTTAATTTTTCCTGCAAAGACATAATCAGTTCTTTCGCTCTTTCGTTCATCTCTTCGTTGTACCAGACAAAATGACTACATCTCTTTTGTCCAGCAAGCTTGTACATTCCACAGCCATAAAACCGTCGACCCGAGTTAGATTCCGTCCATGAAGTCATCAGTGGAGCATCGAGTCCACAAAGGCATTCTCGTCGGTTTGTTCTGCAGCTCGATTGGGATCTTGTGCGACTGTAACCTTGAGAAGAACCTGACATTAATGCTTTGGATCTTTGGTATGCAGAAGAAGACGAGAGAAGAAGCAATACGTGAGTGGATGACCACGTGAGAAGAATTGATTTTTTCTGGAGAACAAAAGAGGGATGAACATACACTAATTAGGGTTCATACTTAAATACCAAAAAATGTTTTTTTAAAAAGACACAAAACATATTTTTTTAAAAAGATGTTTAATTATAAATTATTAATGAGACACAAAAAATGACATGGCAAATGAGACACAGTGCCAACTCAGCCAAAAAAGCGCCACATCTTCAAAATTTATGGGGGACTAATAAAAATGTCAAAAATTTACAACTAAAAGGACCAAAAAGTTGAAAAAATTAATAAAAAATCTTAAAAGTTAAAATTTTTTAAATATGCGGACTAAAAATGCATTTAAGCCTACTAAATTTTATTTTATTAAAAAATTTTGTATAAGGCTTTTATAAGATTTTTCCTAGAGAGAATCAATCAAAACTAAATGAGTATATATATTTATGCGAGAAAGGTAGGATATTTCTTTAGTAAGTGGAAAAGTGTTAGATATTCATATAGTATACAATAATGAATTAAAAAAGGTTGTCTCAAAAAATATAATAGCACTATATCTTAACAAAGGTTATTTTGAAAAGAAAAGAAACTCTAAAATTAAAGTGGGTAGGTATAACACGAGGGTCACGTTTTTTGCAAACCTAGATTCCAAACTCTGGAATAGAGAAACGGTGGGGACTCAAATATAGATAACGACATCACAATTCCCACGCCATATTCACATCACATCACATCACTTTCTTTTTTCAAATATTTTGAGATTAAAATTCACAATTTAAAATTGAATAAATAGGATGTCACAAATTTGACTTCGCCGCATCTATACAATGTACAATTATGTTATTTTGAATCCGCATTCATACGTGCTGATATATTTCAGCATTCATACTCGTTAGGGATGGATAATTTGAATCGATGGATTGAAATCGATCGATCCGTTGTCTTTTTTATGTAAATGAATTGGGTTGGATTGGATGTCGGATTGATTTGATTTTTTAATTTGAATATTATAGGGTTGCTTCGGTCGGGTTCGGATGCTAATTTTGGATCCGACGAAAACCGAAACCGATCGAACTTAATTAATATATTTTTTATTTATTTTTATTACTATATGAATGACTCACTATAAAATTGAGATTCATAGTATTAGAGGATACTATCATTTTTATAAATTGATAATTGTATTGTATACTCTCAAAAATACAAGATATGTAATATAAAATTTTATATATTATTTAGTTTATCGGTTAAAGTATAATAATGATTAAAATTAATGTCAAATAGTATCAAAAATATTATTCCTTAATAATAACTTTTATTAAAAAAATAGTTTTATTCTAAAAATTTAATATTTTTTATATAAAAATTAAAAAAATCATATTATAAATTTTTTTAATAAATATTAAACCGACTAAATCGATCTGACTTAACCGCCAAACCGACTTAACCGAATCCGACAAAAACCAAAATTTTATCGATCGAAATTGGGCCATAAAAATGAAACCGTGGTTTACGTCAAATTTAAGTTTTGAGTCCGAAACCGACCGTAACCGACCGATTGTCCACCCCTAATACTGGCTGATATAAGATGTCTCTATTTAACTATTATTAAATAAAAAAAATGCATTTTTTACTCAAAAAACACAAAACACTTTTCAATTACGTCACATCACAAGTCAACCAATATAGAAATTTTAAATAGCAATAATAATTCACTACGTTGCTATAATTCCAAATCCTATTTCTCTCTCCACCGAATTTCGGTAAATCCTAGATGGCCTCTTTTCCCGGTGGCCGTCCTAATGCGGCGGAAAACCGAGGCGGTGTTGCCGGAGAGATACAGGTGCCGAGGCTTAAGAATCAAATCCAGAACGGAATTCAAGAGGCGGAGAAACTCAGATGCTACAGCAGGAGGAGGAAGATCGCCGATCTCAATAACGGATCGGAGTCGGCGCTCAATGGAAACTACACGAAAAAGAAGAAGAAACCGATCGATCAAGTTAGATTTTTATTTTTTGGTGATTTAATTATACCTATTGTGTTCCGATTGTGTGATAATTCAATTCAATTTGCAGGAGAATGAAGGTGATTGTGAGAAAAGACTAATTGATGTGTATAAGGTCAATAAACCCAAAAATGGAGTCAAAGATACCAAACAACGGGTGAGTGGAGAATAATTACACCATAGTTCAGTTTCATCATGCTTCATATAAACATGTAGATGATTGAGATTTTGATATGTTAGAAGATAGGTTTATAAATCTTTTGAAGAGTGTTCTTTGTTTCGCTTTAAACCGTTGTGATATTGTATAATGTGAAAAGTGCTATGAACAATCTCTTTTTAACACTCTCAAACACTCTGCTCTTTTATGGGGTGAAACACACCGTGGTCCTACAGTTTTATGTGGGACCCATTTTCAAAGTAAGGGACTCACGTGTTTCACCCAATAAAAGAGTCATTGTTTGAGAGAAGGTTAAAAAGAGAGTGTTCATAGCACTCCTCTGTATAATGTATCATAGTATTCTCCCCAGAAATACTAGAAAAATACCCATGTGACGCTCGTATAGTTGGTTAATATATTATGGTAGGCCGTAGGCCATATAGAATCAAAATATCAAAAAAAGTTTGTAATATTGTTTGATGGTGAAGGGTCTCTTATGAATTTTACTGTAATGTTGGTTTCTCAGGGTTTATCCACCAAAACCAAAGAGGGTGGAAGTTTGATGTGTCATCAGTGCCAACGGAATGATAAGACTGGCGTTGTCTTTTGCTCAAGTTGCAACAGAAGGCGCTATTGTTATGAATGCATTAAAAACTGGTAAGATTTATTTTCGGTAAGGTAAAGTTATTTTTCGATGACGTTGTCATGAAGAAGCTAGTTGGTTTCTCATAGCACACACAGTGTTGTCTATTGTGGTCCACGGCGGAGCCAGACTGGCCGCCTTGCAGTGTCATTATAGCGGAAAAACCCGCAATATTGGCTGATATTTACCATATTTTCGCGAGTCCAATAACTGCCATGAATATCTGCCATAGTTCTGCCATGTACGATATCTGATAACACTGCATACACATCAATTAACTTTTGGCCTTTTCTTATTTTCACAATGCGGATTGCTCACTGTGATTGAGATTAATCAGGTATCCAGGAAAAACCCATAAGGAGTTTGAGAATGCCTGTCCATGTTGTTGGGGCAATTGCAACTGCAAAGCTTGCTTGCGGGAGGTTCCTCTGCGAATGGTAAATGTCATCCTATCTGTTTTCAAATTCATAAATTTCACATCATTATATAATTTACATGATAACTGTTAATTTGATTTAATTCTTGTCCTCGTTTCACAGAACCGAGAAGTAGATGCCAGGGTCAAATTACAGCGACTGCTGTACTTACTATCTAAAGCCCTGCCAGTTCTGAGGCATGTCCACAAGGAGCAGAGCTTGGAACTAGAGACTGAAACCAAAATAAGGGGTAACATGATGAGAAACATGCGTATAGAAATTTATTTTTGTTTTCTTTTGTTTTTTAATTCTATCTGATTATATGATGTTAGGTAAGCAAGTGCAAGAAATTGACATAACAAGATCAAAGCTAAATGAAAGTGAGCGCTTGTACTGGTACGCTTACGGAGCATACTATCATAAGAAATTAGAATGCTGTCATTATAATTTCTGTTACAATTTTGTTCCATCTTTGCCTTTGTTTTGTCTGGGACTTTGTGGATAAGAATGCGGTCCTTCTCATATATACTTCACAAAAAGGCTTTGTCACCTTGAGGCTTTGATTGCTTTTATCTTTTTAATATCCTATTTGGTCCTAAACTGAATGCCTCTGTTATAAATGGCAGTGACAATTGCAGTACATCCATACATGGATTTTACCGTAGCTGCCCCAACACCAGTTGCTCTTATGATCTCTGTCTCGTGTGCTGTAAAGAGCTCAGAGAGGGATACCAACCTGGAGGCATGGAGGCTGGAACATCTCATGAAAATTTTGAAAAGACTTTTCACAATCATTGTTCAAAAGAAAATCAGAGTAAAACACATCGTAGAAGATATGACTGGGAAAGCGAACTTGCACCTACTAGTTTACCTTCCCAGTCTGACATGCTCTCTCCCTTCCCAGAATGGAAAGCTAATAGTGATGGTAACATTCCATGTCCTCCAAAGCAGTGTGGAGGTTGTAGTTCTGCATTGCTTGAACTGAGACGCATATACAAAGCTAATTGGGTGGCAAAGCTGCTAAATAATGCTGAGGATCTCACTAGAAATTATGCGCCTCTGGATGTAGATATTACTGAAAAGTGTTCTTTATGCCAGTTAAATTTGGTAGAAGGAAAAATCAATCCTGAAGTCAGGAGAGCAGCATTCCGTGATGACAATAAAGATAACTTCTTATATGGTCCAAATGCCCTTGGTATTTCTGATGATGAGATCGAGCACTTCCAGTGGCACTGGATGAGGGGAGAACCTGTGGTTGTGAGAAATGTTCTGGACAAAACATCTGGTCTTAGTTGGGAACCAATGGTAATGTGGAGGGCTCTCAGAGAAACAGGTTCCAAAGTGAAGTTCAAGGAGGAAACACAAAGTGTCAAGGCTGTTGATTGCTTGGATTGGTGCGGGGTAAGTTATACAAGTAAATAATTTGAAAATAATCTATCTACTCATTCATACTTCATTTTATGCACATGGCTCTGCTTCACAGGTTGAAATAAATATACATCAGTTTTTCCAAGGCTACCTAAAGGGTCGAATGCATAAAAATAAGTGGCCAGAAATGTTGAAATTAAAAGATTGGCCTTCATCGACCTCTTTTGAAGAGCGCTTGCCGAGGCATGGTGCTGAATTCCTTGCTGCACTCCCGTATATGGACTACACTGATCCCAAATCGGGTCTTTTAAATTTTGCCAGTAAACTTCCTAATAGTTCATTGAAACCGGATTTGGGACCCAAAACATACATTGCCTATGGGTTTTCTGAAGAGCTTGGCCGAGGAGATTCCGTTACAAAACTGCACTGCGATGTGTCTGATGCGGTAATTTCTTCCCTTGGAAATCCTTTTATGTTTTTAACACGTAGAAACCTGTTGCTGGGAGTCCTTACCAATCTCTGATAAGTCTAATTGCTGGTATGTGGCCGTTAATTATAAATAGTTTGACAAAGAGAAGGTTATATCAACAAAAATAAAGTAATGCCAACAAACAAAAGACAAAAATAAAAGTGCAAGAAAAGTAAACGCATTTTACTATCTAGAATGCCTTTCGGGATCAGGATTAGCACTATGATAGTGAATGTGTCCACATTGACTATTCCTCATATTAGTGTTGAAATATTGGGTCGTTAAGATATGATTTTTTAGAGACTAAACTTGTCAAAAAAATGTATTTGGTTTCCTTCCAAACTTGCAAAGGTGTTCCTCAGATATCCTCAAAACAGCAGGAAAAACCTCAAAACAACAGGAAAAACCAATCATATGAACTAAATTGAGAAAAAAATATCAGAGCCTATATGAGCTACGGAAGATGCGATGCAAATTCAGATTGATGCATCAGGAATGCACCAAATTGGTGTAAAAAATTCTTTCTTGCACGGATATTTTGCGGTAGTGTAAATGGATGATGCCACTAATGGAGAGAATAAGGCATGCACATTAAAGGCGTTTGACAACAATTTTCGTTGGCTGTTTTTCCCTTCCTTTTAAATGGCAATTGTTGTTGAGATTATTTCTAGAGTCACTCATATGGAAATGGGTGATAAAAGCCTTTGCTCTCTCGATCTCGTAGTGCCTCTCGTACTATGGCTAAGAATGTTTGGTACTATGCCTAAGAATGTTTGGATTCTGGAATCGATGATCATTTGATGTCTCATTTAGAACTGTTGACTTCATATACTTCTCCTTTTAGGACATTGAACTCCAGCCTTGTTATAAACCGGAAGACTTCTACATGTTCCCACACGCTTTCATAGTTTTATCCCTATTCATAAGCTTACCAAGGACCATAATTGTGTGGTAATTTTTTTTATTCTCATTCTACTTTTCAGGTTCTTGCAAATGGGAAGATGATTGAAGTTGTTAAGGAACAATGAGAGTTGTACTAACTGTCTGACTAACTGTCTGATGAATGAATTGGGTTGAATGTGCTATCTTCCGCACTTTCGGTCTAGTGATAGTATCACACTTCTATCTCACAAATCTGCGTCTTGGTTTTCCTTTTTATGTTTTGATGAGGTCTATGTTTCCATCTTTGTTTTTAAAACGAGTCTTTTAAGTCTGACATTTATTTCCATCATACTTTTTTTCCTTTTTAGTTTTTTTCGCCACCAGTATCCGATCCACTAAACCGATTAATCTGATTCGGAGGTCAGTTCTAGCATCAGGTGATTCCAACCCCTTTTCGATCGCAATTGCGCAAGATCGAACCGTGGTCCTTCCTACCAAGTCCAACGTCAATCACTACTGAAACAAGGGTATGTTTGGATTGATGAAATGTGATGGAATGAAATGGAATGGTGTGGTATATAATTAGATTTCATTTTTTGGATTTGTAAATAATGGATGGAGTGAAATGGAACATGATGAAATCCATTATGATGAAATCCATTCCATCATATCAAATCCTTCAAATTTCATTCCACCCAATTTGAAATGTATACAATGGAATAAAATAACTTGTTCTATTCCTTTCAGTCAAATTATAAAAAATATCCAAACAATTGAATGAAATCTTTGTTCCATTTTGCTTTGCTCCACTCACTTTCATCGTGTTCCATTCCGCTTCATTCCGTTCTAGCCCATCAATTCAAACAGAGTCTAAGAGTGTTATTAACCATTTGATTTAATTCATTCTAATATTTGGGGATTTTTTTATTTCTAATATTTTTGGTGCAAGATAATTTGTTTCTTTTATTAATGACTTTATCGAGTAATTTGATTTTTTTATTAAGGATAAATTAGCAATATCTCAAATGTTCATTCATTTTTACAACAAAGTACACTTACAATTTGGGAAACCCAAGTTCCTTTTTGTTTCGATTCCTAGTTTCTATTTTATTATGGATGAATCAACACCCTTAACACTAACAACGGCCAAAGCTAGTGAACTACTTTTAGTGTATTAGGGAAGAAGTAAATTTGACCTATTCTTGAAACAACTTAAATCGCTTGAGCCAGAAGTAAGTATTGAAATTAATCATTTTATTAGTGATTCTTAAATTTATGGTACTTACGATATTGATCCAGATGATTTATTGTTTTGAGAAAAGAAAAAAGGTATTGTTCCAAATATCTTATTTCTCAATTTGTCTCGTCTAATAATTTATGTATGCAGCATCAACGTTTTATTGAAGCTGTTGAATGTGTGAGAAACTCATCATATGTTCAGCTGAAAGACAATTGGGTTGAAACTATGTATGCGAAAATGTTAGCACTTAAAAGAAATGAGACTTGAGTTGGAAGGAAAGAAACTCGTTGCATGCAGGCGGATCTATGAAGTAAAGCACAAATCATACACCATCTTGATTAATACAAGGCTAAACTGGTGGAAAAAGATACCCTAAGACACGAGATATTAATCATAATGAGACATTTGCTCCAATGGTGAACATGAACATTGTTCAAATCTTAATGTTTCTTGTTGCTCACCTTAATTCTGACGTATGCTTGTTTTATGTGAAAAACGGTTTCTTACATATAAACTTAAAAGAGGATGTGTATATGGAGATTTTCCCCGAATTCGGACCCATTGGTGGAACAAACCAAATGTGCAGAGTGAGGAAATCTTATATGGGCTAGAATAGTCTCTCCGAGCATGGTTTGAAGATTGACAAAATTAATAGGGGGCGTAGACAACAAGCTGAGCAGGGGAGATCATATGTTTTCTTCAAACATTTACATAGAAGAAAACTTATTGTTCTTCTTGTTTATGTTGACGTTATCATTATTAGAGGTGATGATATGGTTAAGTGACAATTATTCAAGGAAAGACTATCAGCAGAGTTTGAGATGAAAGAATATGGGAGACTCGAGTATTTCTTCACAATTGAGGTGACTTGCTTACAATTAGACATTTTTATTTTTTAGTAAAAGTATGTGCACGGTCTCTTTGCAGGAAACAAACAAACTTAGATGTAAACCTGCAAGTGTTTCAATCGAACAAAATCATTGGATAAATTATAAAGTGAAAGTGCTAAGATTCATAAGGTTCGGTATCAAAGATTACTGGAAACGTTTATTTATTTGGACTTATACAAAGCCAAACTTCACATATGCAATCAATATTTTGAGACAGTCCATGCATAATCCACTTACAAACCACAATCCCTTAAGGTTATTTTAGAGAAACGACTTCTATTCAAAAGATGTGGAAGTTTCACTATGGCGACTTATATTGACGTCGACTATATAGGTGAGTGTTATGGTAGAATTTAGAGCTATGACACTATTTATGAGCTATCGTGGATTAATATTGTGCTAGAAGGTTTGAAGAAGGTTTGAAGATAAAGTGTAAGTCCCTATAAAGTTGAGTTGATTTGTGACAACAAATCGACAGTCAATATTGTGCATAATTCTGAGTATCATAACGGGGCAAAATGAGGATCATAACGGGGCAAAATGCATGAGATAAACAAACAAATAATGGATTATTAAGTACAATCTACATTTCTTTTAGATATTAGTTGACCACCAATTTACTTGTAAGATGTGAATATTGTTTTTTAATATTTGTACAAATGGTATTATGCCTCTTGTTTATTAGGCCTAGCCTATTTAATTAAGCAAATAAGTTAGCAATCACAATCTCACTACCTTTGAAATAATATTCACAAGATTATTTTACAGCATGAGAAATTCTCCCTGTATTTGATTTAGGAGGTAAATTTGGGCTATGGTATCATTTGAGTACAAGCAGAGCCAAAATTACAAACGACCAAACTCTCTTTTGTAAAATATTCTTTTCGTTAATGTAGATGATGTTATTATCAAAAGTGATGAAATTAAAAAACAATTTGTAAGGAAAGATGTTACCAAGTTAGCTTGTCATGTCCCAAAAGAAGTCTTATATCTTTTGAAGCAAATGGGAAAGTTGGGTTGCTCTAGCAAATGGGAAAGTTGGGTTGCAAAACCATGTGGTATAAAGACAAGTGAAGACTCAATGTTGTGAATCTAAAAAGAAGGTTCAAGAAGAAATTATCATTTTCTGATTAAATTTGATTTTTCAAACAATTTTTAAGAATTATTTTAGAAACACTGATCAACAAAATAAAAAACTTAAATGTGGATTTGATTAGCAGATGAACATAGAGATGAGTGCTCTTCCATGGAAAATATAAATAAATAAGTGATTGCAATGAAATTTGAAAAGCTTGATAAGATCTACAATTAGTTCAATCAATAATATTTGGACTAATTCTCTACTTCACAAAAAATATCAAAACTTGTTAAATTCTACCAACATTAAAAACTGTAAAAATGTGCATGAACTTCTATTTTTAGACATGCAAGTTGAATGCTAAACACACACCCTTATATTACTAAAACTAATCTCTGTGCTCAAGTTACACAAAAGGTTTCTAAAGATAACTGAATTATCACAATCACAAAGGAGACAATTAAAAGATACAAAAGTTATAGAATCAAAAAAGTCAATACACTTTTAAGAAGACTTCTAATTAAAAACAAACATCACTGAAATAAAAGATCTTCGGTAGACTCCAACAAGTATTAAACCCAACAAAGTAGCAATTTTTCCTTCCAATCTCCATTTAGAATCTCTTAACTTTATTTTTAATTACTACACCTTTTTGTTTTGCTTGATCTTCTTAGAGGTTCTGTCAGTATCAGAAGCTTCTGAAACAAAATTATTTGACTAGTCCACACAAAGCCAACCATGGCATGGACAGAAAATGTGTTTAGTCAATTCATGCATCATCACTAATAATCTTCAGTATGGAGTTGTTTTTGTGTGTTTCTGTTCAATTTGATAACGAACAACCTGAAAATTTGCAACCTCCTATTTTTGCAGTATTTTAGTAATTTTGTGATGGATGTTTAGGTGAATGTGCTGACACACACAAACAAGGTGAATATAGAGAACTGGCAGAGAGAAAGCATAAACATATTGAAGAAGACATATGATAAAGAAGACGATTTAGAACTTTATAGTGAAGCTGCTGAGGCTGGTGATCCCAAGATAGAGTCAAAACAAGGCCAGGGGAGAGATTCCTTGGACATTGATAATGGAGCCAAGGAGGCTGTCCTTGGTGGCGCTGTTTGGGATATATTCCGCCGGGAAGATGTCCCAAAGTTAATCGAGTACGTAAGAAAACACCAGAAGGAATTTCGCCATATCAACAATGAACTCGTTGATTCGGTGAGTAGCATTGCCAGCCATTCTTTACTATAATACTAACCGTAGGTGAAGAGCTCAAACTCTCTTAATATGCTGGTTTCAGGTTATACATCCCATTCATGATCAGACTATATTCTTAAATGCGAGGCATAAGAAACAGCTAAAAAAAGAATTTAGTAAGTTCTCACCTTATTTTCCCGATTTAAACTTCGATAAAAGCTACTATCACAGAATAGTAATATCCTTTTCTATATCCAGATGTTGAACCATGGACTTTTGAGCAACACCTTGGCGAAGCTGTTTTCATTCCAGCAGGATGTCCTCATCAAGTGAGAAATAGACAGGTAATATTGCATGGATGTTCTTGATGAAAGATTTCAAGGAAGTGTGAACATTATTATATTTTTGTAGCCTAACTTATTTTCATTGGTCAGTCTTGTATGAAGGTTGCACTTGACTTTGTTTCGCCGGAAAACGTTGGAGAATGTTTACGACTAACAGAAGAGTTTCGTTTACTCCCAAAATACCACAGAGCGAAGGAGGACAAATTGGAGGCAAGTCTGTATAATTTCTCATGCATGTTGAGCTTCCCACTTTTACTTATTGTCTTTGCATTTCAAAAAGATCTCTCTCTGACGACATCTCTGTCATTTACAGGTTAAAAAGATGAGCCTTTATGCTGTAAGTAATGCTGTTAGACAAGTTAAAGAACTGATGGAGGCTAATAAGTAAGATTGGGTCGATCTTAAATTTTGGTCAATTTAGGGAATAAGGTTGGTTGAGAATATAAAAGACCAACCAACCAATGTGGTATTATATAAAATAAAAGATGTATATTTATTTGGTTATTACCATTTTTCTCATCTTGATTGTAATTTAGGGAGTAAGAAGGTTGAGTAGTATCTAGTTTTTATTTTACAATGAACAAAACTGAAAATTCTCATGTTATGGATATAGAACTAGAAGACTTGTATGCTTTTAACATTTTGTTTTAGGAAGCTTTTTTTTTATGCGACATTTTATCAGAATCTGCTGGTGTATTTTGATAGGTATGAATATATAGGAGACAAATTGAGAAAATCTTCTTACTTTCTACTCTCCCTTCATCGGGTTTTCATCATTTCTCTGTAGATTTTGATGAATTTCACTATAAGATTTTGATGAATGATTGTAAAAATAGCTTAATGATTAGGTTTGTAATTCTCTGTAAGTGTTATAAATTTCATTTTTAGTTCTTTAAAATTTTTCTTTTCAATTTTGATTTTTTTATATTTTTCGGTTCACTCAAAAATAAAAGTGCTTTAAAGGATTAAATTGCAGAAAACTACTAAACAAATTTTCATAAAAAAATATTTTAAAGAGTAAAAGCGAAATTTAACTCTATAGCAGTTTAAATATCTATAAATCACATATTTTGTAAAAGAAAATTGGTTTTAAAATGTTAAAATATCAATTTATAGGATTTTCTTTATTAATTATAATGTTTAAATAAATATTTGTAAATAACTAAATATTCATAAAAGGTTGTAATATATTATAATTAAACATATATTTGAGATGATAATTAAATATAAAGTTTAATGTTATAATTCTAAATATATAAAAAATCAAAATATTTAATTATTATTATTAAATGTTTCTAATTATTTTATTTATATTAATTTTAATTTTATAATTTTATTCTTATTGATAAATTCATTTAAATTGTTAGTTTATATTTTTTCAACAATATATGTACCTACACAAAAATATAACAGAATTAAAAACACAACAATAAAATTAGAAATATAGAAAATAAAATTTAAAAATAATAGAGCTACAAATACCCAAAAAGAGAGAAAAATTTTAGTCTTCTTTTTTCATTTCATATACCCGCTCATTGAAAATTATGGGATTCCATATATAATTTAAATATTTTTCAACAAAGCAGCTCTCTTAAACATGAATCACCATTTTCCATTGATTTTATCCTTGTCAAAATGAATGAAGTTAAAGCCATACTCATTTCAAATTATTATTTTTTTAGTAATGTTAATAAGTGGAACACTATGTGAACAGGGTCTTAAAGCTCTTACTCAGTAAGAAAACGTATGCGCAAGACTAAGGTAGGTTATAGGCTTTATAGCGTCAGTGCTTTAGTTCGATCGTAGAGAGAGGAAGAAATGATCTCTAAAATGGGATTTGGAGTCGGGTGACTAGTGATGTGGGCGCGGTGGACAATGACGAGCGTGACCGACAATTGTCCCATACATAATAACTTACTGTGAAAGTATGGGGAGGAGACAATATATATATATATATATATATATATACTCAAAGATCGTTCCTTAAAAAAAACATAATCATCACTCTTTTATAAAAATTACACAGTTTTTTTTTTCAACAATATGTATACTTAAAAACATGATAAAGAATTATAAAATTACAATAAAATTAAAAATAAAAGAAAATAAATATAAAAAAAATCAAAAGTTTCTAAAAGTTTCCATTACCATAATTTAATTTTTATATCTTAAGATGAAATACATATACAATTGAAACATTACTCATTTATAAAAATAACTTAGAGTCACTCATATGGAAATGGGTAATAAGAGCCTTTGCTCTCGATTTCGTAGTGCCTCTCATACGATGCCTAAGAATGTTTGGATTTTGGAATCAATGATCATTTGATGTCTCATTTAGAATTGTTGACTTCATATACTTCTTCTTCTAAAACATTGAACTCCAGCTTTATTATAAACCGGAAGAACTCCAACCTTGTTATAAACCGAAAGACGTCTACATGTTCCCACACACTTTCATAGTTTTATCTCTATTCATAAGCTTATCAAGGACCATAATTGTGTGGTAATCCTTTTTATTCTCATTCTATTTTTCAGGTTCTTACAACTAGGGAGATGATTGGAGTTGTTAAGGAACAATTTGGGATGTATTAAGTGTCTGATGAATGAATTGATTTGAATGTGTTATCTTCTGCACTTAGGTCTAGTGTTAGTATCACACTTCTATTTCACAAATCTAGATTCTGCCCTTGTGTCTTGGTTTTTTTATGAGGTCTATGTTTCCATTTTTCTTTTTAAAACGAGTATTTTAAGTCTGACATTTGTTTTCATCATATTTTTTCCCTTCTAGTTTTACTAAGAGTATGTTTGAATTGATGGAATGTGATGAAATGGAATGGAATGCAGTGGTATACAATCAGATTTTATTATTTGAATTTGTAAATAATGGATGGAGCGGAATGGAACATGATGAAGTCCATTCCATCATATTCCATCAAATCCTTCAAATTCCATTCCACCTAATTTGGAATGTATACAATGGAATGAAATAACTTGCTCTATCCCGTTCCGTCAAATTATAAAAAAACCCAAAAAATTGAATGAAATATTTGTTCCATTTCACTCCGCTCAATTCCATCATGTTCCATTCTGCTCCACTCCGTCTAGTCCACCAATTCAATTCAATTTAAGAGTGTCGCTAACCATTTAATTTAATTCATTCTAATATTTGAGGACTTTTCTTGTTTCTAATATTTTTGGTGCAAGATAGTTTGCTTCTTTTATCAATGAATTTATCGAGTAATTTGACTTCTTTTTATTAAGGATAAATTAGAGATATCTCAAATGTTCATTCATTTTTACAACAAAGTACACATACAATTTGGAAAATCCAAGTTCCTTTTTGTTCCGGTTCCTAGTTTCTCTTTTACTATTCTTGAAACAACATCAATCGCTTGAGCCATAAGTAAGTATTAAAAGTAATCATTCTATTAGTGATTTTTAGATTTATGGTACTTACATTATTGATCTCGATGATTTGCTTATTGTTTTGAGAAAAGAAAAGAGGTATTGTTCCAAATATCTTATTTCTCAATTGGTCTCCTCTAATAATTTTCGTATGCAACATCAGCGTTTTATTATAGTTGTTGAATGTGTGAGAATCTCATCATATGTTCAACTGAAAGACGATTGGGTTAAAGCTATGGATGAGAAAATGTTAGAACTTGAAAGAAATGAGACTTGAGTTGGAAGGAAAAAAACCCTTTGGATGCAGGTGGGTCTATGAAGTCAAGCACAGATCATACATCATCTTGATCAATACAAGGCTAGACTGGTGGCAAAAAGATACTCTAAGACACATGATATTAATCACAATGAGACATTTGCTCCAATGGTGAACATGAACATTGCTCAGATCTTAATGTTTCTTTTTGCTCGCCCTAATTCCAACTTATACTTGTTTTATGTAAAAAAAACAGTTTCTTACATATGAACTTAAAAGAGGAGGTGTATATGGAGATTCTCCTCAAATATGGACCCATTGGTGGAACAAGCCAAATGTGCATAGTGAGGAAATCTTATATGGGCTAAAATAGTCTCTCCGAGCATGGTTTGAAGATTCAAAAAATCAATAGGGGGCGTAGAAAATAAGTTGGGCAAGGGAAGTGATACGTTTTCTTCAAACATTTACATGAAAGAAAACTTATTGTTCTTCTTGTTTATGTTGACGCATCATTGTTAGAGGCGATAATATGGTTAAGAGACAATTATTCAAGGAAAGAATATCCGTAGAATTTGAGATGAAAGAACACGGGGGGACTCAAGTATTTCTTCACAATTGAGGTGGCTGGCTCACAAAAAGACATTTTTATTTTTTAGTGAAAGTATGTGCACGATCTCTTTGTAGGAAACAAACAAACTTAGATGTAAACCTGCAAGTGTTTCCATCGAACAAAATCATTTGATAAACTATGAAATGAAAGTGATAAGATTCACAAGGTTCGGTATCAAAGATTAGTGGAAAAGTTTATTTGACTTATACAAGGCCAAACTTCACATATGCAATCAATATTATGAGACATTCCATGCATAATCCACCTACAAACCGCAATATCTTAAGGTTATTTTAGAGAGATGACTCCTATTAAAAAGATGTAGAAGTTTGATTATGGAGGCTTATATTGACGTCGACTATGTAAGTTCAATGAGTGATAGAAGGCTCACTTAAGAGTATTGCATCTTAATGTGGGGAAATCTTGTGTCTTGGAGAAACAAGAAGAAAAGTGCAGTGTCTTGTTGGAGTGTTGAAGTAGAATTTAGAGCTATAACACAATTTATGAGTTGTTGTGGATTAATATTGTGCTAGAATGTTTGAAGATAAAGTATGAGTCCCTGTGAAGTTAAGTTGATTTGTGAGAATAAATCGACCATCAATATTGTTCATAACTATGAGTACCCTAACGGGAAAAATGCATGAGGTAAACAAAACAAATAATGGATTAATAATTGCAATCTAACTTTATTTTAGTTATTACTTGACAACCAATTTACTTGTAAGATGTGAATGATATATATATTTATTTACCAATTTGAAGGGGAGTCTTGTAAATATTGTTTTTTTTAATTATTTGTCCAAATGGTATAATGCCCCTGTTAATTAGGCTATATAGGTATACATAGCCTATTTAATTAAGTAAATAAGTTAGCAATCACACTCTCATTACCTGTGAAATAATATTCATAAGATTATTTTCAACTCTACAGCATGAAAAAGACTCTCTGTATTTGATTTAGGAGATAAACTTGGGTTGTGGTATTATTTGAGTACAAGCAGAGCCAAAAGGCCAAACGACCAAACTCACTTTTGTAAAACATTCTTTTGGTTAATGTAGATGATATTATTATCACAAGTGATGAAATTAAAAAAAACAAGTTGTAAGGGGATGTTAGCAACTTAGTTTGTCATATCCCAAAGGAAGTATGTCCTATATCTTTTGAAGCAAATGAGAAACTTGGGTTGCTCTAGCTAAGGGGAAAGTTAGGTTGGAAAACCATGTAGTATAATGACAAGTGAATACTCAATGATGTGAATCTAAAATGAAGTTTCAAGAAAAAAATGATTTTTAAGAATAATTTTAGAAACACTAATCAAGAAAAAAAATTCTTAAAAGTGGATTTGATTAGCAGATGAACATATAAATGAATGATCGTCTTCCATGGAAAAGATAGATATAAGAAAGTGATTGCAATGAAATTTGAAAAGCTTAATAAGATCTATAATTGGTTCAATCAATAATATTTTGAATAATTCTCTACTTCACAAAAATATCAAAATTTGTTAAAGTCTACCAACATAAAAAACTGTAAAAATGTGCATAAACTTCTATTTATAGACATGCAAGTTGAATTCTAAACACACACCCTTATATTACTTTAACTAATCACAAAAAGGATTAAATTAATAAAAGAAAAAACTACCTTGCACCAAAAATATTTGAAATAGGAAAATTCCCCAAACATTAGTGCTTTTTTTTGGTGCAAGGTAGTTTTCTTTTTTCTTTTATTAATGATTTTATTAGAGTAATTTGATTTTTTTATGGGTTAATACCCATTTTCCCCCGACATATAAGGCGAATCCGAAAAAAGTACTGTTAAAAAAAAACACAGATTTCATCTCTGTAATTAAAAAAAACACAATCTTGAAATGACGACTTTAATCCACAATAACTTTCATAACTTTAGGTTATTTTGTGAAAGAGAAAAGTGAAAATAATAATAAAAACTGATGAGCGAAGAAGTGTTTATGAGAGAGATACAAAAAGTCTGTGACTTGGCACCATAAAGTCACCTACTTTATAGGAACTGAGATAGAATAAAAAAAATTAATTAAATGA
The DNA here is from genome assembly GCA_022829125.1 of Lathyrus tuberosus. Classification (NCBI taxonomy): domain Eukaryota; kingdom Viridiplantae; phylum Streptophyta; class Magnoliopsida; order Fabales; family Fabaceae; genus Lathyrus; species Lathyrus tuberosus. Next base: position 2,594,685 of record JALAZF010000152.1, on the reverse strand, counting down.
GAGAATAAGTGTTTAAGAATGAGATAGACACAAAGTCACCATGACTTTGGCACCACAAAGTCATATGATTTTGGTGTCACAAAGTCTCATAAACCTATCCTGAATGTAGGAAATGGATTGAGTGATTTTGATCTACCATGTCTTTGATAACTTTGTTATTTTATGAAAGAGAAAAGTGAAAATAATAAATAAATAAAGATAAAAGAGGAAGTGTTTAGGTGAGAGATAGACACAAAGTCACTATGAGTTTGGCATCACAAAGTCACCTAAACCTATTCCAGAAGTATACATGATCATATCTTTATTCCATTTTAACCCAAATCTAATGTGTTAGATTTGATCAATTAAAAAAAAATATGGACAAAATAAAAGAACACGCTAAAAAGACACTAAAAATAGAGACATATTACCTCTTAGTTTATTCGTCACATTTTAAATAAATTTAAAGTTAAATATTTTTTTATTAGTTTGTAAGACACCGACTCTTTACAAACATATACATAAAATTGGTTAAGTCACCTAGCATGCCAAAATCGAGGATAATTTTGTAATCTCATATCTTATATATAAATGTTTTTAAATCAATTAACAACTTCGGTGTCAAAATTGAGAATAATTTTATAACTTTATATTATTATATTTATTCTTATAACTTCTCAATCAAAATTTTTCGTCTAAAATAATAATTAAACAATGTCACGCGTAATTTAAAAAAAAATATAAATAATAATAATAATAATAATAATAAATATCCAGTTGGCAGCCACATCATCAATAAAATAATAAAAAATAATAACAAAAGCCACATGAAAACGCCACGTCACCCAGAATGTTGACCAAATCCACTGAAGGGGCAAAATTGAGGAATCTTGAAGTGACAATGATGAAATCTGTATTTTTTTTACAGGACCTTTTCCAGATTCGCTCTATTTGACAGGGGAAAAATGGGTATTAACCCTTTTTTTATTTAGGATAAATTAGAAGCATCTCAAATGTTCATTCATTTTTTATAACAAAGTACAAATTGGGAAACCCAATTTAATTATTGTTTTGGTTCTTAGTTTCTCTTTTATTATCGGTGAATCAACACCCTCAACACCAATTAATACCAAAGCAAGGGAACTAATTTTAGTGTATTAGAGAAGAAGTAAATCCGATTCATTCTTGAAACAACCTCAATCGCTTGAGTCAGAAGTAAGTACTTAAAGTAATCATTCTATTAGTGATTCTTAGATTTATGATACTTACATTATTGATCCATATGATTTACTTATTTTTTTAGAAAAGAAAAAAGACGTTCTTCTAAATATCTTATTTCTCATTTTGTCTCCTCTAATAATTTAGTATGTAGCATCAAAGTTTTATTGTAGTTATTGAATATGTGAGAAAATGGTAACACTTGAAAGAAATGAGATTTGAGTCGGAAGGAAAGAAACCAATTGGATGCAGGTAGATCTATAAAGTTAAACACAAATCATACACCATCTTGATTAATACAAGGCTAGAGTGGTGGCAAAAAGATATCCTAAGACACATGATATCAATTACAAGGAGACATTTGCTCTAATGGTGAATATGAACATTGTTTAGATCTTAATGTTTCTTATTGCTCGCCCTAATTCCGACTTATGATTGTTTGATGTAAAAAATGGTTTCTTGCATATAAACTTAAAATAGGAGGTGTATATGGAGATTTTCCCATAATTTGGACCCATTGGGGAAACAAGCCAAATGTGCAGCGAGGAAATCTTATATGGGCTAGAATAGTCTACCCAAGCATGGTTTGAAGATTGACAAAATCAATAGGGGGAATAGACAACAAGTTGGGCAAGGGAGATCAAACGTTTTTTTCCAAACATTTACACAGAAGAAAACTTATTATTTTTCTTGTTTATGTTGACAATATCATTATTAGAGGTGACGATATGGTTGAGAGACAATTATTCAAGGAGAGACTATCTGTAGAGTTTGAGATGAAAAAACAAGGGGGCTCAAGTATTTCTTCACATTTGAGGTGGCTTGCTCACAACAAGACATTTTTATTTTTTAGTGAAAGTATGTACCCGGTCTCTTTGCAGGAAACAAACAAACTTAGATGTAAACATGAAAGTGTTTCCATCGAGCAAAATCACAGGATAAGTTATAAGTTAAAGTGCTAAGACTCACAAGGTTCAGTATAAAAAATTAGTCAGAAAATTTATTTACTAGGCTCATACAAGGCCAAACTTCACATATGCAATCAATATTGTGAGATAGTTCATGCATTATCCAAGGGCGAACCACCTACAAACCACAATATCTCAAGAATATTCTAAAGAGTCGACTTTTATTCAAAAGACGTGGAAATTTCATTATGAAGACTTATATTGACTCCCACTATGTAGGTTCAATGAGTGATAGAAAGCCCACTTAAGTGTATTGAATATTCGTGTGGAGAAACCTTATGGCTTAGAGAAACAAGAAGAAAAGTGCAGCGTCTTGCTCGAGCGTTGAGGTATAATTTAGAACTATGACGCAATTTATGAGATGTCGTGGATTAATATTGTGTTAGAAGGTTTGAAGATAAAGTGTGAATCTCTATAAAGTTGAGTTGATTTATGACAATGAATCGACCATCACTATTGTTTATAATTGTGTTTACCATAATGGGGAAAAATGCATGATTTAAACAAACATTCCATCTAAAAGAAATAAAATAATTTATTAATAACTACAACCAACATTTATTTTTGGGTTATTTATATGAAACCCCCCTGCCATATGAGCGTGTTTCGTTTTACCCCCCCCCCCCCCCCCCCCCCCCCCAAACCGTTGCCATAGGCAGGTTTAGGCAACGCTTTTTTTAAAAAAACCGTTGCCAAAAGGCATGTAGGGGGGAAAGCAAAATTCGCTAACATTACAGGAGTGATATTCACTATTAACCCTTTATTTTTTATATTAGTTTTCTTTTAGATATTATTTGACAACCAATTTACTTGTAACATGTGAATGATACCAATTTGAAAGAGGGTCTTATAAATACTAATTATATTATTTGTATAAATGGTATTATGTCCCTGTTAATCACGCCTTATAGGTATATACCATAACCTATTTAATTAAGTAAACAAGCTGCAATCATACTCTCATTACTTTTGAAATAATATTCATAAGATTATTTTCAACTCTAGAGCATGAAACAATCTTTGTATTTGATTTAGGAGGTTAACTCGGGCTATGGTATCGTTTGACTACAAGCAGAGCTAAAAGACTATTAGATATTATGTTGGGAGTCTACTGCAAAAAATGTACAAGAAGAAGATGAAAATGGTATGAAGAAAGTTGCACAAGATAAATTCTAAAGCGTGTGTTTACACTAAGCTTTAAATTCGATTCGTCCCCACCAATTTTTGTGAATTGGATTCAAATGGGTAATCCGACGAATCCCCTTCAGGATACTTTGAAAACCTTAACATGAGTCGCACATTCCCATTAAACATATAAATCTACAATATTTTACAAAATAAAGTTCCTTCACTTATTCACGTGCACTAGAAAAATAAAGGAATGGCTTAGATATAAAATTTGGCTATGAAATATTTTATTTACGTGTGTATTTTATGTCTAACAAGTGTCTCTATTTATGTACAAATTTGTACCAATTAATGAGGACAAACAATATTTCAATAGTTTCAAAATGATCTGTGAGATATTGGATCTAACTCTAGTGCTGTCAACGGGGAAATCTTTCATGTTTCGAGAAGAGGCAAGTATGAAGTCGAAGCTGGTTCACATGCTGATGTCGAAGTGTTACATACTGTAGTCGAAGTTAGTTCTAGTTTGTATTTTCGAATTGTATTGTCAAATTGGGCCTTGTGTTAAGGATCCAATTGTTTAGTTAGCTTGTTTTGTAAGTTAGCTAGTTAGTCTATAAATAAGCTAGATCTCTCAGGTTGTTGAGAGAGGCCAATTGTGTTATTCACTTGTAATCATTTGTACCCTAATTGAGTAAGTGAATAGAAAATAATTTTCCCAAAAATCTTATTCTTCTTCTTTCTTCTTTATTCTTTCTTCTCTCACTCTTTCTCTCTCTCTCTCTCTCTCTATATATATATATATATATATATATATATATATATATATATATTCTAACTGTTTCATTATTCAACCAAGAAACTCCATTTCTCAATCAAGAATTTGTTAATTGGTATCATTTGTTACAACAAACTGGTGCGGTGAGCATGGAGAAAGATGCCATCAACAAAGTTTGAAATTGAGAAGTTCACCAGAGTTAATGATTTCAGTTTTAGTGCTTGAAGATGCGAGCCTTTCTTGTTCTACAGGGTTTGCTAGAAGCGTTAAAGGGAGAAGAAGCCATGGATGCTGCATTGATGGAGAAGGATAAGACAACGATGATTGAGAAAGCCTACAGTGCCATTGTTCTGAGTCTTGGTGATAAGGTTCTCAGGAAGGTTTCGAAGGAGACGACGACAGCTGGTGTTTGGCTGAAACTCGAAGGATTATATATGAAAAAGTCCTTGGTGAATCATTTGTACTTGAAGCAAGCTTTGTATTCATTCAAGATGAATGAAGATAAAGCGGTTACGGAGCAGCTGGATACGTTCAACAAGCTAATTCTTGATCTTGAAAATATTGATGTTACCATCAATGACGAAGATCAAACGTTGTTATTGTTGTGTTATTTACCTAAGTCGCATGTTCAATTCAAAGAAACCCTCTTGTATGGAAGAGAGTCCCTGACCTTTGAAGAAGTTTAAGCAGCCTTATATTCTAAGGATTTGAACAAAAGAAAGGAGCAGAAACCATCATTAGTTGGTGAAGGGTTGTCCGTTAAAGGAAAATTATCGAAAAGAGATGGTAGGTTCGAGAAGAAGAAAGGTAAAACTCAGCAGAAGTATTATGGTGGTGATATTTTTGGTATTAAGTGTTATCACTGTAAGAAGGAGGGTCACACAAGAAAGGTGTGTCCTGAGCGCCTGAATAATCATGGAGGTAAGGACAATGGAAATGTAACTATTGTGCAAGATGATTATGAATAATCTGATGTCCTTGTGGTGTCAAGCAGCAACTATTGCAAAGAGTGGATTATGGATTTAGGATGTACTTGGCATATGACTACAAACAAGAATGTGTTTGAAGAATTATGTGATCAAGATGGTGGATCAGTGTTGTTGGGAAACAATAAAGCTTGCAAGATTGCAGGTATTGGATCTGTGAGATTCAAGCTCCATGACGAGTCAATAAGGCTATTAATTGGTGTTAGGTATGTACCTGATCTTAAGAGGAATTTGATTTCTCTTGGTGAATTAGACAAGAAAGGATATGTCTTCAAAGGAGAGCAAGGTATCCTGAAAGTCATGAAGGGGTCGAAGGAAGTCTTGAGAGGCGTGAAGAAACAAGGCTTGTATACCCTTGATGTCGAGGTTGCAAGTGGTTCAGTAGATTTTGCATCCACGAAACTGGTGTCGAAGACAGAATTATGGCACATGAGATTGGGCCATGTCAGTGAAAGAGGCCTGGTCGAACTGGGAAAACAGAACCTGCTAGGTGGTGACAAAGTCGAGAAGTTTGAGTTTTGTGAACCTTGTGTAGTTGCCAAATCCTGTAGGGTGAAGTTTAACAATGGTAAACAAAGAACTCATGGATCCCTTGATTACATTCATTCTTATCTTTGGGGGCCTGCAAGGAATCCTTCACATTCAGGTGCAAGGTATTTTCTATCCATAGTTTATGACTATTCCAGAAATTTAAGGGTATTCATTCAGAAGACTAAGGATGAAACTTTTGAGAATTTCAAAAGGTGGAAGGTTTTGGTCGAAACTCAAACTGGTAGAAAGGTAAAGAGGTTGAGAACCGAAAATGGCCTTAAATTTTGCAATGAAGCTTTTGACAACTACTGTGTCGAGTCTGGGATTGCAAGGCATAAGACTGTAGCATGTACTCCTTAAAAAAATTGTCTTAGCTGAAAGATTTAATCGAACAATCCTTGAAAGGGTTAGATGCATGTTGGTTAGTGCTGGATCGAAGAAGGTGTTTTGGGCGGAGGCTGTTTCGACAGCAACTTATCTGATAAATAGATGTCCCTTGACTGCCTTGGGAATGAAGACACCTGAAGAAGTTTGGTCGGGTCAACCACCAGATCTCGACAAACTGAGAGTATTTGGCTGTTTAGCCTATGCTCACATTAGGCAAGACAAGGTCGAACCTAGAGCTCTGAGATGCATGTTCCTTGAATACCATGAGGGAGTCAAAGGCTATAGGTTGTGGTGCCTAGAACCAGGTCACATAAGATGTACCACAAGTCATGATGTAGTTTTCAATGAAGTCGAGATGGCGTTCAAGAAAACTGGTGATGCTGGTCAAAATGCAGAAATCTATGAAGAGGAGCTGGAACAGGTAGAGATTCCTGTTGAGGTGGAGCATAGTGATCCTGAGGTGCATAACCCAGATGAAGTCAAAGAAGAAGAGAAAGATGCTGAAAGACTGAGGAAACTGTCGATGACTACCTACTGGAAACCGATAGGTCGAGAAGAGTCATCAAGCCACCTCAGTGACTTAGTTATGCAGATCTTATAGTTTTCGCCTTGATCTCTGCAAGTGAGGTACTTGAGGAAGAACCTAGAGACTACAAGGAAGCTATGAGGAGTCGAAATAAGACTGAATAGCAAAAAACCATGGATGACGAGATGAAATCTCTTCATGATAATAACACTTAGGAGCTGATTGAGAAACCTGCAGGAGCCAGGTTAATCAGTTGTAAGTGGATTTTCAAGGTCAAGGAAGGAATCGAAGGAGTGATGTCAAAGCGCTTTAAGGCAAAGTTGGTTGCTAGGGGGTTCAGTCAGAAAGAAGGTGTCGACTTTAATGATGTGTTCTCACCTATTGTAAAGTATAGATCCATTAGAATGTTGTTGCCCATGGTGGCGAAGTTCGACCTGGAACTTGAACGAATGGATGTGAAGACAACCTTCTTGTATGGTGATCTAGAAGAAACGATCCTGATGCGGCAACCTGAAGGGTATGCAGAAAAGGATAAGGAAGATTGTGTGTGCAAGCTGAATAGGTCTTTGTATGGCCTGCAACAATTTCCTCGACAGTGGAATATAAGATTTGACAAGTTCATGGTGCACATTGGTTTCACTAGGAGCCAGTTTGATCACTGTGTTTACTTCAAATTTTGACATGGAAACTCACTTGTTATTTTGTTGCTTTATGTGGATGACATCCTCATAGCTAGCAACAGTGTTGAGGATGTAATTGAGGTGAAGGTTTAACTCAGTAAGGAGTTCAAAATGAAGGATCTGGGAGATGCCACCAGGATTTTTGGGATTGACATCCAGAGAGATAGAAAGCAGTCAAATTTATGCTTATCTCAAGAGACATACCTTCAGAAGGTTCTCGACAAGTTTGGTATGTCGAATTCAAAGCCTGTTGTGACTCCGACAAACCCTCAGTTTAAGCTTAGTACTACTCAAAGTCCGAGTACTGAAGCTGAAAGAATCTATATGAGTAGCATTCCATATGCTAGTATAGTAGGTTCTTTGATGTATGATATGGTCTGTACGAGGCCCGACATAGCGTATGGAGTGAGTCTTGTAAGCAAGTATATGGCCAATCCTGGGAAGGCGCACTGACAAGCATTAAAGTGGATTATTAGGTACATAAATGGGTCTCGGAGTCAAGTCCTGATTTATGGTGGAGCCGGTGGTGATGATAGAAAAATCGAAATCGAAGGATATGTCGACTCTGATTATGCAGGTTGTATGGATTCCAGAAAATCTATTTCTGGATATGTGTTCACTATGTTCGGCACAAAAATCAATTGGAAAGCGACACTTCAGAAGGTTGTTGCCTTATCAACAACTGAAGCATAATACATTGCCCTCACTGAAGCTGTGAAAGAAGCATTGTGGCTTGAAGGTTTTGCAAAGGAGCTGAAACTTCAAGGTCGAGTTATCATTGTTAAATGTGATAGTCAAAGTGCAATACATCTGTCAAAGAATTCATCCTATCATGTGCGAACCAAGCACATCGATGTAAGGCTGCACTTCGTCAGAGAGATAATCGAGCGTGGGGAAGTCCAAGTGCTGAAGGTTTCGACTGATGACAATACTGTTGATATGATCACCAAGATATTGTCGAGTTGCAAGTTTTTCCACTATATGCAGTTGACAAAGCTGCATGATGAAAGCTAGTTTATTCCTTGTTATTGTAGAGTTTGTTCCAAGGTGGATATTTCTGAGATATTGGATCGAACTCTAGTTCTGTCAGCGGGGAAAACTTTCATGTTTCGACAAGAGACAAGCATGAAGTCGAAGCTGGTTCACATGATGATGTCGAAGTGTTACATACTGTAGTCAAAGTTAGTTCTAGTATGTATTGTTGAATTGTATTGTCAAATTGGGCCTTGTGTTAAAGATCTAATTGTTTAGTTAGCTTGTTATGTAAGTTAGCTAGTTAGTCTATAAATAGGCTATATCTCTCAGGTTGTTGAGAGAGACCAATTTTGTTATTCACTTGTAATCATTTGTACCCTAATTGAGTAAGTGAATAGAAAATAATTCTCCAACAAAAACCAAACTCTCTTTGTAAAACATTCTTTTGGTTAATGTAGATGATATTAAAAAAAAGTTTTAAGAAAGATGTTATCAACTTAGCTTGTCATATCCTTTAGCTTGTCATATCCCAAAGGAAGCTTGTCCTATATCTTTTGAAGCAAATGGAAAAGTTGTGTTGAAAAAACCATGTAGTATAATGACAAGTGAAGACTCAATAATGTGAATCTAAAAAGAAGGTTTACGAAGAAATGATCTTTCTCTGATTGAATTCATTTTTTCATCATTTTAGAAACACTAATCAAGAAAAATAACAACTTAAAAGTGGATTTGATTAGTACATAAACATGGAGATGAATGATCGTCATTTTCATGAAAAAAAGTTAATGTGATTGCTATGAGATTTGAAATGTCTCTTGATAAGATCTCCAATTGGCTCAATCAATAATCTTTGAGAATAATTCTCTACTTCACACGAATATAAAAACGGTTAAATTCTACCAACAAAAAAACTGTAAAAATTTGCATGAACTCCTATTTAATGAAATGCAAGTTGAATATTATACACACACTTAAATTACTAAAACTAATCTATGTGCTCAAGTTACATAAAATGCTTCTAAAGATAACTGAATTATCATAATCACAAATGGAGATAACTAAAAGATATAAAATGTTTAGTATCAAAAAAGGAAATACACTTTTAAGAAGACTCATAATCTATGAAGCCCCGACTCAAACATAGACACAGGACAGGACACAGATACGGACACGAGGACCCCATTGTTGCAAAAAACATAGGACACGAACACAACTATATATATATATATATATATATATATATATATATATATATATATATATATATATATATATATATATGTATGTGTGTGTGTTAATGCAATTTATGAGCATAATTTATAAAGATTTTAAAATGAGAAGTAAAATTTATGTTTATTTAAACTTAATACTTTCAATCAATAAAAAAACATAAATCCACAAAAAAAAATTGATACAAATCATATTATATTCACTCCACATCGAGAAAACCAACCTCTAAGTCTGACTCATCCAAAGACAAGTCAACAACTTCAAGATATCTATTGTCATCTAATGATCCTAACTCATCTTCAGCGACATTCCACATTTTAGTTTCCTCTTGATAATATTGGAAAGTGCTCCTTGATAGAAGTTAAAGGTAACTACTATGCACATAAGAAAAAACCTTGTGGAGACTGAAACAGTGGAATATAAAAAAACAAAGAAGCCTAATTGTGTTGTTTTTATAATGGGGAAGTGGAATACGAAAGGTAAAAAATCCTATTTTTAAAAAAAAAAATTCAAAGAATTTTTTAGTTGGTCATGTCCTTTTTTTAAAATAAGGTGTTGTATCTGTGTCTGCCGTGTTAATTTTTTTCGTTGGACAATTCAAAAACATGTCAGATATATGTAATACACATGTCGTACGAGTATCTATGTTGGAAACGTGTCTGGTGCGGTGAGACGCAATGTGAATGCTATGTCGGAGCTTCATAGCTCCTAATTAGAAATAAACATCACTTGAAATAATAGATTTTCATTATCCTCTCCAACAAGTATCAAACCCAACAAAGTAGCAATCTTTCCTTCCAATCTCCATTTAGAGTCTCACATTTATTTTTATAACTATACCTTTTTGTTGTTCTTAAGTATCAGAAGCTTCTGAAAAAAATAATTTATCTAGCCCACACAAAGCCAACCATGGCATGGACAGAAAATGTGTTAAGTCAATTCATGCATTGTCACCAATAAAAGTATTTTTAGACAACTAATAAGATTCTTCAGTATTTGTAAGTGAGCCCATTAGAGGACTATTATACAAGAAAGAAAGGAAATCCTTGATGTTGATGTGGAATTGATTGTAGATGAGTGGTCCATCTCAAAGTGCGACATATGTTGAACCATGGACTTTTGAGCAACTCCTTGGTGAAGTTGTTTTCATTCCAGCGGGATGTCCTCATCAAGTGAGAAATATACAGGTAATATTGCATGGAAAGATTTCGAGGAAGTGTAAACATTATTATATTTTTGTAGCCTAACTTTTTTTCATTGGTCAGTCTTGTATGAAGGTTGTACTTGACTTTGTTTCGCCGGAAAATGTTGGAGAATGTTTACGATTAACAGAAGAGTTTGGTTTACTCCCAATGTACCACAGAACGAATGAGGACAAATTGGAGGCAAGTCTGTTTAATTTCTCTCTGCATCGAAAAGTTTACATCGTTGACGATCTCTCTCTGTTTTACAGGTTAAAAAGATGAGGCTTTATGCTGTAAGTAATGTTGTTAGACAAGTTAAATAACTGATGATGGGGGCTAATAAGTAAGATTGGGTCGATCTTAAATTTTTGTCAATTTAGGGAATAAGGTTGGTTGAGTATATAAAAGACCAACCAACCAATGTGGTATTATCTAAAATAAAGGAAGTATATTTATTTGGCTATTACCATTTTTCTCATCTTGATTGTAATTTAGGGAGTAAGAAGGTTGAGTAGTATTTAGTTTTTCTGTTTTTTACAACGAACCAAAACTGAAAATTCTCATGTTATGGATATAGAACTAGAAGGCTTGTATGCTTTTAACATCTTGTTTTAGCAAGCTTTTTTTTTTTCTTTTTATTCGACATTTTATCGAAATCTTTGGTGTTTTTTGATAGGTAGGAGACAAATTGAGAAAATCTTCTTACTTTCTACCCTTCCTTCATCGGGTTTTCATCATTTCACTAAAGATTTTAATGAACTTCACTATAAGATTTCGATGAATGACTGTATAAATAGCTTAACGATTAGGTTTGTAATTCTCTTAAATGTTATAAATTTCATTTGTAGTTCTTTAAATTTTTCCTTTTCAATTTTGATTTTCTTATATTTTTTCGGTTCACTAAAAAATAAAAGTGTTTTAAGGGAATAAATTGCAATAGTGTGGACGGAAAACTACCGAACAAATTTTCTTAAAAAAATATATTAAAGAGTAAAAGTTAAATTTAACTATATAACAAAAGGACATGCGAATGCTGCTGGTGAAACAAAAGGGGCTCTTATTAAAATCAAAATGAGAATAGGAGTTAGCAACAATAAAATTCCCATTACAAAAGTTTCTATGAAAAATCAAGCTCGCTGCATGACTTCGATAAAAAATAATAAGTTGCTGGAGAAAGAAATAGAATACTCAAAGGAACCTATAATATCAGGAAAGATCATAAAGAAAATGATTAGTGTGGAAGAAGAAACTCATGTTGAGTTGGATCTTGAGCTGGTAAAAAATGTCGAGGAAGACATTATGGTAGTGGATGGTGTTGGGGAAAAATGATGCTGCTGGAAATGGCATCTCCACACAATCTAATTCTATTTCTGATGTCAAATATGTAATGGCGTGCACTGACTATCAGGCCTATCAAGAAAAATTAATGTTACTAGTTGGAACTGCTGGGGCTTGGGTAATCCTAGTGCAGTTCCTAACTTAAAATACCTCATCTGAAGCTATAAATCGGATGTATTATTTCTGTTTGAGACAATAAGTAGTGCTAATAAAATTGAAGACTTGCAGTATATTTTGGGTTTTGATTGTTGCTTTACGGTTGATCAAGAAGGTCAGGGAGGTGGTGTGGCAGTTTTATGGTATAAATACATGCATTACTCTATTCAAAGTTATTCATGTAACCATATCGATATTATAGTGCAAGACACCAGACATGGAAATTGGAGACTTACAAGTTTCTACGAGCATCCCGAAGGGAATCGTAGGAGGACTTCGTGGAATTTAATTCGAAATCTTTCTGAAAATTAAAACTTATCGGTTATATATTAAAAATGCCATTGATATCTCTCACCTCAGGATTGACGAGAAGTGGAACTTGATTTGGAATATAAAAACCCCTCAAAGGGTCAAATTTGTATGTGGAGTTTATGCAAAAACCGTGTGCAAACAAACCAAATGTGCAGAGTGAGGAAATCTTATATGGGTTAGAATAGTCTACTCGAGTATGGTTTGAAGATTGGAAAAATCAATAAAGGTCGTAGACAACAAGCTGAGCAAGGGAGATCATACGTTTTCTTCTAACATTTACACGGAAGAAAACTTATTGTTCTTCTTGTTTATGTTGATGATATCATTATTAGAGGCGATAATATGGTTAAGAGATAATTATTTAAGGAAAGGCTATCCGTAGAGTTTGAGATGAAAGAAAACCAGGGGACTCGAGTATTTCTTCATAACTGAGGTGGCTTGCTCACAACAAGACTTTTTTTTAGTGAAAGTATGTGCATGGTCTCTTTGCAGAAATCAAACAAACTTATATGTAAACCTGCAATTGTTCCCATCGAACAAAATCATTGGATAAAATATGAAGTGAAAGTGCTAAGATTCACAAGGTTCGGTATCAAAGATCAGTGGAAAAGTTTATTTACGTGACTTATACAAGGCCATACTTCACATATACAATCAATATTGTGAGACAGTCCATGCATAGTCCACCTACAAACCACAATATCTTAAGGTTATTTTAGAGAGATGACTCTTATTCAAAAGATGTGGAAGTTTCACTATGGAGATTTATATTGACGTTGACTATGTAGGTTCAATGAGTTATAAGAGGCCCACTTAAGTGTATTGCATCTTCGTGTGGAGAAACAAGAAGAAATATGCAGTGTCTTGCTCAAGTGTTGAGGTAGAATTTAGAGCCATGACACAATTTATGAGCTGTCATGGATTAACATTGTGCTTGAAGGTTTGAAGATAAAGTGTGAATTCCTATAAAGTTGAGTTTATTTTTGACAATAAATCGAATTTCAGTATTGTTCATAATTCTGAGTACCATAATGGGGAAAGTGCATGAGATAAACAAATAAATAATGGATTAAAAACTACAATCTACATTTCTTTTAGATATTAATTGGCAACCAATTTACTTGTAAGATGTGAATGATATATCCATTCACCAATTTGAAAGGGAATATTGTAAACATTGTTTTTTATTATTTGTAAAAATGGTATTATGCCCCTGTTAATTAAGCCTTATAGGTATACCCTATCCTATTTAATTAAGTAAATAAATTAGCAATCATACTCTTATTACCTTGGAAGTAATATTCATAAGATTACTTTTAACTCTACAACATGAAAAAAGGTTCCCTATATTTGATTTAGGAGGTAGACTTGGGCTATGGTATCATTTGAGTATACAAGCAGAGCTAAGGAACATAATTGTGCAGTAATATTTTTATTCTCAACCTACTTTTAAGGTTCTTGCAACAGGAAGATGATTAAAATTGTTAAGGAACAATGAGAGTTATACTATTTATCTGATGATTGAATATGTCTGAATGTGTTGTCTTCTGCACTTTGGTCAAGTGATAGTATCACACTTCTATCTCACAAATCAAGCTTCAGCCTTAATGTTTTGGTTTTCCTTTTTTTTCTTGACGATGTCTATGTTTCAATATTTGTTTTTATAACCAGTCTTTTAATTTTGACAATTGTTTGTTTTCTAAGCACCATCATACTTTTTTTCTTCTAGTTTAACTAAGGGTATGTTTGGATATATGGAATGTGATAGAATGAAATGGAATGCAATGGTATATAATAAGATTTTATTATTTGGATTTGTAAATAATGGATGGAATGGAATAGAATATGATGGAATCCATTCCATCATATTCCATCCAATCCTTCAAATTTCATTCCACCCAATTTGTGATGTATGCAATGGAATGAAATAACTTATTCTATTCCGTTTCGTCAAATTTTAAAAAATATCCAAACAATTGAATGAAATCTTTGTTCCATTTTACTCTGTTTCACTCAGTTCCATTATGTTTTATTTCGCTGCATTCTGTTCTAGTCCATCAATCCAAACACAGTCTAAGAGTGTTATTAACCATTTAATTTAATTCATTCTAATGTTTGGGGACTTTTTCTACTTCTAATATTTTTGGTGCAAGATAGTTTTTTTTAGTAATTTGACTTTTTTTTATTAAGGATAAATTAGAAGCATCTCAAATGTTCATTCATTTTTACAACAAAGTACAAATACAATTTGGGAAGCCCAAGTTACTTTTTGCTTTGGTTCCTAGTTTCTCTTTCATTACCAGTGAATCACCACCCTCAACACCAATAAAGACCAAAGCAAGTGAACTACTTTCAATGTATTAAAGAATAAATAAATCCGACCCATTCTTGAAACAACCTAAATCGCTTGAGTCAGAAGTAAGTACTAAAAGTAATCATTCTATTAATGATCCTTATATTTATGATACTTATGATATTGATCCAGATGATTTACTTATTTTTCTGAGAAAATAAAAAAGGTGTTATTCCAAATATCTTATTTCTCAATTTGTCTCGTCTAATAATATCCATATGCAGCATCCGTTTTTTATCATGGTTGTTGATTGTATAAGAATCTCATCATAATTTCAACCCAAAGAAAATTGGGTTGAAGCTATGAATGATAAAATGGTAGCACTTGAAAGAAATGAGACTTGATTTGGAAGGAAAGAAACTAATTGGATGCAGGTGGATCTATGAAGTTAAACATAAATCATACACCATCTTGATTAATGCAAGGCTAGACTGGTGGAAAAAAGATACCCTAAGACACATGATAATAATTTCAATGAGACATTTTCTCCAATGGTGAATATGAACATTATTTAGATCTTAATGTTTCCTGTTGCTCGCCCTAATTTCGACTTATGCTTGTTTGATGTAAAAACAAAAATAGTTTCTTACTTATGGACTTAAAATAGGAGGTGTATATGGAGATTTTACCAAAATTTAGACCCATTGGTGGAACAAACCAAATGTGCAGAGTAAGGAAATCTTATATGGGCTAGAATAGTCTTCCCGAGCATGGTTTCAATATTGACAAAATCAATAGGAGGCATAGATAATAAGCTGAGCAAGAGAGATCATACATTTTTTCAAACATTTACACGAAACAAAACTTATTGTTTTTTGTGTTTATGTTGACGATATCATTATTAGAGGTGATGATATGGTTGAGAGACAATTATTCAAGGAGAGACTATCTGTAAAGTTTGAGATGAAAAAACTCGGGGCTCAAGTATTTCTTCACATTTGAGGCCATTTTTATTTTTTAGGAAACAAATATACTTAGGTAAATATGCAATTGTTTCCATCGAACAAAATCATTGGATAAGCTATAAAGTGAAAGTACTACGATTCACAAGGTTCAGTATAAAAAATTAGTCAAAAAGTTTATTTACTTAGCTCATACAAGGTCATACTTCACATGTGCAATCAATATTGTGAGACACTTCATGCATAATTCAAGGGCTAACCGCCTACAAACTGCAATATCTTAAGGCTATTCGAAAGAGATGACTCCTATTCAAAAGGCATGGAAGCTTTACTATGGAGACTTATATTGACGCCCATTATGTAGGTTCAATGAGTGATGTTCAATGAGCGATATAAGGCCTACTTAAGTGTATTGCATCTTCGTGTGGGGAAACCTAGTGTCTTGCAGAAACAACAAGAAAAATGCATCGTCATACTCGAGTCTTGAGGTAGAATTTAGAGCTATGACACAATTTATGAGTTGTCGTGGATTAATATTGTGTTAGAAGGTTTGAATATAAAGTGTGAACCCTTATGAAGTTGAGTTGATTTGTGACACCATAATGGGGAAAAATGCATGAGATAAACAAACCTTCCATAAAAAAGAAATCAAATAATGAATTAATAACTACAACCTACATTTATTTTAGATATTAGTTTTCTTTTAGATATTATTTGACAACCAATTACTTGTAAGATGTGAATGATACTACTTTTAAAGAGGGTCTTGTAAATATTAATTTTATTATTTGTACAAGTGGTAATATGCTCCTGTTAATCGGGCCTTATAGGTACATATGATAGCTTATTTAATTAGGTAAATAAGTTAGCAATCATACTTTCATTACTTTTGAAATAATCTTCATAAGATTATTTTCAACTCTACAACATGAAACATTCTCTCTGTATTTTATTTAGGAGGTTAACTCGGGCTATGGTATCATTTGAGTACAAGCAGAGCTAAAATATTATTAGATCTTGTGTTTGGGGTCTGTTGGTAACATGTACAAGATGAAGATGAAAATTGTATTATGAAAGTTGCACAAAATAAATTCTAAAGCATATGTTTACACCTAGCTTTAGATTCGATTTGCCCACACAAATTTAGAAAAATTGATGCAAATGGGTAAACCGACGAATCCCTTCCAAGATACTTTGGAAACCTTAACATGAGTTGCACTTTCTCATTAACCATATCGATAAACGATATTTTACAAAATAAACTTCCTTCACTTATTCTCATGCACTAGAAAAATAAAGGAATGACTTAGATATAAAATTTGGCTCTGAAATATTTTATTGTTGTATGTATTTTATGTCTAACAAATGTCACTATTTATATACAAATTAGTACCAATTGACGAGGATAAACAATATTTCAATGGTTTCAAAATGACCATTGATAAACAATGATATATTATCAACGGTCACAAATAAGATGAAAGGTTGTCTTGTCGCAGTGGTAGGTGCACACCCATTTGTCATAGTTGTTCCATGTTCAATTCCCATCAGTTGCAATATTTTTACATTTCAAAATATAAGAAAATAAAACAAAAAATTATTTCCAATCAGATTCAAACCAAGGACATCAACATAATCACTAACCATTTCAACCATTAGGTCATTGTTTTTTTGATGACTTGTTTGTCAAGACATAATATTAATTATATTTTGGAAATTCTCCAACAAAGACCAAACTCTCTTCTAAAACATTACTTTTGGTTAAATCAATAATCAACAAGGACTTATTATCACAAGTGGTGAAATTAAAAAACAAGTGAGATGTTAGTAACTTTGGTTGTTGTTGTGAAAATGATGATTTTAATCAAAATATAAAACTGGTTTCTTGAATTATCAAGAACCAAAACCAAGGGTTGATGGACAACCAAGAAAGAGAACACACGAAGAAGAAGAAATAACAACACGGATTGGGCAAATATAATTTTGTTTACTATTCACTTTCACATTAATGTTTACAAATGCTTACAAGTGAATATCACAATTTGCCACACTCAACAAACTGAGTGTACTAGCCTATTTATAGGCTAATTAGGTAACTTGCAGCCCAAGAAACCTAAACAATTGGATCCTTAACACAAGGCCCAATTCGACAGAATATAAACATTTCGACAGAATACATATAAGAACAGACTTCGACTACCATATGTAACTAACAGGCATCAGCATGTGAACAAGCTTCGACTGCATGCTTGCCTCCTGTTGAAATACATGAAAGCTCTCATTCGACACAGATGAGTTCGACCCAAATCTCACAAATCTCCACCTTGGATCTAACTCAGCAACAAAGGGAAACAACTAGTTTTCATCATGCAGCTTTATCAACTGCATACAGTGGAAGAACTTGCAACTTGGCAACGTCTTGGTGATCATATCAGCAGCATTGTCTTCAGTCGAAACCTTCAGCACCTGGACTTCACCACGCTCGGTTATCTCTCTGACGAAATGCAGCCCCACATCAATGTGCTTAGTTCGCTCATGATAGGCTGAATTCTTTGACAGGTGTATAGCACTTTGACTATCACATTTAACAGTGATACTTCGACCTTGAAGTTTCAGCTCCTTTGCAAAACCTTCAAGCCACAATGCTTCCTTCACAGCTTCAGTGAGGGCAATATATTCAGCTTCAGTGGTTGATAAGGCAACAACCTTCTGAAGCGTCGCTTTCCAACTGATTGTTGTGCCAAACATTGTGAAAACATATCCAGAAATAGACTTTCTGGAATCCATACAACCTGCATAATCAGAGTCAACAAATCCTTCGATTTCGACTATGCTATCACCATCACAGGCTCCACCATAAATCAAGACTCTTTTCAGAGACCCATTTATGTACCTGAGAATCCACTTTACAGCTTGCCAGTGCGCCTTTCCAGGATTGGCCATATACCTGCTCACAAGGCTCACTCCATATGTTATGTATGGCCTCGTACTGACCATAGTATACATCAAAGAACCCACTACACTAGCATATAGAATGCTATTCATATAGATTCTTTTAGCTTCAGTACTCGGACTTTGAGTAGTACTAAGCTTAAACTGAGGATTTGTAGGTGTCACAACAGGCTTCGATTTCGACATACCAAACTTGTCGAGAAGCTTCCGTATGTATGTCTCCTAAGATAAGCACAACTTTGACTGCTTTCTATCTCTCCGGATGTCAATCCTAAGAATCCAGGCTGCAGCTCCCAGATCCTTCATTTCGAACTCCTTACTGAGTTCAGCCTTCACCTTCGTTACATCCTCAACACTGTTGCTAGCTATGAGGATATCATCCACATACAACAACAACATAACAAATGAGTTTCCAGGTCGAGATCTAAAATAAACACAGTGATCGAACTGACTTCTAGTGAAACCAATGTGTACCATGAACTTGTCGAATCTCCTATTCCAGTGTCGAGGAGATTGTTTCAGGCCATACAAAGACCTATTCATCTTGCACACATAATCTTCTTTACCCTTTTCTGCATACCCTTCAGGTTGACGCATCAGGATCGTTTCATCTAGATCACCATACAGAAATGATGTCTTCACATCCATTTGCTCAAGTTCCAAATCGAACTTTGCCACCATGGCCAACAACATTCGAATGGATCTATGCTTTACAACAGGTGAGAACACATCATTGAAGTCGACTCCTTCTTTCTGAGTGAACCCCCTTGCAACCAGCCTCGCCTTAAAGTGCTTCGACATCAATCCTTCGATTCCTTCCTTGACCTTGAAAATCCACTTACAAATGACTAACCTTGCTCCTGCAGGTTTCTCAATCAGCTCCCAAGTGTTATTATCATGAAGAGATTTCATCTCGTCATCCATGGCTTTTCGCCATTCAGTCTTGTTTCGACTCCTTATAGCTTCCTTGTAATCTCCGGGTTCTTCATCAAGTACCTCACTTGCAGAGATTAAAGCAAACGCTATAAGATCTGCATAACCAAGTCTCTGAGGTGGCTTGATGACTCTTCTCGACCTATCTCTTGCCAGTAGGTAGTCATCGACAGTTTCCTCAACCTCTTCAGCATCTTGCTCTTCAACTTCATCAGGGCTATGGACTTCAGCATCACTATGCTCCACCTCAACAGGCATCTCTACCTGTTCCAGCTCATCTTCAGAGATTTATGCACTTCGACCAACATCACCAGTTTTCTTGAAAGCCATTTCGACCTCATTGAAAACTACATCACGACTTGTGATACATCTTCTGTGATCTGGTTCTAGGTACCACAGCCTATAACCCTTGACTCCCTCAGGATATCCAAGGAACATGCATCTCAGAGCTCTAGGTTCGACCTTGTCTTGCCTAATGTGAGCATAGGCTAAACAGCCAAATACTCTCAATTTGTCGAGATCTGGTGGATGATTCGACTAAACTTCTTCAGGTGTCTTCATTCCCAGCGCAGTTGAGGGACATCTATTTATCAGATAGGTTGCTGTCGAAACAACCTCCGCCCAAAACACCTTCTTCAATCCAGCACTAACCAACATGCATCTAACCCTTTCAAGGATTGTTCGATTGAATATCTCAGCTAAGCCATTTTGTTGAGGAGTACCTATTACAGTCTTATGCCTTGCAATCCCAGACTCAACACAGTAACTGTCGAACGCTTCGTTGCAGAATTCAAGGCCATTGTCGGTTCTCAACCTCTTAACCTTTCTGCCAGTTTGAGTTTCGACCAGAACCTTCCAACTTTTGAAATTCTCAAAAGTTTCATCCTTCGTCTTCTGAATGAATACCCATAGCTTTCTGGAATAGTCATCAACGATGGATAGAAAATACCTTGCACTTGAGTGTGAAGGATTCCTTGCAGGCCCCCAAAGATCAGCATGAATGTAATCAAGGGATCCATGTGTTCTTTGCTTGCCTTTGTTAAACTTCGCCTTACAGGATTTACCAAATACACAAGATTCACAAAACTCCAACTTTTCGACTTTGTCACCTCCTAGCAGGTTCTGCTTCCCCAATTCGACCAGGCCTCTTTCGCTGACATGGCCCAATCTCATGTGCCATAATTCTGTCTTCGACATAGGTTTCGTGGATACAACATTTGTCGAACCACTTACAACCTCAACCTCAAGGGTATACAAGCCTTGGTTTTTCACGCCTCTCAAGACTTCCTTCGACCCTTTCATGACTTTCAGGATACCTTGCTCTCCTTTGAAAACATATCCCTTTCTGTCGAATTCACCAAGAGAAATTAAATTCCTCTTAAGATTAGGTACATACCTAACCCCAGTCAATAGCCTTATTGACTCATCATGGAGCTTGAATCTAACAGATCTAATACCTACAATCTTGCAAGCTTTATTGTTCCCCAGCAGCACTGGTCCTCCATCTTGATCACATAATTCTTCAAACACATTCTTGTTTGGAGTCATATGCCAAGTACATCCAGAATCCATAATCCACTCTTCGCAAGAGTTACTGCTCGACACCACAAGGGCATCAAATGATTCATAACCATCTTGCACAATAGCTGCATTCCCATTGTCCTTACCTCCATGATTATTCAGGCGCTCAGGGCACACCTTTCTTGTGTGACCCTCCTTCTTACAGTGATAACATTTGATACTAGACATATCACCACCATAAGACTTCTGCTGAACCTTTCCTTTCTTCTTGTCAAACCTACCATCTTTCTTCGACGATCTTCCTTTCACGGACAACCCTTCGCCAACTGATGAAGGTTTCTGCTCCTTTCTTTTGTTCAAGTCCTTTGAATACAAGGCTGCTTGAACTTTTTCAAAGGTCAGGGACTCTCTTCCATACAAGAGAGTTTCTTTGAAGTGAGCATGCGATATGGGCAAAGCACACAACAACAACAATGCTTGAACTTCATCATCAATCTTCACATCAATGTTTTCAAGATCAAGAATTAGCTTGTTGAAAGAATCCAACTGCTAAGCCAAAGCTTTGTCTTCATTCATCTTGAACGAATACAAGGATTGCTTCAGGTAAAGACGATTCACCAACGACTTGGTCATGTACAAGCTTTCAAGCTTCACCCATAATCCCAACGGCTTCGTCTCCTTTGACACCTGCCGGAGAACCTTATCACCAAGACTCAACAATATTGCGCTGTGTGCTTTCTCGATCATTGCCGTCTTTTCTCTTTCCGTCAACGCAGCATCCATGGCTGCCATTCCCTTCAACGCTTCCAAACATCCCTGCTGCACCAGTAAGGCTTTCATCTTCAAGCGCCACCGACCGAAATCATTCACTCCGGTGAACTTTTCAATCTCATACTTTGTTGAAGCCATATTCTCCACGCTCACCGCACCAATTTGTTGTGAAAATGATGACTTTAATCAAAATATAAAACTGGTTTCTTGAATTATCAAGAACCAAAACCAAGGGTTGATGGACAACCAAGAAAGAGAACACACGAAGAAGAAGAAATAACAACAAGTATTGGGCAAATATAATTTTGTTTACTATTTACTTTCACATTAATTTTTACAAATACTTACAAGTGAATATCACAATTTGCCACACTCAACAAACTAAGTGTACTAGCCTATTTATAGGCTAACTAAGTAACTTGCAGTCCAAGAAACCTAAACAATTGGATCCTTAACACAAGGCCCAATTTGACAGAATATAAATATTTCGACAGAATACATATAAGAACAGACTTCGACTACTATATGTAACTAACAGGCATCAGCATGTGAACAAGCTTTGACTGCATGCTTGCCTCCTGTCGAAAAACATGAAAGCTCTCCTTCAACACAGATGAGTTCGACCCAAATCTCACATTTGTCATATCCAAAAGGAAATATGCCTCTATCTTTTGAAGAAAATGGGAAAGTTGGGTTGCTAGTATAAAAACAAGTAAAGACTCAATGATGCGAGTCTAAAAAGAAGGTTAAAAAAGAAATGACATTTCTCTAATTGAATTCATTTTTTCATCATTATAGAAACACTAATCAAGAAAAAAACAACTTTAAAGTGGATTTGATTAACAGATAAACATGAATGTTAGTTCCTGGATTGGCTGGAATTTTGGTAAAACAAAGTATATTCAATGTTGATGTCAAGGTGCTGATGTTGCAACATTGAAGTCTTAACACTGGGCTGTGTTAAGTAATTAATTGCTGAAGTTGGATGTCTGATGTCACATAGGTGATGTTGTAATATCAGACCTGCAGAATTAACAACACCAGGCTGTGATGTTGTTAGGGTTGCGTATTAGCTGGAATTGTGGAGAGCAAGCTGTCTCATTGGATGCGAATATCTTGGGATAGATATTTGCTGCTGCATAGGAGATCTGATGCAGATTTGTAGGAGACTTAAAAGGTTGAAGATTTAAAAAGATTTTAGGAGAAAATCTGTTTTAAATATTCAGTTTTAAATAACAAATCTGGGAGATATTGTAGCAAGTCCAAGACCAATTCAAGGAGCTATATAAAGCGCACAAGACCAAAGGAAAAAGTGACACAAAACATTTAGAAGATCAGGAGCTGGAGGCTTAGTGTCTATAGTTTGTTTAGAGTGCTTGTATTTACACTATTCTAGGGTTTGAATAGGTGTTGTGTTTCTGTCCTCTCTAGAAGCTGTGAAGCAATAGAGAGTGGTTGCTTAATCAAAGCTGTGAAGTAAGATCAAGGTTACTCAAAGTGGTTTCTTTGAGTGTTTGTAAGGGATTGAGTGGTGTTCTCATACCTAAGTGGTTTCTTAGGTAGGAAGTCATTAGTAGAGTATACGTTTAGGAGATTGTCAACGGGTTGTTGAGTCTGTAAATTATATCTACAAGTAGTGAATTCCATCCCTGGCTTGGTAGCCCCCAGAGTAGGTTGGTTGTAACCGAACTGGGTCAACAATTCTTGGTGTTATTTTACTGTTATTGTTGTCCATTGTGCAGAGTGTGTTGTTGTGACATCGCACCTTAACATCACACGTCTGATACCAGAATTTCAATGAAGATGAATGATCGTCACTTTCATAAAAATAAATAAATAAGTGATTGCTATGAGATTTGAAAAGTATCTTAATAAGATCTCCAATTGGTTCAATCAATAATCTTTGGGAATAATTCTCAACTTCACAATAATATAAAAATTGTCAAATTCTTCCACCATAAAAAATTGTAAAATTATGCATGAACTCCTATTTATAGGCAAGTTTAATATTACACACACACACACACACACACACACACGCACGCACACGCACACGAACATTCACACACACACACACACACACACACACTTAGATTACTAAAACTAATATATGTGCTCAAATTACATAAAATGATTCTAAAGATAGCTGAATTATCACAATCACAAATGGAGACAACTAAAAGATATAAAAAGTTTAGTATCAAAAAAGGTAATACACTTTTAAAAAGACTCCTAATTAGAAACAAACATCACTTGAAATAATATATTTTCATTATCCTCTCCAACAAGTATCAAACCCAACAAAGTAGTAATCTTTCCTTCCAATCTCCACTTACAAATAAACTCAGTACCTCTAGCACTTGAGTATGGGTTGTGGGCTCTTCTTCCATTAAATGTTGTAAGCAACCTTTGATAAATGTCATGGAAGATGCCTCTGCTCCTTTCTTTGACATCTGCAGCAAATAGATTTAAATAATGACACTCATATTTCTATGAGACCATACATAAATATTCATACAGACTTTCCTTCGCCTTATGCCACATTCTGATACCAGTACCATGATTCATTCCAGAGTATCAGTCTAGGATAAATCATATTATGAACAAGATCTTGTTCTTAGCAGAATCATTAATTTCATTGTCTTGACTCAAGACTTTGATATCTTTGATAAGCAAAGAACCAGATGATGTCAGCTATCAGAGAATGGCATAAAACAAATCAAAGCACCATCATTTAATTGCTTGTAGAACATAAAGGAGAATTGAATTTTTCTCATAGACTTGTCCTTTAATACAAATTCCATGATGACCCTCAATCAAGGAGCAATGAAGTCTCTTAAGATATCACCTTAAAGAGAAGACTTCTTATTATCAAATATTGAAGCAAGATAGATTTAGCATAATCTATTTCTCTTCAATACTTGATTTTTATTTCAGGACTCAGATGCTTCTTCAGAAGAAGTAATGACTAGCAGATCCAGATTACTCTTTTATCTGAATCCTGCACTAATGTCATCTTACAAGAAGATGCAGTGAAGATTAACTGACATTAGGTTCTGGTAGTGTTTCTCCTTGCTTTCAGATCTTGGAAATCAGTTGAAATACTAATATTTCAGAAGCTTATGAAGCTACTCTTTTATCAACAGATGTTACAACCTATCCAGCTAGTTAAGAGGTTCTTCTGATAAGAAACATAAATCCCTCATCATCAAACATTCCAAAGAACTAAGCTTTAGGAAAGGTGATCTGTTAGATAGCTTTTCATCACCTAATTTCATTTCTTTTCTTAGAAGATTTGCAAGACAACCCAATAGAGCACAATAAATTCAAGTTATATAAATTCTTAAATAACTGTGACCTTAGGTTTGAATCTAAACCAATCTTCTCAGAATTTGCTTGAAAGATGACACGCCGCAAGTGCACGGCTAATGTCAGAGTAGTAAAAAGTATCGAACCACAGAGACCAATGGTTAATCACCAATTTCTATCCTATCAGTGTAAAGCTAGATAAATCGAATGGGTGGAAATAAACAAACTTAAGTGAAAAAGCACTTAAGTCAAAACACCATATTTAAAAAGCACTTTTGGAAAACAGCTTAAATACAAATAATTTAAGAATTAATCAAAACAAGCAGGTTTTGGGTCATAATCCCTTACTCTAACATCTCTATATAGTTAATTCACTCAAGTTACAAGGAATCTCGCGCGATTTATAGAAAAATAGATTTTTGTAGACAACACCTGCTTTCGCCAACATGTTGTCTTAATTTCGATAAATAATTTGTCAGCTTTCGCTTGTTCATAATTATTTATCGAGAACTCAATATCATAGTGCAACTATTAAAATGAAACATTTCTCAACCTTGTCTGAGTGCTTTTGCATCATTGGACTCGATTGTTTGAAAATCCGTTATCGGGTATTGATACAAGTCCTTTCAGATCATTACCAATACTTGAGAACTCTTTTTACTTTCAACAAAACGTTAATTAAAAAACTCGGATATTCAAAATAATACGTTTCAAATCCTTGTAATGAATTGAACTAACCATATAGATAGTCATGAGTTAGGTCTCATGATCCTTAATCCATAAGAGACTACTCACTCATGGTGAGAAATAACATATGCAGCGTAATTATACGACAGACAAACATGATAAACATAACAATAATAATAAGAAAAACAATAAAATGTAACCTGAGTAAAAGCTCTTGTAATTGCAAAATGAATTTGATCCAGTTGCTCCTAAGGAGACTTTTATAGAGAAAGATAAAAATTGCGAGAAAAGAAATTGTACGATAAAAACTGGATGCCCAAAACTCCTACAACCTATGAGTTTTATGGCATTCAAAATAAAACATGAAAATAAAGTTCACTTAATACCCTCATAATATCAAATCCATCATATAAGCAAAGTGTTGGAAATTTGAAATCGTCACAAATCGCGCCGAGAAAGGAAACAAAAAAGTGGATTTTCGCACTCCTGTTACGAGCCGTAACATGCATTATGGGAACCCGTAACAGGCCTCAGATTTTAGGCCCAGGCACAAAACAATGGGGAGTCTTCAGGCCAGGCTGTTATGGGTCGTAACATGCATTACGGGCGCCCGTAACATGCCTCTGGTCTTTTTACTGGGGACTTCCGGTTTTCGCGCTTTTCTTTGATTTTCACCTTATTTGATCCCCTTTTCTTCTGGTACGATCATATGGACCTGAAAATGACAGTAACATAATACCCAAGCATAAAATGTAGAAAAAGTAAGGAAAAGTAAGCGAAACATAATGAAATGATGCAGAAACATGCTAATAAAAATGATACAAAACACACTTATTAAAAGATTAGATGAAGTGTAACTAGATAAGCTTCAAAACTGATACTCACAAATCTGAGCACAAGGATTCAAAGATAGTCCAAGCATCAGACATATCAATGATGTTGTCGTACTCAAAAGTGAGATAGAGAACCTACTAGAATGCAACTACCTCTGAAAATATTCAGAAAGCTTCTTCTCAGCTGGTGATATAGACTTTCAAATAGATAATCTCTACACCATCAATTTCTATAGTAATACCTTTTTCAAGGATATTCTATAGACCTTCAGAAACCCCTTTTATCAAGAACAATGAGTTAAAAATATGTTTTGCTTATCCATAATTTAAATTCAGTGGAATCACCCATTGAATATGGTAGGAAAAACAATATGATATTTTTCATGTGCAACTTGATTCCTTCTTGAAGTTAAGTCTTTGACAGACATTGAAATTCTGGTATCAGACGTGTGATGTTAAGGTGCGATGTCACAACAACACACTCTGCACAATGGACAGCAATAACAGTAAATAAATCAACACAATGATTTGTTCACCAAGTTCGGTCTAACTACCTACGTCTGGGGGCTACCAAGCCAGGGATGAATTTCACTACTTGTAGAATTAAATTACAGACTCAACAACCCAGTTGACAATCTCCTAATCTTAATTCCTACTAGTGACTTTCTACCTAAGAAACCACTTAGATATGAGAACACTACTCAATCCCTAAAACCACTCAAAGAACAACCTCTTTGAGAAACCTTGATCTTGCTTCCTAGCTTCGATCAAGTCACACAACTCTCTTTGCTTCACAGCTTTAGAGAGGACAGAAAACGACACAGCAATTCACCCTAGAATTCTGGTTATACACCTCGTACAAAATACTCAAGACACTCAGCCTCTGCTCTTGATCTTCTCTCTGTATTTCTGTACCTTTTTCCTTTGGTCTTGCGCGCTTTATATAGCATCCTGAATTGGGCTTGGACTTGTCACAATATTTGATCAGATTTGTTAATTAAAACTGAATCTTCAAAACAAATTTTATCCCCAAAATCTTTTTAAATCTTCAACCTTTTAATTCTCCAACAGACCTGCAATCAAATCTCCCATGTAACAGAAAATATCTATCCCAAGATATTCTCATCCAATAAGTCAACCACTCTCCACAATTCCAGCTAACACGCGTGCCCTAACAACATATGCTGCTGTTGTTAATTCTGCAGATCTGATGTTACAACATCACCTGTGTGACATCAGACATCTAACTTCAGCACTTAACTACTTAACACAGCCCAGTGTTAAGACTTCAATGTTGCAACATCAGCACCTTGACATCAACATTGAATATACTTTGTTTTACCAAAATTCCAGCCAATCCAGGAACTATCAATCTCCCCCTTTGGCTAATTTTGGCTAAAACACTTTCTGCACTCTGCAATCAACTTCTGCATTCTGCACCTTCAGAGATTTCAGCAGCGGAATAAACTTCAGAAATTTGAAACTCTCAATCAGCAGCAGTTTGATAATCTTCAAGGTCTTCATCACTTGATCTGCTGCAGCACCATCTTCATTATTGACAACAACCAATTGGTGCTCCCTCTCTAAAACATGAACCAGCATCACAGTTGTTCAGTAGCTCACAATGTGCAGCACTTCTCCCCCTAGATGTATGCTTGGCTGCACTCTTCAAATGTCATGATATCTTCACAAGTTCAGTCAAAACTCCCCCTCAATAACTGTACTTCTGCATCACAACTAGCAGCACTTGACCTTCTTTGATACTCTTGACTCTCTTGGCTATTTCTCCCCCTTTTTAGCCACAATTTGACAAACCTCAACAAGTAAGTCCTATGACACCCTTTCCTGCAAAATCCATGGACAAGTACTCCCCCTGTCATGATTAACAAATGCTCTAGATGAATATGAACATTTGAGCACACTTGCTGAGCACATTCATTTTGGTACCACTGTCCCTTTTTCCACAGACAGTCATTCCCTATCATAATCTTCATCTTCAGACTTCCTGATCAACTTCAGTCTTCTCTACATTCTCCATCCAAGGCAAACCTTCTACTTCATCATTCTCCCGTATGACTATGCAGATGTTCCTTAGATATAATGTAAGCACTAAGCTTCAGATCTAGACCAAAGACATCCTTCACCAAGGATACTCTTGACACTCTTGACACCAGGGTATTACATATGCTCCACTACTGAATTTACTATCAAAGTAATCCAAACTCAACATTGTGTCACAAACTCCACAAATTCTCAGCTTACTTAAAAGCTTTACTGAGATCCAGACTCTTCAAGAGATAATGATCAGATCACAATACCTCTACCATTACATCCACCAGTAGTTATTGATACTAGTGAAGTCTTCAAAATCAGTAGTCATGCTAAACTTCACATTCTAATTCACATAAACAGAAACACTTCTTCCACATGTCCAATCTTAATCATCTTCCAGATATAACCACCAGCAAACGTGATGTTACAACATCTTCTCGGACATCAGCTTCACCATCCAAAGGACTCATTGCACAAAGAAGTCCTTCAAGAAGCTCCCAAAAAAAACACAGTCAGAGCAGCTTAGTCAGGTTAACATACACACCTGAATACCATAAGTTCCCACACCCTCTCTGAACCATATCCTAGCAAACTCAACCATATCCAGAGTATCTATACCAAATTCTTTTTCCAGAACATACTTCCACCATTTTATGAAAAGCACAGGAATGTTATCTAGTATGGCCTTTTGAATTTTCTCTGAAGTTCTAACAACAACGGCTTCCTTCATTTGAGAGATATCCTGGACATTATCATCAGACTTATCTCTGATCTTCCTATTTTTGGAAGAGATGAACACTTTACTCTTGGATTTTGTAGTATCATCCACATAGATCTTCTGCTTATCAGTTCTCATCTTTGGAGGTGACTCAATAGTTTTCCTCTTCCTTGATTTCAGTAGTTTAGCAACCCCATGAACCACTTTTGCAATTAGTTCATCATCACTCTTCTTTATTTTAAGGTTAGAAGTACCTTTCTTGACTTGAGATGTTTTAACATCAGCTCTAGCATCTGCATCTTCCAACATAAGGATTGTCAACTTGTGAAATTTTTCTTCTGAACTATAGGAGTCATTAGTCAGGTTGTCATCTTTCTTGGCCTTGCAAGTATTCAGCTCCCAACACTTCTTAAGGTCACAGCTTTTGATCCTTCCATCAGCATTGTTGACTCCTTCATCTTGCTCACATAACTGACTACTCAAGTTGGCTTTTAACACATCAACAACACCATAAGTCATTGACCCAGATTGACTTTTCACCATACTTTCACACTTGGTGTCATCATCTGATGTTACAGCATCATCACTAGATAAGCTGTCCACTTGAGGTATCCACTGATAGCAATTATCTTTGGATCTTACTCCCTTCATCACTACCTCATTCTGCTCATCAGCTACCACACATTCATCTTTGGTGTAGCTTACGTTGTAACCTTCATCACAAAGTTGACTTATGCTAATTAAATTAGCACTCAAACCTTGAACAAGGAGCACATTATCAAGAGTAAGTCCATCATGATTCTTCACTCTTCCAACTCCTTCTACTACTCCTTTTTCACCATTGCCAAAAATAACACCATTTGCATGGCAAGGATTGAACTCTACCAAATGCTTCTTGGATCCAGTTATGTGCTTTGAACATCCACTGTCAAAGTACCATGCATCCATAGCAAAATGTTCATCTGATGTGTGAGCCAATAGACACTTCACCTTCTCCTTAGGTACCCATTGTTTAACAACTTTGGGCCTGTACTCTCTCCATCTGTTTTGAGGCTGAGGGTATCCATGCAGCTTGTAGCAAGAGTACTGCATATGTCCAAACTTTCCACAATAAAAGCATCCCACCCTTTCATCTCTGAATCTTCTGCCATGATGAGATTGCTTAGGCTGCCATCCATAATGTGGTCTCCTCCTACCATAACTGGCCTGCCTTCTATTATGCTGGTATCTTCTTCCATAAGGAGGTTGAGAATACTGTTTCCTGGATTGTCTCCCATGATGGTGTGGCTTTCTTCTTCCATAGATATGAGGAACAACATTGGTGTAACCATACCCCTGATGTTGAGACACCTGATAAGACATGTGCTGTTTGAACTGAGCAGCTTGCATGCTCTTGTGGTGTTGTGGGGGCATATACTGACTAGCTCCTTGTGGCTGCTTTCTCTTCTGATTAGGACCAGTCTTCTTCTCAATCTTCTTAGGTTGTGAAACATCAGCTTTCTTAGGTGTAGGATCCTGCTTCTTTGGCTGATGTTGAGACAAAGGTTGTGACACTTCCTTCTTTGAACCTGAAGTGCTTGCTTCTGAAGTTCCCTTATCCTCAGCCACATAACCTATCCCAGCTTTGTCTCCAACAGCTTTTTCTGACTGTAGTATCTTGTCAAGAGTGGTTGTCCCACTGTTCAACATTCTAACAGATTTAGTCATATGATTAAGATGAGCTTTGACACATAAGACTTCTTTTTCCAATTCAGCTTTGTCATTCTCTAGCTGAGCAATCTGTTTCTTCTGTTGATTCCTCTCCTGACATAGTTCAACACTCTTTAAGCACAACTCTTTGTAGGTTGAAGCTAGCTCATCATAAGTGACTTCTCCATCACTATCATCATCAGGTTCAACAATTCCTGTCAAAGCTGTAACATGCTTTGCTGACTCAATTTCACTTTCACTATCAGAGTCAGACTAGGAAACTGTCATGCCCTTCTTCTGCTTCTTCAAGAATGTGGGACACTCTTTCTTGACATGTCCATATCCTTCACATTCAAAGCACTGAACTCCTTTATCTTGGGCAGTCTTCTCTTCATCCTTCTCTTTTGCCTTACTGTTGTCAGAAGAGATGTTCCTGACATTAGGCCTGGAGTTATTGTTCATCCTTTTGAACACTTTGTTGAACTGTCTTCCCAACATAACTATGGCTTGAGACAGATCCTCCTAAGACTCATCATTTGTAACTTTCTTAACTTCTGCAGGAGTGGAAACCAAGGCTATACTTTTGGGCTTCTTTTCAGGTTCTTCCTCATTCAAACCAAGCTCAAAAGTTTGAAGAGATCCAATGAGCTCATCAACCCTCATCTTACTGATGTCTTGAGCTTCTTCAATCGCAGTCACCTTCATCTTGTACCTCTTAGGAAGGGACCTAAGGATCTTCCTTACAAGCATTTCTTCTGACATCTTTTCTCCAAGGGCACTGGATGCATTAGCCAACTCAAGCACTCTCATATGGAAGTCATGGATAGTCTCCTCTTCCTTCATCTTCAGACTCTCAAACTTCGATGTTAGAAGCTGGAGTCTTGACATCTTAACTCTAGATGTTCCTTCATGAGTGGCCTTCAAAATATCCCATGCTTTCTTAGCAACCTCACAGGTATTAATTAACCTGAAAATATTCTTATCCACTCCATTGAAGATTGCATTTAAAGCTTTGGAATTTCCAAGGGCAAGCTCATCTTCTTCCTTGGTCCATTCTTCTTCCGGCTTCAGCTTTGAGGTGACTTCTTTATCTTTGCCAGCATCATCTTTTTCACACACAATAGGTGCTTTCCATTCTTTAATAATGGCCTTCCAAGCCCTGCTGTCCAAGGATTTCAAGAAGGTGGTCATCCTAGGCTTCCAATAATCATAATTGGAACCATCCAATATAGGGGGTCTGTTGACAAATCCTCCAACTTCTTTGTCCATCTTTTCACCAGAAAGTAACTTCCCTAGATCTCACCCAGAGACAGACAGGATGCCTGCTCTGATACCAATTGAAATTCTGGTATCATACGTGTGATGTTAAGGTGCGATGTCACAACAACACACTCTGCACAGTGGACAACAATAACAGTAAATAAATCAACACAATGATTTGTTCACCCAGTTCGGTCTAACTACCTACGTCTGGGGGCTACCAAGCCAGGGATGAATTTCACTACTTGTAGAATTAAATTACAGACTCAACAACCCAGTTGACAATCTCCTAATCTTAATTCCTACTAGTGACTTTCTACCTAAGAAACCACTTAGATATGAGAACACTACTTAATCCCTAAAACCACTCAAAGAACAACCTCTTTGAGAAACCTTGATCTTGCTTCCTATCTTCGATCAAGTCACACAACTCTCTTTGCTTCACAGCTTTAGAGAGGACAGAAAACGACACAGTAATTCACCCTAGAATTCTGGTTATACACCTCGTACAAAATACTCAAGACACTCAGCCTCTGCTCTTGATCTTCTCTCTGTATTTCTGTACCTTTTTCCTTTGGTCTTGTGCGCTTTATATAGCATCCTGAATTGGGCTTGGACTTGTCACAATATTTGATCAGATTTGTTAATTAAAACTGAATCTTCAAAACAGATTTTATCCCCAAAATCTTTTTAAATCTTCAACCTTTTAATTCTCCAACAGACTTGCAATCAAATCTCCCATGTAACAGAAAATATCTATCCCAAGATATTCTCATCCAATGAGTCAACCACTCTCCACAATTCCAGCTAACACGCGTGCCCTAACAACATATCCTGCTGTTGTTAATTCTGCAGATCTGATGTTACAACATCACCTGTGTGACATCAGACATCCAACTTCAGCACTTAACTACTTAACACAGCCCAGTGTTAAGACTTCAATGTTGCAACATCAGCACCTTGACATCAACATTGAATATACTTTGTTTTACCAAAATTCCAGCCAATCCAGGAAATATCAGACATACTTTTCTTATTGGATCATTATTTGCGCCACTGTTAAGTGTTAAGCACAGACCATGCTCTGATACCAATTGAAGGTGAGAAAAGTACACAAGAAGGGGGTTGAATTGTGTTCTCCGTTTTCTTAGTTTGCATCTGATCAGAGTTCAAAATCTAAACTGGTGTTTAGATTCTGGTTAATTCTTAGCAGCGGAATGTTAACAGATGCAAATAAATAATAGCAGTAGACACAAAGATTTATACTGGCTCCTCCTAAACTGAGAGTAGTCCAGTCCCCTTGCTTCACAAGAGATTTTCACTATAATCAAATCATGATTACAATCGCTTATACATTTTGCATAAGACTTTTACAAATGCTCAGACCCAAGGTCCAAGACTTCTTTCTCAAGCTACACTCGAGACTTCTTGCTTAGGTTCCACGAACTCAAGACTTCCTTGCTTAGGCACTCAACCCAAGACTTCTGCTCAAGTCCCTCTGACCCAAAACTTCTGCTCCAAGCCACTCTTGTTGAGCCTACTGCTCTAAGTCCTATGAAACGAGCCTCCTTGCTTGAACCCCTCAGATTCTAGACTTACTGCTCTAGTTCCATGTACTGAGCTCACCTTCTCAAGCCACACTGGCTGAGACTTCTGCTCCAAGTCCCATGAAACGAGCCTCCTTGCTTGAACCCCTCAGATTCAAGACTTGCTGCTCCAGTTTCATGTACTGGGCCAACTTGCTCAATCAATACACTTGATTAAGACTTTCACAGCTCAAGCACGTAGCAAGAGACTTACGCGGCTCAAGCATCTTGGCTCGAGACTTCCTTGGTTGTATCCTAATGATATAAGACTTCTGCTTAATCAACCTAGTTAATTAAGACTTTCATAGCTCAAGCATATAACAAGAGACTTACGTGGCTCAAGCATCTTGGCTTGAGGCTTAATCTAAACTTCTAAACAAGTTTAGAAGAATATAGAACAAGGTGTACATGATACAAGTATTAGAGGTACGGGAAATCACCATAACAAAGACCAAAAACACTTAAGATTTCTACGATATTCAATGTATAAGAAATCTTAAGACTTTTACAATTACAACCTAAAATAGAAAAACTGCATATACAATTGTGTTGATAACTGCTAATCTTGTTACTCTTTCTTCTTGTTGATCCTTGTTAAAGATTTAGTTTGAGCCTTCATCCATATTTATAGCCTTTTCAAAAACTAGTCGTTGAATAGGTAACTTGATCAAGAGTCTTTGATTTTGCTCCATAGTACAAGAGACGTTGAAGATAGATACACCTGAAGATCTTGATCCAATGTGTAACATGTTTAACCTTTGAGTGTTCAAGAGATCTTGTACTATTAGAGCCATTGAGAGTAGATATCCATAAAGCATCTCAGCCTTTCTTGAGCCTTGCAATCTGTAGACTCTAGCTGACAAACTGATTTGACAATACATCTTGCTTTCTGCAGTATAAAAAGCTTCAGCTTTATCACTAACTCTGAATGGTACCAGAAGCCAATTTGCATTCACTAAGTGTAGAGATAATTATGTTGCTTCTTTTGATGCTGAGACCTTCAGCTTCAGAGTCTACGCCAGACATCACTTAGTAAGTGTTCTTCAGATTCTGCCATCAGAAGCTATCAATTCAGCAACTCCCAAAGTGTGCTAATGTAAAACAGATTCTGACTATAATATTTACAAGTATTAGAATCTGCACACATGTAACACACATCAAATAAACCATTGTTCTTTCAATACATTGTTATCATCAAAACCCAAAGAAAATATGTCATGAACAAATCTTGTTCTAACAGATAAATACCTCAATGCCGGAGTTATGGGAAATGTCAAAGTCAAGGTGAAGAATGGTAAAATTATTCTGATCAAGGATGTTTGGTATGTTTCTGGTATGAAGAGCAATCTGATGAGTGTAGGTCAGCTCGTTGAGAAATGTTTCTCAGTTACTATGAAGAATAATCTCTTGAAGATGTATAATTTTGATCAGAAGCTAATTATGCAATCTGAGCATGGAAGTAATAGAAAATTCAAGGTGAATGTGGAGATAGTTGAAACTAAATGCCTTAGGCAGAAGGCACAGAAGGTGACAGTGATATGTGGCACAAGAGATTGTGGCATCTTGATTTCAAAAGCTTAGGGAATCTGAATTCTAAGAAGTTGATATATGGCATTTCTAAGATTTTAAAGCCTGATAAGTCATGTAAGATATGCATGAAAGGCAAGCAACCTAGATTTCCATTTGCATCAGAAGTAGCCCCAAGAGAAAAGCATGCTTTAGGAGTAGTACATTTTGATGTTTGTGGACCATTTGAAGTACCTTCACTTAGAGGAAACATATATTTTGTGTCGTTTATGGATGAGTTCACAAGAATGGCATGGGTAGAACTCATCAAGTTTAAGCATGAGGTGTTTGCTGAGTTTCAGAAGTTCAAGGTGAAGGCTGAAAACTAGAGTGGTCAAAAGTTGAAAGTTCTCAAAACTGATGGCGGAGGTGAGTATAACTTTACATAGTTCAGAAAGTTCTGTGAGGAGAATGGAATTAAGCATGAGGTGAATGCTCCACACACACCTCAACACAATGGTCTTTCTGAAAGAAGAACCCGGACTTTGTTTGATATGATAAAGAGCATGTTGAAGAAGAAGAAACTCCCTCATACCTTGTGGGGAGAATCTGTTGCCACTATAACATATGTGCTCAATAGGTGTCCAACTAAGAAGCCGAAGGAAATTGTTCCTTTAGAGAAGTGAACTGGAGATAAGCAAAGTATAAGCCATTTGAAAGTGTTTGGTACTGTTTGTTACAAACATGTTTTAGATGCTAAGAAAAGGAAGTTGGATGACAGAAGCAGAGTTATGTTGCTTGTAGGGTACCACTGCATATGTGCTTATAAGCTTTATTGTTCTGTGACTAACAAGGTTGAGTTCAGTAGAGTTGTCATTGTGAAAAAATCATAAGCGTAGGATTGGAACAAGTCTCAATCTAACTCTAGTGTGGTGTTAATACCTGAGTTAACTTCTGAAAATACTTCAGAATTTGAAGGTTCTGAAGATGAGCCAAAATCAGAAGATGATTTTAAAGGTGACTCTAAAGGCGAGTCTGGATCTCAAGGTGAATCTAATTTTGATCCATATTCTTATGGTGATTAAGACTCTGGTGGAGATCCAAACTCTGGGAATATTCCAGACTCTAAAGGTGGTCATGCCTCTGAAGGTGGAACTTTTAGGGTTCTAGCATTTGATATTGTTCTAGCATCTGATATCTAAAGAAGATTTTGAACAAGTTCAGAAGCCACAAAGAATCAGAAATATTCCAAGAAGATTTGCAAAGATTGACATGCTACAAGATATTGAAATACTTTGAAGGGGAAGTCATTTAGTGTGCCATGTTAGTAGACTCTGAACTAGTGAGTACAGAAGAAGCTCTCAAGAAGAAAGTTTAGCCGAAGGCCATGAAAAAAGAACTTGAGGCTATAGAAAGAAACAAGACTTGGAAGTTAACCGAGCTTCCAAGGAACAATAAAGCCATCAACATGAGATGGGTTTACAAGATGAAACTAAATCCAGATGGATCAATTACAAACACAAAGCAAGGTTAATAGCTAGAGGATTTCTACAAAAACTTGAGTTAGACTACTTTTAGGTGTTTGCTCGTGTAGCGATACATGAGACAATCAGACTGGTGATTGCGATAGCTGCTAACAGGAATTGGCCTCTGATGTATTTAGATGTGAAATATGACTTTCTTAATGGTTCATTAGAAGAAGAGGCTTATGTGTCACAACCTCTTGGATTCGTGAAAAAGAGTCGGGAAGGATGATGTACATGTTACATAAAGCGTTGTAAGGACTTAAACAAGCCCCTAGAGCCTGAAATCTGAAAAATTGATTCATTTTTCAAGATCCAAAGATTCAAAAAGTGTGAGATGGAGTATGACATTTATGTTCAACATACTTCAGAAGGTAATATGATTCTGGTATGTCTATATGTTGATGACATATTGCTAACAGAGAGCTGTGAACATGAGATAACTAAGTTCAAGAAGGTGCTGATGGATGAGTTTGAGATTACTGGTCTAGGAAATATGACATATTTTCTAGGAATGGAGATTATGTACTCTGAGAAGGATATAATTTTACATCAGCTGAAGTATGAACTTGAGCTTCTGAAGAGATTTGAGCTGTTAAATTGTAAAGCTGTTGTCACACCTTCAAAAATAAATCACAAATTGGATTCTGATCTTGAGGGTGATGATGTAGATGCTACAACTTTCAAGCAGTTGGTTGACTTTATGAGGTATTTGTGTAATACCAGACCTGATATTTGCTATGTGGTTAGAATGATTAGTAGGTTCATGAGTAAACCAAAGTGGTCTCATTACCAAGCTACTGTCAGGATTCTGAGGTATATTAAGGGGACTCTAAAGTATGGAGTGTTGTTCACTTATGGTGAAAAGGCTAATTCAGAGCTGATGTGTTACTCAGATTTTGATTGGTGTAGAGACAGAGCTAACAGAAGAAGTACTTCTGGATATTTGTTTAAGTATCTGGGATGTCTTATTTCTCGTGTTCCAAGAAGCAACCAGTTGTTACTTTGTCAACCTGTAAAGCTGAATACATTGCAGGTGTTGTGGCTGTATGTCAAGCTGTTTGGCTTCTGAATTTACTGCAAGATCTGAAGATTAAGGTAAAAAAACCTCTGAAGCTGATGATTGATAACAAGTCTGTAATCAATCTTGCCAAGAACCCAGTGCTGCATGGGAGAAGCAAACATATTAAGACGAAGTTTCATTTTCTGAGAAGTCAGAT
The DNA here is from genome assembly GCA_022829125.1 of Lathyrus tuberosus. NCBI lineage: Eukaryota > Viridiplantae > Streptophyta > Magnoliopsida > Fabales > Fabaceae > Lathyrus > Lathyrus tuberosus. The sequence continues at coordinate 2,556,494 of JALAZF010000152.1, read as the reverse complement.
TCAAAATGGAGTGTTAGAAGATATGCATTGTAACATCCAGAAGCAGCTTGCAGATGTTCTGACGAAAGCGATCAAGACTGGTCAATTTCTCCACTTGAGGGATGGAATTGGTGTTGTAGAGTTTAGTTAACTGAATATAAATTAAGAGATGTTGATAGAAGTAATTCAAATGCAGTGGTAGTAATAGTTTTGTTAAGCTTAACATAGCTAGTGTAGGCTAGCATTTTCGTCCACGTGACATTTGTCTGTGTATATAAACCAAAGACGTAACTATTTACTGTAACTATTTTAAAAAAAGAATAGTGAAAGTTTGTTATTCAATTCTCTCTTTTCTTCCATCTTCTTCTTGTGCACCAAGTACATTGTTATTGACATTTACACCCTGTAATATGTTTGGAAAGTGTGGTTTCATTGTAGATTTTTTAAGAGAAGGTATTATTATTTTAACAATCTTTTAAGAGTCAGACATTGTATATTTATATATAAATGATTTTATTTTTAGTAGTAATTCATTTTGTCACATTAATTAATAATTATAATTGATACATTTTTATATGGTTTCAAACTAGGTATTACCATATCTAGACATTCAAATACCACTAGTCTTTTTAAGAAAAAGAGTTGGCGTGGGTTTAGTGCTCGCTCCACTTTATACTAATTTTTGTTACAGCTAGACTCCAATAATATAGAAAAGAGACTATTCCCTTTACCTTTCCTATATTAACAAGTCGACATGTTTTTCTCCCTTTGTCTGTACTTGTTGATTTTTTAAGTGTTTGTTGGTTGATGTTCACATCTTTTGACCTTATTGTCTCTAGCATGTGCAATTTGGCCACTTTGAAAATATGCCACTATACCATGTGCTTTACCTCTTCAATCAAAGTTTAATTATATGAACGAGAATCATAAGTTATAGGAAACACTACACCGTCTTGGTGCAAGGGCTGAAAAAACACTTCCAAGAATTTTAGTGACATTACACACCCTCTAACATGAGATGGTGAAATGAGTAAATTCCAAAAGAAAATATTAGTGCAGTTTTCACACGTCTACTATATTAACATCTTGTGTAGTACAATGACACAAGAAAATATCTTAACACAAACATACAAATAAAAGAGAGACTATCTTTTTTTTTACACAATTATTTTGATGAGGAAACAAAACAATGGACATAAATAAAATTAAAACCAGTAAAAAAACTAGATCAAATAAAATATTAGTAGTATACACCATTACCGTACGGAATTGAAGAATCAAATTAGGTCATAGACTTGTGTTACAGTTGTGGTAGTTGTAGTATTTAATTGGGAAATAAATTAAAAAACAACAACATGCCAATATTCGTGCGGTGGAAACTAAAAACATTCTCATTTTGTTAAATCCTTTAGATCCTCTTCAGATCTAAAAAGATTATTAACAATTCATCTTCCCTAATCCATTCTCTAAACTATAATAATAACTATAATAAACTTGATTTAAAAAAAAAGACAATAAAAAAAAGGTAATAATCGAAAAACAGAAAAAGAAAAAAAAAAGGAAAGAGTTATTCCCAATTCTCATGATACTGACTCACACGCATCCTCTCGGGGCAAATCCGACCCGAGAACCCGCGAGATCGTAGACGACCCGAAATCCTTGCTGCTGAATGTTTCCGATGATAGACAAACCACTCATTGTTCCGGCGAAAGCAAAGCAGAAGCTTCCACTGTTATCCACCGGAATCAAGTAATTCGTAGCTGGAAGCGACACGTCAGCACCTCGGAAATGAAGTACCACTGTCGGCACCTTCACCTCCGTCAGCCCTGACAAATCAAAGCAAGTATCGAACAGCGAGAACTCCGGCGCCTTCTTCAGATGCGAAGCACCGAGTCTAAAAGCATCTCTCAGTGCAATGTAAGCGGGACGGGTCAATCGGGTTACTGAAGTGCCTGAATCGATTATAACTCCGCCGTTACCGGCGGGATCGAGCTTGAAGAGTGAAGCGGAGACGCCGCGAACGGATGCACCACCAACACTGATTCCGAGAAGCTCAATGTAATAGAAAGTATCGAGTTTAGGGTTTTTGAGAAGTGGAGTAAACCGGGCGGTTCGTGAAATGGCTGAATCGCCAAAAACCATGGACGAGGGTTTAGCTGAAGCGGACCGGTCCACAAGACAGTAAGAGAATTTCTGATTAAACCGGCGACCGGTTTGAACCGGGAAAGATAATCTTCCACGTCCAAGTCCTAATAAACCAGCAGCACCAACGAAGAGACCTTCATTATCATGACCACATCCCAGAGCCACGCGCGTCACACGCGTCTTGCGAAACGTCAGCGTTTCAGTGGAGAAATCACCGAAAGTGAAAGAACCATCACCGTAAGAAACCTGATACTGACAAACCTTATTCTTGTTGTTACATCCGGCGGAGTCGAGTCTCCGGCAGAGAGGAGCACCGCATGGGATCCCGGCGAAGGTACGTGACTTAGTCGGATCGAAAACTGGATCTGCTTGTGAGTAGCATTTACGGCACGGAGCACATTGAAGCCAAACGACGTCGCTTCCGGTGTCGAGAACCATGTAAACGTACTTGGCTGGAGTACCTACGCCTATGCGTGTGAAATACTCGCCGCTGCCTTGTGAAAGACCGGAAACGATGGAGCTGCTGAAACCGGTACCGGATCTAAGGGGACGGGAGTGGTTGAGAGATAAAGCGAGGTTGAAGGATTGGACTCTGGCAGCGTCTCTTTGGAGTCGGAGGTGGAAGAGTTGTTGTGGTGTTTGGTTGGAGGAGAGTGAGTCTATGTGGTGTAGTTGAAGTGAGAGAGGTTCAGAGTCGGATAGAGATTCTTGTTCGGATTCTTCTGGCCATGAGAGGGTTGAAGGGTTAGGGAGAGAGTGAATAGGTAGAGTTTGGGTTTGGAAAAGAGTGGTGGTGGATGATGAGAGTGTGATGGAGATAGCTAATAATAGGAAGAGAAGGGTTCTTTTGTTGTAGTAGTTGTCTTCCATTGTAGAGAGATTGAAGAGAAAAGAGTGTGATATGGTATGATAGTAGTAGAAATGGTGGTGGGAGAGAGTGAATAAATAACTAGTACTCCAGTAGTAAGTAATAATTGAATGAGATGAGAGTGAGAGTGAGAGTGAGTTTCGGTGCGGGGGAAGGAAAGAAGGAAAGAAAGCGGTTCTGTTGAAATGAGTGTTGTGTGGGGTGGGGTGGCTGAGTCAGTGCAGTGATTGTTGTCTAACCATATTAGATTACATTACCCGTGTCGAAATGAATTATTATTATTGCGTGTGGTTGGGTAAAGGTTGGTTGGTGTTGTTGGGGTAGAGCTGGATATCATTACCAATTTACCACTTTGCCTTTATTGTTATTCTAGATAGACAGGTGAGTTATGTTATGGAGAATATTTCAATGCTTCTTGCAATCAATTGTGGGATTGTTACCGGTAATTGTAGTTACCTCCAAGTGGCCAATGTTCAATTTGCTACTACTATGTGGCCAATGCCTGATGCATTTAGTAAATTTCTATTCAAACTTGAATTTGTAAGTCATTTTGTATGATTTTTTGGATTAGTAAGTTTAATTTTTATCACTAAAGTAACATTAAGTATTGTTAAAAATGTGTTATGAAGATATTATTAATAGATAATTTTATCTCTAATTTGGTACTATCTCTTCTATTTACTTATAATATTAAACTGATTATTATAGTTATATAATCTTTTTTGAAATAATCAGTTAAGTTTAAATTTTGCAATCAAAACAAAATTAGTAGTAAAGTTGAAATTTCTGATAGTTGTCAAGTGGAAAAAAAAAGAATTATATTTTATAATTGATAAAAAATAAATTAATAAATTAATATTATACTATAATTATTGTAGTTATGCTATTTTTCTTTTAAACAAAATAATACTTTTCATTTCCAAACAATACTAAGAGCATCTCCAATGGTGCAACCGACTTTTGAGTTCTTTGTGGGACCCATCAAGACACATCATCTTCAAGCAACTCATTCAATTTTCACTCCAATGGTGCAACTCTAAAGAACTCATATTGAGTCTCACCACTTTACTTAATATATTAATATATTATTCATATTAAATTTTATTTTAATTAAAATAATATTTTAAATTATTTAAATTTAAATTAATATAAATAAATACAATTAAAATTAAACATAAAATTTAAATTAATAATTAAAATTAATCTCAAATACATGACATAAAATTAAAAACAATAAAATAAATAACATCACATAATTCATCATTTAAATTTCATCATCCTCATGTCCACGTTCCCAAATATGCTCGACTAGATCTCCTTGAAGTTGGCGATGAACTTGTTTTTCACGAAGACTTGTTCTTCTTTGTAGTCTTGTTGCAAGATTCGGATGAGGATCGTTAAATGTTTCAGTCGTTGAGTTGTTGTCATCTACATTATCATAAGAGTAATCAAAATCACCTCCGTATGTGTGTCGTTCGTCTTCAACAATCATGTTGTGCAATATGATGCAAGCATATATGGTATGCTTGAGGGTTTCCATATGCCAAGCACGCGCTAGGCCACGTATAATTACAAATCGAGATTGAAGCACTCCAAATGCCCGTTCCACATCCTTTCTAGCTGATTCTTGGTATTGCGCCAATAGTTTTCTCTTTTTTCCTTGCGGCATTGAGATGGTCTTAACAAATGTAGCCCACTCAGGATATATACCATCCGTTAAATAATACCCCATATTATATGGAGTCCCATTGATTGTATATTGTATAGAAGCAACATGTCCTTCCAAAATATCGTTAAACACATTGGATTGGTTTAGCACATTAATGTCATTGTTTGAGCCTGCAATGCCAAAAAATACATGCTAAATCCATAAGTCTTGTGATGCCACTGCTTCAAGCATGATTGTGGGTTTACCATGATCACCTCGACAAAATTGTCCTTTCCATGCAACAGGACAATTCTTCCATTCCCAATGCATACAATCAATGGAACCTAGCATTCCTGGAAATCCACGTGACTCCCCCATTTGTAAAAGATGTTCAACATCATTGTTATTAGGCCTTCTTAAATACTCATCCCCGAATACCTCATTCACGCCCCTTACGAATCTCTCTAAGCACTCAACTGCAGTGCTTTCACCAATTCGAACATATTCGTCTACAATGTCAGCAGAAGATCCATATGCCAACATACGGATAGCAGAAGTGCACTTCTGCAATGGTGAAATACCCATTTTATCAGTTGCATCGACCCTAATTTGAAAATATTCGTCGTGATTTCCAAGGGTTTCTACAATACGAAGAAACACATGCCTATGCATTCTGAACCTTCTACGGAATTGAGCATTCGTGTATACTGGATTTTCCGAGAAGTAGTCATTGAATAATCTTCTATGCCCTTCTTCACGATTTCGATCTATCATTGATCTTCTTTTTCGCCTTAATGAACTTTCAGATTGGCGTTCCTTCTCGAGTATTGACAATAATAGTTCTTCATCTGTGTTGTCCATAATTTCTTCTTCAATCACCTCCCAAAAAAGTTTGTTGAGGTTGTTTGAATTGTTTAAATCCATTAAAGTGAGAGAGGTGTGATAGAAAAATGTGAGAAGAATGAGAGAAGGATGATAAGAAAATGATAGAAGACTGAGAGAAGGATGATAGAAAAATGAGAGAAGAATGAAAGTATATATAAGGCGAGTTTGAATAACGGCTAGTTTGAATAACGACTAGTTTCAATAACGGCTAGTTTGAATACTAGAACATTGCATATTATTACAATAGGTGTTGATACATAACAAGTACTACATAATACTTAAATATAATAATACTAGAACATTGCATATTATTACCATCCATATTTTTCTTTTAGTTTATTACAATGTTTTTCATGAAATTCACGTTGACTATCATTCATCTTAGAAGTGTCTGACATAATGAATTGCATTGCTTCAAACTCCATCTTTTCCTTGACTAATTTGTTTTCTTCCTCCTTAAGTCGTGCTAAATTTTCCATTACTGCCATTCTTTTATTCATTGTATCATGCATAACACTAGAAGGAGGTTCAGTTGCATTTGCATTTTCCTTTGCTTTTCCTTTTCGTTTTGCTGCCTTTTGTCCCATTGGACGCTCCATAGGGGATGATGAGTTAAACTCATAACTTGAAGGTGCCTCTGAGTTTGACGAGGACGTGTATGCACCGCTAGCAGAATTCTTTATTCTCTTTGAAGAATTTTCGGTGGATGCTCCCAACCATTTAGGTTCATCTTTTAAAAGCCGCCATGCATACTCAAGATTGAATGGTGCACCTTTATCTTGAGCAAAAAAAGCATGTGCATTGATTAAGATATCTTTCTCCGATGCCCCACTTTTTTTTCCATGAACAGCTTGTTTGTAACACCCAACAATTTTTTGAACAAGACCATTTATTCGATGCCATCGAGATTTTAATTGGCCTTGTAGCTTTTCTCGTGACTGCCTACGATATTGGTTATAATTATCGGTGATTCTTAACCAAAAGCTGTCGACTTTTTGATCAACTCCAACAATTGGATCCTTTGAAACATTGAGCCATGATTGCATAAGATGTGTATCTTCTTCCCTTGTGAATACCTCTCGAGGTTTTTTTAAGAGAATGCCTTTGTTCCTTTTCAATTGTAATATTTCCAATACCAACTTGAGTTAAAAATTGTGGAACTTGGCGTTCGGACATAAACCCATACGGTGTTTCGGGTTCATGATGAGAAAAGTTCATCCCATGAGTATTTATTTGAGGTCTAAAATACATATTTGGGTTGTTTGGTGACGGACAAAATACGGTAGAGTTTGTTGGAGGTGAGGGAAATTGAGAGGTTTGAGGATTAGAGTTTTGATAATTTTGCATGAGATGAAACATAGATTGTTGAGAATTATATTGATTAGGGTCCATTTGACCTTAACAATAATAATTTGAAGTATAAAGATGAAAATTTGGGTAAAATATATGGTCAATTGAAGGTTAAGAAGATGAAATTGTGAGAGTAAAATTTAAAATAATATGAATAAAATGATAAAATTGTGAGAAAGAAATAAACTTGTGAGATAAAGTTTGATTATCATTTACTTCTATTTATAACCAAATAAATTATTAAAATTAAAATATAAAAAAAAAGTAACCGTTGAGCAACGGTACAATTTTTCAATGGTACAATACATATTAACTTGTGAGACAATTTTTCAAAGGTACAATATATATTAATTTGTGAGATAATTTTTCAACAGTACAATAATTTGGGAGATTAATTTGCTAGTGTTATTTCTATTCAAATTGGAAGAAAGAGAAAAGGCTGAAAATTAATAGTATATTGATTTAATAATGAATAGTACCGTTGCATTACAATGCAACCACCTCCACCTGGCACAACACTAAAAGTGTTTTTTCAATGTACAGCTGGAGAACAAGTAGAAGAAACCATCCGCTGGAGATGGTCTAATATCATCTTTAATGGGGAGTTTTTTCACTAGTTTTTCACCTGACATGTGTTAGCATCAATTTTTTTTTCTCCATTGGAGTGGCCACCGTGGCCAACCGTATGCAACGTTCTTCAACTTTAATAAATAATAAAATAATAATAAAATATGTTTTTTTTCTTTTTTTTTTAATTTCTTTTTTTAATCATTTATTCACTTATAAATGATATATATATATATATATATATATATATATATATATATATATATATATATATATTAATTTTTATTTTATATTAACAATTTTATAAATAATTTATTTTTTTGTAAATGTTAATTTTACTTTTATTTAAATTATTATTTTTAATTTTAAGTTTAATTTGATTGATTTATTTATTATATATTTTTATTAATTTAAATTAAATTTTATTTAATATGAATAAAATATTAATATATAAAGTAAAATTGTAGGACCCAATATGAGTTCTTTAGCGTTGCACCAATGAAATGAAAATTGGATGAGTTGTTTCGAGATGATGTGTCTTAATGAGTCTCACAAAAAAAACCCAAAGATAAATAGCACCATTGGAGATGCTCTAAGTATCGATCCAAGAGTCTTGGAAAGGAGCTAGTCCAACTAAACATTTTCAATCTCGACTAGGCTAATCTATGCTTAAAATGTTAACATTACATGTATATTAAGCTTTCTACTCAAAGTATATCTTAAGACAATACTATATTGGCCAAGTTTATTTTGCCTTTTTCAAAAATGATTTTATAGTATAACATATTTTGGTGTAAAAAATTATTTCAAAATTTTTTTCATATAAGTTTCAAATGAAAATTTGGTTTGAATAGTTATTCTTAAAATATTATTTTATGTATTTTATTATTTTATCGAAAAAAATTTTGGATGTCAAAATTTCAAAAAAAAAAACACTTAATTTTAAAGTTATTTCAAATAGTTTTTCATAAAAATCATTTTTGAAATATAACTTTTAGAAAAAACTGTGATTTTGACTATGTTTTGATCTTCAATAATGTATGTTTATGTTATAGTATGTCAAAATTTGTCTTTTAATTTATAAAAAACAAATTTAGAAAAAGTTGTAGTATTTTAAAAAACGTTTTTGTAGAATCCATTTTTAAAAATACGAAGAAAAAATTTATTTTTTTAAAGCTAAAACAAACTGACCTGTTATATGGTATTTTTCAAATCAGCATCTATGCTTTATTGGGAAAATATCATTCCATTTCTTGCCCGTCATACATCATATATGGTTTTTGCTATATCAATTTTTAGGATTTGTCGTTTCCAACCTTTTTTATTTGTTTCTTGTATCAGTCAATTCTTTTCACTATTCAAACTCGTAGGATTTATGGTAAATCTCAACCATGCCAGTATCTCTTTCCATATTATGTTTGTAATTTTGCATTCAAACAACAGATGTTCTACATATTCAGTGTGATTACAAAAGCTACAAATAGCATCAGTAATTATCCCTAAATGTGCTGACTTATCTTTGGTGTGGAGCATTCTCATGAGCGTTAACCAAAGGATGAATGTAGCTCGTGGTCTGGCATAATTATTTAAAAATACTATCTCGCACTCCACTTGATCCTTCTCCCCTCTCAGAGCTTTGAACATGGTTGTCGTTTTATATCTTCTAGTTTGTAGAGTTTCTTCCTTATATCGAATTTGTTCTACTTTTTTCATGCATTGCAGTACGTTGTTTAATATCCATGAGCAATTTTGATTGGCATGCCATGTCATTACATCATGGTTTTTTAGGTAGTAAGCATCAATCCATTTCACCCATAATTTATCTGCCTTAACTTGTAGATTCCATAACAACTTTCTAATAGTTGCTTGATTTCATTCTACTAACGATGTAATATTAAGTCTGCCTGCATTTTTAGGGTTATAAACTTTTTCCCATGCCACAAGAGCCATTTTGCTTATCTCATCCATGCCACTCCAAATGAAGTTTCTGTAAATTGCTCCAATTTGCTTTGTCATTTTTTTGGAGATTGGGAAGACCTACATCCAGTATGTTGTAACTGCACATATTACACTTCTGATAAGTTGATACTTCCCTGCATAACTCAATAATCTAGCAACCCATTGTCGAATTTTAGTCACAATTTAAACAATAAGAGGTATGCATTATTGTACAGTTAACTTTCTACTAATTAATGGGACACCTAGATACTTAAAAGCTAAAGTACCAGTAGAGAATCATGTTGCATCTATGATTTTTTCTGTTCAGATTCTTGAATCCAACCACATAACACCTTGCATTTTGCATGGTTTGCTTTTAGCCTAGTTGATACTGAAAAGTTTTGAAATTCTCTCATCATTAGTGTGACTGACATATCATATCCTCTAGTAAATAGGATTAGATCATCTGCCAAACAAATATTGGTTATTTGTAATCTCTCACAATTTTTATGAAAGTTGAACTTCGACTTCCTTTGTAGATTCTTCAAGCATATGTGCATATATTCCATAATGATAACAAATATCATAGGGAATATGGGATCCCCTGCCTTAATCCCCTTTCAGCCCTCGGAAATTCAGTTTGTTGGCCATTGATAGCATATTTGTAAGAGATTGTGCTGACACATTATTTACTGTGGAAATTAGTAAACAACCTCTGGTCTACCAAATCAATAAGAAATTGAATAACTTGCAGGATCGACCATACAAAATCCTAGGACATGTGCTAAATAACTTAAAATGATATTTAGAAAACGATGAACACTTCTACAACATTCATGATTTTAAAGAAAGTCTACTTCGACAATGCTAAAGAAAAAAAAAAGTAATGCAGGAAAATGACTAAAAGTGCATTGGAAAATAACTTGCAAAAGCAAAGGATAAAAGATAAATTTCTGGGCAAAGATTAACTTAATTGTATTAAATAAGAAAGATGGTGTTACATTAAACGTACATTTCTCACACGCTCGTTTCTCTACGCGCGGGTACTTTGAGTAATTGAGGAATTTGTACAAACTTGAACACACACAAATCCTAACACTAAGACTTGCTATTTATAATAGTAAAAAATAACTACCCCTAACGGTCTACTAACTAGAGCAAGAAAAATGGCATTCTGCATGTCTTCGCCCTTCAAACGCACTCCACGTGTCTTATATCATCAATTGGATAAGAACAAAGTTCTCTCCCTTATTTGAATTCAAATCTTGAATCGAACGTCATCAGCAACGCTTCCGTCGAACAATATTTCCAAATTGTCAGAAATATTTCTAAGTCCATAAAATATGTCTCTCTTGCACAAGGACACTTTCGACTAGAATTTCTAAATATACCATTCCAGTCGAAGTCTTTCAAAACTTCTTAAAATTATATTCCTTTAATCAATAATCTTAATCCAATATCAGGCGTCGAAATTAGGAGCAAACAAATTGCCCCCCAAAAATGTCATTTTCGACACCATTGAAGAAAAAGGCATTTTTTGATAATGTCATTCGACGCCTTATTCAGTCCTTATGAAGTTTCGACGTTTACTTATGGTTCCAATGTTACAAAACTATTCACTTTCCTTTCAGCAGACCTATGACGTCATAGCCATCATTACCATATCTGACACGTCCCCTCAAAGCGTGCAAGAATCTCCACCATATTCGTGTTTCCTAGAGTCTAGGAAATCATGGGGGTAGGCATTAATTGCCACCGTTTCATCAAAGATCGTGGGGAGGACACGCGTCTCACTCCCAATTTCACCATTAAAGTAACTTCTGTAACAGTTTCCACTCCCAGCCTTATAAATACCCCTTTCAACAATTTCTTTCACTTTTTACGCTCTCTTACTCTCAAATCTTTCCAGAAAACTTTTCACTTTTCAAAAGAACTCAGCTTCCTTCATTCCATTCCAACAATGGCTTCCTCCACACGATCAACCAAGGATGTTAACAAGACTACCAAAGAAACTGGAAAACCTGCAAGAGTACCTAAGAAGATGACTCAACTTCCCCCGTTCGATTCCATCACTAGTCCTGCCATGGTGGGAAATCAACAATACCTACCTGAACCTCTTGCTGAAGAGAAAAAGAGATTCTATGCTTGCCAGGTACTTATCCCCTTAACTGTTGCTGGTAAGCCTCTGGCTTTGTGTGGTCCTTTGTCTGACCCCAATGTTGATCTTAGTAAGTTTAGGGATTTCTTCCCTACTTACCATAAGTATAAATCCATAGGTCAAGCTAAAAAACCTAGGGCTAGCAACGAGGATCCTAAACCTGCTAACCAAGACAATCCTCCGACTGAAGAGGCCATTGATCTTAGGTATATGAACAATTTTAGGGTATTTAGGGCTAGTCCATCTTTGAAGAACCCCTCTGACTATTTAGGATGCTTGAATAAGTTAGAGAAAACAAAATATGAGGTTTGGAAAGAAATGGTATTTATGATTTAATCATGTTATCGAAAGTAGGACCTGAATATTGCTTAAACATGCTTGTTTCGTCCTTGTATTTCTGGGACAACACACATTACACATTCCATCTTCCATGTGGAATGATGACACCGACTCTGTTTGACGTGACCGCTATCACAGGGCTCAAACCAACTGGGAACACTTACGACCCTGAGTTTATGGCTGATGATAGTATTAGTTTTTCTACCTCTAGGGCAGCGTATTCGACTCATATTGCGCATTATCACGATAAGGACATAGAGGAGGTTTTGGATGTCGAACACATAGCTTTTTTAGCTCTATGTCTATCTCGCTGTGTCTTCTGTTCGAAGTCACTTCAAGTTGCTAGGAAATTCCTGACTATGGTGAACCAACTCCATGCTGGCCATGACCTTTGTCTAAGCAAACTGATTCTTGCTAACCTCTATGAATCCATGAGCGAAGGCGTTACCCAACTCAAGTGTCTGGGTGACAAAGGAAATCTCCTTCTTTCTGAACTCTTCTGGCTTCTACAACTGTGGTTGAATGCTTTATTCGAATCCTGTCTTCCCCACCAGAATCAAATTAATGAAGACGCCGAAGAAGTGAAGAATATGAGGGTAGAAGGTCCACGCCTGGCGAAGCTGGCCCCTGTTGATGATGGTCGACCCATTCAACAAACTTTTACCAACTTTATCATGATGTTCGTGAAATGTTATGACTTCACACCCCATATGGCTCCCTTCGTTGCAAGGAAATATGGTCCTGAGTGGTTCACCAGGCCATTCCTAGCACCTTCGAAGGCTCAAGAAGCAGAATCTACTACGATTTGGGAAGCCTTTCTGATTCCTAGGGTTTTAACCCTCAGATTTAACCCCTCGAAGACCCAAGTTACTTTAATTGCTTATCAACCAAATCTGGTCGCTCTAAAATTTGGACTGTTTCAAGTTTTACCCAGACCCCTGAATGAGAAGAAACACCTCCTCCTCCTTTACAACGCAATTCATTCTGAAGCCGTGGCTATTAACAAATTGCGCGGTATGCTGGTCGAACACAGCTTCTTCCAGTAGCTTTCGAACCAAGCTTTCTCTGTACCCAACAATTTGATGACTGGTGGAAAGCTTATTATGCAGAGGAATTTTTCGACGTGGCTGCTTTTACACACAACATTAACAAGGCTTTCCTCTCTGTGCAGGAAAGAGTGAAGAAAGGTAATTCGACGCAAATTAAAGAAATCCAAGCCTTTCAGAAATACTTTGAAATTGTTTATCGACTAGATGATCTTGGTCGGACCGTCTGCAACGCAGCTGTTACTTTGAAGGATTTTTTTAAAAGAAAATGGAGAACTTAAAGATCCCATTGTACGTTCCTCCTGAGAAACAGTACGAAATGGCTTTTAATATGTTTCCTCCCAAATTCCCTTGACTGCCAAACGCTAGCTTTGGAGTGGCTCTTACCCTTCCATTTCCAGACTGGTTCGTCTGTGGGGATTCTATCAAAATCCTTCGCCAACAATCAAAACCAAAAGCGCAGTGGGTTATTCCGACCAAACATACACTAGACAGTTTCAAAGGGCATCTTCATATTAGGATTGAAGATGTTCGCATCGAATCTAAAATATATGAAGGTGTGAAATGGGAGGATTTCGGCCCAACATTTTCTTATTTATTTTCTTTCACATATAATAACTGCTTCCTGTTTTACTTTAGCTGTGAAAATTCCTCCAAAGAAACCACCAGTTAGGAAACCTGCCGAAGTAAAAGAAGAAGGAGGAAGTAAAGCAGCAACAACAAAGGTATTTCGCACCCCTTATTAATTTTGTCACTTTTCATATACCCCATTATTTTCTAACATTTTCCTTTTCAGGGCGCTCGAAAGCTACCCCCGACTCCCCAAAAATAGAAGGCAAAGGAGGATGCGGTCGTGGTAGTCGAATCGGATGATGAAGATCTGTCTCCGACAGTCGAGCAGCCACTTAAGAAAAAGAAGAGGCAACTCAAGATGAGCGAAGCCCTTGCTCAAATTCAAACAAAAAGTGTAAAGGCCCCGACAAAGAAACCCACTAACTTAACAATTCTGGAACCAACTCCTGCAGAGATGTCGAAGAAGGCTGCGGACCAGCCTGAAAGTGACAACTCAAGCCCTGGGGCAGAATCTCCTTAGGTACCCATTTTTATACCTCATTACACTCTTAGTAATCTTATTCGACTGCTGACTTCGATTATACTTTTCAGGACGATGCAGGAGTTTCCACTCAGCCAGCTGCCAAATCGACCAACACCAAGCTCCTCAATAGTGAAGGCGAACCAACGTATCATCCCACTTCTGTAAAAGATTCTGAGAAGAGCTCGATGAGAAAAATAAATCAAACAGTTGGGGAACAGCACGAGACTTCGCCACCCAAGACTACTACTCAGAATTCTCACACCAGTGGTGTAACACCCCAAAATTTTCCTTGTTGTTTTTAGCTAACTGGCTTGTGTTTCTTTGCATTTTTTGCATTAGCATTTGTGCATAGCATGGTTCTTAGCATGGGATCAAGGTACTTGGTTCTTTTCAAAGGAGCCTCAAGCCTCAAGGTAGTTTGAGGAGTTCATCATACCTTCATAAGGTCAAGCATGGCAAAAGATTACAAGTGAATCTTTCCCTCCTAACCAGAGGGACCAATCAGGGTTTGTGAATCAAAAGGACTTCTTGGAGGCCTTTGTGGATTCAAGCATGTTCCTATGGTATTCCATATGCTCTCAAGTGTTCATGGATAGAGACTTGGCTAGTGGTTCATTGTGGAGGATTTTTAGTGGATCAGTTACTTGTGAAGTAAGCAAAAGTCAACTGTAAAGGAGAAAGTCAACTATGGAATTTTGAGGTTCTTTTCATGGTTTTCAAAGGTTCAAATCATGTCTCCCAAGTCCATGTACCTTTATTTGGTCAAGTAATAGCATGGATGACATCATTCTTTAAGAATCAAGAGTTTGTGCAAAAGTTACTAAATTTGGAAAATGACCTATAATGTGAACTTTCCATTTTTGGCAATTTTTCCACCACATTCAATTTGACTTTTCATCATCAAGGAAGCTTCAAATGAATTTTCCTCCAACATGAAAGTTGAATATCTTTCTCTCCCATTTTTAAAAAGTACTATAACTTCTCCATATCATTTGTGGAACTCTAGTTATGGTCAAAACAATGCAAGGTGCATTTTGATGGTTTTCCATGTACCACTTTTTCCACCTTTTGCATTTTGGTACAAATGGACTTGTAATTGGTTCTATTGGTTCATGTCACATTTCCACACTCAATTACACTTCATTTGGATCATATTTGGCCTTTGAATCAATTCATTTCATGCCATATTTCTCACTTATTCAACAAAGTGCAAATTTGCAAGTAGGATTGAATATCACAAACCAATCAACCACAAGGCCCAATTTCAATTCAGATGTGATCAGTAAGTAAAATGGAGGTGAATCATGCTTACTTGGTGACCAATGCACGTGTGAATGAAGGGTTTCACATGAAATTGCATTTTTGCATAAACCTCCAAAACTCATTAACCAAGGGATTAACCAATTGCTAATCATGATCAGTGGACTAATGGAATGTATATAAGCTAACTCATGCCTTCACAGCTAGGTCATGCATCCTCATTTGCTCAGATTTCACATTTTTGCTCAAATCTTCTCCTCTTCGATTCTCTCGTCTTAAGAGCTTTTTGAGAAATTCTTTCACATTCTGAATCATTGAGCTCCATAGAACACAAATCAATCATCATCTGAAGCTATAATCAAGGAATTCAGTGGGTTCGAATTTGGAAACCACTTCTTCAAAACTCAATATCCAGACCATATTCAAGCTCTAATTGCAGTTATTTTGCAATTAGAGGTTCCTAAGGCTTGATCTGCAGCTTATCACTGGTTTTCTAGGAGTATTTCAAGCTCTTCAAGATTTCAGGTTGGTGAAGTTTTCATGCTCTAGGAACATAGATTTTTGATGTGCATCTGATTCTCTGATTGTTGCTGAGTGCATTGATGTGTTTATATGTGAATTTGGACGTGTATTATGTTCATAATGTTGATTTGAAATTTTTCAGATCTAACTTGTTTGCTTCGATTCTCATAATCTATGCACTGTTTGATGTTTTTGACTGGATATTTGGAATCAGCAAGTGATTTTGAGTAGATCTGGGTACTTGTTTGCTTTTTCTGGAGAATTTCAGGTTGTTGTTCATCTAAGATGGTGACCGGAGCCCTAGCTCCGTCACCGGAATTGTTTGCAGGTCACCGGAGGTTTATGTGAAGAAGACGAAATCATGGCCCTTGATTTGTTTGATCTGAAGGCTTACATGTTGCCACGCCATTTAAAATAAGTTTTCATTTGATGGTTTGTGTGTATGTCATTCCTTGATTCTTATCATGTACCTCAGATCTGATGCGTTGATCTTGTTTATTTGTGTTTTGATTGATGTGATCCCATGCGTTGATTTAATCTTGTGGTTGTTAATATGCCAACGCATTAATTTTGCCATGTGCTATTCACGTGTTTATTTTAAATTATGAGTGATTTAATGTGCGCGTGTGTATGTTAATTATGGTGTGCGTGTAGATCCTGACCACTGATCTTGCTTACCTTGCATTTGGTTGACTTGATATCATGCGTATGATTGATCTGAGGGTCCTGATTGAGTCTGATCGTTGACTGGGTTCCATATGTTTTCTTTTGACTTCCCTGATGGACTTTTATGATTTGGGCTTTCTATTCCCACCCCATGCTTTGATCCATTTCATTTCTCAACGTGCCATGCTTGCTGTTTACACCCCCTCATGTTTATTTCTTTTTTTATTTTTTATTAATTGTTGCATTTCATTCTTATTTCTTAAAATTAGTTTAATGCATCCAAAAATTATAAAACAAATCATGAAGCATATTTAGGGTTTTATAAAATTTTGGCATATTTTATTTTTCATTTTTATTTTATTTTTGGCATCTGAATTAATTGTTGTGTGAATTTCTTTTTGAATTGTTCTTATTGTGTACACTTTGCATTGTAGATTTTATTTCTCATAACATACAAAACATTCTGAACCCATTATTTTTGTATTGTTTTACCAACATATTGACGTGTATAAAAAAATTTTTCTCATATTTTTAAACTCTTTTCATATTGCATTTTGGTCCCTCTCTTTTGCATATTAGTTCATAATTCCTATGTGAATTTGCATGATTGATTGAAGTACTTATCTTGTGAATTTTTAAATGAGTTTTTAATATGATGTTTGCTTCTGGTTGAGTTGCCTTGAAATTTAATTTGGTAATTTCTGAAGATGATTTGCTAATTGTTTGATTGCTCTTGGTTTGAGGTCTTCTTTTGTGCACTTCTTTGAGCATGTTTGATTACTTGTTTGAGAAGGCACTTGTGCCATTGTTTGGGATTGTTTCTTTGACTTCATGAACCATGTTTAAATCATTATAAGTCATGTGATTATCATTATAGGTCATTGGTGTGAGGTTGTTGCATATTTTGTGCACATGTTCAATGTTTGATTTACATGCCTCTTTTGACTTATCTTTTCACTTCTTCTAATCTATGCCTCTTCTTGGTTTGTGTTTGGTTTGTGTATGCTATGCCATATCATTCCTTTGCACTTCATTTGATGTATGTTTCTGACCTTGGAGCTTTGTATTCATTCCATGAGTCATTCATGTTTCATTTTGCATCCTTTAACATGTTTCACTTACATGCTTCCTTCTCCTTCTTCTAATGGTTCTTAATGCTTGGATACTTGCTTGTATGCCTTATGTTACACTTGTATAGCATGTTTAGGCACATGTTTAGGTCATCCACATTTTGACTTGGATTTTATTTGAAGCATTCTTGCATGATCACCTTGCATATCCACTCATTCTTCTTCTACTCCTTCTTTGATGACTTTCTTGGATGTTTTGCCACTTGTTTGCATTCTCTTTGCTTGAGTTTGTTTGGTAAACATTATGGGTCACCCTTAAGGTGTACATTCTGACTTGGATGAGTTTCATTTGGTTTGTAACCATTTCTCTTTGGGTTGTGACTTGTTTGGGTTTCATTTGTCTTATTGTTGCTTATGTTTGTTTTTGCTAACCACGTAGGGGCTAATGGTAAGTGAATGGGATGTGGATAGTTATCCACATTCTAACTTCTCCTTTCTCTTTTAAGATTTCATACTTGTGTTTGCTTTAGCATTTAAGATGCTTCTTTCTTCTCTCTCACTCTTTCTCATCCCATGAATCTCAAGATTTGATTAAGTCTTGAATTCTTTTCCCTTTAGAGCTACCTAGTCCAACTTAATTTTTGATTAAGCTTGGAGTAGGAATAGCATTAGGTTTTAGGTAGTCATCTCTCCTAAGCCTCACTAACCATAGGTTACCCATGCATGATAACATTAGGACTCTTAGTTTCCCTTTAGAGTTTCCTTTGTGTCTTCTCTCTTCTCATCTCAAAACTTCTTGAAGACACTTAATAAAATATAACGTATATTGCGCTCGAGCCTTAAGTGTAGGAAATGAAGAACGAGGGGTCCCCCTCCTCTTCTAGAGTGTTTAGCATACGTCCCATTTGGGGGCGACCATGCGATTCACTCGTTCCCGCATGATAGACTTTGGTTCAATGTAAGTTACGAACTAACATAAAACACTTCTGTCTAAAAAACACAAAACAAATTCAAATCTTTTTATCCTTCGGGATTGTTGGGTTTCAAACTTTATTTTTAGAAAAGAGCTCGTCGCTCACGTAAAAAACACTTACCCATCCGTGGTCGCACCCACGAACTACATTAGCTCTGATTCCTCTCTCTCGTCCGATTGAGGATATGTAGGCACAAGACAGCGATTGTCTTGGCGAGCAACCTTCCCCCACAGTTCCCGTCCGAACTACGTTGACTATGACTTTCCCATTGCACTGAGGGACTACGTAGGCCTAGGACAATGATAACGTCCTATCGAGTCACTTCTTTTTTCTTTTCTTCTTTGTTTCTCCATTCTTTCTGTTCTCGTTTCTTCTCCGGTCCCGTAGCAGTGGAGCTCCAGACGACGACACCCTTTGATACAGACAACAAGCGTGGATCCCATCGAGTACGATGGACGTGTTGGGTGTTAACACCTTCCCTTCGCGTAACCGACTCCCGTACCCGTTTCTCTTGGTCGTGAGACCATGCTCTTTCCCTTCCTTCAGGTTTATGCAGTGTTTCCTTTCCCTCTCTTGGGATAAATACACTTTACTGGCGACTCTGTGTTTTTCCGCACCACTCTCGCGTTTGTACCGTTGGATGCAAATCCTCGGGAGCGACAGCTGGCGACTCTGCTGGGGACTAGGTTGACCTCTTGCTGGTCCATCCCATTTTGCGAGTCAATCCTAGCGCTTGTCTGTTTATTTTCATTAGGTGTTTATTATGGTGCTTTATTTTACTGTATATTATTGTATTGCTGTTTTATTTGTTGTATATTACTGTTTTACAGTTTTTATTGCATTGCATTTCATTATTACTGCCATGCTGGATATTGTTGTACTGTTCTGCTGCTAGATTTTCTGTTTGTAGGGTGGGTTGGATTCATGAGAGAAAAGCCCAATACCCAGGCTTGAGCATACACCTATGATTAGCGTGGAAAGTAGTGTGACTTGTTTGGCATTTGACCCGACTTAGTATACATGAAAACTCCACATCCAGACGAGGTTTCCTTGGTAATGTTCTATCCTGCCCATTTGGGGCAGATGATGGAATATAACCTGGAAAATTGTCGACTCTGGCGATCGTCTCCCGAGAACTCAGCAACGCCTCTCCTCCCGAGATGTGACAGTGGCAGACCACATTCTGTGGCAAATCCATTGCACATTCTCGATCCGAGGACCCAATGCTGGGAACTTACTATAGGTTGACTTTATTTTTTAGGGGAATCAGTTGAGGCCTCCTCGAATGGTGATGATGCCAAACCAAAAATGGTGAACGTATCATCATTTCTCGACCTGAGAGCCAGTGATATTGAGGATCCTTGGCTTTCTAGAACCCACACGTGAGAAGGGATGGGTGTTTGCAGGTTTGTCGGTGACCGAAACCTTCAACATACCCGGTTTTTTGGATTTCTCATCAGTGTACTGTTATTATTCTGATATTCTGGCAGTTTGATTGGGCCGTTATTCTGGATTTCTGGGTTTCTGGTATTTAGGGTCTTATTCAGTCAACAGAACAGCAGCAGTTTTGAGCATCATGGATACCATGATCCCATGTTTGCATTTTGCATCATCATTTTGCATTCTAACATGTTTGTTCATTTGTAGGGTTGCATCCTAACTTTGATTCCGGTTGTCTGAAGACTATCCATGATGAGTATTAGCACTGGAGAGAGAAAGAATATCATCCTGTATAAGTTCCCGGAGCTTCATTTAGATGCTATGCACAAGATCTCGGCTATGGCAAAACTTGGGGTATTGGCAGATTTTAGAGGAGAATATGGAAGGATTCTGAGTTTCGCCCGGAATGTTACCAACTATGAGTTCAGGGCCCTGCACACTCTGGCACTATTCTATGATCCTCACCTTCGATGTTTTCTATTTGCGGATTATCTTTTGGCTCCGAAGTTGGAAGAGTATGCTCTCATTTTGGATGTTTCAGTCAAAGAAGAAGCTCCCTTCTATCATTCTAAAGAATTTCCTGATCTGGAAAGGGTTGCTGCTGCTTTACGTTTGGATCAGTCTTTGTTGAAGAAAAATATTGCTAGTAAAGGGGGTTATCAAGGTTTTCACACGAAGTTTTTGATCGAGCAGGCTGCTACTTGTGCTAAGGCTAAGTGTTGGCTGGTGTTCAATGCAATTCTGGCTATGTGTGTTTATGGAACGGCGTTGTTCCCTAATGTGAAGGATTTTGTAGACGTGCACGTCGTCCAGATATTCACCACGAAGAATCCGGTACCTACCTTGCTTGGGGATCTGTATTATTTAATGCACTATAAGAACGAGAAAAGGAGAGGTGGACATCTTTACTGTTGTGCTCCAATTTTCTATAAGTGGTTTGCTGATCGTCTTCCCAAATCTGGGGCATTCGAGGACACTAAAGAAACTTTGGATTGGTCAAAGAGATTAATGGGATTAAGGGCTGACAACTTGATTTGGATCAATCGTGATTTGCCGGGCTAAGAGATCCTAATTAGTTGCGGAGGTTACCCAAACGTACCTTTAATAGGAAGAAAGGGGGGAATTAATTACAACCCCATTCTTGCTATTAGGCAATTTGGGTATGCTTTGAAAGAGCTGCCAAAGGGCCAAGATGTTCAAGAGTCTCTATTTGTGAGTGAGGAAGCCAATCTGGAGGTGTTGAAAGAAGCTGCAAATGCTTGGAGAGATCGCCATAAGAAAGGAAAGACTTCTTTTGGAAAGTGCAACAATAAAGCATTCCTTGCGTATGAAGACTGGATTCAGAGGAGAGTAGAAAGTGTACTTTTACCATTCTGCAGAGAACCTCCATCTTACCCCTTGCTGATTGAATCTCCGACCACGATTGAGATAGAGAAGTATAACAAATTGTGGGCTGAAAAGGAGAAACTTCGAGAGGAGAACGGTGAGTTACAAAAGGAAATCTACCAGTTGAAACATGAGTGAGGTGAAGCTGTTCATATTTCCAAGTTGAAGATGGGGCTTCTCGCTAAGAAAGAAAAGGAGCTAACTGAAGAGGTCGCAGCTAAGCAAAGGGTAGGACAAGCTCCGAAAGGTGTTAGTAAGACTCTTAAATCCAAGAAGGAAGACCTAGCCAAGGCTTGGTCGAAGATTTACAAGTTCAATGCTTACCGAAATACTGCAATCACGACCAACAAGCAGAAGGAGGATAAGTATTTGGAGCAGATCGAGAGTCTGAAGTTGAAGCTCAGAAAGAAAGACGAGGAGATCTTGTCAGGGACGTTCTAAAGACACGCAGTCAAAGAACGACTCAATGAAGCCATGGCAACCATGAAAGAGCTGAAGATACAAGCAGAGGTGAAGAGGTCTAAGTAGGAAAGCTCTAGCTCAGGCAGTGGTCCTCAAAGGGTGCAAGATCATGATGTTTGAAGTGAACTCTACTCTGTAATTTGCAGTTTGTTCTTTCTTTGTATTTCGGGTCACCACCAGGACTGTTGGTTGGGACCTTTGCTTATGTTGTTGCAGGCTTTTTATGGTACCTTGGGTTGTATATTTCTGACAGTGACTTTCTCTGGTTAATATATGAGCAGCAGTTTCATCCTATCTTATCTTTAAACTGGAATCAAGGGGTGGATTGCCCTATGAATATACAAACATGTTTGCATTTGCATTTGCATAATCATCATCACTTTTGCATTGCAGGTTGTCTTGGTTTCTCTGGTTTTCTTATGCTCTCTCTTTTTGTTAGTCAGGATTGATCAACCAACTCATCGGTATTCTACCAGGCTTAATCAAAGCAGAGTGATGGACAAAGTTCAGGCAGACATGGCAGCTATGCAAGCTCGCATCGATCAATTTATGGAGATGATGCAGGGTGTGGTGCAAAGTCAGAATGAATTCAGAACTCTGGTTCAGCCGTTGGTGTCGCAGGTTGATGAAAATGGTATCTTACATGGTGGTTTTCTTAATCGTGTTATTCCTCTGGGCAGAGGTGGTGCTGGTATCAACATTCCTATTCCTGGTGCTGGTGGACAGGGTGGTATTTCTTTAGTGGTTGGAGAGGGAAATACTATTCGAGCTATCCATGGCCCTCCTATTGATGATCAACAGGATGATGTTTTTTCAGTCAGAAGCTTAGACGCTGGCCTACCTGTGGTCAGTGATGAGAGGATCCGTTTAATTGAGGCGCAATTGAAAGAGGTTGTGAAACAGGATGATCTGGGAATAGATTTGGACGACCTAGGGTTGGTCCCTGATGTTGTCATTCCACACAAGATTCAGATTCCTACACTGGAGAAGTATAATGGTCCTACTTGCCCGAGAACTTATATAAAGGCTTATACCAGGAAGATGGCTGCCCATGCCAAGGATGAAAAGCTAATGATGCACTTTTTCCAAGACAGCCTGTCTGACGCGTCTTTGGAATGGTATATGGCGCTGGAGAGTAGAGATGTTCGTACTTGGAGAGAGCTAGCTGCAGCTTTTATCAAGCATTACCAGTACAACACAGACATGGCGCCCAACAGAACTCAGCTGTTGAGCATGTCCCAGAAAAGTGATGAGAGTTTCAAAGAATACGCGCAAAGGTGGCATGAATTGGTGGCTAGGGTACAGCCACCAATGCTGGAAAAAGAGATGTTGGATATGTTTATGGACACACTGCCTAAGCATTATTATGAGAAGCTATTGCCTTGATCTCTAGGCAAGTTTGCAGATGTGGTTGCTATCGGACAGAAAGTAGAAGTTGGAATTAAGGCTGGAAAAGTTTCTAGTGGTGACGGATCGTCTTCCGGGCATGGCAAGAAGCCATTTGATGGTTATAAGAAGAAAGGAGAGACCAATGCTATATCATCCCACAGGGGAAAAGGGAAACAGCGTCAGGGCAATAATCAACAAGTAGCATCGGTAACTATCCCAGCAACGTTACCTTTACCACAGCAACAGAGGAATAATACTAATCAGAATAGGCAGCAGGGCCAGTATCAGAACAGACAAAGGAATGCAGAGAGGCATTTTGATCAACCCCCAATGTCATATGCATAGTTGTTGCAACATTTACTGCAGTTGCATCTAGTTGAGCTTCGTACCCTGGCTCCACCAACAGGGGAACTCCCACGAGGCTACGATGCTAACGCACACTGCGATTTTCACCCTGGTGCTCCGGGGCACACTGTGGAGAAGTGTAGAGCATTTCATCACAAGGTGCAAGACCTTTTAGACTCCAAGGGTATCAATTTCTCGAATGTTGGGCCCAATGTTATTCAAAACCCTATGCCTGATCACAATGGGCCGAGGGTGAATGCGATAATTGAGGAATGTGAAGCTTTGAATTTGATCATGGATGTTGAGGAGTTGAAGACTCCATTGGCTGTGGTTAAAAACAGGTTACTGAAGGGTGGCGTCTATCCGGGTTGTGATGAGAACTGCTCAGATTGTTTGACGAAGGTTAATAGTTGTGATTCGCTGAAGATGGGTATTCATAGTATGATTGATGAGGGCTGCTTACAGTTTGACAGAGGTAATCAGCAAGAAGAGGTTGTTAGTGAGAAGGTTGCTACTATCACCATTCTGTTCAAAACGATTACTATTCCTGGTCCGGCAAGGCCACCTCCAGTTATTATCACAAGGGCTGGACCCATTCCGTATGAAAGTTCTAAGGCTATTCCGTGGAATTACGGTGCAGAGGTGTTTGTCAATGGACAAAAGCAGGAATTAATGACTACTTCACCAGTGAGTGCTAGTCCTGAAGTTAAAGTTAAGACTGACGCTATAACCAGAAGTGGTAGAGTGCTTACTCCTGTTAATGATCAACCCAGTACTTCTAGGCAGGATAGGGGAAAACGGGTAATGGATGGTTCTGTTCAGACTCCAGTGACTGTTGATTCTACAGTAAAGCCGGTTGATGATGCTTTTTCTGAAAATGTTGAGGAGTTTATGAGGCTCATCAAGAAAAGTGACTACAAGATCGTGGACCAGTTACATCAGACCCCGTCCAAGATCTCTATTCTGTCTTTGCTATTGTGTTCTGACGCCCACAGGAATGCTCTTCTGAAGGTTTTGAATGCAGCCTATGTTCCTCAAGAGATTTCGGTTAACCAGCTGGAAGGGGTTGTGGCACACGTGAATGCGGGTAATGGCTTAGGTTTTACAGATCTTGACTTGACTCCTGCTGGCAGGAATCATAACCATGCCCTGCATATTTCGATTGAGTGCCATGGTTCACTGATGTCACATGTTTTGGTTGATACTGGATCATCGTTAAATGTATTGCCAAAGAAAACGTTAATGAAGTTAGATACCAGGGGGCTTATTTGTACACTAAGTGTCTTGGTGGTGCGAGCTTTTGATGGCTCGAAGAGATCTGTCTTTGGTGAGATTGTGCTTCCGATCAAGGTTGGACTGGAAATCTTTGATGCAACATTTTTTATAATGGATATTCAGCCAGCGTACAACTGTTTATTGGGTCGTCCTTGGATCCATGGTGCAGGCGCTGTAACCTCCACTTTGCATCAAAAGCTAAAATACATGGTTGATGGTCACGTAGTGACAGTGTGCGGGGAAGAAGACATAATGATTAGTCAGTTGTCAACCTTCAAATACGTGGAAGTGGATGGTGAAATCCATGAGACGTTGTGTCAGGGGTTTGAAAAGGTGAAGGTTTCTGAAGAGGTTGTCCAGTCTGAGGCTATAGAGCAGCCTGCGGTGGCAAATCAGCCCGAGGTTTCTATGTCTTCGTTTAAAGACGCCAAAGCTGTGGTTAAAGCTGGTAGCTCACAGAGGTGGGGCCAGGTGGTTGAAGTTCAGGAGAAGAGGGATACTTATGGATTGGGATACAAGCCATCCAGGAGAGACGGGGATCCTCCCAAATTCTATGGCCCAGTCCGTTTCACTAGTGCCGGTGTTTTCTTCGACAGGGTTAATGCCATTGAGGAAGAAGGGGACAGTGATTATGACATGGATAGCTGGATCCATCCTTGTGTCCCAGGCGAAAGTCTGTGCAACTGGTCTTCCGAGAGAGTCATTCAAGTGACAGGCTTCGAGTAATTGCTTTGTTTTCCTATTATGTTAATCCTGCGTTCTGCCCAAGATGTAGTGATTTTATTTGTAGGGCTTTTAACTGTTGCATGTTTTGCTTTATCATCAATAAAGGACTTTTCACACTCAAATATTTCGATCTCTGTCTTTCTGTTTTATTTTTATGCATTAAAAACCCACATCAAAATGGCAATGTGTTTCTTTTGTTGCATACATAATAAGACATACCTCATCAATCATGCAGGTCTTTTTGTTCAGATGACACTGATCATGACTCAGCTATAGCTCGGTATGACTTTGACAATCCAATCTATCAAGCTGAAGAAGAGACTGACGAAGATTGTGAACTGCCCGAAGAGTTGGCCAGATTGTTGAAGCAAGAGGAGAGAGTCATCCTACCTCATCAGGAGGAAATTGAGATTGTGAATCTGGGAACCGAGGACGCCAGAAAGGAAGTAAGGATAGGGGCTGCATTGGAAGACAGTATCAAGGGAAGATTGATTGAAATGCTCCGTGAGTATGTGGATATCTTCGCCTGGTCTTACCAAGACATGCCTGGGCTCGATACTGATATTGTTGTACACCGGCTACCACTTAAGGAAGGTTGTGCTCCGGTCAAGCAAAAGTTGAGAAGAACTAAACCGGAGATGTCTGTCAAAATTAAGGAAGAGGTTCAGAAACAGCTAGATACCGGTTTTCTTGCCGTGACAAATTATCCTCCATGGGTTGCTAACATCGTGCCTGTACCTAAGAAGGATGGGAAGGTCAGGATGTGTGATGATTACAGGGATTTGAACAGAGCAAACCCAAAGGATGATTTCCCGCTTCCTCACATTGACGTGTTAGTTGACAATACTGCTCAGTATTATGTGTTTTCCTTCATGGACGGCTTCTCTGGGTATAACCAAATCAAGATGGCCCTAGAGGACATGGAGAAGACAACATTCATAACACCGTAGGGAACTTTCTGCTACAAAGTGATGCCCTTTGGATTGAAAAATGCAGGGGCAACCTATCAGCGGGAGATGGTGACTCTCTTTCATGATATGATTCACAAAGAGATTGAAGTCTATGTTGATGACATGATCGCGAAGTCACAGACGGAAGAGGAACATCTGGTGAATCTTTAGAAGTTATTTGAAAGGTTAAGAAAATTCAGACTAAGGTTGAATCCTAACAAATGCACCTTCGGGGTGAGATCAGGAAAATTGTTGGGGTTTATTGTTAGTGAGAAAGGTATCGAGGTTGATCCTGCAAAGGTAAAAGCCATACAAGAAATGCCTGTGCTGAAAACAGAAAAAGAGGTTCGTGGTTTCTTGGGGAGATTAAACTACATTGCTAGGTTCATCTCGCATCTCACAGCCACGTGTGAACCAATCTTCAAGTTGCTAAGAAAATATCAAGCGGTCAGGTGGAACGAAAATGGTCAAAAGGCGTTTGAAAAGATTAAAGAATATTTGCAGGAACCTCCAGTCCTTATGCTACCAGTGCCAGGAAGGCCTTTGATTATGTATCTCACGGTTCTAGAGAATTCAATGGGTTGTGTGCTCGGTCAACAAGATGAGTCAGGTAGAAAAGAGCACGCCATCTATTACTTGAGTAAGAAGTTTACTGATTGCGAGTCAAGGTACTCGATGCTGGAGAAAACATGTTGTGCGCTCGCTTGGGCCGCTAAGCATTTGAGGCAGTATATGTTAAACCACACAACCCTATTGATTTCGAAGATGGATCCGATCAAGTATGTGTTTGAGAAGCAAGCACTTTCTGGTAGAATAGCCCGTTGGCAGATGGTTCTGACAGAATACGATATTCAGTATGTTTCCGAAAAGGCCATTAATTGAAGTGTTTTGTCAGAATATCTTGCCGAACAGCCAATTGAGGATTATCAACCGATGAAGTTTGAATTTCTAGATGAGCATATCATGTATCTGAAGATGAAGGATTGTGAAGAACCTTTGCCTGATGAAGGACCTGAGATTGGATCTCAGTGGAAGATGGTCTTTGATGGAGCTGTTAATTCATATGGTAACGGAATCGGGGCAATCATTACGACTCCACAGGGCTCTCATATACCC
Organism: Lathyrus tuberosus; assembly: GCA_022829125.1. Taxonomy (NCBI): domain Eukaryota; kingdom Viridiplantae; phylum Streptophyta; class Magnoliopsida; order Fabales; family Fabaceae; genus Lathyrus; species Lathyrus tuberosus. Next base: position 2,528,894 of record JALAZF010000152.1, on the reverse strand, counting down.
TTTACTGCCCGATTAGCGTTCATATGCACCAACAATGAGGCGGAGTATGAAGCATACATCATGGGGTTAGAAGAAGCGATTGATTTGAGAATCAAGAACCTCGATGTTTATGGTGATTCTGCATTGGTGGTTAATCAGATTACAGGTGAATGGGAGACTCGTCAAGCGAATCTTGTTCCATATAACAACTATGCCAGAAGGTAGTTACCTTTCTTTGACAGAGTGGACTTCCATCACATTCCCCGGATAGAGAATCAGATGGCTGATGCGTTGGCAACGTTGTCATCAATGTATCGAGCGAATCTTTGGAATGAAGCTCCTTCAATCAGAATCATGCGCTTGGATAGGTCTGCTTTTGTATTTGCAGTTGAAGGGGTATCAGATGGCAAGCCTTGGTATCATGTCATCAAAGTCTTCTTGAAGAGTCAGGAATACCCAGCTGGGGCATCTTCCAAGGATAAAAAGACATTAAGGAGGTTATCAGGGAACTTCTTTTTGAACAAAGAGGATGTGTTATACAAGAGAAACTTTGACATGGTCTTGCTACGTTGTGTTGATGAACACGAGGCAGGCCTGTTAATGGAAGAGGTTCACGAAGGTTCCTTCGGTACTCATGCCAATGGGCATGCTATGGCAAGAAAATTGTTGAGAGCGGGGTATTACAGGATGACTATGGAGCCTGATTGTTTTAAATACGCCCAGAAATGTCATAAATGCCAGATCTATGCTGACAAGGTGCACGTACCGCCTACTCCTCTGAATGTTTTGTCATTACCTTGCCCTTTTGCCATGTGGGGCATTGACATGATTGGAAAGATCGAGCCGACTACTTCGAATGGACATCGTTTTATCCTGGTGGCTATTGATTATTTCACGAAGTGGGTGGAAGCAGCATCGTATGCCAACGTTACCAGGCAAGTGGTAGCCCAGTTTATTAAGAAGGACATCATCTGCCGGTATGGATTCCCAGAGAGAATCATCACTGATAATGGTTCAAATTTGAACAATAAGATGATGAAGGAGCTATGCCAGAGCTTTAAAATCGAACATCACAATTCTTCCCCCTATCGTCCGAAGATGAATGGGGCTGTTGAAGCGGCTAATAAGAACATAAAGAAGATTGTGCAGAAGATGGTAGTGACATACAAAGACTGGCATGAGATGTTGCCTTACGCCTTGCACGGTTATCGTACTTTAGTACGCACATCAACTGGGGCAACTCCTTTCTCACTGGTGCATGGTATGGAAGCAGTCCTGCCATTAGAAGTTGAGATTCCTTCTTTGAGAATTCTGACAGACGTGAAGCTTGATGAAGCTGAGTGGGTGCGTTCCCGGCTGAATAAACTGAACCTCATTGAAGAGAAGAGATTGAAAGCCATTGCGCATGGCTGGTTGTATCAGAGTAGGATGAAGAAACCCTTTGATCAGAATGTGCGTCCTCGGTGTTTCCAAACTGGTGAATTAGTTCTGAAAAGGATCACTCCTCCTCAAACAGATCACAGGGGCAAGTGGACTCCGAATTACGAAGGGCCATATGTAGTAAGACAGGTTTTCTCTGGTGGAGCCTTATTACTTTCAACCATGGATGGCGAAGATTTTACGTCCCCTGCGAACGCGGATGTAGTCAAAAAATACTTTGCATAAGAGAGACCCGCTGAACATAAAAAGAAGGTTCAGGCAAAAATGGGGCATCCTGGCGAACCATAAAAAAAAAAGGTTCGGGAAAAAATTAGGGATAAAAAGAAAAAGAAATAAACCCGCAAGGTTGAAAACCTGAAAAGGCAACTTTGGCAAAAATGGTTATCCTGGTGGATTGAAAACCCGAAAAGGGCGATCCAGGCAAAAGTTAGGGATTTAAAAGCAAAGACTACGATCCGCGTTCGATCTGTGATCACTATTCACACTTGGAAAGTTCGAAGGAAAGGAATCAGTCCAGTCAGTCGTCTTCAAAGGCCAAAATATCTGCGGATAAACAAGTTATATGGGTTATAGCTGAGTCGAGTCATGGTGGATATATGTTCCCCACATTGCCGACATTTGTATTTTCTTTTGCTTTTTGCGTAATTACCTCTTTTCAGGAATTGCTTCCAGATGTAAATGCCTATTTACAGGCCGATTCATTCAATAAAATTTGCATTTCAGTCAAAGAGCTTTTGTTTTTTGTTTTACCTGTTTTGTTTGTGAAAATGTTCGATATTTTTGATAAAAACATTACATGCTAGTGTTGAGCTTTATGAAACAAGTTGGAAAACAGTGGCAATTGCTTAGGCGACAGTCACTATGATGATAATCAAAGTAATCATTTTTGCATGTAGACCTTTCTTTTGGTTTTGCAGGATAACAGGTGTACCTCCCCAGTAGAGCTCTCCCCAACTTTGAAGTCTGATCATCCTCAGCAGTTTATTACTCTTCCCCATCAGAGTATCAAGGATTGTCTTCCTCAACAAGATAAAGAAGTAATTCCCCGAGCGGAGTCGTTAAGGATCGTTCCCCTCAGCAGGATAAAGAAGTAATTCCCCGAACGGAGTCGTTAAGGATCGTCCCCCTCAGCAGGGTATAAGAGGTTTTCCCCCAGCCAGAGTTGTGATTTGGCTCACCTTTCTTCAGCAGGTGGTATTTCCCCACAGAATATGGGGCAGTTGTTTTTTTCTCAGCTAGTCAGGAAACAGTGTGTTTATCCCCTAGCAGAGTGGATGTTGACAACTATTTTTCTCCCAAGTGGAGTCGTTGAGGGTCGTCTTTCTCAGCAGAGTACAGAGGATTGTATACCCAGCCGAAGTTGTGTTTGGATTATTATTCCCCAGCAAGCATTCAGAAGTTGATTGCTCTAAGGTGGATGTTGTTGTATCTCCAGCAAGAGATTCGTGGACGAGGATGTTATTATCCCCACAGAGTCCTGGTGTCTACTTTCCTCAGTTGGTCAGAAAGTATAGTATCAGCGACAATGGTTTGATATAATCCCCAGCAGGGTGAGGATAAAGTTATTTCCCGAGCAGCAGATTAAGCTCATATCTCCAAGCAGAGTCTGGTGGTGAATGGTATCCCCAGCAGGTCTTAGGTCCAATCGTTTTTTGACAGGCGTCAAAGCCAAGTTCTGAAGTATTTGGTGATCCCCAGCGGAGGAGTTTCCATCTTCAGTATTCATCTCCCTCCCCAGCTGAGTGGGTATTCTCTTAGAGTTTCGTCCATCTCCAGCAGAGTTGTTGATCTTGATATTCCCCAACAGAGTGGGTATTCTCTCGGAGTTTCGTCCATCTCCAGCAGAATTGGTGATTGTGATCTTCCCTAGCAGGGTGAAGTTTTCCTCAGGATTTCTTTGGTTTGATGACAGTGTAGGTTACCATCCTCGGTGGAGTTGCTTCTGTTCTCAGCGTTTATTTCGCTGGGACGGGTTTTTTGCATTGCATAAGCATTTGTCTTGCATGGCATCCTCCTAAATGCGTAGCATTTCCACTTCGTGTGGAGCATTACGGCAAAATTCAAACATATACATCTGAAGCATAAGCCAGGTTTGAGTTTTCCTTTGTCAGGAAAGCCAGATTTCAGGAAGATATCTTTTGACTTTACTCCACAGGTGTTGGGTTTGATCATTCAAAGCAATATTTGACATTCCCTTGCAGAGTTGTTTGCCAGGATTGTTAATCCGTGATTTCATTTTTTACCCCTTCGTCCAGGTGGTCCTTTGGTTCATCCCCTCAAGGTTGTTACCGTCAGACACTCGTCCGTGTTTCCTTCGGCACCCGTCAGTGTTTGAACCTTTTTGTTTCGATACCCGTCCGTATTGAATCTTTTTACACCCGTCCGTGTACCTTTTCGATACCCGTCCGTATTGAATCTTTTTACACCCGTCCGTGTACCTTTTCGATACCCGTCCGTATTGAATCTTTTTACACCCGTCCGTGTACCTTTTCGATACCCATCCATATTGAATCTTTTTACACCTGTCCGTGTACCTTTTCGATACCCGTCCGTATTGAATCTTTTTACACCCGTCCGTGTACCTTTTCGATACCCGTCCGTATTGAATCTTTTTACATCCGTCTGTGTACCTTTTCGATACCCGTCCGTATTGAATCTTTTTACACCCGTCCGTGTACCTTTTCGATACCCGTCCGTATTGAATCTTTTTACACCCGTCCGTGTACCTTTTTGATACCCGTCCGTATTGAATCTTTCTACACCCGTCCGCGTACCTTTTCGATACCCGTCATTGTACCTTTTCGATACCCGTCCGTATTGAATCTTTTTACACCCGTCCGTGTACCTTTTCGATACCCGTCCATATCTGATATCTTTGATTCCTCGACACCCGTCAGTGTTTATCCCCCAACATAGTTAACACTCATTTGTGTTTATTTCATGATATTTCAATACATTGTTTGTATTGGTTTCCAACACTCGTACGCGTTGTGACGGTGCAGCATTTATTGCTTGTTCCCCAGTGGAGTCGTCCCTCCTTTGAGGATTGCAAATTTCAGGTTTCTTTTAATATTCAATCTCCGTGAATCCTTTGAATGCATGATAGCTGTCACTATCATACCTTCAGGACCAAGTTGATTGAATAGGGGCAGCTGTAACACCCCAAAATTTGCCTTGTTGTTTTTAGCTAACTGGCTTGTGTTTCTTTGCATTTTTTGCATTAGCATTTATGCATAGCATGGTTCTTAGCATGGGATCAAGGTACTTGGTTCTTTTCAAAGGAGCCTCAAGCCTCAAGGTGGTTTGAGGAGTTCATCATACCTTCATAAGGTCAAGCATGGCAAAAGATTACAAGTGAATCTTTCCCTCCTAACTAGAGGGACCAATCAGGGTTTGTGAATCAAAAGGACTTCTTGGAGGGCTTTGTGGATTCAAGCATGTTCCTATGGTATTCCATATGCTCTCAAGTGTTCATGGATAGAGACTTGGCTAGTGGTTCATTGTGGAGGATTTTCAGTGGATCAGTTACTTGTGAAGTAAGCAAAAGTCAACTGTAAAGGAGAAAGTCAACTGTGGAATTTTGAGGTTCTTTTCATGGTTTTCAAAGGTTAAAATCATGTTTCCCAAGTCCATATACCTTTATTTAGTCAAGGAATAGCATGGATGACATCATTCTTCAAGAATCAAGAGTTTGTGCAAAAGTTACTAAATTTGGAAAATGACCTATAATGAGAACTTTCCGTTTTTGGCAATTTTTCCACCACATTCAACTTGACTTTTCATCATCAAGGAAGCTTAAAATGAATTTTCCTCCAACATGAAAGTTGAAAATATTTCTCTCCCATTTCCAAAAAGTACTAGAACATCTCCATATAATTTGTGGAACTCTAGTTATGGTCAAAGCAATGCAAGGTGCATTTTGATGGTTTTCCATGTACCACTTTTTCCACCTTTTACATTTTGGTAGAAATGGACTTGTAATTGGTTCTATTGGTTCATGTCACATTTCCACACTCAAGTACACTTCATTTGGATCATATTTGGCCTTTGAATCAATTCATTTCATGCCATATTTCTCACTTATTCAACAAAGTGCAAATTTGCAAGTTGGATTGAATATCATAAACCAATCAACCACAAGGACAAATTTTAATTCAGATGTGATCAGTAAGTAAAATGGAGGTGAATCATGCTTACTTGGTGACCAATGCACGTGTGAATGAAGGGTTTCACATGAAATTGCATTTTTGCATAAACCTTCAAAACTCATTAACCAAGGGATTAACCAATTGCTAATCATGATCAGTGGACTAATGGAATGTATATAAGCTAACTCATGCCTTCACAGCTAGGTCATGTATCCTCATTTGCTCAGATTTCACATTTTTGTTCAAATCTTCTCCTCTTCGATTCTCTCTCATCTTAAGAGCTTTTTGAGAAATTCTTTCACATTCTGAATCATTGAGCTCCATAGAACATAAATCAATCATCGTCTGAAGCTATAATCAAGGAATTCAGTGGGTTCGAATTTGGAAACCACTTCTTCAAAACTCAAGATCCAGACCATATTCAAGCTCTAATTGCATTTATTTTGCAATTAGAGGTTCCTAAGGCTTGATCTGCAGCTTATCACTGGTTTTCTAGGAGTATTTCAAGCTCTTCAAGATCTCAGGTTGGTGAATTTTTCATGCTCTAGGAACATAGATTTTTGATGTGCATCTGATTCTCTGATTGTTGCTGAGTGCATTGATGTGTTTAGATGTGAATTTGGACGTGTATTATGTTCATAATGTTGATTTGAAATTTTTCAGATCTAACTTGTTTGCTTCGATTCTCATAATCTATGCATTGTTTGATGTTTTTGACTGGATATTTGGAACCAGCAAGTGATTTTGAGTAGATCTGGGTACTTGTTTGCTTTTTCTGGAGAATTTCAGGTTGTTGTTCATCTAAGATGGTGATCGGAGCCCTAGCTCCGTAACCGAAATTGTTTGCAGGTCACCGGAGGTTTATGTGAAGAAGACGAAATCATGGCCCTTGATTTGTTTGATCTGAAGGCTTACATGTTGCCACGCCATTTAAAATATGTTTTCATTTGATGGTTTGTGTGTATGCCATTCCTTGATTCTTATCATGTACCTCAGACCTGATGCGTTGATCTTGTTTATTTGTGTTTTGATTGATGTGATCCCATGCGTTGATTTAATCTCGTGGTTGTTAATATGCCAACGCATTAATTTTGCCATGTGTTGTTCACGTGTTTCTTTTAAATTCTGAGTGATTTAATGTGTGTGTGTGTGTATGTCAATTATGGTGTGCGTGTAGATCCTGACCACTGATCTTGCTTACCTTGCATTTGGTTGACTTGATATCATGCGTATGATTGATCTGAGGGTCCTGATTGAGTCTGATTGTTGACTGGGTTCCATATGTTTTCTTTTGACTTCACTGATGGACTTTTATGATTTGGGCTTGATATTCCCACCCCATGCTTTGATCCATTTCATTTCTCAACGTGCCATGCTTGCTGTTTACACCCACCATGTTTATTTCTTTTTTTATTTTTTATTAATTGTTGCATTTCATTTTTATTTCTTAAAATTAGTTTAATGCATCCAAAAATTATAAAAAAAATCATGAAGCATATTTAGGGTTTTATAAAACTTTAACATATTTTATTTTTCATTTTTATTTTAGGTTTGGCATCTGAATTAATTGTTGTATGAATTTCTTTTTGAATTGTTCTTATTGTGTACACTTTGCATTGTAGATTTTATTTCTCATAGCATACAAAACATTCTGAACCCATTATTTTTGCATTGTTTCACCAACATATTGAAGTGCATAAAAACATTTTTCTCGTATTTTTAAACTCTTTTCATATTGCATTTTGGTCCCCCTCTTTTTCATATTAGTTCATAATTCCTATGTGACTTTGCATGATTGATTGAAGAACTTATCTTGTGAATTTTTGCATGAGTTTTTAATATGATGTTTGCTTCTGGTTTAGTTACGTTGAAATTTAATTTGGTAATTTCTGAAGATTATTTGCTAATTGTTTGATTGCTCTTTGTTTGAGGTCTTCTTTTGTGCACTTCTTTGAGCATGTTTGATTACTTGTTTGAGAAGGCACTTGTGCCATTGTTTGGGATTGTTTCTTTGACTTCATGAACCATTTTTGAATCATTATAAGTCATGTGATTATCATTATAGGTCATTGGTGTGAGGTTGTTGCATATTTTGTGCACATGTTCAATGTTTGATTTATATGCCTCTTTTGACTTATCTTTTCACTTCTTCTCATCCATGCCTCTTCTTGGTTTATGTTTAGTTTATGTATGCTATTCCATATCATTAATTTGCACTTCATTTGATGTATGTTTCTGACCTTGGAGCTTTGTATTCATTCCATGAGTTATTCATGTTTCATTTTGCATCCTTTAACATGTTTCACTTACATGCTTCCTTCTCCTTCTTCTAATGGTTCTTAATGCTTGGATACTTGCTTGTATGCCTTATGTTACACTTGTATAGCATGTTTAGGCACATGTTTAGGTCATCCACATTCTGACTTGGATTTTATTTGAAGCATTCTTGCATGATCACCTTGCATATCCACTCATTCTTCTTCTACTCATTCTTTGATGACTTTCTTGGATGTTTTGTCACTTGTTTGCATTCTCTTTGCTTGAGTTTGTTTGGTAAACATTATGGGTCACCCTTAAGGTGTACATTCTGACTTGTACGAGTTTCATTTGGTTTGTAACCATTTCTCTTTGGGTTGTGACTTGTTTGGGTTTCATTTGTCTTATTGTTGCTTATGTTTGTTTTTCCTAACCACGTAGGGGCTAATGGTAAGTGAATGGGATATGGATAGTTATCCACATTCTAACTTCTCCTTTCTCTTTTAAGCTTTCATACTTGTGTTTGCTTTAGCATTTAAGATGCTTCTTTCTTCTCTCTCACTCTTTCTCATCCCATGAATCTCAAGATTTGATTAAGTCTTGGATTCTTTTCCCTTTAGAGCTACCTAGTCCAACTTAATTTTTGATTAAGCTTGGAGTAGGATTAGCATTAGGTTTTAGGTAGTCGTCTCTCCTAAGCCTCACTAACCATAGGTTACCCATGCATGATAACATTAGGACTCTTAGTTTCCCTTTAGAGTTTCCTTTGTGTCTTCTCTCTTCTCATCTCAAAACTTCTTGAAAACACTTAATAAAATATAACGTATTTTGCGCTCAAGCCTTAAGTGTAGGAAATGAAGAACGAGGGGTCCCCCCTCCTCTTCTAGAGTGTTTAGCATATGTCCCATTTGGGGGCGACCATGCGATTCACTCGTTCCCGCATGGTAGACTTTGGTTCAATGTAAGTTACGAACTAACTTAAAACACTTCTGTCTAAAAAACACAAAACAAATTCAAATCTTTTTATCCTTTGGGATTGTTGGGTTTCAAACTTCATTTTCAGAAAAGAGCTCGTCGCTCACGTAAAAAACACTTACCCATCCATGGTCGTACCCACGAACTACATTAGCTCTGATTCCTCTCTCTCGTCCGATTGAGGATATATAGGCTCAAGACAGCGATTGTCTTGGCGAGCAACCTTCCCCCACAGTTCCCGTCCGAACTACCTTAACTCTGACTTTCCCATTGCACTGAGGGAGTACGTAGGCCTAGGACAACGATAACTTCCTATCGAGTCACTTCTTTTTTCTTTTCTTCTTCATTTCTCCATTCTTTCCGTTCTCATTTCTTCTCCGGTCCCATAGCAGTGGAGCTCCAGACGACGACACCCTTTGATGCAGACAACAAGCGTGGATCCCATCGAGTACGATGGACGTGTTGGGTGCTAACACCTTCCCTTCGCGTAACCGACTCCCGTACCCGTTTCTCTTGGTCGTGAGACCATGCTCTTTCCCTTCCTTCAGGTTTATGCAGTGTTTCCTTTCCCTCTCTTGGGATAAATACACTTTGCTGGCGACTCTATGTTTTTCCGTGCCACTCTCGCGTTTGTACCGTTAGATGCAAATCCTCGGTAGTGACAAGTGGCTCTGAACACGAAGGTGATCAGGAAAAGGACATGCAAACTGAAGCAGCCAAGAATGATATGGAGGTGGACCACCTTGAAGGTTTGGTCGAAGATGAAGCTGAAGATGACTCCCCATGAGTCGAACGTATTGATGTCACTCAGCAAGATCAACATGATGACATGGAAGAAAGGGAAGCCTGCTCTGCATTCCAGAATTATTCAATGCCTATTGAGCAATTCGTGGATGACCCTGAAAATGTCGAGGATGATGATGACCAGGAGGAAGAAGAGGATGAAGACACTCATGATGAGATGATTGTCGAACCAAACCCCAATCCTGGCCCGTTGATTGCGAAAGATTCAGGCAGAAACTTTGTGACCCTTTCTGCAGAAGAACTGGAGGCCTTGAAAAAGAGCAACCCTCACGAATACCTGAAGGCCTTGATTGGCTCTAGAGGGAGTTCGTCTGAAAAAAGTCTCAGCTCTCCTTCAGTGTCTGGTGGTCGATCAACCAACAATCCTGCTAACGAGATACTTTTAAAGATCAAGACAAAAGTCTTTAAAGGTCACCTGTTTCGACTCATAGAGTCTGATCCTACTTATCCTCTTGCCTTGAAGGGTCTTCTAAAAAAGGTTGACATCCTGACCGCTTCTCCCGAAGTTGCAAACGTCATCTTGGAGCTGACTTCAATGATCGATCAAGTTGCTGCTGATGTTACCAAAATCAAGCAAAGCTCTAAAGACATCAAAACTCGTACTGGCTCTGTAGCGGCTGCGTGGGATGTTGCCTCGGAGTCGACCGATCGCTTGGCTGACTTAGAGAAAGCCCAAAAAGACAACAAGGCTAAAATCGAAACCAACAATTAAAATATCCATTCCTGGGAGGAACATATAAAAGAACTACAGACCAAAATTTTGAAAGCCAAGAAACAGAATGCTGAGCTTCAGAAATTTGATAACTCTAAAATGGTGAAAGAGCTTGAGGTTGGGCTGAGCTTTGCTGATAAGGCTCAAAAGTTAGAAGCAGAACCAGAGGTCCTGAGGTCGACCAAATCCGTCTGTGAGAAGCAGCTAGATCTCCTGAAGGCGAAGTACCTCAGCATAAAGGACACCCTTCCATTTTAGTTCCGGTTTCTTTTATTTTTCAACTTATTCATCACTTCTTGAATTATGTAATGACTTTTTGAACCCTTCGTAGTTCTTTTGATTGTAACGAGTTTAGCCATTTTGGCAACCATTTTGATTTTACCATGTTAGCTTCGATTATTTTGCATGCGATTACTCTTTAGTTATTTTTACTTCTTGAAGTGCAGGCTTGTATTTTTTTAAATACTTCCCGTTTACCCTTAAGATTCTCTTATCTTGATCTAACTCGTAGTTCTCATAAGCACCATTCGAAAAGACTTATATGATTTGAAAAGGGCCTTCTATTTAGGGGACCATTTCCCCAAGGCTCTATCTTTTCAATCCATAGGCAAGACTACTTTCCAAACCAACTCTTCAGGCGAAAACATCTTAACTTTGACTTTCTTATTATAAGACTTTTCTATTCTCTTCTTTTGTCTTTTCAATAATTCTAAAGCATTACGCTTTTCCTCATCTAAGTCAACTAATTCATCTAATATCATGTTCCAATATGACTCAGATAGGATCTCATGATGCCTCTGAATTTTTGTCGACTGAAGATAGATCTCCACTGGTAATACCGCATCATGACCAAAGGTCAATCGAAATGGCGTGAAATTAGTAGCCTCTTTGGGGGAGGTTTGACATGCCCAGAGAACCTGGTCTAAAGTCTTGTGCCAATTTCTAGGCTTTTTTCCCACATGTTTCTTAATTAAACTAATCACTATTTTGTTTGCTGCTTCAACCTGACCATTAGCCTGAGCGTAATAAGGTGTGGAAGTTAATAATTTGAAACCCATTTCTTTAGCAAATTCTTGCATTTTTCGACTAGTGAACACTGATCTTTGATCCGTTGTAATGGTTTCTGGGATTCCAAACCTCTAGATAATGTGTTTTTGAATGAATTCGATTACGTCTTCTTGACCAACATTTGGCAATGGTATAACTTTGATCCGTTTCGTAAAATAGTTAATGCCTACCAAAATGTACCTTTGACTTTTAGATGACGCTGGTCGAATTTCTCCAACCAAATCCAAAGCCCAGCCTCTAAAGGGCCATGGCTTGACTATAAAGTGTAATTCACTTGCAGGAACATGCTGTATACCTGCATGCACTTGGCACTCTTGGCATCCCTTAGCGAATTCGATACAATCTTTCAACATAGTAGGCCAATATATACCTTGTCGAAACAAAAGCCATTTCATCTTATGGCCTACCTGATGGGCCCCACATGCCCCACCATGAATATTCGAAAGGGCTAGATACGCCTCCGACTCACTAAGGCATTTAAGCAAAACTCCCTCAGGAGTTTTTTTAAATCGTTCATTACCCAAAAGAACATAACTTAAAGCTCGATACCTAATTTTTCGTTCTGTGGACGCCGTTGGGTTTTTCAGATGCTCCACTATTGGTTTTCTCCAGTCTTTATCCGTCAAGCTATCTATTGCTAAGATTTTGAAATTCTCTTTATCAGCGTATCCTAGCTTCGTTGTTTCCAAATATGTTGGGGACAATCTGGCTGACACAACTCTTCCTCTGACTTCGAATGCATCTTCTACTTTTTCCTTTGAAATTTTATACCCAAAAGCAATCTGAGCCAAGTTATTAGCTACTTGATTCTCCAGTCGAGGTATGTGTCGAATGCTCACCACTTCGAACTTTTTTAGTAATCGATTGGCAATTACAAAGTACATAATGAGATTTTCTTTAACACACTTGTACTCCTTTGTGATTTGTTTTATGACTAACTCTGTGTCTCCCATTATTTCAACTCGAGTTGCCCCCAATTCTAGCAATATCTCAAGTCCGGCTATTAAAGCTTCATATTCAGCCTCATTGTTCGAACAAAGGCCTTCGACTTTATACTTGAATTTTGTTGAGATTTTGTTAGGAGAAATAATCAAGACTCCTATGCATGTACCATCTTTATGACTGGAACCGTCGGAATACAATTTCCAAGGTTCGAGCTCAAGATAGTTTAACATATTTTTGTTTATAGAGTGGTCGAAGATGAAGTCAGCTACCACTTGTCCCTTAACAGCCTTTAAAGGCATATAAGTTAGGGAATACTCAGTTAAAGCTAGTGCCCATTTACCAATTCGACTGTGCAAAATTGGTTTAGACAACATATGTTTAATGATATCACAATGAGACGAAACATAAACATCAACTAGTTTTATATAATACTTCAACTTTGTACAAGAAAAATACAAGCATAAACACAATTTTTCAACTATGATATACCTAGTTTCAGCATCGTTCAAAACCCTACTAAGGTAGTAAATGGCTCTTTCGACACCATTTTCATCCTCTTGAGCTAACATGTTCCCCGAAAGTTTTGTCCGACGTATATATGTACAATCTTATACTCCTATTTCTACAAGGTGGTGCTAGAATCGGAGGATGACTCAAGTACTCCTTGATCTTGTCAAAAGCTTCTTGCTGAGCTTGCCCCCATTCGAATAATTCCTTGTTTAGTCAAAGCAGAGGTGAGAAGGCTTGAGTTTTTCTGCTAAGATTCGAGATGAATCTCCTTAATAAATTGATCTTCCCCAGCAGTGATTGTAATTCCTTCTTTGTTGATGGCGCTTTTGCTTCCATAATGTCCTTGGTCTTATTCTGGTTTATTTCGATTCCCTTTTTATGGACCACAAAGCCTAAGAAATCTCCCGCCTGCACACAAAAAGCATATTTGAAGGGATTCATTTTCAGACCATGTCTTCTCATCCTTTCAAAAGATTGTCGAAGATGGTTAATGTGATTCTTCCCTGAAACAGACTTGACAACAATATCGTCAATATAAAATTTCATAAAAGTCTCTATATAATCATAGAAGATCGAATTCATCACTCTTTGGTATGTTTCCCCAACATTCTTTAGACCAAAAGACATGACTACCCACTAATAGGTGCCTAAGGTCCCAGGGCATCGAAACGCCGTTTTTGGGACATCCTCTTCAGTGATAAATATTTGATTATACCCAGAATACCCGTCGAGCATACTAAGGTATTTATGGCCAGCGGAAGAAATGCTAACCCTCAAAGTACCATTAATAACAGGTACAATATTTGCTAACCATTTGGCATACCTGGCTGTTCGAATGAATTTGCAACGAAGAAATCTTTCGACATCCTCCTTGATCTTCGAGAGAATTGTCGGTGCAAACCGCCTTGGATTTTGCTTAATTGGCTTCTTCCCAGGCTTAATTGGCAGCTTTAATTCGACTAGATCTCTACTTAGGCCAGGCATCTCATCGTAATCCCATGCAAAGCAGTTTTTAAACTCCTTTAACAACTGGTTCACTTCGACCTTGAGTTGCTGGCTGATATTGGCACTGATATATGTTAGCCTTTTCGCTACCCCCCTCTCCCAAGTCGATATCTTCCAGAGGATCTTGCGCTAGCATTTTAATGTTGGCTGCTAACGGATCCTTCTCGAAACCCAAAGACTCGCATCATAGATGGCGTCGAGCCTCTGGCCTTGTACTTCATCCTGAACCTTATTAGGTGGTTCTGGATCGAAGTCCTTACCAGGACCTTCTTGGTGTAATCTTTTGTTGGCTTCGACATCCATATATTTCACTTCAGTCTCTAGAGCCATTTGTAGTTTGTTTTCAGCTATGTAAGTCGAAATCCTTTTAAGTGATTCAAACTCAGGCATCATCACCGAATTCGTTTCCCCATCCTCTAGGGTCGACTCCGGACATCCCTTCATATGCAAGGTCATCTTCTCCTACGACCTCACGATCCCATTGAAAGACATTTGTGGGATTCAAGTACAACGAACAATATGCGTTGTCATCTGGGGTAAATGCAAAGTTGGTTGGGTTGCATGGATCTATGTTAGCCAAGTGCTTTTCGAAATGGCCTATGTCGACATGATTGATTGCAGCCTTGAAATAACCTTGTTATGCTTCAATGTTTTCCACAATGTTGTCTGGGATCCATATAGTTATCCTCTGATGCATGGATGAAGGTACAACCCCTACCCCATGTATTCATTCACGGCCAAGTAATAAGTTGTAATTGGCTTTTGTTTCGACAACCATAAACATGGTTGGTCTTGTAACAGTACCTACGGTCAGATCGACCTGAATCACCCCTAAAGTAGTACCCACATTTCCTTTATAGTTGGAAAGTACCATATTATGGGGATGGTATCGGTGTCGAACTTCTCGATTTTCCTCAGCATGAAGTGTGGCATTAAGTTCACCGTTGCACCACAATCCACTAGGATTTTGTTGACAGGAACGTCTTCGACCTTACCTGTAATGAATAGAGGCTTCAAATGACTTTTCATTGCCTCGTCTAGGCATTTGAAAAATGAATTATGTTCCTCGACACAGACGTTGTTCATCACATAATAGCACACAGGTTTATGTCCAGCCATTTCGATTACAATATTATTATCCACCTCTTCGACCTCAGATATTTGGTCGAATTCCCTGGGGAGCACTGACACCACATTCACTATGATATCCAAGGACTACTCCGAACCTAAGTCGAAATTGTCAGTAAGCATCTCATCCTCAGCAAATGCTCGATCATGCTTTTCTTTGGACTCTTCTTCCTGTGTGGCAAATAAGTTTCTCCCCACCGATATCTTTTCGACAGGCTTTGGTTCCTCCTTGTCAGTCTTGTCAGTCGGAAGGTTGGTACTTGACTCCGCCTTTGCCCCAGCTTCTCTCTGGGCCTTCATTCTTCTCTGTTCCCTTCTCCATTATGATCTGGATATGGGATTCTTTCCCTTATAATTTTCTGAGATGTAGACTGACTGCTTCGAAGTCTGCAATTCTCTGCGGTATGCCATTGATGAGCCTCTATCTACGTCAAAGCTATGCCATTTCTGCTGGCTTTTTCCCTTGTTTTCATTTGGTCTTATCCACTTTCCATTAGAAATCTCTGCAAACGGCTTAAAAGTGGCGGGTCTTGCGCCTGGGACCCTTGGCCTAGGCTGTTCCTGCTTCGATGAAGATCTCATTGGGTCTAAACCTCGTTGACCGTGAGGGGCTCTATCTTCACTTCTTTGCTTAGCTTTCCTAACTCCTTCAAGGTTTTGGGCTGCCTTTTTATCGAACACAGCGCTGCATCAAGGACACAACATCACTTCTGTTTTTTTTCTCTGGAACCTATGGAGGAAATCCATCAGAGTCTCCTCTTGTTTAGGGTAGTCTATTTTGTTATGTTCTTCTTCTCGACGCTCCTCGTCGACTTCCATGGGGGTGTCTTGTGAGATTTCCACCATGTTGATATCCATGTTGACATCATTGGTGATGTCCAACTTGTGTAATTTCATTTGAAGGCCTTTAGTAGCCTTGTCCATTCGAATGAAACCATCAGCAGTTTCTTTCGTTATCATCATTAAATTGGAATCCTCAGTGATCCCTCTATTAGAGTCTTTAGTGACTCCCGAATCGAAACCATCAGTAGTCTCTTCGGTGAAGCTTTGAGCAGGCTCACTGGAAATTTTTTTCATAAACTCCTAGTCGAGATCTTCAGTAACCCTGACCTATAACAACTCCATTGTTGAAGTCCTCAGTGACTTCGACCATGTTGACAATGTTGTCGAGATCTTCAGTAATCTCGACCATGTTAAATTTAGTTGGCTATGTGTAATGAGCGTTAACAACTTACAAAGGATCAGAGTCAATCTTCATTTGGCTCTTCGACTTATCTCCAAATTTCAGTCTTCCTTCCTAGATAGCATTTTGAACAAGATCCCTGAAAAGAAAACATTAAGTTTTATGACCCAAGAAATTATGATATTTACAAAAACCTCTATTTTTCCTTTGTTCTAAGGGAGGCACTTTAGCACCAAGAGGCACTATCATTTGACCATCCTTAACTTACAAATCGAAACTTTCGTCACATTTAGTAACGTCAAAAGTGTAAGTTTTCTTAGGAAATTTATCACTTTTTTATGGTTCGACAGGATTATTTTCGTTCGAAGGATCCAAGACCTTACAAGAGTAAGGCGGGCCTTGTTTTAATTCAGCAAGATCAATCTCGCTTTCGTCGAAAACCAATGACTCACTATAAGGTCTTTCATCTTCTTCATTGAATTCGACGTAGGCTATTCTTTTATTCTTATTTACCCTAGCCTTCTCTTCTTTCAGGCGTTCTAATTGTCGAACCCTATTGGCCAATTGGGCCATATCCCTCAAGTATTGGGTATCTAGTTTCTTCCTAATGGAATAATACAGGCCTCCAACAGCCATTTCGACCAACTCATGTTCTGATACTTGCGTAAAATATCTAGCATTGAGCAGTCGGAATCTGTTCAAATAATCATCTATTGGCTTAGTAAATTTCCATTTATACTAGCCAACTCCTTTATACTAATCTTAGTTTGTCCCATATAGAACTATTCGTGAAACAAACGTTCCTACTAGGTCCAATTGTGGATCGAATTTGGTGGCAATGTTGTGAACCATGTGAAGGCATTCTTCGTAAGAGAACTTGGGAAGTATGTTACCCTAAGGTTCTCATTATTCGAAATCTCCCCGACTTCTAACAAATACCTAGCCACATGTTCGACAGTGGATTCAGTTGTGTCCCAGAAAACTTGGTGAATTTAGGAACCTTCGTTCTAGGGGGCAAATCTGACTGAAGGATATATTCTGACAACGGTGATGTGTAATTTGGCCTTCGAAGACCAAAGTTTACTCCATTTCGCCCAAGTCTTTTCTACCATGGCTGCCAGCTGCCGCGTCGTTACGTCAAACTTACTGTACAATATTGTCAGCATTTTGGTTTCTATTTACCAAAACTACTAGTGGTTCCTCTCCTACAGGAACATGTGGTTGATTCCTAGGGGGTTCGACCCTATATTGTTCAACTACTTACTGGTTTTCTAAATTCGCCTGGGGTATGTTTCTTGGGTTTTGTTGGATTTGGTTAATAGTAGGGTCCTCTTTGAAAACTGCCCCTTGGTTTTCTACCATATATTCCCTTAGAGGATGTCGATGAGGGTTTGGTACACCAAAGAAATCCGCAAGGCGCGTCATCTGCGCTGCCATTTGTTGGTTAGTCTAGGTAGTATTTTGAATGAGAGGTTGAAAAATTTCTCCCATAGTTTAAGACATCATTTGGACCATTTGATGGTTACTTTCATCCATTTGTTGCTTTAAATATGCTACAGTACTATTTGTCAAGTTTGGCATTTAGGTTGAGTATCCCATTCCTATGGACTGGTTATTTCGACCCATATTAACCCCAGATCCTGACCCTTGTAATGGCGACATCACCATGGGTTCCGTAAATATTGGAGGAGCATTCTGTAAGTTTGCCATCATCGAAGTTGGCATCCCAAAAGGTGGGTCTCGACTAGGTATAGAAACATCGAAAATCCAGGGGGAACAAATGGTTGGAAACTGGAATTCCCAACTGGTAGGGGAGTCCTTGGTGGTCCTCTTAATCCGACATAATTTAGAATAGGTTGAGTATGGGCAATCGAATGTGTACGGATTGAACTTGCCATGGATGCCACGACTTCAGAAACAGGCGCAGAAACCGTTGGTCCCCCAGCCGAAGATCCTGGGGGTTGTTCTACATTAATACTGGGCATAGTTTGAGGGTTCGAACTATTTGGTTGAGGGTTCAAATTATTTGGCTGATTTGTACTTGCCATTTTCCTCGTGTATCTTCTCCTTGGTCTATCTTCGTTTGTGGTGGCTACTTTACCACTTCTTAATAACATACAACGAAGTTTTTCGAAAGAGAAAAGACAATTGAATGCAGAATTATAAATTTTTGAAAACACAGAAAATTATTTTCACAAATTACTTAGCACGGTCCCACCGAGCGTGTCAATTTGTTTACTGTGAAAATTAGTAAACAACCTCTGGTCTACCAAATCAATAAGAAATTGGATAACTTGCAGGATCGACCATACAAAATCCTAGGACATGTCCTAAATAACTTAAAATGATATTTGGAAAACGATGAACACTTCTACAACATTCATGATTTTAAAGAAAGTCTACTTCGACAATGTTAAAGAAAAAAAGTAATGCAGGAAAATGACTAAAAGTGCATTGGAAAATAACTTGCAAAAACAAAGGATAAAAGATAAATTTCTGGGCAAAGATTAACTGAATTGCATTAAATAAGAAAGATGGTTTTACATCAAACGTACATTCCTCACACACTCGTTTCTCTACGCGTGGGTACTTTGAGTAATTCAGGAATTTGTACAAACTTGAACACACACAAATCCTAACACTAAGACTTCCTATTTATAATAGTCGAAAATAACTACGCCTAACAGTCTACTAACTAGAGCAAGACAAACGGCATTCTGCATGTCTTTGTCCTTCAAACGCACTCCACGTGTCTTATATCATCAATTGGATAAGAACAAAGTTCCCTTTCTTATTTGAATTCAAATCTTGAATTGAACGTCATCAGCAACACTTCCGTCGAACAATATTTCCAAATTGTCAGAAATATTTCTAAGTCCATAAAATATGTCTCTCTTGCACAAGGACACTTTCGACTAGAATTTCTGAGAATACCGTTCCAGTCGAAGTCTTCCAAAACTTCTTAAAATTCTATTCCTTTAAGTAATACACTTAATCCAATATTATGCATCGAAATTAGGAGCTAACACACATATCATGATCCAATTGATGAATTTTGCAAGGAAATTCATTTCTCTCATAATATATTCCAAAGCTTTTCGTTCAATAGTATCATAAGCTTTTTGCAAATCCATTTTGTATTACATATCTAAGAGATATGTGTTTTCTACTATATCCTCTTATCAACTCATGTGTGATGATTATGTTATCATGTATTACCTTACTAGGTATGAAAGTTGATTGGGTTTCATCCACTACCACATCAATCACCTTACTTAACCTTGTAGTCATAATCTTTGAGATAATTTTGTACAGTGTAGTGCAACAAGCTATTGGCCCCATATCCTTCATTATTGTTGCATCAGGAGACTTTAAGATCAAAGTAACTATAACACAATTTACTGAAGTATAAAGTTTATTATGATAAAATAAGTCATGTACTACTGCTCTTACATTTGTTTTTATCACATTCCAATTAGACTTGAAAAACTTTTATTTAAATTCATCAATCCCTGGAGATTTAGTCTCCCTTATACCCTTGAGTGCTTCCCAAATTTCTTGGCCTGTAATTGGTAGGGTTAGAAATTTATACCCTTGGGAAAATCATTATATGAAGCCTAAGAGGAGACTGACTCTTGCTGAGGATTTATTCAAATCCAGGAGAAGGTCTAAACCATTTTGAGGAATCAAAAGGAAAACTAACTCTTGTTGGGGATTAGGAAAGAGTTGAATTATTAAATTCCCCAAGGGTTTTGATTCTTTTGGGGATTTGTTATTGATAACATGGTTCTGGATGGGGATTTTAAAGTGAAAACCAAACCTTGTTGAGGATCAGAAGAGACTTAAAAGGGTAAACTTGAATGCCTTAGAGGCTTTGACTCTCCTAGGGACTGGTGTACTGCTAAAGATGACTAGGATCTATCCTATGCTCTTAGGAAGCCTGAAGGTCTTTGTATAAAGCCCAAGAGGTGGTTAAGGATTGCTTCTAGGAAGCCTGTGGGTCCTTGTATGAAGCCCAAGAGGAGGCTAAGGATTGAGACTTTCCAAGTTAGGAAGAGTTCAAGAAAGGTTTCACCGGGAAATAATCCTTTCTTTGCTAAACTGTTCTAAGGTTAAAGGGATTAAAGAAGAGGTTTCACTGGGAAATAATCCTCTCTTTATTGAACTGTTTCAAGGTTGAATAAATTGAACAAAGCCCAAGAGGAGGCTGACTATATTCCTTTGTACAGAGGGAACTAGTTGTTTGAATTAAGTTATACTGATTGAAAAGATCCTATTATTTGAACTAGTCTTAAACTAAGGATGATTTGAAAGCTAAGAGGTACTTAACAAGATATGTACAAGTATGTATACAGACATATGAACAAGTATATAAAAAAGTATGAATTGAATTGAGAAAAGTGGTGGGTCGTATTCTCTGGATAAAGGCCCAAGTGTATTGTGATTGATTAGATGTTTTCTTCAAGACTAGATTAGGATTTTGAAGAAATTGAAGAAAGTTTTGAATTTTTGAAGATGACTTGATCTTAAGTAGGAGAGAAACAAAGGTGTTGGGTCTACACTCTAGATAGAGACCCAGATGATTGTTTGTATCCTGTACAAAGCCCAGGATGAATGAGGCTAAAAGATTTTCTATTTACCAAAGGGAGTTGGGTCTTACACTCTATGAAAGGTGCAGATGGTTATTTAAAACAAAGTTTATGTACAAAGGGATGAGACTTACACCCCTAACAGAGGCCCAGAGATTGTTGTGAAAATAATTATTGCACCGTGATTTTGAAAATCGCGAAGGGACTTATACTATAGCAGAGGCCTAGAGATTGGTTTATTTACAAAAAGGGTTGGGTATTACACTCTAGTAGAGGCCCATGAGTGTTGAAATGAAATTTGAAAGATAGAATCAAAGTAAACCCTAATTCCATTTTTTAAGACAATTTTCAAAGAAAAAATCAATAAAAAAATGTATAATTTATCAAATAAAATCAATAATCATGTTATAAACAATGATTAAGGTTTATGAAAAAAGTATTTTACCCACATGAATATTTAAAATCATTTTGGTTTTAAAAAATCAAGAAAATAAATCATTTAAAAAAAAATTAAAACAATTTAAAAATAATATTTTTAATATATTAAAAATATATCAAATAAAAATTATTTTTGTGATTTTTTTGTGGATTAAAATAATAGGGTATTTAAATTACATGTGTGAAAAAATTGGGATTAAAAATAATTAATTTGATAAGAAAAATCAATATTTAAAATTATTTTTAAAAACAATTAAAAATAATAAATTAAATATATTAAAAATATATCAATTTAGAATGCTTATGATTCTTTAGAATGGACTGCTCTTGAGGCTATTTTGAAGGAGCTTAATTTCCCTCACCAGTTTATAAGATGGATTATGCTAACTGTCTCCACTGTTTCTTACAGATTCCAGGTGAATGAGAGCATATCTAATGTTGTGGAAGCCAAGAGGGGTCTTAGGCAAGGGGATCCTCTTTCCCCCTTGCTCTTTGTTATTGTGATGGATTATTTACATAGACTGCTGCAGAACCTTAATGATAATCCTGACTTCAATTATCATTCAAAATGTGAGAAGATGAGGATAATTAATATGAGTTTTGCTGATGATCTTTTATTGTTTGCTAGAGGAGATGTCAGGTCTATAGAGCTGTTAATGGGTGTTTTTAACTCTTTTTCTCAAGCTACAGGGCTGAAGATAAACCCAGCAAAATGTAAGGCTTATTTTGGAAATGTGGAGGAGGAAATTAAAGCTAAAATTCAAGATATAACTCAATTTTCAGAAGGCCTTCTTCCTTTTAGATATCTTGGTATTCCAATGACCAGCAAGAAGCTTAATATCTGTCATTATTTGCCCCTCATTGATAGGATTTGTTGCAGGATAAATCACTGGAGCTCCAAACTGCTTTCTATGGCAGGCAGAACACAGCTTATTAACAGTGTTCTGTTTGCCCTTTCCAACTTCTGGCTGTAGTGCTTACCTCTACCAAAAACCGTCTTGGCAAAAATTGATTCGATTTCTAGATCGTTTCTTTGAACAGGTAAGGATAAAGTTTCCAAGAAAGCTCCCATTTCCTGGAAAAAGACGTGTGCTCCAAAGAAACAAGGAGGGCTGAATATCATAGACCTGACTAAGTGGAATCAAATGTGCCTTGCCAAATTGCTATGGAATATTAACAGAAAATCTGATTGTCTTTGGATAAAGTGGATTCATTCTTACTACATAAAGGAGTTAGATGTTATGACCATGGGGATCCGAAACAATTCATCTTGGATTTGGAAAGAAATCCTCAAAATTAGGCCTTTGGTTATAGAGTTGGATATTTGGACGCGATTTGTGCAGGATGATAAATTCTGCTCTAGGAAGTTATATTGTACTCTGAATGACAGAAATTGCACGATGGAATGGAGGCATGTGTTTTACAACAATCCTGCCCGTCCGAGAGCTCAATTTACCATGTGGATGGCGTGTCAAAATAGATTGGCTACTAAGGATAGAATGGTAAGATTTGGAATGATTACTGAAGAGTGCTGTTGTTTTTGTAGAGAGAAAGAGACCCTCAATCACCTCTTGTTTGTGTGCAAGACGATGAAGGATGTTTGGAACCACATTCTTAATTGGCTTCAAATCAATCATTCTCCAGGTCCATGGGCTGATGAGATAACTTGGATTCTTAGGATTTGTAAGTCCAAGAGTCCTAGATCTAGAATCATTAAATGTGCTGTTGCTGAAACGATTTATGAGTTATGACAACTTAGAAATGAGGTTTGTTTTGGTAAAGATAGTACTAGGAGCAAAATAGAAGATAGAATCATAGATATTATTGTTTATAGATGTTGGATGAAGGCCAAGCTCAGAAAACCCTTAAGTAGGTTGCTTTTGCCTTAGGTTGTCTTTTTGTTCAGTGGGTTCCCCTTCTTTTGGGGCTGTTTTGTATTGCTCAGTTTTTGGTTAATAAAGTATTTTATTTCCAAAAAAAAATATATATATATATATCAAATATAAAATATTTTTTTGATCTTTTTTTTTTATAATAAATTATTTAAATACGTGGATGATTTTTGTACAAAAATTCATTTGAAAATAATCAAAATTGGATATAGAAAATAATTTTTGAAAATAAAATGAAAATATTAAAAATATTTAAAAATAAATAAAAAATTTGAATTATGGCGCCAATGCCATCTTCTTCTTCCTCGTGCACCACCACCATCACCGATTTGCAAAACCTCTCATATCTCCCTCAATACGTAATGATTTTAAAAGATGTAAACATGAAAGTTGCTCGTTTTTGAATAAGGAATTCAATGGTACCAATTAATTTCATTTCTTTTAAGTGTAGAGTGAGTTATCAAGTGATGAACATATGAACCCTAATTTTTGCAAGAACATTGTGAAATCCTATACACGATTGATACATAGCAATTGATTGAGGGAAAACATTTTATATAAGTGCAGAAACATGTTGGTGACTTGAAATATAAAAAATGATGCATGTTTCATGGAGTTTGAGAAGTTCAGGCTTACCTATGCAAGAGGAATTCGAATCCTCAGTTGTAGGTGTTACATATGTGAAATGATGATCTGGACAGCTTCCCTAGACCTCAAGGAAAGTGTTGATGTGCTTGGAATGATTTGAAACCTTCTAGTTTGATGGGCTCAAATCCAACTGCAGCTGGCTTGGGATGAGATGTGATCTTGATGAATTTGATGTTACAAATGTTGTTCAAGTGTTTGGATCACTCATATATGATGTATGTGAGGTGTTTGCATAATTGGTTTGGATTGAATTGCTCTCTATTTCAAAATTCGATTCTCACTTCTTAAGGTTTTGGAATTTTGAAGTGAAGAGTGAAATGAGAGAAAACATGTGTTGTGATGTTTTGGGGTGGTTTAAACAATCAGAAATGGCTCCTATTTATAGGAGGAGAAGTTTGTTTTTGAAGGAATACTTAATGGATGAAAGATCACTTTATTACCCAATGGGTATGGCTATGTAGCATGACTTGAATGCTAAGGTACCACAAGTCTCCTCTAGCATAGTTATGCATTGACTCCAATCAATTTTGCAGGTTTGAAGTCTTCTTGTTCTTGGATATGTCTTGACTGGTTTGTGCTTGATCCATGCCACCTCTATGTATCACATTAATGCAACTTAACAAAATTGAACTTCAAGGCTTTTGTAATGATGAATTTGCACATGCTAGGCTAGATACTTGACTCGTTGGTCCAAAGTTGAAAATATCAAGTGATTCATCAAGATTCCTTATGATCTTGGATGATGCCAAAGCTTGCAAGATGACAAACTTGTTGTGGAAAATCATGTGGTGCAAGTAATGCACAAAATTTGTCATGAAAATCAGTTTGAGCAAGGCATGTTGTGAGGTTCATAACTCCTTGCTCAAGTTGAATTAATTGATGTTCTTGTACTCTTTAGAAAGCTTGCATATCATACTTCAACTTTGATGTTTACATTTGGTCTTGATTCATCTTGGATCATGATGGAAAATGCCTCCAAAGTTGGACAAAACATGAGGCAGATTCTGCCTAAAAAATTCTAAGTGTCAAAGTTCAAAATCTCATGAAACCCTAACTTTAATGCTTCATATCTCAAAATCTATGCATTTTTTGGGGGTGCTTCTACTTTGCAATCTTGTTGTATGTTAGAAGATCTATCATTTGAGCTTTGGATGGAAAAAAATGGTTGCTTGGATCACAAGTTATGGCCATGCAAAGTTGGGTAAAAACCATTATTTTCCATAACTTTGTGAAATTTTAAGTTTCTCAAGGTTGCCCTTTTTGCAAGTAACCTCACTTTTCTTGATTTTTCTTGATTGATCATGATCTAAATCACAAGTTAACATTATTTTTGACTTAAAAAGGCCATGTTTACCAAAAAATTCCAAAAGTCAAACTTGGTTTTGATCACAGTTGACTTTTTATCTTAAATGAAACTTGAACTTTGTGATCTTTTATGAAATCAAGTCCTTGGGCTAAATTGAACCTAATGGATGGATTCCAAAGGTGTTTTTGACTGTCTTGAATCATGTCCCAAGGTTTGAGATCATGCTTTGTTCAAAAGTCAAAGGTATGGTTGACTTTTTCTCAAAAACCCTAGTTTGTGGTCCAGGTGAATTTGAATCTTTGTATTGCTTATGAATCAAGTTCTTTGAATCAATCCAGTCCTGTGAATGGATCAATATGATGTATTTGAGGTCCTTAAAGCATATCTTGAAGTTTTAGATAATGCTTTGCTCTAAAAGTCAACTTAGGGACTGAATTAGGTCAAAACCATAATTCCTGATTTTTAATTGATGCATCCCCTGAGGCTATTTTGAAGTTATGAATGGACTCATGAGGTTATTTTGAGCTTCTTGATTCATATGTTTAAGTATTGGCTCATGCCCAGATGAAAATTTCCCTCTTGAGGCCTTGGTCGACCAAAACCCTAATTTGGTGACACTGATGATCTTGAGGCTTGATCAACTTGAAATGTTGCAATCTTGTGTTTGATTCTTGATGTGGGAGACCTCTTTATCCTTCATGGATGTTTTGAGAGGTTTGACAAGTTAAAGATCATGTCAATTCTTGATTGATCCTTTTTCTGAATGCTCTGAGAGGGCTTGAAACCCTAATTCTTGCCTAGAGTGAACACTCAACAATCTTTGAGAGGATTGGTGAGGTATGAAAGTACATCCATATTATGGTGATGATTTTCACAATGATGTGAAGTATTATGGTCAAAATTTAGGGTATGACACAAAGAATGGTCTTCTTAAAATTTTCCATTCACACTTTTGGTCCATAATACTAAAATCGTCGCTAAAATCGTTGTTAATTCTGTTGTTAAGTAATAAATCGTCTCTAAAATTGTCGCTGATTATGCCGCTAAGTTGTAAAAACCGTCGCTAATTTGTAAGAGGGGCCAAAAGTGTGGATGAATAATTATAAGAGGATCATTCTTTGAAGGAAATATTTTGAGGGACTAAAACCGAAAATTGAGATATTTAGGAGGACCAAAAACATATTTAATCCTATTTTTATTCCCCTAATATTTTTATATTATCTTTCATAGTTTTTAAAGAAACAACCATATATTTTTTTTATTACTCATGATATTGAACTATCATTAATGTAATATTATTATAATAAAAAGTTTTAATATTTTATTAAATGAATTTGATAAAATTAATATTTCAATTTTAATGTAAAGGAAAATAATGCTCAAACAAGTAATGATAAAAGGAATCATAATATAATGTATCTTTTGTTATTTTTAATAAACTTATTAAATAATATTTAATTTGATCTTAAAATAAAGAAACATTTTCTTCATCATTATTACTCATTACTATGCCATTATTTATAAGAATGCGATCAAAATATTGTTTATCATTTTAATTACAAATTACTACATGATTATTTGTAATAGTAAAAGTCATAATCATATATAATATAATTAATTGGGCCTATAGAGACAAAAATATATGGCAAGCTTTAAACAACATTGGGAATCATAAAGCTCCAGATATAGATGGTTTTAATACCTATTTTTTCAAAACTGCCTGGAATATAGTTAAGTATGATGTTAAGGATGCCATCCTGGATTTATTTGAAAACAACCATATGTATAAAGCTATTAACTGTTCTTTGGTGACTTTGATTCCTAAATCCCCTGAGGCAAAAACAATCAAGGAAATAAGGCCTATCTCTTGCTGTAGTATCATCTACAAAATAATTTCAAAGATCCTTACTGAGAGATTTGAAAGGGTGATTAGTTATATTGTTGATGATACTCAATCTGCCTTTGTACCAGGTAGAACTATTCTTGACAACAGAATGATTTCTCAAAAACTGGTTAGAGTGTATAACAAAAAGCATATATCTCTAGGTTTATGTGTTGAGTTGTAATTCCTTGTGTCGAAGTGTCGAAAGAGGTTCCTTCACACAGGATTTCGACTTAGGCCTATTTTAGTAATGTTAACTATTTTGGGCTTTTGTAGTTTTGGGCCTTGGCTTGGGGTGCAAGCTAACATAAATCTATAAATAGGGAGAAACCCTTATTTTTGTAAGAAGCTTGGAATTGAGAACTTGTATTCACGGTTTGCAGTTGCAAGTGAAATAATAGATTTTCACAGTTTGTGGGCAGAGAGTTCTCTGCAGAAAAATTGTTCATCTTCTTCTCCAACGTTTCTGTTTCTTTTCTTTCTCAACCCTTTTCTTTTCATTGCCATTGTGTGTTTGTTAACAATCTTGAGATCAAGATTAAATAGGAATTCCCAAAAGCTTTTGGGTTAATTCCAACATCTGGTATCTAGAGCTCCGATTGCGATTCAAGGAAGGAAAATCGTGATGGCGATGAACCATCTAAACGGGCACTTTCCGGCGAGCCTTCCGATTCTCAAGAAAGACAATTACCAGAATTGGTGCAAGCAGATTAAGGTGGTTTTCTGTTATCAAGATCTTCGGGATCTTGTGAAGGAAGGACTAACACCATTTGCAGAGAACGCGATGGATCAAGAAAAGGCTGCACACAAAGAGTTGAAGAAGAAAGATTATAAAGCTCTCTTTATAATCCATCAGTGTGTCGATCCAGATAACTTTGAAAAGGGTAGTGATGTAGAGTCAGCGAAGGAAGCGTGGGAGATTCTTGAAAAGTCATTTGGAGGTGCAGAGAAGGTGAAAGAGGCGAGGTTACAAACTCACAAGAGAACCTATGAGTTGCTTCAGATGGAAGACAACGAAAGTATAACAAATTTCTTCACCAGAGTTACAAAGCTGGTGAATCAAATCAAGGTATGTGGAGAGGTGTTGACATCAAGATCAGTTGCTGCAAAGATCTTGAAGTCATTGGCTCCAAAGTTTGACCACGTGGTAGTAGCCATAGAAGAGTCGAAAGACTTATCAGTATTGACGAAGGAAGAGCTTCAAGGGACGCTTGAGTCTCATGAACAAAGGATGGCTGAAAGAGCTGCAGGAAAGTTGAAGAGTGGTATGGCTTTGCAGGCGTAGTCGGAAAAGGAAAGGAAAAGCAAAGGAAGTTGGAATGGCAACAAAGGTAGAGGAGGAAACTGGTCGAATCAGAGAAAACCCTGGAATCAAGGCAACCAAAGAGGTGGTGCTGTAGGTAGAGGAAGAGGTGGTGGTCGAAAATCTGACAAAAGTCACATTCAGTGTTTCAATTATCAGAAGTATGGCCACTATTTTAGTGACTATCCAGAAAAGAAGAAAAATCAAGAAACTGATGCAAAGCTGGCGAAACATGAAGAAGAAGAGATGTTGCTGATGGTCACAACAAGAGATGAAGAAAGATTCCAAGACCAGTGGTACTTGGACTCAGGATGCTCATCACACATGACTGGAAGGAAATATTTGTTTGTCAACATGAAGCCCTCATCGAAGAACACGGTGAAGTTTGCAAATGACAACACTCTAGCAGTTGAAGGTGTTTGTGATGTTCTGATTATGAGGAGAGATGGCAAGAGGTCAACAATTTCCAATGTGTTGTACATCCCAAGCATGAAGAGTAATTTGCTCAGTATAGGGCAGCTGGTCGAAAAGAACTACAAGGTAGTTATCAAAGACAAGATGATGAGTGTCCTCGATGCAGGTGGTAGGTTGATCTTGAAGGCTCTAATGTCTCAGAATAGGACCTTCAAGATTGAACTCAATGTGATGGAGCACAAGTGCCTAGCAACTGTAGCCAACAGATGTGAGCGGTTATGGCATTTTTTACTAGGCCATCTCAACTTCAATGACATCAGAGAGCTAAAGAGAAGAAATATGGTTTCAGGATTACCAGAAATCGACATTCTAAGTGACGTCTGTGAATAGTGTGTTAAGTCGAAACAACACAAGAATAGCTTCAGCAAGGATGCAGGAAGGAAGTCGATGGCAATTCTGGAAGTCATATACTCTGATGTATGTGGTATAATCCAGGTGGATTCAATTGGTGGCAACAGATACTTTGTCACGTTCGCAGATGATTACAGACGAAAGTTGTGGACTTACCTCATTAAGAAGAAAAGTGATGTGATCGAGGTATTTTCCAGATTCAAATCCATGGTCGAAAGACAGAGTAGTCGAAAGCTGAAAATTCTGAGGACTGATGGTGGTGGAGAGTATGTTTCGAAAGAGTTCAATGCATTATGTGAAAAAGAATGGATTGTGTATGAGGTGGTGCCCCCTTATACTCCATAGCAAAATGGAATTGCAAAACGAAAGAATAGAACCATCATGAACATGGTGAGAAGTATGTTGAATGGAAAGCATATACCCAAAGAATTATGGGGAGAAGCTGTTTCGACAGTAACATATATTTGAACAGATGTCCAACGAAGAAGCTTGAAGGAATCACACCAGAAGAATGTTGGTCTGGTGTCAAGCCTAGCCTCAGTCACTTGAAGGTGTTTGGATCTATAGCACATAGACATGTGCCAGATCAGTTGAGAAGGAAGCTTGATGACAAGTCGAATCAGATGATCTTGATAGGATATCATTCGACTGGAGGTTACAAACTGTTCGACCCAGTGAATAAGTAGGTAGTGATCAACAGGGACGTGATCATAGATGAGCTTAAAGAATGGGATTGGACTTAGAATGTCAAGAAGGATTCAGTGAGAATCTCTTGTGAAGAACCAGCCACTGAAGTCGAAAGAGAAGTTCGACAGGAACAAGTTAGAGATGAAGCAGGCCCAAGTAGACCTCGACGAACAAGACACATACCTGCAAGGTTGCAAGAATGTGTAATTACATAAGATGATATGGTTGATGAAGAGGGTGAGCTGGTACATTATGCTTTCTACGCAGATGTCGAACTAGTCAATGCAACTGAGGCATTAAAAGATTCGAAGTGGATGAAAGCAATGAATGAGGAGTTAGAGTCCATCGAAGTCAACAACACCTGGTCACTTTTTAAATTGCCTCAAGGCAAGAAGGCAATTGATGTGAGTGGGTTTACAAGGTAAAGATGAATCCTAGAGGAGAAGTAACTCGACACAAGGCGAGACTTGTGGCGAAAGGATTTCTACAGAAGGAAGGAATCGACTTCGATGAAGTGTTCACACCTGTTGCTAGGATCGAAATAATCAGGTTGGTTGTTGGTCTAGTAAATATGAACAATTGGCACACATGCCAGATGGACGTGAAGTGTGCATTCCTTAATGGCCCCTTAGATGAAGAAGTTTATGTCGCACAACCAACTGGGTATGTGAAACGAGGCAAAGAAGGAAAGGTGTACAGGCTGCATAAAGCCATGTATGGACCTAAGCAAGCTCCAAGAGCTTGGAATAAGAAAATCTACAGCTTCTTAAGGGAGAAGGAATTTCTGAAGTGTACGACTGAGCATTGATTGTATGTAAGGAGAAGCAATAATGAATTGCTTATAATATGCCTCTATGTCGATGACCTGTTGATAACAGGGAGTTGTAAGAAGGAGATCGAAGATTTCAAACATGACCTAAGTGAGGAGTTTGAAATGTCAGTCTTGGGAAATCTCTCATATTTTCTTGGCATTGAATTCTACAAAACTAGTAGAGGTTTGATGATGCACCAAATAAGATATTCAAGCGAAATACTCAAGAGATTTGAGATGCAAGATTGCAACCCAACATCGACCCCAGCTGAGACTAGACTACAACTGTCGAAAGATTCAGATGAAGATGATGTCGACGCAACCCAATACATAAGACTTATTGGGTCACTTAGATACCTTTGTCATACAAGGCCTGACTTAGCATACAGTGTGGGTATGGTAAGTAGATTTATGCAGAAGCCAAAGGTATCACACCTAGCAATAATGAAGAGGATACTGAGGTATCTGAAAGGGATTCTCGACTACGACATTTTATTTCCTGCAGCTGATGAAAGGAAAGAATGCAAGTTAGTGGGATACATCGACTCTAGTTGGTGTAGTGATGTTGAGGATAGAAAATCCACAGCTGGATATGTGTTTATGTTAGGTGGTGCACCAGTTGTTTGAAGTTCGAGAATGGAGCCAGTAGTGGCATTGTCATCATGCGAAGCAGAATATATAGCTGCTTCTCTCTGTGCATGTCAAGCAACCTGGATGATGAACTTGGTCGAAGAGATTAAAGGGAAGAGTCATGGAGCAATTACCATGAAGACCAACCTCATGTCAGCTATCAACTTGGCAAAGAATCCAATAGCACACGGTCGAAGCAAGCACATCAAAATGAGGTTCCATTATCTTCGAGAGCAGGTAGCAGAAGGGAAGATGAACCTGGAACACTGTAGAACTGAGAATCAGATTGCAGATATCATGACGAAGGGAGTACAGGTCGAAGTTTTCAGAAGACTAAGAGCCATGATGAATGTAGACAGCTTAGACACAATGAATTAAGTGGTGTTTTGAGTTGTAATTTCTTGTGTCGAAGTGTCGAAGGAGGTTCCTTCACATAGGATTTCGACTTAGGCCTATTTTAGTAATGTTAACTATTTTGGGCTTTTATAGTTTTGGGCTTTGGCTTGGGGTGCAAGCTAACCTAAATCTATAAATAGGGAGAAACCCTTATTTTTGTAAGAAGCTTAGAATTGAGAACTTGTATTCACAGTTTGCAGTTGCAAGTGAAATAATAGATTTTCACAGTTTGTGGGCAGAGAGTTCTCTGCAGAAAAATTGTTCATCTTCTTCTCCAACGTTTCTCTTTCTTTTCTTTCTCAACCCTTTTCTTTTCATTGCTAGTGTGTGTTTGTTAACAATCTTGAGATCAAGATTGAATAGGAATTCCCAAAAGCTTTTGGGTTAATTCCAACAGTATGATCTAGACGGACATACAAAAATCCTATGACACAGTTGAATGGCATGCTCTAGCTCAAATTATGGCAGAATTAGGATTTCCCCAAAAGTTCATTGACTGGATTATGCTTTGTGTTACTACACTATCTTATAAGTTCTCTCAAAATGGAGTTCCTTCTGATATCTTGAAATCTAGGAGAGGGCTGAGACAGGGGGATCCTGTATCCCCCCTCTTATTTTATACGTATTATGGAATATCTTCACAGGCTGCTGCAAAAACTTCATTTGAATCCTAATTTTAATTTTCACCCAAAATGTGAAAAATTGAGGGTTATTAATCTTTGTTTTGTAGATGATATTCTCATCTTTGTAAGAGGTGATCTTGATTCTGTTACACTCGTTATGGCTAAGTTTAAGGACTTCTTTGATGCAACTAGTATGCACATAAGTCACCCTAAAAGTAAGATGTACCTTGGTGGAGTGGACATTGAAATTCAAAACCTACTGCAACAGGAAACAGAATTTGAGATAGGTTCCTTACCTTTCAAGTATCTTGGTGTGCCATTACATAGCAAAAAGCTTTCAATTGCTAGTTGTGAACCGCTTATTGAGAAAATGCTCAAGAGAATTCAACTAGGGCTAGACAACAGTCGGTTCGGATTGGATTCGGGCCCAAAACTAAGATCCAGTCCAAACCGCGGTTCCATTTAATAGGTCCAATCCAGACCAAAGAAGTTTCGATTTTTATCGGTTTCGGTTTAAACGATTTGACAGATTAATCGGGTGGATTCAGTCGGTTAAATTTATTAGGCCAAAAAAAATAATTGCCCCATTTTTTAAAAAATGAAAATTGTTTTTAGTTATTATTATCTATTATTCTAACTGCAAAAATAACACAAAACGTCATCAAATACAAAGATTAGAGAATCTACCAGAATTCTTAGGTTAAACTATACATACAAAAAATTATACATATAAAAAAAGCAAGTAGTTTCCAATTAAACTACATATCATATCCAGATCCAGTTACATCATTCTTTAGAACTCCAACGCAAACCCAGATCCAACTTATATCCTTTCCAGCTAAAAAAATTACAATAATAGTTAATGGATATTAGAAACACTAACAAATAAAACAAACACAAAAACAAATTTACTAAAATTAATATTAATAATTAAATTTATTAGTAAACGACAAAAAAAAAATATTATGCATAAAATTATTATAGAATCACTTAATGAAACATACCTAAAAATAAAAAATAAATAAATATTAAATAGTAAAAAAAGAATAGAACATTCTCCAAATATTTACTTAAATATTAAACGATTATCAGATTCATCTTTTTACTACTATTACTCCTAATAAAAAAATCCGTAAAAAAATTAAACAACAATCACTTAAATTTCATTTTTTAAGAGTTAAGACATCAAACCAGATTCAAATGATCATTACTCATTAAAATAAATATAATCAAAAAATATTTAAAAAAAAATCAAAAGAGTAAATATGAAAGAAGATAAATATGAAAGGAAAAAATACAAATAGTTACCTTTGATGGGTTTGAAATAAAAAACAAAGACAATGGAGAGAAATGAAAATAGGAAGAAAGATAGAAAAGGAGACGAATCTGGAATTGAAGAGAGAGACCAATCTTAAATTGAAATGGCTAGGGTTTTACTCTAGAGGATATGTGTTAGGTTATATTCAACATTTTTATTTGCATTTAAATTAACCCAACCCACCAAAAACATATACATATATTTAAAATAAAACACTGCAAAAGCTTCTTACGGTCGAGTTCAGTTTTATATGGGTTGAACTGAACCAACCGACCCGAACCGAATTTATCCACTAAAAACCAAAACTAAAACCCATTTAACCCGAATACCCATTGATGACCCGACCGCTTGTATGTGGATACGGCGGGCCAGACCGACACAAAGGGTTTCTCTCAAACCTGTCCACCCCTAAATTCAACATTGGAGTACTAGATTATTGTCATATGCTGAAAGACTCCAACTCATTAAAAGTGTGATGTTTGTAATCTCCAATTATTGGATGCAAATTTCCCTCTCTCTAAGAAGGTGATCTCCCATATAGAAGGTCTTTGCAGAAGATTCCTTTGGACAGATAAAGATAAGGATAGTAGGAAGCTCCCATATCTTAGGATCATGGTTGGGATCCTGTTTTTGCAGGTGGCTGCAACATCATTTCATTGATTGAATGGAATAAGGCAACTATGGGGAAAATGCTATGGAACATTTGGAGGAAGAAAGAAAAACTTTGGATCAAATGGGTGCATATATATTATATGAAGCATGTAGATATTAGCATTTATCAACCAGGAAATCAGTGCCCGTGGGTGATAAAAGCTATATTCAAACATAGAGATGTGATGATCAATTCGGACACGTGGAAATATTTCCAAGAAGATGATAATTATAACACGAGAAAAATGTATGATATGCTTCAGGGGGAGAAACACAAGGTTATTTGGAGAAAGCTTTTTTATAACAACATCGCGAAACCTCGAGACGTCTTCACCTTATGGATGACCTGCAATAGGCGTCTGTTTACAAAGGACCGTTTGATTAAATTTGGCCTTGAATCTGATGGATTATGTGTGTTTTGTAATTTACAGGAAAGTTGTGGACACTTGTTCTTTGAATGTTCTAGTACTAAGACAGTTTGGAAATATGTGCTTTGTTGGTTTAATATGCATCACACCGCAGACCGCTGGGATGTTGAGCTGGATTGGTGCATCAATCACACCCGCGGGAAGGGCAGCAAGATGAAAATTTTAAAGATAGCTTTGGCTGAAACAGTATATCTTATTTGGAATGTTAGAAATTGCATTATCTTCAAAGGATGTGATAAGGAAACATTGAATAACAAACATGCTATAAACATGATTCTTTGTAGAATTGAGTTGGATAGTAAACTAGTAGCTCTTTGTAATAGGACTTAGTTTATAGTTTACTTATCCTGTTAGATACTCTTGTGTCTCTTGGTGACCTGAATCGATTTTGATCGACGTTGAACGTTTCTTGTTTTTTTGCCAATAATATTTTCTCTTTATTCCAAAAAAAAAAAAAACTTCACTAGTTAATAATAATTTCCATGAAACCATTATTAAATACAGTGTTATCACTTTTATTTTTCAACAACAATTGTGAGTAATCGTTTAAAATATTTTTGAAATTATATTTTTTATTTTTCTACTTTAGAAATATATTCAAGAAATATAATAATTTATTGTTAATTTTTTAAACTCCAACTTATACTTAGATCAAATTGATCTTATCAAATTTAATAAAATTTTAATTGTTTAATTTTAATGAAACTAACCACAATTTACTATAACAAAAATCAATAAAAATTTATAATCCTTGAGAAATATTTTAAATTAAATTATTAGTTCTTTAGAAATTATGTCTCACGTACTATGATCAAGAAAATTTTATTTGTTGGACGAATTTCCAATGATATTTTTATATTAAAATTTTATTTGTTGGACAAATTTCCAATGATATTTTTATATTAAATTTAAATTCATCACATGAGCAATAAAAACTTAGGGACCCTATATCATTTAGATTTTTGAATAAAGATAAACATTTTTTGTGCAGTCTTTCAGATATACTTCATTGTATAATTATGAAGAAGATGATGAATTCTAACAACAAAAATTATACAAATGATTTTAGTTAACAAAGATGAAGAAAATTCATAGTATCTGAGCAATCTTTATTTTAAAACTCTTTAATTCTTCATGAATTATATATCACAAATGATCATCGTAGTGATCAAGAACAAACC
This sequence comes from Lathyrus tuberosus, assembly GCA_022829125.1. Classification (NCBI taxonomy): domain Eukaryota; kingdom Viridiplantae; phylum Streptophyta; class Magnoliopsida; order Fabales; family Fabaceae; genus Lathyrus; species Lathyrus tuberosus. Next base: position 2,493,133 of record JALAZF010000152.1, on the reverse strand, counting down.
ATTATTTGCACAATTCTTTTAGGATGCTCGATAAAAAAATCTTCAAAACCATGTCACAGATATAATTCTTTAAGCAATCCTCCTAGAATATTTTAATATTATTTATGTAATCCTTCTAATATATTTTAGGGTTAATACCTATTTTCCCCCTGCCATATGGGCGTGTTTTGAAAAACCCCCCTGCGAAAAAAAAAGTTACAAGATTGACCTTAACAAATTTTAAAAGTTTTGATTTAAACCTTTGTCAGGCCATATCATCAAAAATGCTTATGTGGCATCCATTTTTTCCATTTTTAATTGCCACATCAATTAATGAGGACATGCAATGACTATTTTACCCTCAAGGACTTTTCACATTTCATTATCCAGATTTTTGGACATTTGGGGAAGGTCTCAAATCAACTCAAAAATTCCTGATCTGAAGAGAAGTCTCGTTCAACTCAAAAAAATACCTCCAAATAACTCCTCAACAAACCAGCAACAACACAACCATTCACAATGTCAGAAAAACAAAAAATCAACAACCAACAACATCAACCTCAGCTCAACCGCTCACCTTCCCTTCTCCACTGTCTCAGGTCTTGCAATCTCCATAACTACAACAACAACCACCTTCTCCCTGCAAAAAAAAAACAACGACAACCAAACACACTTTCAATGTTTCATCATCCCCTTCATTTCGTAACAACCTTCGCCCCCTGTTTCCAAAACCGACAACCTTCATCGCACCTCCATCTAATTCATCGCCACCATACCCTTCATCTTCTTCCCATTCCGTAAAACCACCAAACAACAATGTTTCAAAACCCACCTTCTTCAACCTTCAAATCCATCGCAAACCACCAACATCCTTTAACCTGTTTCGCAAACCGTAACCCGTCTCCAACCTTCTCCGAAACCCAACAACCAAAACCCTTCAATAATGTTGAAAACCCCAAAACCTCCATCAAACTCAGAACCAATCTTCAAACCAAGGCTATACGCAGAGAGAGAGAGAGATTGAGATGGAGAGAAAACAAATCGAAACACCAAACTTGAACCTAACGACGACGTGAGAATGATGATTGAGGACCGAGCGAGATGAAGATGAAGAACCGTACTTGTTAGGGTTTGATTTGAGACCTTCCCCAAATGTCCAAAAATCTGGATAATGAAATGTGAAAAGTCCTTGAGGGTAAAATAGTCATTGCATGTCCTCATTAATTGATGTGGCAATTAAAAATGGAAAAAATGAATGCCACATAAGCATTTTTGATGATGTGGCCTGACAAAGGTTTAAATCAAAACTTTTAAAATTTGTTAAGGTCAGTCTTGCAACTTTTTTTTTCGCAGGGGGGTTTTTCAAAACACGCCCATATGGCAGGGAAAAAATAGGTATTAACCCTATATTTTAATATTATTTATACAATCCTTCTGCAATATTTTAATATTATTTATGAAATTCTTCTAGAATGCATGAAAATCATTGATCAATAGATCAATACATAATAGTTAGAATTAATAATATATTTTATAAAACAAAAAAAATTAACTTCTAAATCTTGGAGTTTTGTGAACCAAATTCTAATCATGTAACATTGAGCCAATTCTAACAATAAATTTTTATAAAATATCGTGCTAATAACATGTTATGAAATTCATCAAAACGATCTAATAATATGGAAGAATATAGATGAAGGAGAGAAAGAGAATAAACAATTATTCTATTATATGTTCGAATGTACATTCTACATTACAACATATATTTATTTTTACGACATGTGTGTATGTTACAATCAGATGAATAACAATAAATATATTTAATCATAAAATTAAAGTATATGTAATTTCTAGAAAAAATGGACATTCATATTTAATATTATTCATAACCAATACAATATAATCTCATGTGTTTTACTAAAACAGTTACAATTATATTATTTCTCCGTTAAAATAGTATTTTAAATTAAATTAAAATAATATATTATTTTAAATATTTTTGAGAAGACTGTCAAAAAGATATTTTTGAATAGATAGATTATTCTAATAAACTTTCTTATCTTATAAGAGAATATAAACATTATAGCCATTGGCGTTGATATGAGTTAGCTTTATAAGTAACTTTATTGCTAATGTTGTTTATTTTAGTAACATGAACATGCCTTTTGAAAAAGTGGTGTTGGGATGGGATAGTGTAACTGTGCATTGCAAGACTAGCAATGCATTCTCATAACTTTATACTACAAGTTCTTTGAGTGATCAGCAAGGTCACCGCCCAATAAGGCTTCTTGGTAATAATGAAATTATTATTATTGTTTTGAAAATGGAGGGGCAAGTCCCAAAGAAAAAAAAAGTAAGAATTTATAGAAAAAGTAACACCACTCAAGTCGATCAACTTGACATTACAGGTAAAAGAATGAACAACATCGTATACCATTCTAGTACTGCCAAGGTTTTGAGTTTAGAACTTATTTTACAAATGTTTTTGCAATTTGATTTGCTTCCATATATGCATATATTTCGCAATGATAAAGTTGAGTCCATATAGAATCTCACCAATACTCTGAATCAGATTATGACAGAGGTGTCCTACCTCACACCCCTATAAAATAAAATTATTTTAAATTCAATCTTTCTTTTATATATATATATATATATATATATATATATATATATATATATATATATATTGATCTTTCATGTTGATCAGAATCTGAAGTGGGTTAGAGATTTCGTCTTCGATGTTGGTGTAATACCCCAAATTTTGACCACTAAGATTTCCCATCATTGTGAAAATCATCATCACAATATGGATGAACCATCATGCTTCATCAGTCTCCCCAAAGAAGGGTGAGCATCCAATACAAGCAAAATTAGGGTTTCAAGCCCTCTCTGAGTGCTTAGACAAATGATCAATCAAGAAATGACATGATCTTCAACTTGTCTAATCTCTCAAACATCCACAATGGATCAAAAAGGACTCCCACTTCAAGGATTAAGCACAAGGCTGCTCCCTTCTAGGTGGACCAAGTCTCAAGATCGATAGTGTCACCAAATTAGGGTTTTGGTCGACCAGGGCCTCCAGATGGAAATTTTCATCTGGGCACAAGGCAATGATCCAAAACATGACCTAATATGTTTCATGGAACCTCATGAACCCATGCATCAAGTCAATTTTGCCTCAGGGGATGCATTCATCAAAAATCAGGAATTAGGGTTTCTTGACCTAATTCACCCCTAAGTTGACTTTTGGGACAAACCATGAGCCAAGACCTCAAGAGATGATTTGAGGGTCTCTAATATACCATATTGATCCATTTGGAACAATGGATTGATCCAAGAAGCTTGAGCAACAAGTCTCATTTTCATCTGCACCACAATTAGGGTTTTAAGGGAAAAGTCAACTGTAACTTTGACTTTTGACCAGGACATGCTCTCAAACCCTAATACATGATTGAATATACCCTATGACACCCATGGAACATGTCCATCAAGTTTGATTTAGGTCAAGGACATGATTTCCTGAAGAATTGCACAGTTTGGAATTCATCTGATAAAAAGTCAACTGTGCACAAAAGTCAACTTTGACTTTTTGAGATTTTTCACAAAAATGGATTTTTAACCCTAAAATGATGTTAATGTATGATTTGAATCATCATTCATCAAGAAAAATCAAGAAAAGTGAGATAACTTGTAAAAGGGGTAACCATAAAACTTAGAAATTTTTCTAAGTTAAAAATAAAGTGGCAAAGGTACCAACTTTGGAGGACCATAACTCCTAAACCACAAGGCCAATCTTTTCCATCCAAAGCTTGATTTGTAGATCTCACTGCCCTCTACAAAAACTTCAACTAGGCCTAACTGCAATTCCTTATGGATTTTGAGCTATGAGTGAGCCAAAGTGGCTGAAAATGTGAAAAAATACCATTTTCCAACACTTAGAAAAATTCTGCCTAAAACAGAATTTTGTTGAAACACCAAAACTTGTGGGATTTTTGCACATAGATGCAAGCTGAATCAGTCCCAAAGTTAAACATCAATGTTGTTGCATATGTTGCTAAGAATTCAAAGGGCTCAACAGCATGAATTGATTCAACTCAAGCCATGAGAAATCCATGCCCAAAGTCATGCTGCTGCAAGCTGTTTTGGAAAAATCAGTTTACATGTTTGCTTATCTCACACGATTTTGAGCCAAAGACTGAGGATCAGCATGCCACTTGTGTTCAAACCAATCACATTGCATCTAATCCAACTGATAAATCTGAGTCAAAAAGCCAAAGAAGCTTCCAACTTGAAATTCATCCACTTTGGCACTTTTTGCCTTGAATTCAAAATGCATTTATGTGGAATAGTGCATTGTCAAGATTCTCACTCTCCTCAGTCAAGTTCTCTGATTAAACAACATTAAAAACATCTGAAGAATGTGATTTCAGTCAAGGCATAACTGATCTATTTGGAGCAGCTGTTATGCCTAGTGCAAGAGGCATTTATGCCAAGCCAATCCAAGCCAATGTGATCTGATCCAGCTGCCATTCACTATTCCTCCAAGACAAGAGTTGATCACCTATAAATAGAGGTCTCAATGGATCACTCAACTCACCCCAAAGCCAGTTACAGCACTGCTTTCTCTCATTCTTTCTTGAACTTCAAGTTTTCTTGTTTTTGAGTAACCACTATCGGGTTTTGAGTTGCAGCCATAAGCAATCAATTCCAATTGCTCAAACACATCACATATGATGTATTTGAGGTGTCCAAGTGCTTAAACAACATCTGTAACACTCCCAGCTCAAAATCACTTTTCAACCAAGCCATTTTGCTTCAGTTTTGCAGGTGGAGGTCTCCAGCTTGATCCAGAGAATTTCAAAGTTTTCCAAAGCTTGCAACACACTTCATAACATCCATTGAAGCTGTAGGGATCATCAATTCACGACTGGAACACCATCTGGGCAAAGTTCCATTTCAGCTTGCATCAAGGTGAGCTTCAAACTCAAACTCCATGATCCATGCATATTTCCTCGCATGATAATTTTGCCATTTGATTACCATCATATGCTGATTGTTTTGCCTCGATAAATTTGATCATAGACCTCATAACCATGCTTGCACGATTGCTTTTGCAAATTAGGGTTCATCTGTGTTCATCATGATTATTTCACTCCACACTGAAAATGAATAAAATTGGGTATTGCCATCTTGTTCCTTGTGAAAAAACGCACGAGTTTGGTGTCTGAATCATGTCCAATGGTTGAAAGATGAGTGAGATAGGGTGCTTCATGCACGAGCTCGGGGAAGGAGATGGCCATGGCGCCATTTTCAGAAAACCAACCAAGTTCTCTATATAATTTTCACTTGCCATATATTTAATGAATTGGCATTGCGCCCCAGCGGTTCATCAGCTGGTTTTGTGAGTATTAGCAAGCGAGAGGTCTGGGGTTCGAATCCCCCTCGCCCCAGACTTCTTTTTATCACTTTTTTATTTTATTATTTTTCATACTATTATTTTATAATGATTTGAAAAATTAATAACTCCTTCAATTTTTATCATTTTTGATTGGTTCTTTATGCAATAATTCACAAAAATGTTAAAATATTTTATTTTCACAAAAAATCCCAAAAATATTATTTATTTCATATAATTGATATTTTTGTAAAGAATTAATATTTTGATTGTTTTTGGCATTTTAAATATTTTTTCTACATTGATTTTGCAACTTTTAATGCTTTCTAATTATTTTGTAGGTCAATACTTAATTTTTGAAGCATTAATCCAAGATCACAATTTGTTTCCCATGTGTAAAACAATTTTTGATCATTTTAATTGAATTTTTATTCAATTAAATACATTTTTTGGAAACAAATTAGGGTTTTGGATTAATTCAACCCTCATAAATCATTTTCAAAACACTTTGGGCATCTATTAGAGTGTAAGACCCAATCCCCCTTTTAACCAAAACATTTTGGGCCTCACTTATTGTATAAGTCCCTCTGCGTTAAAAGAAAACCTCGACGCGATCGCCATTTTTAAACGAAAAATCATCCGGGCCTACCCTCGTGTTATAAGCCCCACTCTTTTTCTTTAAACCTCTTTGGGCCTCTTGAGAGAGTGTAAGACCCATCCCCCCTTGTACAAAAACTTTTTGGGCCTCACTCATTGTATAAGTCCCTCTGTACAAGTAAACGGCGCGATCGTCGCCCGTTTAAAAATAAAAACCATCTGGGCCTACCCTCGAGTAGTAAGACCCATTTCTTTTTCTTTAAAACACTTTGGGCCTCTTGAGAGAGTGTAAGACCCATCCCTTTGTACAGAAAACCTTTTTGGGCCCCAGTCACTTGTATAAGTCCCTCTGTACAAATTTAAACAGTGCGCTCACTGATAAAACCCTGGGCCTCTCCTTGAGCTGTAAGCCCGAAATCTTTCTTTTTCAAAGCACTTTCTCCTTTGATTTTGAATATACTGTTGTTTTCAATCTTTCTTTGTTGAACAACTAACCAAACAGCATGGAAGCACTACAACCGAGTAAGTGGTTATCGCTTTCATTTACTGCTTTCATATTATAAACTGTATTGTGGGGCTGCTCACTGTAAGTCTCCTTTCATAAACTCATATCTACTGTGTAATAATAGTATAGATATTTCGAGTTTCCCCGGCAACTACGTCTAGAACTAGGTGACGCCGTTTCATTTATTCGTAGAAATAGACGCCTAGATCCCCAATAGGAGCACCAGATACAGTCTTCTCTTCGGCTGTCCTCCTTAGGAATTGTCAAGGAACTCTATTCCCAAAGATGAATGTATTCTCCGTGAATGGCATCTTTGAGTTTCTTCCAAGTTCTCGAACTTTCCTGACTTGATCTATTCCTTGTGGATAGCTTGCCTTGAATGTCTCGGGGTTTGGGTACCCACTACGGTCATAATCTTGGACCTTAACTAAGGAACCCTCTTTAAAAGTTAAAAGTCGCTGGATAGTAAACCTCGCACGTTTACCAGTGGTTTTCATCTTTAAAAGAGTTATCTCTCCTAATGGAAAGGAGATGATAGACCCACGGGCTTCTTAAAAGCATCGGCCTCCTCTTGGGCATTATTCAAGGACCCTACGGCTTCTTAGAAGTATTCACAGCCTCCTCTTAGGCTTCGTATAATGGTCTCTTCCTCCGGGAATGATAGCCTCCTCTTGGCCTTCGTACAAGGACCCGTCGGCTTCTTAAAAGATTCCAGCCTCCTCTTGGGCTTCGTACAAATTGTCCCGACGACCTCCTAGAGGTATAGGAACAGAACCTAGTCATCCTCATAGAACAGTCCTTTCATAGAGTCTACTACTGTTTCTCGAAGCATAGTACAAAAGATAAAACTCTAGACTTGGACAGTCTAACTTCCTTGAGTCTCAAAGACATTCTCAAGTGACCCCTTCGTTAAATAGGAAGGAAACCCGCAGACTCGGATAGTCTCAATACCCTTTGGATTTCCCGTTTCCTCAAAGAAAAAGAAATATCCCTGATCCTCAAATTAAATCCCTGAGTACAGCGATGCTCATATAAGAACTAATTTTCTCTTTTAAATCAGTATATTGGATCTGTCACTCAACTGAAACAGCTACAATAGCCTCCATCTTGGGCTTCGTACGAGATACCAAAATTCTCCCCAGTGGAGTCAAAACAACCTTTTAGCCTCTCTCTCAGGCTTTGTATGAGACACAAAAGATTCCCTCGTTGAGTCAATCACCCTTTTTTTTGCCTCCAGCTCGAGCCTCGTACGAGATATAAATCCCTTAAGCAAGAGTCGAACTCTTTGCTAGCCTCCTCTTAGGCTTTGTATAACGATATGCCCCACTGGGTCAAAAACTTTTAGCCTCTCTCTCGGGCTTTGTACGAGACACAAAATAGCCTCCTCTTAGGCTTTGTATAATGATTTTCCTAGCGGAAATTAGCCTCATCTTAGGCTTTGTATAAGAAAACCACTGGTTGATCCAATCGACCTTTTAGCATCAAAGCTGTGCCTCGTTCACAATACACAAACATCAACAACTCCTTTCCCTTCATCTAATCGCTGTAAGCGGCAAGCCTCTGGATCATCTATATCCATGCCACTGTCTCTCTTTTAGCATGAGAAATTCCTAAGGAAAGATGGCATTGCTCTACACTGAGTTAAAGTCTTCTCCTTCAGGTTAAAACCCTTTCTTCAGAAATTATGGCATTGCTCGGATCCGCGTATCCCAGTTAAAGTAATTCTCCTTCTCCCCCTCTTTAGAGATGACAAATTCTCTCTAAAGTCGAGGTCTTTCAGCTTCACGTCTTGGGCTTTGAACAAGACACAAATAGACTTTTCAGCTTCACATCTTGGGCTTTAAACAAGATACAAATCACCTTTAGCTTCACGTCTTGGGCTTTGAACAAGACACCAAAAACCAATTTCCTCCCATAGAATAGGAGGAACTACAAACGCTCTGATTTCCCTGTTTCGGTAAACGGGAATACGTAGGCATAAGATCGAAAGAAAAGATCTTAGCGAGCGCAATCAACAAAAAACCCAAATCCCATATCTCCATCAATTAAAAGCAGTAATTCAAAAGCATCAGTCCTAACATCCTAACCCTTGTTCCCCGCCAGAAACATTAAGCCCTAAAAAGAAAGAGAACAGTATTGGCGAAAATACAAATAACCAGTACAAAGGCCCCCCACATTGATAGCATTCGTAACCTAACAGACCGCTGTTTAAACTCAGTATGCAAGCAGGGTTAATTGGAGACATCTATTTCCCTTCCTTATTCAGCTCACAATAGGATAAAAAATGAATCGACCTGTAGTTTTAAGCTCAACCGCAGAGAGCGACCAACGCTTAAGAACCGCGTCCAAAATCGCTCGCTACAGAAAAGTGGCGCCCACCGTGGGGCCGTTCACTGATTTTCTACTTCTCTTGTGTGAAAAATTACACAAATGGCGACTCTGCTGGGGAGTCTCCTTTTCTACCTTAGGGCATCATCCCCGTTTTCTACGGAAAATGGGAACTCTACCGAAGAGAAAGATTGACCTATGCTGGTCCATCTCTTAGGCAGGGAACCACAGATTGGGGCTTCCGCCGGGGAACCCATTTCTGTCAGGAACTTAAGATTCGTAGCTTTATAAGTCTAGGATGATTAGGACAAATATATATACTGCTTTTCCTAATTGCTGTACGTGTTTATTTTTTTGCTACTGGGAATGCGTGTGATGCCGCATGTGGTGAGATTGAGTATACACTTAAGAAAATCCAACATTTTTCGTAGTGCGGAAGCTATCGGAAATAGCTGTTACGCGATACTACCCTCATTTGAGGCTAGTGATCTATTCTCGGTGAATGGCACTTACTCTAAGATTGCACACAACTCGCTGGCGATCCGCTTGTTGTCTGCCTTCCTGGGAGGAGCTGATGATAATGAGTACAGGTACAAAAATCACCCTAGTATAAACCTTTGGGGATGGGTAGAGCCTTGACTTCATGACAACGACCCTCTGACCCCGTGTTTTTTCTATGTTTTTGTGTGCTGCATTCATGCATTCATTTAATAAAACATTAAAACATTCAAAAAACTTTCTCTTCTAGTCTCTCTGTTTTCAAATTAAACTAAGACTGTGATTGCAAATATCAGATAAAAAGATTGCATTAATGGATTTCGGTAGAAGGAGAACTCACCAGTATACCTTCAAGGTTCCAAAACTAGGGGATTTGAGAAGGTTAGCAAGGATGATCGTTAACCCAGAGGCTTTTAGAGCCAAGCACGGTGGTTTGCTACCACTGTTAAGAGTCCATGTGATTAAGGGGATCATGGACGCGCTCATTCAGTTCTACGATCCGGTTTATCATTGTTTCACATTCCCGTATTACCAGCTGGCACCAACGCTGGAGGAGTATTCTCATCTCACTGATTTACATATCACAGATCGAGCTCCATTTTCTGGACTGGAAGAAATTCCAAAGAATCAGACTATTGCAAGAGTAATTCATTTGGACGAGTCTGAGGTCAGGACTCACATGACTACTAAGGGTGGCATCCAAGGTTTGCCAGCCCAGTTCTTAACCAAGAAAGCTCTGTACTTCGCTAGTATAGGGAACGGGACTGCTTTTGAAAGCATCTTTGTCTTTCTCACCTACGGGTTATTTTTGTTTCCCAACATCAATAACTTCGTCGATATCAACGCTATTAAGGTTTTTCTCATTGGAAACCCTGTGCCGACTTTGCTCGCAGATGCGTATCATTCTGTACACTTAGGAAATTTGTACAGCGGAGGGGAGATCACATGCTGTGTACCTTTGCTCTACAAATGGTTTATCTCGCACTTGCCCAAGTCTGCTGCTTTTTGGGATTGCAAGAGTGTCTTACGTTGGTCGCAGAAGATCATGTCCCTCACCAACTCTGATATAGATTGGTGTAATAGGATTTATGAGGGAATCAGAATCATTGACCGTTGTGGAAACTTCCCCAGCGTACCCCTCATAGGAACTAAAGGAGGAATCAACTATCATCCGATATTAGTTCTTCGTCAATTTGGATACCCGATGAGACACATCCCACTGGGTGTTCATCTGGAAGGTCTTTTCTTTAAAGAAGGAGAAAGTGACAGAGCACTAAAGATGGAAATAGTGCAAGCTTGGAAACATGTTCATAAGAAAGGACGAGAGTCTCTGGGAAAACCGGACTGTGTCTCGGTGGAGCCTTATCTCCATTGGGTACAAACTAGAGCTCTCAAGCTAAAAATGCCTTATCCTCGTTACAGAATTCTTCCACCGAGGGAAATTTTCATGTACTTCATGACGGAAACTGAAAGGCTTCAGGTTACTCTCAACAAAGTTCAAAAGGAAAGAAGGTCTTGGAAGAACAAGTACCGCACCCTCGACGTAGAGTGTATCCAAATACAGCAATTACTGAAAGAGAAAGATGCTCTGATTGAAATTTTAGAGCAACATGCTGTAGAGAATCAAGATGACCAAAGGAATTTGCTCACTCCTTTCACTTGGCAAAGGAATGATAACCCGACAACGGCCCAAGCGCCCCGGTCAAAGAAAAGGAAGATACCAGAATCAGCACTCGGTTTCTCCTCAGAGAGGACTCGGGACCCATTAGTTTAGGTTTCTGTTTCTGCACTTTGTAATCTACTGTATTTCCATTTCTGTAATCCTTTGAATTTCAATAAAAAGGGGTTTCCCCACTGTTTGATATTTGCAATCTAATTGTCGAAGTTTATTTTGATTAAACAAAAAAAAAACAATTAATATAATCATTGCATTCATCATTCTCACATCGCGTATTCTTCTTCCCTACGAATCTCACGTTTGTGTCTCGATTCTAGAGTCAAACTGTCTCATTCGTACAATACTCGGGCCAATCGTCAGAAAAAGATGGATGATCTTGAGGAAGAAAACAGAGAGTTGAAAGAAGAGATCAACGCTCTGAGAGAGGATATGAGAAAGCTTCGTAACGACATGCAAGCCATGACACAAGCTCAGCTACAAAGAACTGTGATCTCAGAGATCACCTCAACGCCCATCATAGAAAAGTATGATCCTAGGTATCAGATACCGAAAGATCGTCCTTGGGGCATGCCTGTTAACTATATCCCGGAAGGATATATTCCGCCGATCACTGAAGATCAGGGAATCGCAACAGAAGCCGCTGGGCCTGAAGGTTACAAACTTCGGGAAAGCGAAGATGCCAGGGGCATACTCAAGACTCCTGAAGGTTACAAACTTCAGGAGGCGCTAAGACTTACTGCCGTAGTCACGGTACCACCCCCTGTGGTGCACACTGTCCCGGAAGGACAGATTCCACCAACACCTTCTGATAAGAAGGAAACTATGTTTGACAGAATGGAGGAATTCCAGGAACAATTCCTGGAAATGCAGAAAGAGCTGCAAGCCATTCGCGGTAAGGATCTATTTGGAAAGGACGCCGCAGACCTCTGCTTGGTCCCAAATGTGAAAGTCCCGCACAAGTTCCAAGTGCACGACTTTGAAAAATACAAGGGTAACTCTTGCCCTCAGAGCCATCTGGTGATGTACGCTCGGCAAATGTCAGCTCAGACGGAGAATCAGGACCTGCTGATTCACTACTTCCAGGATAGTTTAACCGGTGCCGCACTCAAATGGTACATGGGTTTAAACCGTACTACGATCAGTACTTTTAGAGATCTTGGTACTGCCTTCGTCCAACAATACAAGTACAATTTGGACATGGCACCCGACAGAGATCAACTCAGATCAATGTCACAAAAGGACAAGGAAACCTTTAAGGAGTATGCTCAAAGGTGGCGTGAAATTGCCGCTAAAATTTGTCCACCTCTTGAGGAAAAAGAGATGACAAAAATCTTCTTAAAGACCTTAAGCTCATTTTACTATGACCGAATGATTGCCAGTGCACCCAGTGATTTCACCGAAATGGTCGGCATGGGTGTACGTCTTGAGGAAGCCGTCCGAGAAGGACGTTTGGTAAAACACACTGGATCAACGAGCGGTACTAAAAAATACGGTAGTGCGCTCCCTAAGGAAAAAGAGCAAGATATTGGGAATATCTCTCTCGAAAAGCAAAGGCGACGTTATCAGCCAGTAGCAGCTGTTACTCCTGCTATCGGCCCCGCGCCTGTTCCTATGTATCAACCTCAGGTTGCGCAGAACCAACCTGACCAACAAAGGACACAACAGCCTCTTCAGCAGGCTCGTCCTCCATATAAAAACAACCGTACAATACGGCCACCAGGATTTGATCCTATACCCGTAACGTACGCAGAGCTGTTTCCGTTACTGCTGGCTAAGGGGCACATTCAGACTAAGTCTCCCCTTTCAGTTCCGGAAAATCCGCCTTTTTGGTTTAAAGCGGATCAAACATGCCCTTATCATCAAGGAGGTTCAGGGCATAACATTGAGACTTGTCTCAATTTCAAATCCGACGTGCAAAAGCTTGTTAGGAGCGGGCTTTTATCTTTCAAAGATACGAATCCCAATGTTCTCACAAACCCGCTGCCTCAACATGAGAAGGCTGCAGTCAATCTGATTGAGAAAGAGACTAACAATGTCTATCAAATTTACGATGTACTCTTATTGGGGACCAATCTGGTCAGGATGCATTGTAGATAGAGTGGATATGGCCATGTGCCACCTCATAATTATCATCAGTGTGATATCTGCTCTAAAGATAACCAAGGATGTTCTGTAGTGCAATCAGCTCTACAGGAACAAATGGATCTTGGATGGATCCAGGAGCACCGAGTTCGTGGAGTTAACATGGTTTACACGAATTCTAACGTCATTCAAAACCACGACATCCGTGTGATGAATGTCAACTTGGTGGCGATGCACTCAAGGCAAAGCCAGTATCATAATCTGCCGCGGCACGATTATAGTTCCTGTCTGATTTGCTCGGTAAACAAACAGGGATGCTCTTTCATACAAGAGGCCCTCCAGCGTCAGATGGATCTTGGATGGATCCAAGACTACCATGATAGGAACTCCTATCAAGTCAATATGGTTCAGATCTTCGACATCCGCGTAATGAATACCAACCTGGTAGAGTTACATGCTGAGCAGGTCCGACTTGGATTCTTAATATCACATGATTATCAAAACTGTAAAGCAGGTTGCGAAAACGATCGAGGTTGTACCCTTGTCCAGGAGACACTTCGGCACTTGTTAAATCATTGGTGGATGCCAATCTATATGGACGAAGATACTCAGCAGATTAGTATCAATAACAGGAATCCTACTCGTCGTCAAAGTCAGGATGTCCGATCAATGGAAGGTAACCTAGTGAGGTTACATTGTATTCAAAGTGGGCGTGGCCAGGTGCCACCACACAACTATGACAGTTGTAGCGTCTGTTCGGAAAGTAACCAAGGGTGTTACCTTGTGAGAGCAACTCTTCAGGGTCAGGTCGATCATGGAGAAATTCGTCCATATCCAGGTTCAGGACCCATCATTTGGTCGCCGAACTACCTTGCCAATCAAGTTGAGGATGTTGTCACGATCTCTGGTCATCACAGGACCAGGGATGTTTTTGCCATCATCCCTCTACTTGACAAATCTAGAGTTCCCAACTGGGAACGGATCAAGGTTACTTATGATGGTCAGAAAAATCAGAAGGTTCCCATAGTCATCTATTTGCCGGGGCCACTACCGTATGAATCAGCTAAGGTAATCCCTTACAAATACGGTGCAACAATAATCGAGAATGGAAAGGAAATTCCATTACCCTCCGTCCTGAATATTGCAGACATTAGTCGTGTAACACGGAGCGGTCGAATCTTCAACCGAGGGGTTGGAGAATCCAACAAAGAAAAGGAACTTCAGGCGGAAATTCCTGATCCACCAGTCAGTCAATCTGGTAATCCCGACTTTTCAAAAGACAAAGATGAGATGCTAAAGCTCATCCAAAGGAGTGAATATAACATTGTTGATCAACTGTTACAGACTCCTTCAAAGATCTCAGTATTATCACTGTTACTCAGTTCAGAAGCACACAGAGAGGCTCTACAGAAAGTCTTGGAGCAAGCCTTTGTGGAACAGGATGTAACAATAAGACAATTCGATAGCATTGTCTCTAACATCACTTCCTGCAATAATTTGGGATTTAGTGATGAGGAATTACCCAAAGAGGGTCGCCGTCATAACATGGCGCTCAACATTACAGTTAACTGCCAGGGCGATGCTTTAGCCAACGTACTGGTAGACACAGGGTCAGCCCTGAATGTTATGCTGAAGTCCACTTTGATGCAATTATCATTCAAGGGCCCTTCGATGAGAGTCAGCGAGGTCGTCGTCAAAGCATTCGACGGATCCAAAAAAACAGTTATCGACGAAGTGGATCTTCCCATAACTATTGGTCCTCACACTTTCCAAATCACTTTCCAGGTCATGGACATCCGGGCAACATACAGTTGTTTATTAGGAAGACCTTGGATACATCAGGCTGGAGCGGTCACTTCGACCCTCCACCAAAAGCTAAAGTTCGTCAAGAACGATCAACTTGTCACGGTTTGTGGGGAACAAGCCTTGCTTGTAAGTAACTTATCATCATCTGCTTGTGTGGAACCCGAGGAGGTTATTGGAACTCAGTTCCAAGCACTATCGGTAAGCAAGGACAATCAGTTCGAAGGAGGAACCTCGATTTCCTCATACAACGATGCTATCAAAGCGGTCGAGAGTACCGATACAACCGGATGGGGACGGTTTATCATTCCTATTGACAATAAAATAAAGAAGGGTCTTGGTTTTTCTGCAACCTGTACCCAGACAGCCGCCAACGATGAAAGTCTTCATCCCCTTCAAAACTTCTTCCACAGTGGAGGTTTTCTTCACCCAGTGTCTCAGACAATTCATGCTATCAATGAGGAAGATCCCTCTGACACGGATGAAGAATGGAAGTCCTACCTTAACAAGGACGGCTATATGTCTCAGGAAGAGGTGCCTATGCCTTTTTGCTTTCCTACAGAAAATCCGAGATTTATACCAAGATCAGATGTCGAAATGATCTACGGAGATTGTGATCCGGAAGGATGCCGTGCTCCACCAAATTCATTAGAGGAAGACACTCCGATGAAGGACAATTTTGACTACAATTACTATGGCCCAATGGATGGTCTGCCAATGTGGCAACCTTACCCAGGAAACTTGGGGCAAGAAAGTCAGCCGAGTAATGAAACTCAGCTGAGCGTCATTGAACAGAATACCTGTGTCCCCGCCATGTCATGGGATCAACACTCAGGTCATTCAAAAACTACTCAACATGAAGATGAATTCGCAACGTTTGCAGGACTAGAATTCATCAACTATGCTTTTCCAAAGGTCAACGTCATCGAGAGGGATGACTTCTCCAGTTCCAAAGAAGTTTGGGACACTTTGGGACAACCAAGTGGAAAATACGACTTTATGGTCAAGTACACTGCTCCCGAAAGCTCTCGTATCAGGCTCGAAGATATCCAGTCAACTGGATGGGGAGATACAGCTGAGAGCACCAATGCTATGCAAAATGCAACAGAGGAATCCTCCTACGACAATTCTGCCTGGGAGACAGATTCCAATGATCCTGCTCCACCAGAAATCAGCGTCATTTATGAAGACAAATCAAGGAAGGTGCCAAACTTTGTGATTCACCGAGGAGTTCGCCGCCAATGGGTTACCGTCGAGGTTTCGAAGGTCGTTCGTCAGTCAAAGTAATTGCCATCTTTAACCTTTCACCCTGCCCAGGTGAAACGGATGTTTTGATAGGGCTCGCTTTCTGTAAATTTCCCTCTTCGCTTTGCCCAAAGCGAGTGAGTTTTGTTTTATAGGGCTGTAGTTTCAAGATTCGACTTGTTCATTAATAAAATAACGTCGTTCTGTAATTTCCGCATTAATTGCTGTTTTCTCTTTTTGCTTTTTTCAGAAAATGGTAATCCTAAAAAACATTCAATAATAAAAACAAGCAGTAAAATAAATACACTGCACACACTTGCATTTTCTCTATCTCTTCTAAACACGAATCATCACGTCATGCAGATTGCTTGTTTTATACCCCGTTGAAACATACGATCCGATGCCTTCTCCCAACTTTGAGTTCCCAGTATTCGAGGCTGAAGAAGAAAATGACAACGAAATTCCAGAAGAGATCTCCCGACTACTCAGACAAGAAGAAAGGTCCATTGAACCTCACAAAGAACCGTTGGAAACGGTAAACTTGGGTTCAGAAAAAGAGAGAAAAGAAATCAGGATCGGAGCACTGCTCAGTCCAACTACCAAAGAGGGTTTGATAAAGCTTCTCAAAGAATTTCCCGATGTATTCGCTTGGTCCTATCAGGATATGCCAGGGTTGGATACCAACATTGTGGAACATCATTTACCGTTAAGATCGGAATGTCCGCCAGTAAAGCAAAGGTTGAGACGGACTCACCCGGACATGGCCATCAAAATCAAAGAGGAGGTACAGAAGCAGATTGACGCGGGTTTCCTCGCTACATCTGAATATCCTCAATGGTTAGCCAACATCGTACCCGTTCCCAAAAAGGACGGAAAGGTCAGAATGTGTGTTGATTATAGAGATCTAAACAAGGCAAGTCCAAAGGACGACTTTCCTTTACCACACATTGACATGTTGGTTGACAGCACACCAAAGTTCAAAGTATTTTCCTTCATGGATGGATTCTCGGGCTATAACCAGATCAAAATGGCGCTGAAAGACATGGAGAAAACTTCGTTCATCACCCCATGGGGCACCTTTTGTTACAAGGTAATGCCGTTCGGTTTGAAGAATGCCGGGGCAACCTATCAAAGGGCCATGACTACTCTGTTTCATGACATGATACACAAAGAAATCGAGGTATATGTCGATGATTTGATTGCAAAATCAAAAACAGAGAATGAGCACGTTGAACATCTGTCAAAATTGTTCGAACGTCTAAGAAAATTCAAGCTCCGCTTGAATCCCAACAAGTGCACCTTCGGTGTCCGTTCGGGGAAACTAATAGGGTTCATCGTCAGCCAGAAAGGAATCGAGGTTGATCCTGACAAGGTCAAGGCCATTCAAGAAATGCCTTCTCCGAAAACTAAAAAACAAGTCAGAGGATTCCTGGGACGTTTGAACTACATCTCCAGATTCATATTCCTTATGACCGCGACGTGTGCGCCGATTTTCAAATTACTCAAAAAGAACCAGGATTGCGTTTGGTCAGAAGATTGCCAAACCGCCTTCGACAGTATCAAGGAATATCTGTTGAATCCTCCGATTCTATCACCTCCAGTGGAAGGAAGACCACTGATCATTTACCTCACAGTCCTAGAGGACTCAATGGGATGTGTACTTGGCCAACAAGACGAAACTAAAAGGAAAGAGTCTGCCATTTACTATCTAAGCAAGAAATTTACCGACTGTGAGACTCGGTACACAATGCTTGAGAAAACCTGTTGCGCTTTGGCTTGGGCAGCCAAACGTCTTCGCCAGTACATGATTCGTCATACTACTTGGTTGGTCTCTGAAATGGATCCAATCAAGTACGTTTTCAAAAAACCTGCTCTCACGGGAAGGATTGCCCGTTGGCAGATGTTACTATCAGAATATGACATAGAGTACCATGCTCAGAAAGCCGTTAAAGGAAGTATTTTAGCCGATCATTTGGCTCATCAACCGATTGACGATCAAGAATCAATCGGGTTTGACTTCCCAGACGAAGATGTCATGTATCTAAAGATGAAAGATTGCGATGAACCGCTACCCAGTGAAGGGCCAGAACCAGGTTCCCAGTGGGGACTTATCTTTGACGGAGCAGTCAATCATTATGGAAACGGAATTGGGGCAATCATTGTTACCCTCAGGGTATCCACATTCCTTTCACTGCTAGACTTACGTTCAAATGTATGAACAACGAGGCCGAATACGAAGCATGTATCATGGGTCTCGAAGAAGCGATTGATTTAAGGATCAAAAACTTGGACGTATACGGCGATTCAGCCCTGGTTATCAATCAGATAAAAGGAGATTGGAACACATACCAATCAGGATTGATTCCTTACAAAGACTATGCAAGAAGGTTGTTACCCTTCTTCAACAGAGTCGACTTTCATCCCATCCCTCGTGATGAGAATCACATGGCTGATGCATTAGCCACTCTCTCTTCCATGATTAGTGTAGGTCGATGGAATGACATACCTAAGATCGACATAATGCGCCTTGAACGGCCCGCTTACATCTTCACGATTGAAGCAGTCATAGACGACAAACCTTGGTATCACGATATCAAATGCTTCCTTCAGAAACAAGAGTACCCACCTGGGGCACTCAAAAAAGACAGGAAAACCCTCAGAAGATTGGCTGGAAACTTCTTCCTGAGCGGTGACACTCCTTATAAGAGAAATTTTGACATGGTCTTGCTCCGATGCGTCGACAGACCAGAAGCAGACGTGCTCATGAAAGAAATTCATGAAGGATCCTTTGGCACTCATGCCAACGGACACACAATGGCGAGAAAAATTCTCAGGGCCGGGTATTATTGGTTGACCATGGAATCCGACTGCTACAAGTACATGAGGAGGTGTCACAAGTGTCAGATATACTCTGACAAAATTCATGTACCACCATCACATCTCAAAGTTCTTTCTTCCCCGTGGCCATTTTCCATATGGGGAATCGATATGATTGGTATGATTGAGCCCAAGGCTTCAAACGGACATCGGTTCATCCTGGTAGCCATTGACTATTTCACCAAGTGGGTCGAAGCAGCGTCATTTGCCAATGTAACCCGACAAGTGGTGGTCCGATTTATCAAAAACAATATCATCTGCCGTTATGGTGTTCCAAGCGAGATCATTACTGATAATGGATCTAACTTGAACAATAAGATAATGAAAGAGTTGTGTGCAGAGTTCAAGATTGAACACCATAACTCATCTCCCTACCGACCCAAGATGAACGGAGCGGTAGAAGCGGCTAACAAGAACATCAAGAAGATTGTTCAGAAGATGGTTATAACCTACAAAGATTGGCACGAAATGCTACCCTTTGCTCTTCATGGTTATCGCACATCTGTCCGTACTTCAACAGGGGCTACCCCTTTCTCTCTAGTGTATGGCATGGAAGCAGTGCTCCCCATAGAAGTAGAGATCCCATCAAATCGAGTACTGATGGAAGCTCAGCTCACCGAAGCTGAATGGTGTCAAAGTCGACACGACGAACTGAACCTGATCGAAGAAAAGAGAATCACGGCACTATGCCATGGTCAGTTGTATCAACAGAGAATGAAAAGGGCGTTCGACAAAAAAGTCCGACCTCGTGTCTTCAGAAAAGGAGACCTCGTGCTCAAGAAGATACAATCATTTCTCTCTGATTCGCGAGGCAAATGGACTCCGAATTATGATGGTCCCTATGTGGTCACGAAAGCTTTCTCAGGCGGCGCCTTGAGACTTGCAACCATGGACGGAGAGGAATTTGCCTACCCCACGAATGTTGATGTAGTCAAGAAATACTTCGCCTAAACTAAAAAAAAAAAACGTCTCGGTGGATTGAAAACCCGAAAGGGCGGTCCAGGCAAAAGTTAGAGACATGGAAAAAAAAGAATCATCCCGATGGATTGGAAATCTCATAGTACAATCCAGGCAAAAATTAGGGATAATGGCAAGTAACTATGTTCAACAGAGGCAAGTCCCTTAGCAGCAGTTACATCATCCATCGGAGGAAAACTCCAGTCAAGGTCATCTTCGACGGAAGCTCAGGATGCCCCGAATTCAAAGTTGGTAGAAGGATAGTGGTCGTTATGTTTCAACGTAGCCCTTTTCCCTGTAAATTACCATTTTCTAACTTTGTATATACTCTTTGGAATCACGCGTTTGGCTGATCTCCATCTTATCAATAAAATTTGAGCCTTTGTGCTTTTGTTTGTAATTCTTAACTTGCTTTAGCTTTACAGAACGACGTTGTTTAAACTTAATCAGCGATTCTTGAAATAAAACAAAAATGAATTTACTTGTTAAAACTTTTTCTGCTTTTAAATTAAAGATGGCATTTCTTTTGACTGTTGAACATCAGAAGAACATCGATTGCTTCTCCCGAAGTAAGCGAATTTCAAAGTGCGGAATCAAAGTACTCCTTCTAAGCCAGTATGCCTGAATGAAGGGATTAACTGTGTCAGAGACCTTGTTTCGTCTGACATCCTCGGCCGAGTTCTCATCTCCTAAGCCCGATCAACATAGCTCCCCGCGTGGACTATCTCTCCTAAGCAAGGTGGAATTGCTATTTTGAATCAACGGTACTTCTTCGCCCCGCGATGGCCGAGTATCCAATTGTGTTTATCCATTAGTCTGTATGTCGCGTCTGTTTTGTCAGCATATACATACATACATCATGCATTTTTTATTTGCATTCGCATTTCATATTGCATCACTATCACTTGAGTCGGTCTTGTCCCCTAGTGATAAACAGTTTTCTCAATCGAGTTTGTCAGTTCTTTCCTCGTCAGGAAGTGTTGCGTCTGCGCAATCTCGCCACCAGTGTATCTTTAGATCAGAGTCGGCACTTGGCCATTTTGATAACTTGAACCTCTGAAAGATCAAAGAATCTTCAACAAATGTCACTCTTCGCCATTGAAGATGATATCCTCGCTTTCCCGAATTAAGGAAAATCCCCAGAGAAAGCCTCATGATCAGAGATTCGGCAGCACGCCAGTTTTGCTCCGAAAAATCACTGATGAAAAGGTCATCGGCACCTCAAAATTGGACCCCATCATATGGCGTTTCTCCGGGAAGATCCCGAGAAAAGTATGATGAAAGATCCCAAATGAAAACAGTCTCTCAAGAGACTCGCTTTCCCCAGTAGAAACAAATGGCGTCTCCAACGGAGAAGTTTGTACAACTCTACAGCTCAGACGGTTGGGTTCCCCAGCAAGTCTGACATCAAAACTTTTTCCACTCAAATGGCATCTCCCCAGGAAAATTCGGCGAGAAGTTTGCAGGAAAGCCGCTACGAATAGCGTCCCTTGTCAGTAAAGTTTATTGACAAAAGAAACTAAGACCAGCTCTTGGTAAGAAACCAGGATCGAGGGGAAGTTTAAATCAGAAACTAAGACCAGTTCCTTGGTAAGAAACCAGGATCGAGGGGAAGTTTAAATAATAAACTAAGACCAGTTCTTGGTAGGAAACCAAGAACGAGGGGAGGTTTATTTCAAAAGAAAACTGAGACCAGTTCCTTGGCTGAAGACCAGGATCGAGGGGAAGTTTACCTTTTCTAAGCATCATTGCCTAGCTAAAGAAGATGAATGCGTAAGCTACCATTCATAACCACCATCAAAATTTCGGATATTCCGATATTTAATCCTCTTGCACCCCGAATGCTCGAATACTAACGTCATTCATACCTTCGGGTCCAAGAAGATTAAATAGGGGCATCTGTAATACCCCAAATTTTGACCACTAAGATTTCCCATCATTGTGAAAATCATCATCACAATATGGATGAACCATCATGCTTCATCAGTCTCCCCAAAGAAGGGTGAGCGTCCAATACAAGCAAAATTAGGGTTTCAAGCCCTCTCTGAGTGCTTAGACAAATGATCAATCAAGAAATGACATGATCTTCAACTTGTCTAATCTCTCAAACATCCACAATGGATAAAAAAGTACTCCCACTTCAAGGATTAAGCACAAGGCTGCTCCCTTCTAGGTGGACCAAGTCTCAAGATCGACAGTGTCACCAAATTAGGGTTTTGGTCGACCAGGGCCTCCAGATGGAAATTTTCATCTGGGCACAAGGCAATGATCCAAAACATGACCTAATATGTTTCATGGAACCTCATGAACCCATGCATCAAGTCAATTTTGCCTTAGGGGATGCATTCATCAAAAATCAGGAATTAGGGTTTCTTGACCTAATTCACCCCTAAGTTGACTTTTGGGACAAACCATGAGCCAAGACCTCAAGAGATGATTTGAGGGTCTCTAATATACCATATTGATCCATTTGGAACAATGGATTGATCCAAGAAGCTTGAGCAACAAGTCTCATTTTCATCTGCACCACAATTAGGGTTTTAAGGGAAAAGTCAACTGTAACTTTGACTTTTGACCAGGACATGCTCCCAAACCCTAATACATGATTGAATATACCCTATGACACCCATGGAACATGTCCATCAAGTTTGATTTAGGTCAAGGACATGATTTCCTGAAGAATTGCACAGTTTGGAATTCATCTGATAAAAAGTCAACTGTGCACAAAAGTCAACTTTGACTTTTTGAGATTTTTCACCAAAATGGATTTTTAACCCTAAAATGATGTTAATGTATGATTTGAATCATCATTCATCAAGAAAAATCAAGAAAAGTGAGATAACTTGTAAAAGGGGTAACCATAAAACTTAGAAATTTTTCTAAGTTAAAAATAAAGTGGCAAAGGTACCAACTTTGGAGGACCATAACTCCTAAACCACAAGGCCAATCTTTTCCATCCAAAGCTTGATTTGTAGATCTCACTGCCCTCTACAAAAACTTCAACTAGGCCTAACTCCAATTCCTTATGGATTTTGAGCTATGAGTGAGCCAAATTGGCTGAAAATGTGAAAAAAATACCATTTTCCAACACTTAGAAAAATTCTGCCTAAAACAGAATTTTGTTAAAACACCAAAACTTGTGGGAATTTTGCACATAGATGCAAGCTGAATCAGTCCCAAAGTTAAACATCAATGTTGTTGCATATGTTGCTAAGAATTCAAAGGGCTCAACAGCATGAATTGATTCAACTCAAGCCATGAGAAATCCATGCCTAAAGTCATGCTGCTGCAAGCTGTTTTGGAAAAATCAGTTTGCATGTTTGCTTATCTCACACGATTTTGAGCCAAAGACTGAGGATCAGCATGCCACTTGTGTTTAAACCAATCACATTGCATCTAATCCAACTGATAAATCTGAGTCAAAAAGCCAAAGAACCTTCCAACTTGAAATTCATCCACTTTGGCACTTTTTGCCTTGAATTCAAAATGCATTTATGTGGAATAGTGCATTGTCAAGATTCTCACTCTCCTCAGTCAAGTTCTCTGATTAAACAACATTAAAAACATCTGAAGAATGTGATTTCAGTCAAGGCATAACTGATCTATTTGGAGCAGCTGTTATGCCTAGTGCAAGAGGCATTTATGCCAAGCCAATCCAAGCAAATGTGATCTGATCCAGCTGCCATTCACTATTCCTCCAAGACAAGAGTTGATCACCTATAAATAGAGGTCTCAATGGATCACTCAACTCACCCCAAAGCTAGTTACAGCACTGCTTTCTCTCATTCTTTCTTGAACTTCAAGTTTTCTTGTTTTTGAGTAACCACTATCGGGTTTTGAGTTGCAGCCATAAGCAATCAATTCCAATTGTTCAAACACATCACATATGATGTATTTGAGGTGTCCAAGTGCTTAAACAACATCTGTAACACTCCCAGCTCAAAATCACTCTTCAACCAAGCCATTTTGCTTCAGTTTTGCAGGTGGAGGTCTCCAGCTTGATCCAGAGAATTTCAAAGTTTTCCAAAGCTTGCAACACACTCCATAACATCCATTGAAGCTGTAGGGATCATCAATTCACGACTGGAACACCATCTGGGCAAAGTTCCATTTCAGCTTGCATCAGGGTGAGCTTCAAACTCAAACTCCATGATCTATGCATATTTCCTCGCATGATAATTTTGCCATTTGATTACCATCATATGCTGATTGTTTTGCCTCGATAAATTTGATCATAGACCTCATAACCATGCTTGCACGATTGCTTTTGCAAATTAGGGTTCATCTGTGTTCATCATGATTATTTCACTCCACACTGAAAATGAATAAAATTGGGTATTGCCATCTTGTTCCTTGTGAAAAAACGCACGAGTTTGGTGTTTGAATCATGTCCAATGGTTGAGAGATGAGTGAGATAGGGTGCTTCATGCACGAGCTCGGGGAAGGAGATGGCCATGGCGCCATTTTCAGAAAACCAACCAAGTTCTCTATATAATTTTCACTTGCCATATATTTAATGAATTGGCATTGCGCCCCAGCGGTTCATCAGCTGGTTTTGTGAGTATTAGCAAGCGAGAGGTCTGGGGTTCGAATCCCCCTCACCCCAGACTTATTTTAATCACTTTTTTATTTTATTATTTTTCATACTATTATTTTTTAATGATTTGAAAAATTAATAACTCCTTCAATTTTTATCATTTTTTATTGGTTCTTTTTGCAATAATTCACAAAAATGTTAAAATATTTTATTTTCACAAAAAATCCCAAAAATATTATTTATTTCATATAATTGATATTTTTGTAAAAAATTAATATTTTGATTGTTTTTGGCATTTTAAATATTTTTTCTACATTGATTTTGCAACTTTTAATGCTTTCTAATTATTTTGTAGGTCAATACTTAATTTTTGAAGCATTAATCCAAGATCACAATTTGTTTCCCATGTGTAAAACAATTTTTGATCATTTTAATTGAATTTTTATTCAATTAAATACATTTTTTGGAAACAAATTAGGGTTTTGGATTAATTCAACCCTCATAAATCATTTTCAAAACACTTTGGGCCTCTATTAGAGTGTAAGACCCAATCCCCCTTTTAACCAAAACATTTTGGGCCTCACTTATTGTATAAGTCCCTCTGCGTTAAAAGAAAACCTCGGCGCGATCGCCATTTTTAAACGAAAAATCATCCGGGCCTACCCTCGTGTTATAAGCCCCACTCTTTTTCTTTAAACCTCTTTGGGCCTCTTGAGAGAGTGTAAGACCCATCCCCCCTTGTACAAAAACTTTTTGGGCCTCACTCATTGTATAAGTCCCTCTGTACAAGTAAACGGCGCGATCGTTGCCCGTTTAAAAATAAAAACCATCTGGGCCTACCCTCGAGTAGTAAGACCCATTTCTTTTTCTTTAAAACACTTTGGGCCTCTTGAGAGAGTGTAAGACCCATCCCTTTGTACAGAAAACCTTTTTGGGCCCCAGTCACTTGTATAAGTCCCTCTGTACAAATTCAAATAGTGCGCTCACTGATAAAACCCTGGGCCTCTCCTTGAGCTGTAAGCCCCAAATCTTTCTTTTTCAAAGCACTTTCTCCTTTGATTTTGAATATACTGTTGTTTTCAATCTTTCTTTGTTGAACAACTAACCAAACAGCATGGAAGTACTACAACCGAGTAAGTGGTTATCGCTTTCATTTACTGCTTTCATATTATAAACTGTATTGTGGGGCTGCTCACTGTAAGTCTTCTTTCATAAACTCATATCTACTGTGTAATAATAGTATAGATATTTCGAGTTTCCCCGGCAACTACGTCTAGAACTAGGTGACGCCGTTTCATTTATTCGTAGAAATAGACGCCTAGATCCCCAATAGGAGCACCAGATACAGTCTTCTCTTCGGCTGTCCTCCTTAGGAATTGTCAAGGAACTCTATTCCCAAAGATGAATGTATTCTCTGTGAATGGCATCTTTGAGTTTCTTCCAAGTTCTCGAACTTTCCTGACTTGATCTATTCCTTGTGGATAGCTTGCCTTGAATGTCTCGGGGTTTGGGTACCCACTACGGTCATAATCTTGGACCTTAACTAAGGAACCCTCTTTAAAAGTTAAAAGTCGCTGGATAGTAATCCTCGCACGTTTACCAGTGGTTTTCATCTTTAAAAGAGTTATCTCTCCTAATGGAAAGGAGATGATAGACCCACGGGCTTCTTAAAAGCATCGGCCTCCTCTTGGGCATTATTCAAGGACCCTACGGCTTCTTAGAAGTATTCACAGCCTCCTCTTAGGCTTCGTATAATGGTCTCTTCCTCCGGGAATGATAGCCTCCTCTTGGCCTTCGTACAAGGACCCGTCGGCTTCTTAAAAGATTCCAGCCTCCTCTTGGGCTTCGTACAAATTGTCCCGACGACCTCCTAGAGGTATAGGAACAGAACCTAGTCATCCTCATAGAACAGTCCTTTCATAGAGTCTACTACTGTTTCTCGAAGCATAGTACAAAAGATAAAACTCTAGACTTGGACAGTCTAACTTCCTTGAGTCTCAAAGACATTCTCAAGTGACCCCTTCGTTAAATAGGAAGGAAACCCGCAGACTCGGATAGTCTCAATACCCTTTGGATTTCCCGTTTCCTCAAAGAAAAAGAAATATCCCTGATCCTCAAATTAAATCCCTGAGTACAGTGATGCTCATATAAGAACTAATTTTCTCTTTTAAATCAGTATATTGGATCTGTCACTCAACTGAAACAGTTACAATAGCCTCCATCTTGGGCTTCGTACGAGATACCAAAATTCTCCCCAGTGGAGTCAAAACAACCTTTTAGCCTCTCTCTCAGGCTTTGTATGAGACACAAAAGATTCCCTCGTTGAGTCAATCACCCTTTTTTTTGCCTCCATCTCGGGCCTCGTACGAGATATAAATCCCTTAAGCAAGAGTCGAACTCCTTGCTAGCCTCCTCTTAGGCTTTGTATAACGATATGCCCCACTGGGTCAAAAACTTTTAGCCTCTCTCTCGGGCTTTGTACGAGACACAAAATAGCCTCCTCTTAGGCTTTGTATAATGATTTTCCTAGCGGAAATTAGCCTCCTCTTAGGCTTTGTATAAGAAAACCACTGGTTGATCCAATCGACCTTTTAGCATCAAAGCTGTGCCTCGTTCACAGTACACAAACATCAACAACTCCTTTCCCTTCATTTAATCGCTGTAAGCGGCAAGCCTCTGGATCATCTATATCCATGCCACTGTCCCTCTTTTAGCATGAGAAATTCCTAAGGAAAGATGGCATTGCTCTACACTGAGTTAAAGTCTTCTCCTTCAGGTTAAAACCCTTTCTTCGGAAATTATGGCATTGCTCGAATCCGCGTATCCAAGTTAAAGTAATTCTCCTTCTCCCCCTCTTTAGAGATGACAAATTCTCTCTAAAGTCGAGGTCTTTCAGCTTCATGTCTTGGGCTTTGAACAAGACACAAATAGACTTTTCAGCTTCACATCTTGGGCTTTAAACAAGATACAAATCACCTTTAGCTTCACGTCTTGGGCTTTGAACAAGACACCAAAAACCAATTTCCTCCCATAGAATAGGAGGAACTACGAACGCTCTGATTTCCCTGTTTCGGTAAACGGGAATACGTAGGCATAAGATCGAAAGAAAAGATCTTAGCGAGCGCAATCAACAAAAAACCCAAATCCCATATCTCCATCAATTAAAAGCAGTAATTCAAAAGCATCAGTCCTAACATCCTAACCCTTGTTCCCCGCCAGAAACATTAAGCCCTAAAAAGAAAGAGAACAGTATTGGCGAAAATACAAATAACCAGTACAAAGGCCCCCCCACATTGATAGCATTCGTAACCTAACAGACCGCTGTTTAAACTCAGTATGCAAGCAGGGTTAATTGGAGACATCTATTTCCCT
Organism: Lathyrus tuberosus; assembly: GCA_022829125.1. Classification (NCBI taxonomy): domain Eukaryota; kingdom Viridiplantae; phylum Streptophyta; class Magnoliopsida; order Fabales; family Fabaceae; genus Lathyrus; species Lathyrus tuberosus. The sequence continues at coordinate 2,465,277 of JALAZF010000152.1, read as the reverse complement.
TCCTTATTCAGCTCACAATAGGATAAAAAATGAATCGACCTGTAGTTTTAAGCTCAACCGCAGAGAGCGACCAGCGCTTAAGAATCGCGTCCAAAATCGCTCGCTACAGTTGGATCCAAGGAGGAGAAGGTGTACCTGCAAGACACTCCGATGCTAAAGTAAGAATCAGGAGAGGAGAATGCAATTACAAAGTAAGAATGTCTTAGGGTGATTTTTTGAATACCTGACCCTCTCAAAGGAGAGGGTATTTATAATGCCCCCAACGCTTGGTTTGGTCCCTATTTTCAGGCCTGGATATTCGCTCCCCAAAAATAGGTAACTGACAGAAACTAGTCGTTGTGACGGACAGACTTGCTTGGAACTAGCCGTTGCTTCGAGCAGGAGTGTGGTTGCGAGCAAGTGCGCCGTGGCCGTTCCTGGATAGTTAAACCGTGCATGACAGGCAGAGATGTGGTGAAGGCCAGCTGATCCTGGGGGTCAGCTGGCCAACCCTCCTTGGCTGAGGGGCAGAAGGAAAAGTGCTTTCTTTTGCCCTTAACTAGCAGGGCTTAGGCTATTTGGTCGTTCTGGGTGCAGAAGTGGATTGGGTCATGCCTAGCCATTGGGCCAGTCCAGAACAGGAGCCCCCTAAGTCGTTGCTCATGATCATATGAGTGATGACTTAAGGGCAGCTCGTGGTCCCGAGGAGGAGTAAGCGAGGTCGACGTTTGTTACTGAGACGGGGTTGTTTCGTGGTGCTCGAAGATACATGTGCCCGAGGAACCCGAAACATTGTCCTATGTGTCCGACGAGCAGGGACTCCAACGGTTGAAGGGATTTGAAGGGATGGAGTGTCACGCATGCATCGAGCCACGCGCCACAGTCAATGCATAATAAAGGGTATGCTAGGGTTATAATGATGCCCCTACGCCTTCCTAGGCACGCGCGTGCTCGTGCACGTGCTTATGACTCATCTATAAATAGAGGGAGGAAGCGTTCATTTTCACTTTTCGTCCACGTAAGTTTCTGTTCCTTCTTTGTTTTACACAAGCTTTAGTCTTATTTTGCTTAGATTTGCATGCGGTTAGGACAAAAAACTGGGTAGAGTAGGTGCACTCTGGCGGATATTGGTGCCTGGCGGTGGTTGAGCCATTTTCTGTCGTCGACGCCGTCGTCGGAGTGTTAGAAACTTAGGTTTTTTTGTTGATTCCGACGATGTTGCGACGCGAATGAGTTTGTCGCCGGTGGAACTTATGAAGTTTCTGGCGTACTCGTGAGTTTTCTGGTGGATCTTCAACGGAATTCCGGGTAAAGTGTCGGGGAGGATCTCTCCGTGAGGGTTTAAGGGATTGCCATGGAGAATCTCCTCGCAACTTCGTTGCGCTGTTTGAGTAAGGGCTTAGGTCGAGGACGTTGTCCTTGGCCTTCGCGCGCCCTTTCACTTGACTAGCGGTGGAAGAGTGGATTTAATTTTGCCATCGAATTCACTTTTGTCTTCTACTTTTCAGGTAAAGGAGATGTCTGGCAACACCGAGGATGACGTTATGCTCGAACAAGAGCTGTTCGGTGAGAGCTCTTCAGGGGATAGCAACTACGAGGAAACCGCTCTCGGGAGTCCCGGGGAAGAATGGATTGCCTCTGAGCCTCGGAAGCATGCCTCTCTCTTTGCCTTCCATACTCAGGATGCCTTCAGGACGGTGGGGGTGGAGGAAGATTTGAGGGTCCACGTTCCCGGGTAGGATGATCGGATATGCTCGGCTTACGACTTCGAACGTTTTCCCACGTACGAGTATGTTTTTAAGGATATGGGGTTAAGGTTTCCCTTTACAGATTTTCAGGTGTCATTTTTCGGTCATTTGGACTTGGCACCCTCTCAGCTCCACCCGAACTCGATCACTTTTATCCGAGCATTCGAGATTACCCACGAGTACTTGAAGATTGGAGCCACTCTCCCCCTCTTCTTCATTATCTTCCACCTCCAACGCCAGGTCGTGCGAAGGCAGTTTGGATGGGTATCCCTGAAGCAGGGGAGGAAGCTGTTCAAGGCCTTTTTAGAGTCCATCAGGACGTTCAAGGAAAGGTATTATGTAGTGAAGCCAGTGTCGGAGAGGGCCAAAGACTCTTCGCTTCTCTGGGAGATCTTTACGGATGAAAACGAGGAACCCCTTCGCAACGAGCAAGGCAAGGTGAGAGGGCGTCAGAGCCAAAAATTTCGTTTCTCCTGGAGCAAAGACCACTTCACCAGGGAAACCGAGGAGTATATAGCCAAGCCGACCATGTTGAAGGAGGATGACCTGGCCAGCTATAATAAGTTGGTGGCCTTTGTCGATAGTTTCTGCCCTGCCCAGTGCGTGACCAGGGGCGAGGATATTATTTTTGAAGATGACAGGGGACCCAAGGTAGAGGCCCGGTATATAAACACCAATGAGCTCCTCGACTGCGGCACGCGCAGGGATGCTCTGAAACTTTTGGGTAACCATTTTTCTTTTAACTTATCTCGTTTTGTTGTTTTTTGTTTACTAACATGTGTTCGTTGTTTTGCAGGCAAGATGTCTACGGCTCAAGAACGTTTGGTGAAAACTGCGGCGGCTAAGGTCAAGCTAGGGAGAAAAGTCGGAAAAAGCCGCCTTGGCGAGCAGGTAGTTCCTCCTCCTACGGGATCAGGGACCTCTTCATCTGCCGCAGCTGCCGTCCAGACATCCTTGTTGCCGGTAACTTCAAGGCACAAGCGCTTCCGGGCGGAAGATGTCCTCGACCTGACCGATGAGCACGAGAAAAGCAAGTACGAGCTGCCCCATGCTTCCACAAGAGGGGTTTCTTCGAAGGCTCCTCCCTTGCACTCTATTGGGCAGAGTCTTTGGCGCTCGAGGAGCTTGATCATCTGAGCAAGAGGACGCTGCTGGCCTAGGACGCCGTTGCCCTAATGAGGGTCTTGGGCATGGAAGTGGTCTATACAGAGGACGGGGCCCTTCAGGAAGCAAAGCTGAAGAAGACTCAGGCTGCCAAAGCGGTTCTGGAGGAGAGGGTGAAGGTTGTAGAGGAGGCAGCGAAGAAGTCCAAGGAGGAGCTGGCCAAGGTTACTGAGGAGCGGGATACTTTGGCAGCAGAGAAGAAAGCCTCGGAGGATGTAGTTGTTGCTTTACGGGCTGCTGCGGCTCCTGCCGAGGATGAGAGCGATGAGGTGAAGAGTTTGAAGACTCGTGCTGAGCTTGTCGCCCGAATCAACCAGGACGAGGAGGACTGCTTGGGGGTTACTGAGGTCTTCAACAATGGGGACAGGGTTCCTCCACAGCGTGGCAGACTGCCAGATCATCATTCCTGATTTCCTCAGGTTTGGTGAGGAGAACGAGCAGCCTGTCCACGAGGAGCCGCAGCCAAATGCTGATTGATTTTCTATTGTCTTTCTGGCCTGCGTGCCATATGTTGTAATTTCTTTTGATGGGGCTTGGCCCTTTTATGTAATTTCCTTACAATTGCGGTCCTCGTGGCCGTTTTATTTTTTCGATATGTGATTTCGACCTTGGTGGTCGCTTGTGTATGATTTATTTTAGATATTTGCGCGTCTATGTTTTTACTCTGCTTGATTTTGCTAAGTGTCACGCGCTGCTCGTCGCGAGTGCCCGTTTGTATGGGTTGTTTTCGTGAATGATTTTTCACTGTGTTTCGGGGTTTGCTCGACAAATAGTTGTTCGACAGTGAGAGGAACTGGTCGAAAGGCCTAGGTAGTTTTTGAGCAAGGGAGCGGAGCTCAGGTCGCTTTCGCGGCCCGAGTTCTGCAGCGTGAACTTCCCATCGCGAGCTAGGCGTTCTGCCTTTTGTGGTATGGTGGCGACGACGGGTTTGGTCGTGGGACCGCTGTCGAACATGGGTTTTGCTCGTTTTAGAGTAAAAGTCTGCCTTGATTGATTTTAGTATGCAGCGCTTGTACCAGGGCGCGCACTTCTGGTCGATACAATGTGCTCGTCGTTTTGATGGAGCATGCCGACTGTTGTGGCCTTAGCTGTAATATTATTTTAGCTTTTCAGTGTTCCATGGTCGAGCGAGTTCTTCCCCGTCGAGGTGTTATAGGTAGTAGGCCCAATTTTTAGTTTTTGCTCGAACACAATAGGGTCCCTCCCAGTTTGCGGCGAGTTTTCCTTCGCGATAATCTTTGTGATTTATCCTCAGGACGAGACTAGCCACTTGGAAGTCTCGTCGTATGACTTTAGCATTATGCCTGATTGCGATTTTTTGTTTTAACGAGGCCTCGCCGAGGGCTGCTCCTGACCGGACCTCTTCGACGAGGTCGAGCTCCTCCCTCAGCGCCTTGATGTTTGCCTCCTCGTCCAGGGGAGCTTCAGTCCACCTAGAGGGCACGTGTATTTCGATGGGGATCACCGCCTCGGTCCCGTATGCTAATTGGAAAGGGGTTTCCCCAATCGTCGAGTGGGGCGTGGTTCGATAGGCCCAAAGCACGCTGTGCAGCTCCTCGACCCACTGTTTTTTAATTTCGTCCAGTCTTCGTTTGAGACCTCGCAGGATTACCCTGTTCGCCGCTTCGGCTTTCCCGTTCGTCTGCGGGTGTTCGATGGACGTAAAGTGTTGTTTGGTGCCCAGTTTGGCGACGAATTCTTGGAAGTTTTTGTTCTTGAACTATGTCCCGTTGTTAGTGACGATTGCCTGGGGAATGCCGAAGCGGGCAAGAATGTTTCGCTTGTAGAAAAGGAGCATATTTTGGGAAGTTATTTTGGCCAGAGCCTCTGCTTCTATCCACTTTGTAAAATAATCCACGCCCACTATCAGGTATTTATTCTGGTTTGATCCTACGACAAACGGTCCTAGGATGTTCAAGCCCCACCATGGGAAGGGCCACAGGGAGGACATTGCTTTGAGCTCGTTGGGCGGTGCCAAGTGCATGTCCCCGTGACGTTGGCATTTGTCACATTTTTTCACGTGCTCCTTCACGTCCTGTTGCATGGTCAACCAATAATATCCTGCTCGTAGAGCTTTCCTGGCGAGGGATCTTCCTCCGATGTGATGGGCGTTGATTCCTTCGTGGATTTCATGCAGGATTTGGGCGACCATGTTTTCCTCAACGTATTTGAGGAGATGAATGGAGAACCCTCGCTTGTATAGCTTTTTTTCAACCAGGACATAGGAACAAGCTCTGCGCCTGACCAAGTTGGCTTTCTTTGGATCAGATGGTAGTTCATCCTTGGGAAGGTAGTTGTAGACCGGGGTCATCCAGCAGTCGTTGTCACCAATGATGTTTACGTCGAGGGTTGGAGGAGTTCTTTCGATGCTTGGTCTAGAAAGTATCTCCTGGATGACGGATTTGTTTCCTCCTTTCTTTTTTGTGCTCACGAGCTTTGACAGGACATCTGCCCGGATATTGTGTTCGCGGGGAACGTGCTTTACTTCCACGGTCGTGAATTTCACCATTTTTTCTTTAAACAGGGTCAAGTATTCGGAGAGGTTATCGTTTTTGTCCTGATACTCTCCCCGTACCTAGAGGGCCACGAGCTGGGAATCTGTGCAGATTACGACATCCTCGGCTCCCAGGTCTTCGGCGAGGAGTAGACCTGCAAGGAAAGCTTCATACTCTGCCTGATTGTTGGAGGTGGGGAAAGATAGGGCGAGCGAGACCTCGACGAGGATACCTTCCTCGTTTTCCAAGACAACATCTGCTCCACTCCCCGTCGCGCCGGATGCTCCGTCAACGAAGATTGCCCACTTACGAGCTTCACAAGTCGGGAAGGCTGACAAGGTCATCTCCGCCACGAAGTCAGCCAGCACCTGGGCTTTGAGGGTTTTTCTGCTCTTATACTTGATGTCGAACTCGAACAGCTCCAACGACCATTTGAGCATTCTTCCAGCCATGTCTGGGCGGCCTAACAGTTTCCTCATGGGCTGGTCCGTGCGCACCACGATGGTGTGGGCTAGAAAATAGTGCCTTAGCCTCCTCGATGCGTTGATGAGGGCCAGGGCCATTTTTTCAATCTGTTGATATCTAAGTTTTGGTCCTTGCAACGCCTTGCTCGTGAAGTATATGGGCTTCTGCCCCTCTAGGGTTTCACGAATGAGGGTTGCGCTGACAACTTCGGTTGCGACATCGAAATAGAGATAGAGAGTATTCCCGTTGTTCGGTCGGGAGATGACTGGTGGTTCCGATAGCACTTGCTTTAGGTGGAGAAGGGATTTGTCGCATTCCTCGGTCCACTCAAAAGCTGGCTCTTTGCGGAGGAGTTTGAAAATGGGGAGTGCGTGCTGAGCAGATTTTGCCACGGAATAGGACAGTGAGGTGAGTGTCCCATTCAGAGCTTAGATCGATTTTTTTGAGCCTGGCGTGTGGAATTCAGAGAAGGCTCTGCATTTGTCGGGGTTGGCTTCGATTCCTCGTTATGTTAGGTAAAAACCGAGGAACTTGCTTGCCCGTACCTCGAACATGGACTTCTTCAGATTGAAGCACATTTTGTACTTCCTAGGCTGCTCGAAGACCTTCTTTAGGTGGAGCGTATGGTCGGATTCCTCATGGGATTTCACGATCATGTCGTCCATGTAAACCTCGAGCATATCCCCAATCTCTCCTCAGAAGACTTTGTTCATCATTCTCTGGTAGGTAGCGTCAGCGTTTTTCAAGCCGAAGGGCATTACGTTATAGTAATAATTGCTCGATTCGGTCATGAAGGATGTGTACCTTTTATCGCTTTTGGCCAAGGGTATCTGGTTATAGCCCGAATATGCATCCATGAAAGACAATAATTTAAAACTGACAGAATTATCAACTAATTTGTCTATGTTGGGGAGGGGATAGGCGTCTTTAGGGCATGCCCTATTAAGATTAGTATAGTCGACACACATTCTCTATTTTCCATTAGATTTTTTCACAAGTACAACGTTGGACATCCAAGTAGTGTACTTGGCTTCCGAAATAAAATTTGCCTCTAGGAGGTCTCTTACAGCTTGCTCGGCAGCCTCCATTTTTTTCGGGGACTGCTTGCGCCTTCTTTGAGCTACTGTCCTAACGACGGGGTCGATGGTGAGCTGGTGGCTGGCCACCTCTGGATTTAGCACGGGCATCATCGAGGCCCTCCACACAGACAGGTCCGCGTTCTCTCTGAGACAAGCTTTCAACTGCTTTCTCTCAAGGTCGGGGAGGCCGATCCCAATCTTCACTCCCTTGAGGGGGTCGTCTCCGAGGAGGACTAGCTCTAATTCTCCATCTGGGATTGGCCGCATAGGATGGGCAGGCTCGCCACTGCTTGTTGATGTTGAGGGGCTACTCGAGTTTGACTGAGTCTCCTTCCCCTTCTTCTTCTGGTCCCTTAAGTCGTCCTTGGAGAAACGACTATTGAGGTCAATGGAGTCGACGTGGGGCAGCGATTTCATCTCGTCGGAGCTGCAGGGTAGGGCAGGCTTGCTAGACGTCTTTGGTCGAGTGACGATGATGTTCAACCCTTTTGAGACGGCCTCGAAGCACCTTCTTGGTGGGTCTATGTCTCCATGTAGGGTGGCGACGAGCCCTTTGGAAGTGTAATACTTCATCTTCAAGTGCACCGTGGAGGGCACAACTATCAATTCGGCCAGCGTTGGTTGTCTGTGAAGGTACGAGAAAGACACAAGAATGGGGGGTTTGAATTGTGTATTTACTCTTTTTGTAACTTTTCGCATCTTATTAAAGAGACACTCAAGAACCTTCAATTTTCGTTGAGAGATTCTGATCTCTTAACTATGGAACATGAGAACCATATTGGTTCTGATCATAGGATACGATACACAGAACTTGCAGTGCGGAAGCTTATCAGAGATAGGCTGCAAGGTTCTGACTTTGCTTAATATAAGGTTCTGATATTCAATGCAGAAACATAAATAGAGATACTAAGCAAGAGAGTAAAGGACACACGATATATCCTGGTTCACCACGCGGGCTAATCCAGTCCACCCTCCTCAGGTGATTTTGCCTTGAACACAAGGACTTAATCCACTATAATCAAATCACGATTACGCTTGCACGGCCCACGCCGGTGATTAACAACTTGCACAGCCGCACTGTGACTAACAACACAATGAACCGTTCAGGGATTCAACTTAATGAATATAACGAACATTGACATGCAGGTTCCAATCTCTCTAAGATCTACTGCTAGGCTTTCGCATCTAGACGTTCAGGGATTCAACTTAATGAATATAATGCTACTGACCCTATTTCAGGATTTTCCAGAATGACACCCAGCCATTGTCATCTCAAGTATCTGATCACCACGTGATCTACTCAAGGGCCTCAACTCACAGCTGAACCGTTTAGGGATCCCATCAAGATATAACGTTCCCTTGAGGAGTCTCAATTCATTTAGTTGAATTGGCAAACTGGAGATTACAAATTGTGCTTCTTAATAAGCAAGTTTCTCCTATGTTTAAGTACAAAGAACACACACATGTGTTCAAGCAAGTTTTGAGCAATCAACTCCTTGCATTCCTAAGAAACTACAAAAATGTATTTAGATATTACAATTGTTGACATCTTGTAGATTTTCTTCTTCTTCGTCTTCTGGTTGAGCAAGCTTTGAGCAGCAACTCCTTGCTTCAGATCTTCAATGTAGTCTTGACGAGAAGGTAGGTTGATGACTTGACAAATCTTCTATGTTGTCTTCTTCATCAATAGATTCTGTTTGATTGTTGTTGTTGTGTTGATTTGTTTTCTTGAGTTTCAACAACAATCGCCATTTGTGAAATAATGATAGCTCTGCATATGTTAAGTGTTACAACGAGAACTCATCGTTGTTGCTATCTTCACAATGACTTGGTCAATTTTGTAGATGAACATTTAGTTCGTGATTCTACAAGTGATCGACACATCAGAAGCAAAAACTCTTTCCATTAAATAGCCAGTAGAAATATAGTCGTTAGAGAATACTATTGGCTGTTTGGAAAAGAGACGTTGTGATATAATGAGTTGTACTGACACATCTTCTTTTTGCAGAGGAAGAAGTGACCGGACATCTTTTCTTGGGCAGTGTGTATATTTGACTCACAACGGTAATATTTAGACTTCAAAAATTCAGTGGCTTCTGATGTTAATTTGATGAAGCATGAGTAGAGTCTTCATACCAGAATATCTAATGCTTCAAGCCTTCAGTCGATTGAAGAAGTCCATTAGGAATCAGTCTTCAGAACTTCAGCACTTGGTCTTTAAGAATGTTATCCTTTTCTGCTTCAAGTCTTCCGAATCTTCAGAGCCAGTCTTTAGAGTCTTCAGAACTTATTATTTGAAACCTTGAACTTCAGAACTCATCAATCTTCAGATTCTTTCTGCACTTGGTCTTCAGCGCCTTCAGCCATCAGAACTTCAAGTCATAGGAGTCTTCCGTACTTTGGTTCTTTCAGAGTGTACTTCTTCAGAAGCTTCACTATCTTCAGAATCTCAATCACTTTCAGAGAGTATCTACAAGAGCATTGCAACAGTAATCTTGGCATCCTTGGATCTGGATGATTATGACTAGATAGAGAAGCGTTCTTGCTTCTCGCGACTTTAGTCACACATAGTAACTTCGCAAATGTATATATTCAATCATAGTACATCTAGCTGGTGTATATTGGTTCTGATATCTTTAGTTCTTATGATCTGCACACAACACACATTAGACCATAAAATGGTTCTTTCACAAATACTTATTGTTATCATTAAAACATAGATTGACTTGTAGAGACAATTCTTGCTCTCACAATCTCCCCCTTTTTGATGATGACAAAACCAAGTATTTTGATTGAACATTTTATACAAGGTAATCACCAAAACAAACAAATTCAGAGTTTGGAACAACAGCCCCCCTGAATGAGTTATCCTCAAAGCTTTATCTGAGATCATCTAGGATTTTATGTAATCCAAAGATATACAAAGTAACAACTTGAGTTATCAGAACAGGAATAGAAAAGAGTTACTTCTCTATCTTGTCTTTAGGAAAATGAAGAGTCTTTATCATCTAGACTAGTTCATCAGAACTTCCATCTTCAGATCTTCAGAACTCAGTTTTCTTTGTTGTCGTATCAGAGCTTATTATCTTCAGAGACATCTGAAGCATTTCTACTTTTCAGCAGATTCCATTAAGCATAAGATCAGAACAGGTCTTGACTGATAGTCGTAGCCTTGCTATCTATCAGAGACAGACATTGTCTTTAAAGGAAACTCCCCATGAGTTTCAGACTTTGTGAAGATTTGAGATTTTGCAATTTGATCTTCAGGGAAGTCTCCCCCTAATTCCTATACGTCAGATACTAGGATCTTCAGAATTATAATTCTGGATGATAAGATTTTAAACACCAATGTAGATCATGACTGTTTTGACTTTTGAACACAGGTCTTCATCTCAGAACCTTGTTAAACTCATACTTAGTAGTTTATCAAAGCTTGATTTCTGATCAGATACCAATTGAAGGTTTTAATTAAAGTGATCAATCAACGCTTGATTCTGAATCTGATACTCATGATTTAATTTTGATCTGTTACCATGTGATGTGCTGAGTCTTATACCAGAGTATGTTGAGTCTGATACCAAGTGAAGAATTTCTTCTCATACGCTTGAGAGGTATTTCATCAGTGTGCTGATATTGATACCAATGAAGGTATTTTGATAGTAATCCACAACTTTGCTCTGATTGATGAATTTGATACTGATCTTTGTGTACTGATTCTTATTACTAATTATTGTTTTAGTCTGATACTAAATCGTTTTCATTTAGAATGGTTCTTGGTAAACATCAGAACGACTTCTTCTTGGATCTTCAATCTGGATCTTCAGACAGTTCTTGACTTCTGATTTGCACAGATCTTCTGAGTGAGCATCTTGAGATGTAGACTTTGTCTTGACTGCTTTCAGAGTTTTCTTACTTCTTTTATGAGCTAAGTGAGATAAGGATTACGATAAATCTGATTCTTCCAGCTTAACCTGTTTCTTAGAATGCCTAGTGAACTTGTTTAGAGTTCCTTGGATAATATCAAACAACAAACGTTAGTAGTAACACATTTTTACGTGAGTACTTGTTTGAGTTCCGCATTCTTTCAGATTTCCTTCTTTCAATCAAAATCGATATATTTCTCCCCCTTTTTGACATCATCAAAAAGTGTCAGGGCATATGAGCAATTAAGCATATAATCTCTTATATGGAGCAATTAAACTTTATTTCTCCTATTTGAGTATATTGAATATTTGACATGAGAAGGAGCATAGAGTCATGGAGTCATTTAAACATTTAGAAGCATTTTGACTTATTTTAGTGAAACACATCTATAATCAGTATGTATTTAATTGAAGGATAATAGATGGAAGCCAATTGTGAAGGACATGAACCGGTGTTCAGGTACCTTAAAGGCAATCAGGTTTATTTTACTAATTTCTCGTTATGGCAAACTTAATCTGAAGGACAGTTATAAATAACTAGAATTCATTAAAAAGATTAACTGCATTTAAACATAGATAGCATAGATTAAATTAAAGAGTTAAAAAAATAGATTGCATTAGAGAAAGATTTAAACAAAAACACATAGATAAAAATATAGATTGTATTAAGGACGGATTTTGTCAAAACCACTACTACAAAACGCTAAAACAACAACGCCAGGCTTACAACGCATCCTTTTATGCCATTGTAATAGGTTAAAAATTTCGCGCCCATTTAAAAGCTGAGTCATTTAATGACGGTTGAATGAAACCACCGTAGTAATAAATAAAATGTATCAAGCTTCGATTCCCTGCAACTACATTTTTTCCAATTTTTAGAGTACATTTAGCGTGTGTCAATTAAGTCCATTATTTAAAAAAAAAATTGTAAATTATTTTACAATGGTTAAGATGAACAACCGTAGTAATAAATGAAATGTAACAAGCTTCGATTCCCTGCAACTACATTTTTTCCATTTTGTAGAGTACATTTAGCGTGTGTCATTTAAGTCCATTATTTAAAAAATAAATTGTAAATTATTTTACAATGGTTAAGATGAACAACCGTAGTAATAAATGAAATGTAACAAGCTTCGATTCCCTGCAACATATTTTTACCTTTTTTAGGATACATTTCACTTATGATTCCACTACGGTTTATTTCTCCACCGAGATTAAAAGGTTTACTGATAAATTAAAACAAAACTTATTATGTATTTCTTTCATAAAACGCCCTAATCGAACAAGTGAGCCAGCGACGCCCTAACCTTTACACTCTTCAACATCTTCATTCCTTTTTTCTTGGTTTATGCTCAAATATTGACCGTCTTCATTCATTTGCTTCTTCAGCTTCGAAGTAAGGTACTCTTCAACATCTTCATTCCTTTTTTCTTGGTTTATGCTCAAATATTGACCGTCTTCATTCATTTGCTTCTTCAGCTTCGAAGTAAGGTTCTCTTCAACATCTTTATTCCTTTTTTCTTGGTTTATGCTCAAATATTGACCGTCTTCATCATTCATTTGCTTCTTCAGCTTCGAAGTAAGGTTCTCTTCAACATCTTCATTCCTTTTTTCTTTGTTCATATTGTATATGCTCAAGTCAGAATGAGATGTTTCATATGCTTTACGTTTAGTATGAGAGTACATCTTCATTGATTTTTTCTTTGTTCATATTGTATATGCATATGCTTGAGTTTTTGGATTAGATTTTGGTGTGTCATTCACATTATTATACATGTATAAATTTCAGAAGTTGTAATGGATCGTAGTTGGATGAAAGCCAATAGATTAGATCCGGTTTATGAGAACGGAGTTTGTGAATTCCTTGAATACGCTGATAAACATCTTCCCGGCAATGATGGTATCTTTTATTGTCCTTGTGTTGTTTGTGCTAATATCAAAAAGGGTACAAAGAAAGAAATACACAATCGCCTTTGTTGTGATGGTATATGTCAAAATTATATAATATGGGTGTGGCATGGTGAAGTGGATAATAAGGAAAGTCGGGCGTCACAAAGTCAAAGAGTGGAGGAAGATGAATATATGGAAGATCACCTAGAGGATATGTTCCGTGATATTGGGGAATCTTCTTTTATGAATGCTCATATTTATGATAATTTATATAGTGATAAAGACACCCCTTTATATAAGGGATGCACAGAGTTCACACGATTGTCGGCGGTGTTAAAGTTGTTTAATCTGAAGGCAAAAAATGGATGGTCGGATAAAAGTTTCACATAATTACTTGAATTGCTACAACAAATGTTACCAGAAGATAACAAATTGTCGGATCGTTGCTATGAGGCCAAGAAGATATTCTGTCCACTGGGTCTGGAGTATATCAAGATACATGCTTGCCCTAATGATTGTATATTATACCGGAAAGAGTATGAAGACTTGTTTCAATGTCCGAAATGTGGTGTGTCGCGTTACAAGCTGAAGGCTAGCAATGGTGATGACAATGATCACTATGACAATGTTAGTAGGAAGCATCCTCCTGCTAAAGTGTTATGGTACTTGCCAATACTTTCATGATTAAAGAGACTTTTTGCTAATTCGAATGACGCAGAGAATCTTAGATGGCATGCAGATGAAAGGATTCGTGATGGAAACATTCGCCATGTAGCTGATTCTTTGCAATGGAAGAAAATTGATTCGTTGTTTCCGGATTTTGGAGTCGAGCCAAGAAATCTTAGGCTTGGACTTGCCACCGATGGAATGAACCCCTTTGGTAATATGAGCACTAATCATACTTCGTGGCCTATTCTTCTCACTATTTACAACCTATCTCCTTGGTTGTGCATGAAGCGCAAGTATATACTGTTAAGTATGATGATTTCTGGACCACGACAACCTGGTAATGACATAGATGTTTATCTTAGTCCATTAATTGATGATTTACGATTCCTGTGGGATGAAGGCGTTGAAGTTGATGATGCGTATTCTGGGGAAAAGTTTAATATGCGTGCAATGTTATTTTGTATAATTAACGACTTTCCGGCTTACGGTAACTTGGCGGGATACAGTATCAAAGGACATAAAGTGTGTCCTATATGTGAAGATGATACTTGTTATCACCAACTTGAGTTTGGAAAAAAGACCGTTTACCTTGGGCATCAAAAATTTCTAAAACCGGGTCATCCTTATCGTAGATTGCGAAAGGCTTTTAATGGAGAGCAAGAGTTTGGTGAGGCTCCTAAAACTTTAACCGGTGATGAAGTTTATCAACGACAGGAATACATTAATGTAGTCCTTGGGAAGAGAGAAAAAGAAAAAGGTGGGAAGAGAGAAAAAGAAAAAGGTGGGGAGAGAGGAAAAGAAAAAGGGGCAGTTGCGAAAAATATATGGAAAAAGAGGTCCATCTTCTTTGATCTTCCATATTGGTCAAGTCTTGATGTTAGACATTGTCTTGATGTGATGCACGTGGAGAAAAATGTATGTGATAGTTTGATTGGCACACTTCTAAACATTCTGGGCAAGAATAAAGATAGTAAGACTTCCCGTCTTGATATGGAGAAGATGGGTATACGAAATAGTTGGCTCCAATAGAGAAAGGAAAAAGAACTTATCTGCCTCCAGCATGTCACACTCTATTTAAAAAGGAAAAGAAGATGTTCTGCGAGTGTTTGCAAGGTATTAAAGTTCCGCAAGGTTACTCATCAAACAGCAAGAAACTTATATCAATGAAAGATCTCAATTTAACTGGTTTAAAATCTCATGATTGTCATGTATTGATGCAACAACTTCTACCAATGGCTATCCGTGGGATCCTTCCAAAAAATGTGAGAGTAACTATAACGAGACTGTGTTTATTCTTCAATGCCAAATGTAATAAAGTTCTTGATTTCAAAAAATTGGAGAATTAGAAGATGAGGCTGCCATAATCTTGTGTCAATTGGAGATGTATTTTCCGCCATCATTTTTTGACATTATGGTTCACTTACTTGTTCATCTCGTAAGAGAAATCAAAATTTGTGGTCCAGTTTATTTAAGGTGGATGTATCCAATAGAGCGATATATGAAGATCTTTAAAGGATATACGAAGAATCATCACCGACCGGAAGCTTCGATTGTTGAAAGGTACATCACAGAAGAAGCTGTTGAGTTTTGTACAAACTATTTGTCGGATGCAGATTCTATAGGAATTCCAAAGTCTCGTCATGCTGACACAGACGAAAGAGGTATTCAGGGTCTAAATGTTAGGTCAATGGCTCGGGATGTAGTTATTCAATCACATTTCTATATTTTGAATAATGTAGATGAGGTTCAGCCTTTCATAGATACATACAAAAGACTTATGAAGAAAAAATATCCCCGAATGAATGACAAGTTGTTGTTGATAGAGCATAACAATAGATTCATGGATTGGTTTAATAAAAGTGTATCTAATGATCCTAGTGCATCCGAGATACTTAGATGGTTGTCGTACGGGCCAAAATTTTGTGTCATTACCTGGAGTGCATACAGCATTGGTCATTATACCTTTTATACAAAATCAAAAGATGATCGTAGTACAATGCAAAATAGTGGGGTCATGGTTGAAGCCGAATCGATGTATTTCTCTAGTTCGAAAGATAAGAATCCGGTATTCGCAACTACCGCGTTTTATGGTGTCATTGATGAGATTTGGGAGATTGATTATGTTATTTTCAAAGTGGCTTTATTTAAATGCAAGTGGATTCCCAATAATAGTAATGGTGTAGACATTTATGACTTAGGATTCACCTGGGTCGACCTTGGCAAGGCATCTTTTAATACAGAACCATTCATCATGGCTTCTTAAGCAAAACAAGTTTTTTATGTTTCCGATCCATTGGACAAATCAGGGAAATGGTCAATCGTTCTCCAAGGAAAATACATTT
The DNA here is from genome assembly GCA_022829125.1 of Lathyrus tuberosus. Taxonomy (NCBI): domain Eukaryota; kingdom Viridiplantae; phylum Streptophyta; class Magnoliopsida; order Fabales; family Fabaceae; genus Lathyrus; species Lathyrus tuberosus. The sequence goes on along the minus strand of JALAZF010000152.1, from coordinate 2,449,523 downwards.
CTCTTAGTGATGAAAGTCTTGATATTCTGTCCACACCTTCTTACACAACACAAGTTCCTACCTCATATGATGAAGTTGATGGAGATGTCGTGCATGCTATACGACTCGATCATGAAGAAGGCATATGGGAAAATTAACAAGTACGTAATTTATTATTTATTCATAATATATTAATTGTATGTTATAGTTTAGAAGTATTTTTACTAACAAGTATAATTATTTGAAATCATAGGTATTTTGAGTCCAGACACCAGGCCAGGAGACAAGACACCAAGAGACAAGATACCAATACACCAAGTTACAATTATGTGAAGTTATGTAATGTGTGTAAACTGTAATATGGTATATGTGATATTTTATTTATGTAGGTTGTTTGTTCTGATAAACTGTAATCTGGTATATGTGATATTATGAATATGACACGATTAATATTATTATGAAAACTGTATCACAAAATGTGAATTGTATTTTTCTGCTGTGCTGAGATATGAAGAACAATAATACAGGTAAAAAAATGGGATTAATTATAAAAGCAGGATGATATTTAATAATTTTGCCGAAACTTTAACGATGGTTATATTTCCTAACCGTTATAATATCTGGTGCGATGTCTAGCAAAAAATAAATATCAAAACTGTGCTGCTGGGAATCGAACCGAGGACAATTATATTTATTACAATGGTGTAATATAAAACCGTTGTGATAGTTAGCGCACTTTCCTGTTTATTACAACGCATACAAGGCCGTCGTTGTAAGTATCATATATACAACAACAATCTGCATAACAACGCCCTCGCCCGCGTCATTATATGTCATTCCCAACCGTTGTTAAATGGGTTTTTCGTAGTAGTGAACATACAAATCTAGACTAGACGAAACTGGTTCTTATAGGTTAGACTGAAAGGAGCTTAGGGAAGATGAGGAAAGACTTTCAGAGTTATCTGAACTTGAGGGAAGTGAAGTTTCTTCTGTTTGAGTCATTGCAAGCTTCTTGTGTTTTACTATTTCTTCTGAGATCCATTCATGGAACTCGTTCCAGACATTTCTTACTTCCATAGGGTTTTCACAAGAACTAGAAGCATCGACAAGGGTTTGAATCCTTGAGATTACATTGTCTTTGAACGATGCAAGAACGTTATTCGTGGTTCTTAATCTCTTGGATGAATGTTCTTCCTTAATAACCGCTTGTCTTCCTACCTTCCAATCTGAAAGTTCTTGAAGAACATCAGTGATATTTTTCATGTTAATCCAAACACTTATATCTTCGTCCTTGATTTTTCTCTGATAGTTTCCGAATTCTGCCTCATTGTATGTAGCGAATTTTGGAAAACCTATAACCAGAACTCTGGGGGTTAGAGTCAATTCTCTAAAACGTGAATTATCTAAACTTGCGTCTTCCTTCAAAAGGTTCTTAAACCTAAGAATCTTTCCAGCGCTTTTAAGCAGCTTCCAAGATTCTCCTTCATTAACTAATCCTAATTCAACTAAAATGTCTGAGATAAGTCTTCCATAGGGAATGAGACCATATTCATGTTCAGAACCAGTTCTGTAGCTTCTGATGGCATCCTTGAGAAGCTTGAAGAGGATTGAGGGAATGTGTATTTTAATTCCTTTTAGTATAAGGAATACAACGCATTTTTGAGTATCGTTTAGCTGTTCTGAGGAGAGATAATGAAAGACCTTCTCTTGCAGAATTTTAAACCAGACTTGAAGTGAGTTTTTCAGGTTTGAGAAGGTTTGGTTTTCAGATAAAGCTTTATATTTGAAGATAGAGGACATCACCTTAGCCTCATTCTCTTCATTGAGTAAGTTTCTGGAGATTCTGAATCCGTCATTTTCATTCAGCAAGAGATCTGCGATAGTCTTTTCAGAGATGAAGATTTTTCTTTCGAAAATGAAAGAGACAATGAGATTTTTGGATGTAGTTGCATGAATCCAAAAATCTTTGATTAGATGATCATAGGTCGGTCCTTCCAGCCTTTTGAAGTAGTTTTTCCAACCTTGGGTTTCCAGTGAGGGAGCAATGTCGCATCCGTTTGATTTCAGATTGTTGAAGTTAACAATAGTTTCTGACAGAACCTTGAGATTGTTAATTGGGATTTGAGTGGTTGTGGGAATTGAAGCATTTTGTGAGACGAGAGCCATTTTAGAGATGATGAGGAGATAGAAGGTAATTAGGCTGAAGATTTAGATGAGTAAGAGATGTGTAGCTGTCTTATGCTTTTATAGATGGGAAACTAGTGTAAATTTTGTGGAGAGTTTGAAACCGCATCGATTGATTTTCCTAGAAGCACTCAGTAGCGTGGGAAAGTGGGTTAATGATTAATCAAGAATTATAACCCTAAAAAGTAGTGATGAAGCCGCTACTTAATTATGATCGGCGAGCGGTTTTATAATTTCTAGTTAATCCTAAGTCTGTTTAAAAAAAACCTAATTATTGGTAAATAATTAATGAGATTTAATTAAGGGTATCGTGAACTTAAATCAATCATAAAAGCATTTCTTAATTAGAATACTTCAGTAATTGGGCAAGAGAATACATATCAAGTTTAGATCATAAGGGCACACAAAGAGGGATCCTAGAAAACCTTGTGATCTTAAGAAAAGCTTAACTTCCTAGACAAAAAAGGTTATAGGTTGACAGAACTCGGGAAGAATCATCTCAGTCATTCCATTTCTTCTGCAATGACTAACCACTCCTTGAAGATCAAGAATATGAGAGATGACCCTGCAATAGGGAACTTGGTAGATTGTGTCTTCCCTTGACAGGTTAATTTCTTCCTTTAGATGATTGTACATGGATTGAGGTAGGTTTATTTTGATTCTAGATATTAAAAAGAAAATAAACAATCTCTCCATGTCAGATAACCATCCTCCTCATCTTTCTCTCGGTCTAAAATTTGTTACCATCACATTGTACCAATCTTTAGCAACTGGAGTGAGAGTGCAAGGTTGAGTGGGATGCCCCTCTGTTTTGAAAATGACGTGCAGATGCCTGTCGAAGCTATGGTTGTTGAAATTTCTTTCCACAGTCACACCATCTTCAACACACCTAATGGCTTTAGCTATGATGGTGGGGTTGATCAAGACTGGACATCCAGCAATTACAGACAAAATAGTATTTTTGCCATAGTCATATTCAAGTACACGTGCATTTGCCCATAACTCAGTTACAAGAGAAGGGAAGACATGTCCAACAAGCATGTCGAAGTAGTTTTCCCAATTCTGAAATACGATACCAGAGAGAATACTAGTTTTGTTGAGTTGTGGTAAAAGGTTTAGATCCAACATGAATTCCTTTAGAAGCTCTAGATCGGAAATTTCTCCGTTGATATTGTGTGAAGACGTTTCGAGCAGGAAACGAAGAAGGGAGTTCTAACCTACTAGATAGTGATTCTTCCTAGAAGGGGAGTAGGGTTGTGAGGAAAACTTATGAGTGATGGTTATTTATCACGCTTGGAACACGCGAGGTTATCATTTCCTAGACAAGCTATGAATAGCTGTGACGGTCAGTTGACAGGACATATGATAGACTTAAGTTGTCGTATGCCTAAGGTTAGAGATAAGGTAGCTGACACACGCGTAATTATGATTGTCTTGGAAATCATAAATACTTGATAATCTTACCATAATTTAAAAAAGAGATTAATGAGTGAGACCATACCTTAGGGATGCTTAACCTTTTTGAAGAAAGTCTTTTAGCAAAACCTTTTCGTGAAAGCATTCCTTTCTGACTTCTGAATATTTGATCATTTTTCTGATTCAGCCTATTTCCGAGTAAGCTGCTAATGTTTCTTGGGTTCTTCAAGATACGCTTGTCTTCTGACTTCTGAAGAAAAATAATATTTTCTTGGAAAGTGATCCTGGTTGAATTACCGCTTTCTCTCTTTTCCTTTGAGAGGTTATTCAAGGAGGAATTGACATATCAACATCTGACTTTGTTCCTCAAGGTTGTTTCAGAACTTGTTCAGAACCAAAACATCATCACACCCCATGTGTACATCACTAGACATGGTTTGTATGAACCTTCTTGTTCTCACAATGCTGATCAACATATTTGGAGTTGTTCACACATGTCTATGAGTTAACTGATTTCTTTAAAAGAACATCATTAACGTCATCTTTTAAGACATCAGTTAGAGAGCCTATATATCTGGAATGATAACATCTAATTTCATAGCTCAAGTGGTTCTGAGAACACTTGATTTGAAGAAAATCAGATTATCAACATTTGATTTTTACTAGGATGATTTCAAGTTGTTGGAGGTTGATCACTGAACCAGTTAAAGCTTAAGATTTCATTCAGAATCAAGTATTTACTGAATGTTTGGGATTCAGTTCTTCATTGAATCTTTTGATCATTCCAGATTCTGACATTGAATCATTTCTAATAATTTGAATTTTCAGATTCTGATTTTAACAGATTTCTTTCTGAAATTCAAAGTCTTAGAACAACAATCTTTCTTCTTTACATGAAGAGATTCAGAACGAGTTTTAAACGAGAAAGTCAAGGGTGGACCTAATCCGTTTCTTGAAAACATCTCAAAAACTCATAAAGAATAATTCTTCAGCAAACAAGATTTCTTGCTTTCTGATGATTCATCTTTTAAGCATATAAGTGGTTTTATCCACACGTATTTTCCAGGATGAGCAATCAACAGATACTGCCTTTTATCTGATGAATTTATCTTATCAACTGATTCTTCAATTTTAGTGAGGCTTCATCTAGAATCAGTGAATTGCTCACGAAGTAATCAGATTGATTACAATTTTGTACACAGTCAACTGCTGAACTGTTACAAAAATTGTAAGTGGATTTCAATCTCACCAAGAGTACTTCTACGCACCACATCTGGATCTTTTTCTGACACTGTTAAGTGTTTGATGTAAATCAATAATAGAACCGGAGCTCTGATACCAATTGAAGATGCGAGAATGACATAAGAAAGGGGGTTTGAATTGTGTATTTACTCTTTTTGTAACTTTTCGAATCTTGTTAAAGAGACACTCAAGAGCCTTCAATTTTCGTTGAGAGATTCCGATCTCTTAACTATGGAACATGAGAACCATATTGGTTCTGATCATAGGATACGATACACAGAACTTGCAGTGCGGAAGCTTATCAGAGATAGGCTGCAAGGTTCTGACTTTGCTTAATATAAGGTTCTGATATTCAATGCAGAAACATAAATAGAGATACTAAGCAAGAGAGTAAAGGACACACGATATATCTTGGTTCACCACGCGGGCTAATCCAGTCCACCCTCCTCAAGTGATTTCGCCTTGAACACAAGGACTTAATCCACTATAATTAAATCATGATTACACTTGCACGGGCCACGTCGGTGACAAACAACTTGCACAGCCGCACTGTGACTAACAACACAATGAACCGTTCAGGGATTCAACTTAATGAATATAACGAACATTGACATGTAGGTTCCAATCTCTCTAAGATCTACTGCTAGGCTTTCGCAGCTAGACGTTCAGGGATTCAACTTAATACATATAACGCTACTGACCCTATTTCAGGATTTTCCATAATGACACCCAGCCATTGTCATCTCAAGTATCTGATCACCACGTGATCTACTCAAGGGCCTCAACTCACAGCTGAACCATTCAAGGATCCCATCAGGATATAATGTTCCCCTGAGGAGTCTCAATTTATTTAGATGAATTGGTAAACTGGAGATTACAAATTGTGCTTCTTAATAAGCAAGTTTCTCCTAGGTTTAAATACAAAGAACACACACATCTGTTCAAGCAAGTTTTGAGCAATCAGCTCCTTGCTTTCCTAAGAAACTACAAAGATGTATTTAGATATTACAATTGTTGACATCTTGTAGATCTTCTTCTTCTTTGTCTTCTGGTTGAGCAAGGTTTGAGCAGCAACTCCTTGCTTCAGATCTTCAATGTAGTCTTTACGAGAAGGTAGGTTGATGACTTGACAGATCTTCAATGTTGTCTTCTTCATCAACAGCTTCTGTTTGATTGTTGTTGTTGTGTTGATTTGTTTTCTTGAGTTTCAACAACAATTGCCATTAGTGAAATAATGATAGCTCTGAATATGTTTAGTGTTACAATGAGAACTCATCGTTGTTGCTATCTTCACAATGACTTAGTCAATTTTGTAGATGAACATTCAGTTCGTGATTCTATAAGTGATCGACACATCAGAAGCAAAAACTCTTTCCATTAAATAGCCAGTAGAAATATAGCCTTTAGAGAATACTATTGGCTATTTGGAAAAGAGATGTTGTGATATAATGAGTTGTATTGACACATCTTCTTTTTGCAGAGGAAGAAGTGACCAGACATCTTTTCTTGGGCAGTGTGTACATTTGACTCACAACGGTAATATTTAGACTTCAAAACTTCAGTGGCTTCTGATGTTAATTTGATGAAGCATGAGTAGAGTCTTCATAGTAGAATATCTGATGCTTCAAGTCTTCATTCGATTGAAGAAGTCCATTAGGAATCAGTCTTCAGAACTTCAGCACTTGGTCTTTAAGAATGTTATCCTTTTCTGCTTCAAGTCTTCCGAATCTTCAGAGCCTGTCTTCAGAGTCTTCCAAACTTATTATTTGAAACCTTGATCTTCAGAACTCATCAGTCTTCAGATTCTTTCTGCACTTGGTCTTCAGCGCCTTCAGCCATCAGAACTTCAAGTCATAGGAGTCTTCCGTACTTTGGTTCTTTCAGAGTGTACTTCTTCAGAAGCTTCACTATCTTCAGAATCTCAATCACTTTCAGAGAGCATCCACAAGAGCATTGCAACAGCAATCTTGCTATCCTTGGATCTGGCTGATTATGACTAGATAGAGAAGCGTTCTTGCTTCTCGCGACTTTAGTCACACATAGTAACTTTGCATATGTATATATTCAATCATAGTACATCTAGCTGGTGTATGTTGGTTCTGATATCTTTAGTTCTTATGATCTGCACACAACACACATTAGACCATAAAATGGTTCTTTCACAAATACTTATTGTTATCATCAAAACATAGTTTGCCTTGTAGAGATAATTCTTGCTCTCACAGTCTGAAGATGCACTGGTAAAGGGATGGGCAATTGATTACCAGAAACTGGACCTTGATGGATCTGCCCGTCTCCGCTGCCCCAAAGGTGACAATTAGCTCCATGTATCCACATGGCTTCATGATTGAACCATTGAAGCCTTGTAGATCTGAGCCTACATATGGTGTCAGATGTGTCTTGTCCAGCTGAAGTGTGGAGAACAGTTGGGAGTACATAATGTCGACTGAGCTTCCCTAGTCGACCAGAATTCACCGAACACCGAAGTTGGCCACCTGCGCCCTTATGAGCAGAGGAATACTGGAATTGGGGGCTCCATCGAGGAGTTCCTCGTGATAGAAGGTGATGGGAACTGAATCTCCCTGGATCTTGTCGAGGGTAGAATGCCAGTTTGAGCTCGTATTGATGAGGTGCTTGAACTTTCTCTTTACTGACCCACGGTCACCTTGTTGAATCCTCCTCCCGATATGACCATGGCGGAGAAGAAGGTTTCCCAGGGGCTATGTGTAGCGAAGTAAAGAGGGACGTTGAGCCCATCGGGGACATATAAATATTCTGGTCGTGAGATGCTCATGGCAACCTGAAGACTGACGTCGTCTGAGGATGATACTTCTTCTTCAACCTTCTTCGATTCCTGGGCGTCCTGTCGATGAGCGTCTTTCTTCTTCGCGAACTGCTTTAGGTACCAGTCCCTGATCAAGATTTCAATTGCATCCTTGACGTGGATGCAGTCGTCCGTCATGTGGTCGTGGCTCTTGTGGAACCGGCAATACTTTGTTTTATCCGTGTTTGTCTTGGCAGGTATCTACTTTGGGAAACTGACCCCTGCCTGTCGAAACTCTGAGTTCGCGCATTTGGAGAAAATCTTCTCGCGCGAGAAGGTCAGTGGTGTGTACTCATGGAAACGGCCAGATGGCCTTTTGTGATCTCAGGATTCCCGGGAGCGGTCACCCCTTCTTTTTTTTGCTCCCCGACGAGTTGACGAGGAGTCGTCATGTTTTGAGGACCTGTCGTTCTCTTGGTGCCTTGAGTCCTAGGCAATGTTTACCGCTTCTTTTTCTTCATACTGGATGTTTGCCTGAGCCTTGAGGAGGAGGGTGTCAAGTGTTGCTGGGGTCTCGATGCCAACTGCCTTGGTAAAGTCGCTGTGGGGACGGAGCCCTTGTTCGAGCAAATCGTTTTTCATGTCGTCAGTCGTGGAGACCTGAACGACTTTCTTATTGAATCTTTAGATGTATGCTCGAAGATATTCGTCTTTTTCTTGAAGAATAGCCTTGAGGGAGGCTTCTGTCTTCGGATGACGGCGAGAGGCTGTAAAATGTCCCGAGAACATCCTCCCCAACTGCCTCCATGAGGTGATGGATTCGTAGGGGAGGCTCTTGTACCAGGACATTGCTTCATTCCTCAATGTAGTCGGAAAGCGCCTCTAACGCCCTGGTAGTCGAGCAGGGCATCGATATTCTCGATGTGCTCGTCGGGATCAGTCGTGCCATCTTATGTGCCCAGGGGTGGGGGTTTCTCCAGCCCTTTGGGTAACCGAGTGGCCATGATATTTTGGGATAATGGGCCTCAAGGCTCTTCGTCGTCGCTGTAACTGCTCGACCGCGAATGAGAGCGGGCGTTTCTACCATGGAGAGGACCGTGATCTGGACGGGGAGAAGGAGTTCGTGACCGGCCCTTAGGTCTGGACGGAGGCGAACGTTGGTTTTCTGCCCGCAGATCTCTTCTTGTCTTCTTGGCCCCTAGGAAGTGCTGGCTCCAGGGAGGAGTACAGTTGCGTTTCCTCATCGACATGGATTCTGGCTCCGCTGGCATCTGGAGATTTCCTTCGCGCCGAGGAGAACAGCTCCGAGATATCCAATGATCGCGCCTTGATGGAGGAGATCTTGGACGAAAGATCTCTTCCAATGCTCTAATTTATGCGTTCTGTTGGAGGATCAGAAGGTTCATCTTGTTGAGGGCTTTGACCAGGGCTGCCATGGCCGGGTTGGCGTTGGGTGGAACTGGGATGGACTGATGGTCATCCAAGTACTGAATCTCTACATTGTTAGGGCGATCCGGGGAGGGAGACGCGGTGACTCCGTCCCTCTGCGGAGAAACATCGTCTCCAAGAAAGGGGTTTGCCCCGTCGTTATCTGTCTTGATGACGGGGGAGATTATGGTGTTGCATGCATCGTTGACGTTATCATTACTGGCCATGATCGAAATCTTGAAAAATTGCCTTGATCTTTAGTTTCTGAGGAAAGAAAGACTGGGAGAACATAAGTTCCCACAGACGGCGCCACTGATCTTTCCGGTTGATCAAAACTTGAAGTGGGCCAGAGACTTCGTCTTTCATGCTGGATCCAAGGAGGATGAGGGTGTACCTGGAAGGCATTCTGATGCTAAAGTAAGAATCAGGAGAGGAGAAGGCAAGTACAAAGTAAGAATGTCTTAGGGTGATTTTTTTAGTACCTGACCCTATTAAAGGAAAGGGTATTTATAATGCCCCCAACGTTAGGCCATTGGTCCCTATTTTCAGGCATGGATATTCGCTCCCCAAAAATAGTTAACTGCCAGAAACTAGTTGTTGTGACGGGCAGACTTGCTCGGAACTAGCCGTTGCTTCGAGCAGGAGTGTGGTTGCGGGCAAGTGTGTCGTGGACGTTCCTGGATTTTGAATCTTGCGTGATGGGAAGAGATGTGGTGAAGGGCAGCTGATCCTAAGGGTCAGGCCAGTCCTCCTTGGCTGAGGGGCAGAAGAAAAAGTGTTTTCCTTTGCCCTCAACTGGCAGGGCTTAGGCTATTGGGTCGTTCTGGGTGCAGAAGTGGATTGGGCCATGCCTAGCCAATGGGTCAGTCCGGAACATATATATATATATATATATATATATATATATATATATACGCCCGACCTTAGAGTAACAAGTTCTACTGCACAGAGCCCCAAATATTTGTTAGGGGTGATTTTCACTAGGGAGCATTGAACATTATGGGACATCCTTTTCTAGAGCAACACCTTTATGAGAGACACACCACATATTCACCCAAAACCTTAAGGTGATAGGTGTATAGGTTCTCTCACTTAAAAATGCTCAAGTCACGACATTCTTATCCAATGTGGGACTATTTTCCACACTACTCACACTTGTTAATTCTTAACACTCCCCCTCCAGTGTGAGTCTATCCACAATGCTTCCATAATGTTCCCCCTTAAGCGGAAGCTTCAACTGTAGCAACTGCACTTTCTGTTGTATGTTTCTTACTCACACTCTTGTATCGCCGTTGACACTCTTCAACGGGTCACTCAACCCACGACCTGTGGGGATACTTTCAATACAAGTGAGTCGGTCCCTTCCTCAAACCAAAGGCTCTGATACCACTGTTAGGGGAGATTTTCACTAGGGGGCATTGAACATTATGGAACATCCTTTTCTAGAGCAACACCTTTATGAAAGACACACCACATATTCATCCAAAACCTTAAGGTGATAGGTGTATGGATTCTCTCACTTATAAATGTTCAAGTCACCACATTCCTATCCAATGTGGGACTATTATCCACACTACTCACACTTGTTAATATTTACCAATATTAGAGGCCCCAAAATTTTAAAGGTGCAATTTTTTCATTAATATTAATAGATATAAGAAAATGTTATAATAAAAATTAATCAAAATAAAAAAAATGCCAGGGTAAAAACTCAATATATAAAAAAATGGTGGTATTTTGGATCGAACTCTAGTATCTACAAGGGTAGCTTGATATTTCGACAAGAGTTGTGCATGCTGTAGTCGAAGTCTGTTCAAGCATGCTGTCGAAATATATTAACTTGTAATTTAAGTTAGTATGTCGAATTGGGTTTTGGTTGTAAACCCAATTGTTTTAGTTAGCTTGTTCCCTAAGTTAGCTTATGTAATGGGCCAGTGTGTAACAACCTGTAGCGAGCAATTTTTGTTGGTGACGCGACCACCTTATCGCTGGGTTTTCCTCACCGCAATGGTAGGAGGGGGTGCTACTTTCTGATTTCTTATTTATCCCATGAAGCTGGAAGGGAAAGGGAAGGTATCTAAAACTAACCTTGCACGCGAATGTTTAACTGAACAAACGCTTAAAGAGATTGGGGGGTCCGGGGTCAGGTTATACAATGGGTAGTTGTCAGTTACCCATCTTATATGTGGTTATCCACAGGATATTAGCTTTAGGTTTCACTTTGTAATTGATAGTGTTTATCTGTTAATGGGTTGGGAAAGTTTCTTGGGAAATATGATAGAGTGAGTGAGTTTTGTTGATGTGGAAAATGGGGATGAATGATGACTATGGTATGAAACCTAAAGTTTTTGACTGATGTATGGAGGTACTGGACCTAGAGTTTTTTATTAGTATGCTCGCTAAGATTTCGCAATCTTATGCCTACGTATTCCCGTTTAAACGAAACAAGGAAATCAGAGCAATCGTAGTTCCTCCTATTCTAAGGGATGAAAAAGATGTTTTTGGTGTCTTGTTCGAAGCCCAAGATTGAAGCTAAAAGGTTGAGTATTTGTGTCTTGTTCAAAGCCCAAGATTGAAGCTAAAAGGTTTATTTGTGTCTTGTTCAAAGCCCAAGATTGAAGCTAAAAGGTTTATTTGTGTCTTGTTCAAAGCCCAAGATTGAAGCTAAAAGGGTGATTGACTCCACTGGGGAAATCCTTACCCACAGCCTAAGAGGAGGCTGGATAAGACCAACTCAACAAGAGAGGGTATATATTGGTGTCTTGTACAAAGCCCAAGATTGAGGCAAAAAAGAGACTAACTCTTTGGGGATATCATTATACAAAGCCTAAGAGGAGGCTGAAAGAGACTTTTCCAGGGAAAATGTTCTATCTGTCTTGTACAAAGCCCAAGATTGAGGCTAAAAGGATTTTGACTCCGCGGGGGAGGTTTGTATGTATCTTGTACAAAGCCCAAGATAGAAACTGAAAAGAAGACTGACTCTGCGGGAAATAAATCTTTATATGTCTTGTACAAAGCCCAAGATTGAGGCTGAAAGAGACTTTACTGACTCAGCTGAGGATATTTTAAGTGTCTTGTACAAAGCCTAAGATAGAGGCTGAATTGAGTTTGAATCTACGGGAGAGTATTATCTGTCTTGTACAAAGCCCAAGATTGAGGCAGAAACGAGTTTGACTCTACTTAGGAAATCATTCCTCGAAGCCTAACATATGGCTGGGAGGAATTGACTCTGCTAGGGAAGTTATTTGTCCCGAGCTTAAGAGAAGGTTATGATGATTTATGTCTTGTACAAAGACCAAGATTGAGGAAAAAATGGTTTGACTCAACAAGAGGGTGCTTTTATCTATCCTGTACAAAGCCCAGGATTGTGGCTGAACAAGCTGGAGAAATCATTATACAAAGCCTAAGAGGAGGCTGACTTGTGCTAGGGGAAATCTTTTTACCAAGCCAAAGGGAGGCTGGAAAAGATTGACTCAACAAGAGAGTATATTTATCTATCCTGTACAAAGCCCAAGATTGGGACTGAAAGGGTTTACTCAACAAGAGAGTCTGGAACGTGATTGACTCAATAAGAGAGTCTGCAAAGTGTTTGACTCAACAAGAGAGTCGGAAAAGGTGATGGACTCAACAAGAGAGTCTGAGACGGTGATTGACTCAACAAGAGAGTTTGAAAAGTGATTGACTCAACAAGAGAGTCTGAAAAGGTGATTGACTCAACAAGAGAGTCTAAAAAGGTGATTGACTCAACAAGAGAGTCTAAAAAGGTTAGCTTCGTTGGGGAGAATCATTGTACGAAGCCCAAGAGGAGGCTGACTATGCTGAGGAAGGATCATTATACAAAGCCTAAGAGGAGGCTAACTTCAGTTGGGAATAGTTGAGATCCCGAGGCAGGTCCAAGTGGGGAATCAACTCTTGCTGAGGGTTCTAGAAGAGTTGAGGTATCAGATGCCTTGAGGTTCTGGTTTGAGATAGTGTTATTCTAGTGATAGATTGACCCTGGCTGGGGGATTTTAGAAGAGAGACTGGGTTTTAGCTCTGTTGGAGATTTATCCAGAATGACCGGGGTTTCTTCCTATGTTTGTAGGGAACTTGAGAATGTCTTTGAGACTCAAGAGGGGATTTAGACTGTCCAAGTCTATTGGTGTGGAAGAGTTTTATCTTTTGTATGATGCCCAAGAGGAGGCCGACTATTTTAAGGGATGAGTATCAACCCTAAAATTAGTCTGAGGTTTTGACTCCTTTTTAGAAAGACAGCTCTAACGAAGTATGACTAAGTTCTGTCCTATACCTTTTGGAGGTCTTCAGGGTCCTTGTATTAAGCCCAAGAGAAGGCATGAGAACTTCTAAGAAGCCGAAGGGTCCTTGTACAAAGCCCAAGAGGAGGCGGGGATGCTTTTAGGAAACATGTGGGTCCCAAACCGAGAAAAGTTCAAGAAATGCTATTCACCGAGAATAGATCATTTAGTGAAAATTCTGAGGTTTGAAGAAACTCAAGAGATGCTATTCACCGAGAATAGATCAACTCTGGGGAGTAAAATTTCTTTGACAATTTCTAGGGGTGACAGCCTGAGAAAAGGTTCACGAGGAATATTGCCTTTCTCTTTGTTCCATATTGTTTAAGCCCAAGAGAAGGCAAGACTGTATCTGGAAATCCTATGGGGATCTAGTTTTGACTGTATTTAAGAGTGACCAAACTGGCTTTACCTAGTTCTAGACCTAGTTGTCGGGGAAAACTCTAAATAACTATACTAGTATGTATACAGTTGATATATGACAAATATTAAAAAAGGTATGAAAGAAGACTAACCATGCGCAATTTCCCACAATACAGTTATATATATTTGACATGTATTTAAAAGAATGAAAGAAGACTCACAGTGTGCAGCTTCCCACAATACAATTATATATATTAAAGCAGGTAAATGAAAGCGGATAAAACTTACAGGTGAGCAAACTTCCATGCTGTATTGTTAGTCGTTCAAAGAAATTAAAGAAAGTTTTGATAACAACTGTATATTTGAACCTAAATCAAAAGGGAAATTATTTTGATAAGATTGTACTGGGACTTATGCAATGACTGAGGCCCAAAAGGTTTTCTATACAAAGGTATGGGTCTTACAACTCAAGGAGAGGCCCAAAGAGTTTGAAAATGAATAAAGATGGGTCTTATAGATCAAGGAGAAGCCCATATGATTTTGTTAAAAAGGCGACGATCGCGCTGTTGTTTTGAAAATGCACAGAGGGACTTATACAATAAGTGAGGCCCAAAATTGTTTATTTACAAAGGGGTTAAAAAGGGATTGGGTCTTACACTCTATTAGAGGCCCATGAGTGTTTGAAAAATATTGATGAGGGTGGAATCAACCAAAACCCTAATTTTGTTTAAAAATGGAATTAATTTTGTTAAAAAATTAATAAAAATTATTGAAAACATGTAAAAAATGAGTGGTGATCATGGATCAATGTTTCTAAAATCATGTTTTTGTCCACAAAATGATTGAAAACCATTTAAGTTTGGAAAATCAAGAGAAAGAAAATTTTCAAAATGTTGAAAAACAAATAAAAATTAATTTTTTTCAAAAATATAAAATTGTGAAATAAATAATACTTTTGGGGAATTTTTGTAAAAATAAAATATTTTAACATTTTTGTGAATTATTAAAAAAAAGAATCAACTCAAAATCATTAAAATTCAGAGAGAAATTAATTTTTGAATCAATTAAATAAAATCACAAAAAATTCAAATATTCAAATATTTGAAAAAGGGCGCCAAAAACATCTTGTTCTTGCCCGCGTGCCATGTTTTGCCCAGATTTGCATTTTCTCATCAATCTCACTGAATACTTGATAGAATCATACAATCCACATATCAAACTGCTCGTTTTCAACTCACGATCATGTCTATGGTCTTTAATTTCATTTATTTTAAGCATGGAATGAGAAATCAAAACAAAACCTCAAGAACCCTAATTTTTGCCTGAAGGCTGAGAAATTTGATACACGATTCATACAAAGCAATCAATAGAGGGGAAACATTCTATGCATGATTATGAACATATGGCAAAATTATTGTGCGAGGAAATATGCATGAATCATGAGATGACCAATTTTAGGCTTACTTGAAGGTCGTGGCAGCAAGAGCAATTTGATTTTTGAGTTAGAGGTGTTACAGATGAGTTGTGATGATCTGAACAGCTTCCCTACACCATATAGAGTGTATTTGAAAGCTTAGATTGATTTGAAATAAACTAGAACAGATTATGGCACCTCAACTGCAACTTTGTTGAAACCTTGAGCAAATGGATGATGATTTCATGAATTTGGTGTTCCAGTTGTTGGTTTAGTGTTTGATCAGCTCACATATGATGTTTATGAGGTGTGTGTGTGATTGGTTTGGTTGGAAACACATTCTAATTCAAAACTCGATAGTAGCTTGCATTAGAAGGCATTTTTGGAAGTGAGAGTCTGATTTTGAGAAAGGCAAGTGTTATAGGCCTTTGGTGTACTCAAACTGATCAGAAATGAGGTCTATTTATAGTGCGTCAAGTTTGTTTTGGCATCAATAGGGAATGGCAACTGCAGCAGGCCTTTGGCCAATGTGAATCAAATGGAATTTCAAGTCTCATCTAGCCATTGACTTGAGGTTAGAGCACATGCTTATGGTTCTTTGATTCAGAGCTTATCCTTGACTTATTCAGTTGAGAATGCATCAGTTCATGCCACCTTGGTGTATGCGTTGAATGCTTGGAAACAAAATTGGATATTTGGCATCTTTGTAGCTCTTTAGGTTTGGCATGCTACTTGTGGAATCTTGGACTTGGGAGGCTGATAGATCAGTGCTTGTCCCTTGGTTGTTCCCCCTTGAGGTGTGCAGATGGATAAACATGCTTGTTATTGCACAATTTGATCAAATCGAGCCCTTATGCACAAATCTGCCTTGCCAAGACAGTTTGTGGCAAGGTATGTTGCAACTGTCATAACCCCTAGCTCAGGTGGAGTTTGATGGAGTTCTTGGGCATTTTGGAAAGCCCTCATATAACACAACACATGTATGATCATAGTTTGTCTTGAAATTTTTTGGATCCAAGTGAAAAATGCCCCTACATTTTGAAAAAAGTAAGACAGATTCTGACTTAGTGAAAATTTCACTAAGTGTTGGAAAAAGTGGCATTTCATATTTTCAGCCATTTTGATCACTCCATAACTAAAAATCCATGAGGAATTGGAATGAGATGTAGTTGACACTTTTAAAGTATGCCATGAGAGCTACAAATTCATCTTTGGATCATCCAAAATGGTTGCTTGGATCTCAAGTTATGATCCTTGGAAGTTGGTACCCTAACCACTTTATTTCATAACTTAGAAAAATTCTAAGTTTTTTATGGTTACCCCTTTTACAAGTTAACTCACTTTTCTTGATTTTTCTTGATGAATGATGATTCCAATCACACATTAACATTGTTTTAGGGTTAAGGAACCTTGGTTGACCAAAAAATAAAAAAGTCAAACTTTGACTTTTTGTACAGTTGACTTTTTATCAGATGAAATCCAAACTGTGCGATCCTTTGTGAAGTCAAGTCCTTGACCTAAATCAAACCTAATGGATGGACTCCATAGGTGATATAGGGTGTATTGAATCATGTCCCAAGGTTTGGGAGCATTTCTTGGTCAAAATTCAAAGGTACAGTTGACTTTTTCCTCAAAACCCTAATTGTGGTCCAGATGAAAATGAAACTTGTGAATCAAGTTTCCTGGGGTAATCCATTGTTGCAAATGGATCAATGTAGTGTATTAGAGACCCTTAAATCATGTCTTGAGGTCTTGGCTCATGTTTTGTCCCAAAAGTCAACTTAGGGGTGAATTAGGTCAAGAAACCCTAATTCCTGATTTTTTGGTGAATGCATCCCCTGAGGCTAGAGTGACTTGATGATTGGGTACATGAGGTCCCTTGGATTATCTTGAGTTATGTTTTGAAGCATTGGCTCATGCCCAGAGGAAAATTTCCACCTGGAGGCCTTGGTCGACCAAAACCCTAATTTGGTGACACTGGCGATCTTGAGGCTTAATCCACTTGGAATGTAGCAACTTTGTGCTTGGTTCTTGATGTGGGAGTCCTCTTAATCCCTTATGGGTGTTTGAGAGGTTAGACAAGTTGAAGATCATGTCATTCCTTGATTGATCCTTTGTCTAAGTGCTCAGAGAGGGCTTGAAACCCTAATTCTTGTTTGTAGTGAATGTTCACCCCTCTTTGAGGAGACTAGTGAGGCATGATGGTTCATCACTACTACAAAACGCGCAAACAACAATGTCAGGCTTACAACGGATTGCCTATACACCGTTGTAATATATGCGCGCTTTTTTTTAATCTCGTTAAAAGGCTTTTAATGACGGTTAATATTCAAACCGTGGTGAAATGTGAGGCCTTTCACGACGGGTATGTTTTCAACCGTCATTATAGGTAGCGCATGGTCATGGGTTCAATTCGCAGCACCAACATTTATGGTTTTTTACATATTATTTCAAAATGCCCACATCCTTTCACCACTGGTATGTTTTCAACCGTCATTATAGCCAATAATTTAGTTTTAGGTCTTGTACTTCAAAAAATCAGTTTTAGGGAAAATCGTCTCCTTTTTGAGATCAGTTTCGTGCATCTGAAGTAGAAAAATCGTGCGGTCATTAGTCCCTTACTCTGAAAGAGTTACGGGACTTCACCCTCAAAACCCCAAATTCATCTTTTTTCTATTTTTAATGAATTTTTTACTGTTTTCATAGTCTCAAAAAAATTCTTAAAAAATTCTCAAAATTCTTATTTTACCTAATTAGATTAAATTTCGTGTTTTTAGATTTTTCTGAATTTATTTTAATCATTTTTCCTATTTTTTCAAAATGCTGACAGACCTTTCACACCGGGTATTTAAACCAACCGTTGTAATAGGTAGCTTTTTTTACTTATTTTTTCAAAATGATGACAGACCTTTCACCACGGGTAATTTAAACCAACCGTCATTAAAGGTAGTGTCTTGTCATGGGTTCAAGTCCCAGCACCAACATTTTTGGTTTTTTACTTATTTTTTCAATTCTCATTACCAACATTATAGGTGGCGCACATATTGAGTTCATTCACTATCTTTAAACAAATCTTGGTCGTCCATTTAGTGATTATCAACGGCCAAGACACTACTATTAGTGATCCGCGTGAACCTAAAACTCAGACGAACTACATCTTCTACCTCCAAACATCATCTTTCAGTTACGATACTCTATTTCTCCACTAAACCAAATTTCAGAGCTCGAGTTAGCAATGTTAGGTATTGGTGTTCTTTTTTAATTATTTTTGTTCTTGTTATTCTTTTTTATTATTGTTGTTCTTTTTGTTATTATTGTTATTATTGTTGTTGTTTTTGTTGATGTTGTTGTTCTTGTTGTTATTATTGTTATTATTGTTGTTGTTGTTGTTGTTGTTGTTCTTCTTCTTCTTCTTCTTCTTCTTCTTCTGATTCTTTTTCTTTTTCTTGTTGTTGTTCTTGTTGTTGTTCTTGTTGTTGGTGTTGTTGGTGTTGTTGTTGTTGTTGTTGTTCTTATTGTTGTTCTCGATGTTCTTACTGTTATTTCTTTGATTATGTGGTTGGCATTTATTTTGCTAAAACTATTCTAGCAGCAAGATGTTGGAACAAGATGTTCTAACTCACTACATTCAACATGTCGGATAAAGATGTCCTATCCTAGATCATAGAACATCGCGTCTGTTATTGGTTTACATGGAAGATTGTGTTTGTTGTTATTTGTTACTGAATATTCTGTGAATATTTAGTTATCCTATGTGGCGTCCAAAGTAATTGAGTTGAGATTTTGTGTTGGTTTTCGGATTTTCACTACTTTCTAAATATGGAGACATATTAGGAAACTTTAGATTGACCTATTTTCTTGGAGGTTATTTTGCAGAATTATGTGCAGTCTCTCTGCTGCGTTTTGAAGCCCAACCCATTCCAGATTTAATACTATATATTGACTGGTGTAAACCTAGTTTAGGTGTGGAACTTACGTGTGTTTTGTTAGGGTTTTTGATTGTGAATTATGAGCCTAACTGGTATCATTCTGATAACAGTATAAGGACTGGTTTTGTGTTGTAAGTTCTGTCAGTTACTCATAAGATTTTAAGCATTGTGTTTCTTGTGTGTCAGTTCTCATAAGCTTTGAAGTATTGAGAATTGTGTGTTTTTGAAAGTGTGTCTTTCGTTTTGTTACTTGTGTGGAAAGGAACCAGTCACGGTTGTGATTGAAGATGGATTTGAGGAGGGCCTCATACCTAGGTGAGTCTTATGTAGAAGTCATAGGAAGGGTAGTGATTAAGTGAGCGGATTGTAACCGGGTGTGGTTGCTGTATGATCTGTGAATTGATACTATCGTATATTGATTTCGTCCCTGGCTTGGTAGCCCCCAGAGTAGGATTGTTGATCCGAACTGGGTAAACATATCATTGTGTTCTTTACTTTCTGCACTGTTATTTTATTGTTATCTTGTTCATTGTGTTGGATATCCGTGTCTCAACATCTGTGTAGGACATCTGATATCTGTGCCAGAATTTCAATTGGCATCAAGAGCTTGCACCCTAGGTTGTTTCTGGGTGAGATTAAGGGAAGGTACTTTCTGGTGCAATGGACAAGGATGGAGGATTTTTGAACAAACCACCTCTGCTTGATGGTTCCAACTATGACTATTGGAAACCAAGGATGATAGCATTCATCAAATCCATGGATGATCAAGCATGGAAAGCTATTATCAAAGGATGGGAACCCCCAAAGGTTAGAGATGGAGAAGGTAATCCTACTGATGTAGTGAAGGAAGAGGAAGACTGGGATGATGCAGACTACAAAGGGTCTTTGGGAAATTCCAAAGCCATGAATGCCTTGTTTAATGGTGTTAACAAAAATATTTTAAGGTTGATTGAACATTGCACCATTGCTAAAGAGGCTTGGAAGGTCTTGAAGGTTGCTCATGAAGGAACTACAAAGGTGAAGATGTCAAAACTTCAGCTTCTCACTACCAAGTTTGAGAATTTGAAGATGAAGGAAGATGAAAGCATTCATGATTTTCACATGAACATTATTGAGATAGCTAATGCTTCAAGTGCCCTAGGTGAAAAGATGTCTGATAGCAAACTGGTCAGAAAAATCCTCAGATCTCTAAGAGATTTGACATGAAAGTGACTGCTATAGAGGAAGCTCAGGACATAGATAAGATGAAAGTGGATGAACTTGTGGGATCACTTCAAACATTTGAATTGGGGATCAGTGAAAAGTCTGAAAAGAAGAAGAGTATAGCTTTTGTGTCAAATGCTGGTGATTCAGAAGATGAAGGTAACCTGGTCAGAGATGAAGGGGTGTCTAAAGATCTGGTATTGCTTTGAAAACAATTCAACAAAGTGTTGAAAAGGATAGACTGGAAGTCAAGAGCTAATGTTCAGAACAAGTCACTCGACATCAGTAAAAACCAGGATGGAGGCAGAAGGTCCAGAACTGAAGAAGACTCCAATCAAGGGAAGAGAGTTTAGTGTTTTGAATGTGAGGGATTTGGGCACATAAAAACTGAGTGTCCCACGTATCTCAAAAGGCAGAAGAAGGGCTTATCTGTGTCTTGGTCAGAAGGAGAGTCTGAGAGTGATCTTGAAGAAGAATCAGCAAAATTGGTGACAGCCTTGACTAGAATCTGTAAATCTGATGGAGAAACAACTTATGAGTCTGATGAAGGAACAAGTTGTGATTCTGACAAAGAATCTTACATTGGAGAACTTACTAAATAGGAAGTTATCACTGGGTTCTCAGAGTTGTGTATCAAGAATGAAGAAAGGTGTCAGATAATATTAGAACAGAAGGTTCTGATAGATCAACTAGAAGCTGAGAAGGAAGAACATCTATCGATCATTGCTGATCTTAAAGAGGAGGTTGTATTACAAAAGTCAAAACTTGACAATATGACTAAATCTATAAGAATGTTGAACAATGGTTCCACAGTGTTAGATGAGATTCTTCAGACTGGGAGAAATACTGGAAATGTACAAGGTATTGGTTTTAACAATCAAGCGGAGAACTACAAGCAGTCTGTAGTAAAGTTTGTTCCTCAAAAAATAAAGCAAGAGGAGAAGATGTCAAATCACATGGTTCAACATCAGCTGAACCATCAGAAAATAGTATATAGTTCAAAGTATAAACCATGGAGATGTCACTATTGTGGAAAGTTTGGTCACTTAAAGTCCTTTTGCTACAACTTGCATGGTTATCCCAAAACTGTTCATCAACCAAATAAAGAACAAATTTGGGCTAAAGTAAAGAAAAGATGGACTCCTAGAAATATGGTGGCTGGTATCATAGCGCATACCTCTCTCAGAGCATATGCAAGGGAAGATTGGTACTTTGACAGTGGTTGTTCAAGATACATGACTGGTGTGAAGAAATTTTTGTCAGATATCAAGCCTCACTCTACCAATTATGTCACTTTTGGGGATGGATCAAAAGGTGAAATAAAAGGTGTTGGAAAGCTGGACTACACAAGACAACCAAATATGGATCGTGTTCTATTTGTCAAAGGGCTGACTGCAAATTTGATTAGTATAAGCCAACTGTGTGATCTAGGGCTCAAAGTAAATTTCACAAAATCTGAATGCCTAGTAACAAATAAAGAAAATTAAGTTGTCATGAAGGGAACCAGGTCTAAGGATAACTGTTATTTGTGGAATCCTCAAGAATTAGAAAGTTTGTCTACCTGTTTGATGTCAAAGGAAGATGAAACCAAACTGTGGCATCAGAAATTGGGTCACTTACATCTGAAAGGGATGAAGAAAGTTCTGTCAAGTGAGGCTGTTAGAGGTATTCCCAAGTTGAAGATTGATGAGGATAGAATATGTGGTGAATGTCAAGTTGGGAAGCAAACAAGGATGTCACACAAAAAGCTTCAACATCTTACCACAACTTCTAGAGTTCTGGAGCTGCTTCACATGGACTTAATGGGACCTACGCAGGTTGAAAGTCTTGGAGGGAAGAAGTATGCCTATGTTGTCATTGATGATTACTCCAGATTCACCTGGATAAGCTTTATTAGAGAAAAGTCTGAAGTATTTGTAGCTTTCAAACAATTGTGTCAAAGGATTCAACGAGAAAAGGATTGTGGCGTTGTTCGAATCAGAAGTGACCATGGGAAGGAATTTGAAAATAGCAGGTTTGAAGAGTTTTGTTCATCTGAAGGAATCACTCATGAATTCTCATCACCAATCACTCCTCAACAAAATGGTGTGGTGGAACGCAAGAATAGGACTATTCAAGAGTGTGCAAGGGTCATGATTCATGCCAAAAAGCTTCTATATCATTTTTGGGCTGAAGCCATGAATACTGCTTGCTATATACACAATAGGGTGACTATCAGATCAGGTACTTCTGTTACTCTTTATGAGCTATGGAAAGGAAGAAAGCCAAATGTGAAATATTTCCATGTTTTTGGGAGTAAGTGCTATATCTTGGCGGATCGTGAGCAGAGGCGAAAGATGGACCCTAAGAGTGAGGAGGGGATATTTTTGGGATACTCTACAAACAACAAAGCATATAGGGTATTTAATTCCAGAACTAAGGTGATGATGGAATCCATAAATGTGGTGGTTGATGACTCTGGCAGAGACGAAGATGTCCCAGATGATGTTGGAACATCCTTTCCCATGAACAATGAAATCTCACAAGACACTGAGTCCGTAGAAGATAATGTTCAAGAGACTAGTACTAAACCTGAGAATGAAGAGGTATAGGATGCTAACAGGGGACCCTCTATAAGGATTCAGAAGGATCACCCTAAGGAGTTGATTATTGGAAATCTGAATGAAGGTGTAAGAACCAGATCAAGGGAGGCTGTGTCAAATGCATATTTTGTTTCAAAGCTTGAACCAAAAAATGTTAAAGAGGCTTTGACAGATGAGTTCTGGATAAGTGCTATGCAGGATGAGCTTTGTCCATTCAAGAGAAATGAAGTCTGGGAACTGGTACCATGACCAGTAGGAACAAATGTGATTGGCACAAAGTGGGTATATAAGAATAAGTCTGATGAACAAGGAGTTGTTACCAGAAACAAAGCCAGACTAGTTGCTCAAGGATACACACAGATTGAAGGAGTAGACTTTGATGAAACATTTGCTCATGTGGCTCGCTTGGAATCCATCAGATTGTTGCTAGGAGTGGCATGCTTGTTGAAATTCAAATTGTTTCAAATAGATGTTAAGAGTGCCTTTCTGAATGGCTATCTTAATGAAGAAGTCTATGTTGAGTAGCCTAAAGGGTTTGTGGATCCAAACTTTCCTGATCATGTCTTCAAGTTAAATAAGGCTTTGTTTGGTTTAAAACAAGCTCCAAGAGCTTGGTATGAAAGGTTGACTGAGTTCTTAGTCAAACATGGATACAGGAAGGGTGGTATTGATAAAACACTCTTTGTCAAGGAGAAAGATGGGAAACTGTTGATTGCTCAGATTTATGTAGATGATATTGTGTTTGGGCGGATGTCGGATGAAATGGTCCAACATTTTGTCAAACAAATGCAATCTGAATTTGAAATGAGCTTGGTAGGTGAATTGACTTACTTCCTTGGATTGCAAGTGAAGCAGATGGAAGATTCCATTTTTATTTGTCAGAGCAAATATGCTAGGAATATTGTGAAGAAATTTGGATTGGATAATGCCAAGCATAAGAGAACTCCTGCTCCTACTCACTTGAAGTTATCCAAAGATGAAAAGGGAGTGAATGTTGAACAGAGTTTATACAGAAGCATGATTGGCAGTCTGCTGTATCTTACAGCAAGTAGACCAGACATAACCTTTGTAGTTGGTGTATGTGCAAGATACCAAGCAGAACCCAAGGTCAGTCACATCAATCAAGTTAAGAGAATTCTTAAGTATGTGAGTGGTACATGTGATTATGGGTTGTTGTATTCCCATGACTCAAGTTCCATTTTAGTAGGATACTGTGATGCTGATTGGGTTGGAAGTGCTGATGATAGGAAGAGTACCTCTGGAGGTTGTTTCTTTTTGGGAAATAATCTTATTTCATGGTTTAATAAGAAGCAAAATTCTGTATCTCTTTCTACTGCTGAAGCTGAGTACATAGCAGCTGGAAGTAGTTGTGCTCAACAGGTGTGGATGAAGCAAATGTTATCTGAGTATAATGTCACACAAGATGTCATGACATTATTTTGTGACAACCTGAGTGCTATTAATATTTCTAAAAATCCTATTCAACATAGCAGGACTAAGCACATTGATATCAGGCATCATTTCATCAGAGAACTTGTGGAGGACAAAGTCATAACTCTTGAGCATGTTAGCACAGAAAATCAGCTTGCTGACATATTTACTAAGGCTCTGGATGCAGTTCAGTTTGAAAACCTGAGGAGAAGACTTGGGGTTTGTATTCATGAAGAACTATAGCAACCAGTGTTCTTTGTGGCTGCCAGATTAAAGAGAATAAAGGTAATTCTGGTAGTGCAGCTGGTGCAGGTGTTTATGAAGGGAAAGATGCTGGAGTTTGTGCATGACATTTGGTCATGTGATTGTGTGTGCATCTACTTTCTGATGCTGTTTATTCTGGTGTATGGTTTGATCATTTCTCAAAATTCAAAACTGTTATACTTGCCTTTGTCATATTTATGGCTAAAAAAGGGGAGTAGGGTGCTTGTGGTGTGCTTGTGTTGGTGCTGCAGTTGAGGGGGAGAATACTGTTGTGTTGCTGCAGTTGAGGGGGAGTTTTTTCTGTGTTGATTGTGTATCTGCAGTTGCGGGGGAGTTTTTTTGCTACTATGCTGTGTTTTTTCGCTGCTGTCTCTGATATTTTTGTTTTGCTTGTTTTATCTTTGCAAGATTGTTTGTTGTGTAGTTTTAGCCAAAATAAGCCAAAGGGGGAGATTGTTATTTCTTTGATTATGTGGTTGGCATTTATTTTGCTAAAACTATTCTAGCAGCAAGATGTTGGAACAAGATGTTCTAACTCACTGTATTCAACATGTCGGATAAAGATGTCCCATCCTGGATCATAGGACATCGCGTCTGTTATTGGTTTACAAGGAAGATTGTATTTGTTGTTATTTGTTATTGAATATTCTGTGAATATTTAGTTATCCTATGTGGCGTCCAAAGTAATTGAGTTGAGATTTTGTGTTGGTTTTCAGATTTTCACTTCTTTCTAAATATGGAGACATATTAGGCAACTTTAGATTGAAGACCTATTTTCTTGGAGGTTATTTTGCAGAATTATGTGCAGTCTCTCTGCTGCGTTTTGAAGCCCAACCCAGTCCAGATTTAATGCTATATATTGACTGGTGTAAACCTAGTTTAGGTGTGGAACTTACGTGTGTTTTGTTAAGGTTTTTGATTGTGAATTGTGAGCCTAACTGGTATCATTCTGATAACAATATAAGGACTGGTTTTGTGTTGTAAGTTCTGTCAGTTACTCATAAGCTTTTAAGCATTGAGTTTCTTGTGTGTCAGTTCTCATAAGCTTTGAAGTATTGAGAATTGTGTGTTTTTGAAAGTGTGTCTTTCGTTTTGTTACTTGTGTGGAAAGGAACCAGTCACAGTTGTGATTGAAGAGGGATTTGAGGAGGGCCTCATACCTAGGTGAGTCTTAGGTAGAAGTCATAGGAAGGGTAGTGATTAAGTGAGCGGATTGTAACCGGGTGTGGTTGCTGTATGATCTGTGAATTGATACTATCGTATATTGATTTTGTCCCTGGCTTGGTAGCCCCCAGAGTAGGATTGTTGATCCGAACTGGGTAAACATATCATTGTGTTCTTTACTTTCTACACTGTTATTTTATTGTTATCTTGTTCATTGTGTTGGATATCCGTGTCTCAACATCTGTGTAGGACATCTGATATCTGTGCCACAATTTCACTTACTGTTGTTCTTGTTCTTATTGTTGTTCTTGATGTTCTTGCTGTTGTTCTTGTTCTAATGCTGCAATTTTTTTTATTTTATTAAAAGACATACAACAACGGTTTTTTTTTAAAATAACCGTCATTATAGGTAGTTCTAATGCTATTTTATTTTATTTTATTAAAAGACATACAACAACAGGTATTTAAAATAACCGTCATTATAGGTAGCGCATTTTCCATTTTTTTTACAACGGTTACTGGGCCGTCATTGTACGTACCACATATACAACAACACTCTACATAACAACACCTTCGCCCGCGTCATTATATGTCATTTCCAACCGTTGTTAAATGGATTTTTTGTAGTAGTCCATCCATATTGTGATGATGATTTACACAATGATGGGGAATATTGGTGGTCAAAATTTGGGGTATGACAAAACCCATTAGGTTAGTATGTTATTTTTCTTATAAATAGCATGTTAGTCTCTCATCTTTGTAAGGGCGGTGGAAATCCTAATTAGGGTGTGTGAGGTTAATTATTGGTATTCACTTGTAATCTTTGAACCCTTATTGAGAAAGTGAATAGTAAAATAGATTTAACCAATTCTCCATTCTTCTTCTCTTTTCCTTTGTGAAATCTAATAGGGTCTCTTGTGTTTGTTCAAGAAACTCAATTTCTTTATCTCATAACTTTGTTCTGTTATTGACGACATCTATTCACAACAAACTGGTGCGGTGAGCGTGGAGGAGAATATGTCGTCAACAAAGTATGAGATTGAGAAATTCACTGATGTGAATGATTTCGGTTTGTGGCGCTTGAAGATGCAAGCCCATCTTGTTCAAGAGGGTTTGTTAGAAGCGTTGAAAGGATCAGAGATGATGAATGCTAGTTTGTTCCCTTATTTGTGTAGAGTTTGTTCCAAGGTGGAGATTTGTGGTATTTTGGATCGAACTCTAGTGTCTATAAGGGTAGTTTGATATTTTGGCAGGAGTTGTGCATGTTG
This sequence comes from Lathyrus tuberosus, assembly GCA_022829125.1. Lineage (NCBI taxonomy): Eukaryota > Viridiplantae > Streptophyta > Magnoliopsida > Fabales > Fabaceae > Lathyrus > Lathyrus tuberosus. The sequence goes on along the minus strand of JALAZF010000152.1, from coordinate 2,422,600 downwards.
TAGTCGAAGTCTGTTCAAGCATGCTGTCAAAATATATTAACTTGTAATTTAAGTTAGTATGTCGAATTGGGTCTTGGTTGTAAACCCAATTGTTTAAGTTAGCGTGTTCCCTAAGTTAGCTTGTGTAATGGGCCTGTGTGTAAAAGCTCATTAGTGTAGCGAGTGATTTTTGGATGTGGTTGCGAAGCACGATCACTCTAGTACTACAGTTCGATTCATTTTTTATCCTATTAAAGCTGATGAAGGAAGGGAAATAGATGTCTCCAATTAACCCTGCTTGCATACTGAGTTTAAACAGCGGTCTGTTAGGTTACAAATGCTACAAAGATTCGGGGGTTTGTCCTAGGGTATTTTGTTGACGAGGGGTGCTTTAGGCTATTGGTTGAGATGTTAGGATGGATATATATGAAAGTATGGGATTTTGGGTTTTTGTTTAGTGTGCTCGCTAAGATTTTTCTTTCAATCTTATGCCTACGTATTCCCGTTTACCGAAACAGGGAAATCAGAGCGTTCGTAGTTCCTCCTATTCTATGGGAGGAAATGGTTGTTTTGGTGTCTTGTTCAAAGCCCAAGACGTGAAGCGAAAGGTGGTTTGTATCTTGTTCAAAGCCCAAGATGTGAAGCTGAAGGGTTTATTTGTATCTTGTTCAAAGCTCATGATGTGAAGCTAAAAGGGTTTGACTTTAGAGAGAATTTGTCATCTCTAAAGAGGTTTGTCTGTCACAACTGTTTATAAAGGAGAATTACTTTAACCGGGATTTGTGAATCCGGCAATGCAATAATTTCCTTTAAAGGGGATTTTAACCTGAAGGGGGAAGACTTTAACTCAGTGTAGAGCAATACTATCTTTCCTTAGGAATTTCTCATGCTAAAAGAGGGACAGTGGCATGGATGTAGATGATCCAGAGGCTTGCCGCTTATAACGATTAGATGAAAGGGAAGGAGTTGTTTATGTTTGTGTACTGTGAATGAGGCACAGCTTTGATGCTAAAAGGTTGATTGGATCAACCAGTGGTTTTCTTATATAAATCCTAAGAGAAGGCTATTATGTGTCTCGTACAAAGCCCGAGAGAGAGGCTAAAAGGTTTTGACTCAACGAGGGAATCTTTTGGTATCTCGTATAAAGCCCGAGATGGAGGCGATTTGACTCAACAAGAGAGTTTTTTTTTGTATCTCGTACGAAGCCCGAGATGGAGGCGAAAATTTATTTAGCTCAAGAAGAACCTTTTTGTATCTCGTATAAAGCCCGAGATGGAGGCGATTTGACTCAACAAGGGAGTCTCTTATGTGTCTCGTACAAAGCCCGAGAGAGAGGCTGAACGTTGTTAACTCCGCTGGGGAGAATCATTATATAAAGCCCAAGAGAGAGGCTAACTTCACGGGAGAAGGATCATTATACAAAGCCTAAGAGGAGGCTGTGGTTACTGTTCAGTTAAGTGACAGGTCCAGTATACTGATTTTGAAAGAGAAAATCAGTTCTTATATGAGCAACACTGTACTCAAGGATTTGATTCGAGGATCCGGGTTATTCCTGTTCTTTGAGGAAGTGGGAAATCCGAAGGGTATTGAGTCTGTCCGAGTCTACGAGGTTCCTTCCTATTCAACGAAGGGGTCACTTGAGAATGTGTTTGATACTCAAAGAGATTAGACTGTCCAAGTCTAGAGTTTCATCTTTTGTACCATGCTTTGAGAAACAGTAGTAGACTCTTTGAAAGGATTGTTCTATGCAGATGACTATGTTCTGTTCCTATACCTCTAGGAGGTCGTCGGGACAATTTGTACGAAGCCCAAGAGGAGGCTGGAAACTTTTAAGAAGCCGATCGGTCCTTGTATGAAGCCCAAGAGGAGGCTATCATTCCCGGAGGAAGAGATCATTATACGAAGCCTAAGAGGAGGTTGTGAATACTTCTAAGAAGCCGTAGGGTCCTTGTACTAAGCCCAAGAGGAGGCTAGGTTGCTTTTAGGAAGCCTGTGGGTCCTTGTACGATGCCCAAGAGGAGGCCGATGCTTTTAAGAAGCCCGTGGGTCCCCAAACCCTGAGAAATTCAAGGCAAGCTATTCACAAGAAATAGATCAAGTCAGGAAAGTTCGAGAATTTGGAAGAAACTCAAGAGATGCCATTCACGGAGAAAAGATCATCTCTGGGGAGTAGAGTTTCTTGACAAGTGCTTTTAAGAAGCCTGTGGGTCCCCAAACCCCGAGGAATTCAAGACATGCCATTCACGAAGAAGAGATCATCCCTGGGGAATAGAGTTTCTTTGACAACTTCTACGAGTGACAGTCTAAGAAAGGTTCACCGAGAATGCTGCCTTTCATGTCTCCATATTGTTTAACCCCAAGAGGAGGGAAGACTGTGTCTGGTAATCCTATGGGGATCTAGTTTTGACTATTTAAGAGTGATCAACAGGCTTAATGCTAGACATAGTTGCCGGGGAAACTCTAAATATCTATACTATTATTACACAGTTGATATGAGTTTACGAAAGAAGACTTACAGTGAAACAGCCCCACAATACAGTTATATGTATATGAAAGCGGTAAATGAAAGCAATAACCACTTACTCGGTTGTAGAGCTTCCATGCTGTTTGGTTAGTTGTTCAACAAAGAAAGATTGAAAACAACAGTATATTCAAAATCAAAGGAGAAAGTGCTTTGAAAAAGAAAGATTTTGGGGCTTATAGCTCAAGGAGAGGCCCAGGGTTTTATCAGTGATCGCACTGTTTGAATTTGTACAGAGGGACTTATACAAGTGACTGAGGCCCAAAAATTGTTTTCTGTACAAAGGGATGGGTCTTACACTCTCTCAAGAGGCCCAAAAGGTTTAAAGGAAAAGAGTGGGGCTTATAACACGAGGGTAGGCCTAGTTTGTTTTTTTTCCGTTTGAAATGGCGATCGCGCCGGGATTTTCTTTTAACACGAAGGGACTTATACAATAAGTGAGGCCCAAAATGTTTTTGGTTAAAAGGGGGTTGGGTCTTACACTCTATTAGAGGCCCAAAAGTTTTGAATGGGTCTTATAGCTCAAGGAGAGGCCCCAAAGGTTATTTTTCAAAAGGCAACGATCGCGTCGTTTGTTTTTGACGGTATCGGGACTTATACAATACACTGAGGCCCAAAAATGATTTGGTCAAAAAAGGATTGGGTCTTACACTCTATTAGAGGCCCAAAGTATTTTGAAAATGATTTATGAGGGTTGAATTAATCCAAAAACCCTAATTTGTTTTAAAAAATGTGTTTTAATTGAATAAAAATTCAATTAAAATGATCAAAATTGTTTAACATAGGAAAAACAAATTGTGATTTTGGATTAATGTTTCAAAAATTAAGTATTGACCTACAAAATAATTAGAAAGCATTAAAAGTTGCAAAATCAAGGTGGAAAAAAATATTTTAAATGTCAAAAACAATTAAAACATTAATTCTTTGCAAAAATATTAATTATATAAAATAAATAATATTTTTGGGATTTTTTGGGAAAAAAAATGTTTTAACATTTTTGTGAATTATTAAAAAAAGAATCAACTCAAAATTAAACATATAACAAGAAATCACGAAAAATCCTCAAGAACCCTAATTTCTGCATGAAGGCTAGGATTTTTGATACACGATTCAAACAATGCAATTAATTGAGGGGAAACATTCCATGCATGATTATGAACATTTGGCAAAAGTATTGTGCGAGGAAATATGCATAGATTGAGAGATGACCAAGTTTAAGCTTACCTCTAGGTCGTGACAGCAAGCAAATTGATTTCTGAGTAGGAGGTGTTACAGATGAATTGTGATGATCTGAACAACTTCCCTACACCCTATGGAGTGTGTTTGAATGCTTGGACTTGACTGAGAATGGCTGGATCACTTTATGGCATCTCAACTGCACTTTGGTTAAAACCTTGAGCAATTGACTGGTGATTATGAGAAATCAGTGTTCCAGTTGTTGTTTAAGTGTTTGATCAGCTCACATATGATGTGTATGAGGTGTGTGTGTGTGTGATTGGTTTGAGTGGAATTGCTCTCTAAAGAAAAACCCGATAGTGACTTGCTAAGAAAGGCATTTTTGAGAGTGAGAAGTGGTTTTTGAGAAAGGCAAGTGTTGTAGGCCCTTGGTGTACTTAAATTGATCACAATGGAGCTCTATTTATAGTAGAGCAAGTTTGTTTTGGGATCCACAATGAATGGCAACTGCAGCAGGTGTTTGTTCAATGTTGGCCAATGGAAATCCAAGTCTCCTCTAGCCATTGACTAGAGGTTAGGGCACAGGGTTGTGGTTCCCTTGGTCTTGGATAAGTCTTGACTGAATTCAGTTGAGAATGGCTCAGTCCATGCCACCTTGATGCTTCCATTGAATGCTCCAATCCAAAATTGGAGTCTTGTCCCTATTTTGGCCATTCTAGGTTCAACATGCTATTTCTTATTCCAAAGACTTTGGAGGCTTGGCTCAGTGATTGTCCCCTTTAGATTCAATCCTCTGAGGTGTCTAAGTGGATAGGAGCATTTGGATTTGGCTGATTTTGGCAAATCGAGCAAAAATGCAAATTCTGCCTTGCCTTGGCAGATTTCAGCAAGGCAACTTTCCAATGTCATATCTCATGACTCAAATGGAATTTGGTAATGTTCTTGGCCATTTTGGAAAGCCCTTACATGATACAACAACTGTTTGAACATGTTTGGTTTTGATCTCTCTTGAATCCAAGTGAAAAATCCCCCTACATTTGGCAAAAAGTAGGGTAAAATCTGACTTAGTGAAATTTTCACTAAGTGTTGGAACAAAGTGACTTTTCTTGATTTTGATCACTCCATAACTCAAAATCCACAATGAATTGGAATTAGGTCTAGTTGAAGTTTTTGTAGAGGGGAATGAGATTTACAAATCAATCCTTGGATGGGAGAAAATGGCTTTGTGGTTTAGGAGTTATGGTCCTCCAAAGTTGGTACCCTAGCCACTTTATTTTTAACTTAGAAAATTTTCTAAGTTTTTTATGGTTACCCCTTTTACAAGTTATCCAACTTTTCTTGATTTTTCTTGATGAATGATGATTCAAATCATACATTAACATCATTTTAGGGTTAAAAATCCATTTTGGTGAAAAATCTCAAAAAGTCAAAGTTGACTTGTGCACAGTTGACTTTTTATCAGATGAATTCCAAACTGTGCTATTCTTCATGAAATCATGTCCTTGACCTAAATCAAACTTGATGGACATGTTCCATGGGTGTCATAGGGTATATTGATGCATGTCATAGGGCTTGGGAGCATGTCCTGGTCAAAAGTCAAAGTTACAGTTGACTTTTTCCTTAAAACCCTAACTGTGGTGCAGATGAAATTGAAACTTGTTGCTCAAGCCTCTTGGATTAATCCATTGTTGCAAATGGATCAATATAGCTCATTAGAGACCCTCAAACCCTCTCTTGAGGACTTGGCTCATGATTTGCCCTAAAAGTCAACTTAGGGGTGAATTAGGTCAAGAAACCCTAATTCCTGATTTTTGATGAATGCATCCCCTGAGGCAAAATTGACTTGATGATTGGGTCCATGAGGTTCCATGGAGTATATTAGGTTAGGTTTTGGATCATTGGCTTGTGCCCAGATAAAAATTTTCATCTGGAGGCCCTGGTCGACCAAAACCCTAATTTGGTGACATTGTCGATCTTGAGACTCTATCCACCTAGAAGGGAGCAGCCTTGTGCTTGATCCTTGAAGTAGGAGTCCTTTTGATCCATTGTAGGTGTTTGAGAGGTTAGACAAGTTGAAGATCATGTCATTCCTTGATTGATCCTTTGTCTAAGAACTCTGAAAGGGCTTGAAACCCTAATTCTTGATTGTAGTGGATGCTCACCCATCTTTGGGGAGACTGATGAAGTATGATGGCCCATCCCTATTGTGATGATGATTTTCACAATGATGGGAAATCCTAGTGGTCAAAATTTGGGGTATGACAGATGCCCCTATTTAATCTTCTTGGACACGAAGGTGTGAATGACGAAGGTATTCGGGCATTCGGGGTGCAAGAGGATTAAATATCAGAATACCCGAAATTTTGATGGTGGTTATGAATGGTAGCTTACGCATTCCTCTTCTTTAGCTAAGCAATGATGCTTATAAAAGGTAAACTTCCCCTCGATCCTGGTCTTCAGCCAAGAAACTGGTCTCAGTTTCTAAAATAAACTTCCCCTCGATCCTGGTTTCCTACCCAGGAACTGGTCTTAGTTTCTGATGTAAACTTCCCCTCGATCCTGGTTTCCTACCAAGGAACTGGTCTTAGTTTCTAATGTAAACTTCCCCTCGATCCTGGTTTCCTACCGAGGAACTGGTCTTAGTTTCTGATGTAAACTTCCCCTCGATCCTGGTTTCCTACCAAGGAACTGGTCTTAGTTGCTTTCGTCAATAAACTTTACTGACAAGGGACGCTATTCGTAGCGGCTTTCCTTCAAACTTCTCGCCGAATTTTCCTGGGGAGATGCTATTTGAGTGGAAAAAGTTTCGATGTCAGACTTGCTGGGGAACCCAATCGTCTGAGTTGTAGAGGTGTACAAACTTCTCTGTTGGAGATGCCATTTGTTGACTCTACTCGGGGAATGCGAGTCCCTTGAGAGACTGCATTTGTTTAGGGTCTTTACATCATACTTTTCTCGGAGATCTTCTCGGAGAAATGCCATATGATGTGATCCAATTTTGAGGTGCCGATGACCTTTTCATCAGTGGGTTTTTCGGAGAAAAACTGCCGTACTGCCGAATCTCCGATTTAGGAGGCTTTCTCTCGGGATTTTCTTTAATCCGGGAAAACAAGGATATCATCTTCAATGGCGAAGAGTGATGTTAACTGAGGGCTATCTGGTCTTTCAGAGGTTCAAGTTATCAAAGTGGCCGAGGACCTAACTTCAATCCAGAAATAAAACTGGAGGAGAGAGATTGTTCATACGTAACACTTCCTGACGAGGAAAGGGCTGACAACTCGATTGAGAGGACTTTTATCACTAGGGGACAAGACCGACTACAGTGATAGTGATGCAATATGAAATGTGAATGCAAATCAATAATGCAATGATGCATGTATGTTTATGCTGACAAAACTGACGCGACATACAAACTGACAGGTGAACACGACTGGATACTCGGCCATTGCAGGACAAAGAAGTACCGCTGGTTCAAGATAGCAATTCCACCTTGCTTAGGAGAGAGAGTCCCTGTTGGGAGCTAGGTTGGTCGGGCTTAGGAGATAAGAACTCGGTCGAGGCGTGTCAGACGAAACAAGGTCTCTGACACTGTTGATCCCTTCATTCAGGTGTACTGGGTTAGAAGGAGTACTTTGATTCTGCACTTTGAGGTTCGATTACTTCTCGAGAAGCGACCGATGTTCTTCTGATGTTCAACAGTCAAAAGAAATTTCCGTCCTTATTAAAAAGCAGAAAAAGTTTTAACAAGTAAATTCATTTTTGTTTTATTTCAAGAATCGTTAATCATGTTAAAAACATCGTTCCGTAAAGCTAAAACAAATAAGAATTACAAACAAAAGCACAAAGGCTCAAATTTTTTGATAAGATGGAGATCAGCCAAACGCGTGATTCCAAATAGTATATACAAAGTTAGAAAATGGTAATTTACAGGGAAAAGGGCTACGTTGAAACATAACGACCACTATCCTCCTACCAACTTTGAATTCGGGACATCCTGAGCTTCTGTCGAAGATGACCTTGACTGGAGTTTTCCTCCGATGGATGGTGTAACTGCTGCTGAGGGATTCGCCTCTGTTGAACATAGTTACTTGCCATTATCCCTAATTTTTACCTGGATTGTACTGTGATGTTTTTTTCTGTCTCTAACTTTTGCCTGGACCGCCCTTTCGGGTTTTCAATCCACCGAGACTTTTTTTTTTAGTTTAGGCGAAGTATTTCTTGACTACATCAACATTTGTGGGGTAGGCAAATTCCTCTCGTCCATGGTTGCAAGTCTCAAGGCACCGCCTGAGAAAGCTTTCGTGACCACATAGGGGCCATCATAATTCGGAGTCCATTTACCTCGCGAATCAGTGAGAAATGAATGTATCTTCTTGAGCACGATGTCTCCTTTTCTGAAAACACGAGGTCGGACCTTTTTGTCAAACGCCCTCTTCATTCTCTGTTGATACAACTGACCATGGCATAGTGTCGTGATTCACTTCTCTTCGATCAGATTCAGTTCGTCGTGTCGGCTTTGACACCATTTAGCTTCGGTGAGCTTAGCTTCCATCAATACTTGGATTGACGGGATCTCTACTTCTATGGGGAGCACTGCTTCCATGCCATACACTAGAGAGAAAGGGGTTGTCCCTGTTGAAGTGCGAACAGATGTGCGACAACCGTGAAGAGCAAAGGGTAGCATCTCGTGCCAGTCTTTATCGGTTACAACCATCTTTTGAACGATCTTCTTGATGTTCTTATTGGCCGCTTCTACCGCTCCGTTCATCTTGGGTCGGTAGGGAGATGAGTTATGATGTTCAATCTTGCCAATCATGTCGATTCCCCATATGGAAAAAGGCCACGGGGAAGAAAGAACTTTGAGATGTGATGGCGGTACATGAATTTTGTCGGAGTATATCTGACACTTGTGACACCTCCTCATGTACTTGTAGTAGTCGGATTCCATTGTCAACCAATAGTACCCTGCTCTTAGAATTTTTCTCGCCATTGTGTGTCCGTTGGCATGAGTGCCAAAGGATCCTTCGTGAATTTCTTTCATAAGCATGTCCGCTTCTGGTCTGTCTACGCATCGGAGCAAGACCATGTCAAAATTTCTCTTATAGAGAGTGTCACCGCTCAGGAAGCAGTTTCCAGCCAATCTTCTGAGGGTCTTTTTATCTTTCCTGGATGCCCCAGGTGGGTACTCTTGTTTCTGAAGGAAGCTTTTGATATCGTGATACCATGGTTTGTCGTCTATGACTGCTTCGACCGTGAAGATGCAAGCGGGCCGTTCAAGGTGCATTATGTCGATCTTAGGTAGATCGTTCCATTAACCTACACTAATCATGGAAGAGAGAGTGGCTAATGCATCAGCCATGTGATTCTCCTCACGAGGGATATGATGAAACTCAACTCTGTTAAAGAAAGGTAGCAACCTTCTTGCGTAGTCTTTGTAAGGAATCAATCCTGATTGGTATGTATTCCAATCTCCTGTGATCTGATTGATAACCAAAGCTGAATCGCCGTATACGTCTAAGTTTTTGATCCTTAAATCAATCGCTTATTCGAGACCCATAATACAAGCTTCGTATTCGGCCTCGTTGTTCGTACATTTGAACGTAAGTCTGGCGGTGAAAGGAATGTAGGTACCCTGAGGGGTAACAATTATTGCCCCAATTCTGTTTCCATAATGATTAACTGCTCCGTCAAAGATTAGTCCCCATTGGGAACCTGGTTTTGGCCCTTCACTGGGTAATGGTTCATCGCAATCTTTCAATTTTAGATACATGACATCTTCGTCTGGGAAGTCAAACCCGATTGGTTCTTGATCGTCAATCGGTTGATGAGCCAAATGATCGGCTAAAATACTCCCCTTAACGGCTTTCTGAGCATGGTACTCTATGTCATATTCTGATAACAACATCTGCCAACGGGCAATTCTTCCCGTGAGAGCAGGTTTTTCAAAGACGTACTTGATTGGATCCATTTCGGAGATTAACCAAGTAGTATGACGAATCATGTATTGGCGAAGACGTTTGGCTGCCCAAGCCAAAGCGCAACAAGTTTTCTCAAGCATCGTGTACCGAGTTTCGCAGTCGGTGAATTTCTTGCTTAAATAGTAAATGGCAGACTCTTTCCTTTTGGTTTTGTCTTGTTGGCCAAGTACACATCCCATTGAGTCTTCTAGGACTGTGAGGTAGATGATCAGTGGTCTTCCTTCCACTGGAGGTGATAGAATCAGCGGATTCAACAGATATTCCTTGATATTGTCGAAGGCGGTTTGGCAATCTTCTTACCAAACACAATCCTGGTTCTTTTTGAGTAATTTGAAAATCGACGCACATGTGGCGGTCATGAGGAATATGAATCTGGAGATGTAGTTTAAACGTCCCAGGAATCCTTTGACTTGTTTTTTAGTTTTCGGAGAAGGCATTTCTTGAATGGCCTTGACCTTGTCAGGATCAACCTCAATTCCTTTCTGGATGACGATGAACCCTAGTAGTTTCCCTGAACGGACACCGAAGGTGTACTTGTTGGGATTCAAGCGGAGCTTGAATTTTCTTAGACGTTCGAACAATTTTGACAGATGTTCAACGTGCTCACTCTCTGTTTTAGATTTTGCAATCATATCATCGACATACACTTCGATTTCTTTGTGTATCATGTCATGAAACAGAGTAGTCATGGCCCTTTGATAGGTTGCCCTGGCGTTCTTCAAATTGAACGGCATTACCTTGTAACAAAAGGTGCCCCATGAGGTAATGAACGAAGTTTTCTCCATGTCTTTCGGCGCCATTTTGATCTGGTTATAGCCCGAGAATCCATCCATGAAGGAGAAAATTTTGAACTTTGCTGTGCTGTCTACCAGCATGTCAATGTGTCGTAAAGGAAAGTCGTCCTTTGGACTAGCCTTGTTTAGATCCCTGTAGTCGACACACATTCTGACCTTTTCGTCCTTTTTGGGAACGGGTACGATGTTGGCTAACCATTGAGGATATTCAGACGTAGCGAGGAAACCCACGTCAATCTGTTTCTGTACTTCCTCTTTGATTTTGATGGCCATGTCCGGGTGAGTGCGTCTCTACCTTTGCTTTACTGGCGGACATTCCGATCTCAACGGTAAGTGATGTTCCACGATGCTGGTATCCAAACCTGGCATATCCTGATAGGACCAAGCGAATACATTGGGGAATTCTTTGAGAAGCTTTATCAAACTCTCTCTGGCAGTTGGACTGAGCAGTGCCCCAATCCTGATTTCTTTTCTCTCTTGTTCTGAACCCAAGTTTACCATTTCCAACGACTCTTTGTAAGGTTCAATGGACCTTTCCTCTTGTCTGAGTAGTCGAGAGATCTCTTCTGGAATTTTGTCGTCATTTTCTTCTTCAGCCTCGAATACCGGGAACTCAAAGTTGGGAGAAGGCATCAGATCGTATGTTTCAACGGGGTTTAAAACAAGCAATCTGCATGACGTGATGATTCGTGTTTAGAAGAGATAGAGAAAATGCAAGTGTGTGCAGTGTTTTATTTTACTGCTTGTTTTTATTTTTAATTGTTTTTTAGGATTACCATTTTCTGAAAAAACAAAAAGAGAAAACAGCAATTAATGCGGAAATTACAGAACGACGTTATTTTATTAATGAACAAGTCGATTCTTGAAACTACAGCCCTATAAAACAAAACTCTGTCGCTTTGGGCTAAGCGAAGAGGGAAAATTTACATAAAGCGAGCCCTATCAAAACATCCGTTTCACCTGGGCAGGGTGAAAGGTTAAAGATGGCAATTACTTTGACTGATGAACGATCTTCAGAACCTCGACGGCAACCCATTGGCGGCGAACTCCTCGGTGAATCACACACTCTGGAACCTTCCTTGATTTGTCTTCAGAAATAATGCTGATTTCTGGTGGAGCAGGATCATTGGAATCTGTCTCCCAGGCAGAATTGTTGTAGGAGAATTCCTTTGTTGTATTTTGCATAGTAGTTGTGCCCTCAGTTGTATCTCCCCATCCAGTAGGCTGGATATCTTCGAGCCTGATACGAGAGCTTTCGGGAGCGGTGTACTTGACCATATAGTCATATTTCCCACTCGGTTGTCCCAAGGTGTCCCACACTTCTTTCGAACTGGAGGAGTCATCTCTCTCGATGACGTTGACCTCGGGAAAAGCATAGTTGATGAATTCAAGTCCTGTAAACGTTGCAAATTCATCTTCATGTTGAGTAGTTTCTGAATGACCTGAGTGTTGATCCCATGACATGGTGGGGACACAGGTATTCTGTTCGATGATGGTCAGCTGACTTTCATTGTTCGGCTGACTTTCTTGCCCCAAGTTTCCTGGGTAGGGCTGCCATATTGGCAGACCATCCATTGGGCCATAGTAATTGTGGTCAAAGTTGTCTTTCATCAGAGTGTCTTTCTCTAATGAATTTGGCGGAGCACGGCATCCTTCCGGATCACAATCTCCATAGATCATTTCGACATCTGACCGTGGTATAAATCTCAGACTCTGTGCAGGATAGCAAAATGGTATAGGCACCTCTTCCCGAGACATATAACCGTCCTCGTTTAGATAGGACTTCCATTCTTCATCTGTGTCAGAGGGGTCTTCCTCATTGATAGCATGTACTGCTTGAGACACCGGGTGAAGAAAACCTCCACTGTGGAAGAAGTTTTGAAGGGGATGAAGACTTTCATCGTTGGCAGCTGTCTGGGTATAGGTTGCAGAAAAACCAAGACCCTTCTTTGTTTTATTGTCAATAGGAATGACAAGTTGTCCCCATCCCGTTGTATCGGTACTCTCAACCGCTTTGATAGCATCGTTGTATGAGGAAATCGAGGTTCCTCCTCTGAACTAATTGTTCTTGCTCACCGACAGTGCTTGGAACTAAGTTCCAATAACCTCCTCGGGTTCTATGCCAGTAGATGATGACAAGTTACTCACCAGCAAGGCTTGTTCCCCACAAACTGTGACAAGTTGATCGTTCTGAACGAACTTTAGCTTTTGGTGGAGGGTCAAAGTGACCGCTCCAGCCTGATGTATCCAAGGTCTTCCTAATAAACAACTATACATTGTCCGGATGTCCATGACCTAGAAAATGACTTGGAAAGTGTGAGGACCGATAGTTATGGGAAGATCAACTTCGCCGATAACTGTTTTTCTGGATCCGTCGAACGCTTTGACGACGACCTCGCTGGTTCTCATCGGAGGGCCTTTGAGTGATAATTGCATCAAAGTGGACTTCGGCATAACATTCAGGGCTGACCCTGTGTCTACCAGTACGCTGGCTAAAGCATCGTCCTGGCAGTTAACTGTGATATTGAGCGCCATGTTATGACGACGACCCTCTTCAGGTAATTCCTCATCACTAAATCCCAAATTGTTGCAGGAAGCGATGTTAGAGACAATGTTATCGAACTGTCTGATTGTTACATCCTGTTCCACAAAGGCTTGCTCCAAGACTTTCTGTAGAGCCTCCCTATGCGCTTCTGAACTGAGTAACAGTGATAATACCGAGATCTTTGAAGGAGTCTGTAACAGCTGATCAACAATGTTATATTCACTCCTTTGGATGAGCTCAAGCATCTCATCATCATTTTTTGAAAGGTCGGGATTACTGGATTGACCAACTGATGGATCGGGAGCTTCTGTCTGAAGTTCCTTTTCTTTGTTAGATTCCCTAACCCCTCGGTTGAAGATTCGACCGCTCCGTGTTACACGACTGATGTCTGCAATATTCACGACGGAGGGTAATGTAATTTCCTTTCCATTCTCAATTATCGTTGCACCGTATTTGTAAGGGATTGCCTTAGTTGATTCATATGGTAGTGGTCCCGGTAGATAGATGACTATGGGAACCTTCTGATTTTTCTGACCATCATAAGTAATCTCGATCCGTTCCCGGTTGGGAACATTAGATTTGTCAAGTAGAGGGATAATGGCAAAAACATCCCTGGTCCTGTGATGACCAGAGATCGTGACAACATCCTCAACTTGATCGGCAAGGTAGTTCAGTGTCCAGTTGATGGGTCCAGAACCCGGATATGGACGAATCTCTCCACGATCCACCTGACCCTGAAGAGCTGCTCTCACAAGGTAACACCCTTGGTTACTTTCTGAACAGATGCTACAACGGTCATAATGGTGTGGTGGCACCTGGCCACGCCCACTTTGAATACAATGTAACCTCACTAGGTTAGCTTCCATTGATCGGACATCCTGACTCTGACACCGAGTAGGATTCCTGTTACTGATACTAATTTGCTGAGTATCTTCATCCATATAAATTGGCATCCACCAGTGATTTAACAAGTGCTGAAGTGCCTCCTGGACAAGGGTACAACCTTGATCGTTCTCGCAACCCGCTTTACAGCTTTAATAGTCGTGTGATATTAAGAATCCGAGTCGGACCTACTCAGCATGTAACTCTACCAGGTTGGTATTCATCACGCGAATATCGAAGATCTAAACCATGTTGATTTGATAGGAATTCCTATCATGGTAGTCTTGGATCAATCCAAGATCCATCAGACGCTGGAGGGCCTCTTGTATGAAAGAGCATCCCTGTTTGTTTACCGAGCAAATCAGACAAGAACTATAATCGTGCCGCGGCAGATTATGATACTGGCTTTGCCTTGAGTGCATTGCCACCAAGTTGACATTCATCGCACGGATATCGTGGTTCTGAATGACGTTAGAAATCGTGTAAACCATGTTAACTCCACGAACTCGGTGCTCTTGGATCCATCCAAGATCCATCTGTTCTTGCAGAGCTGCTTGCACCACAGAACATCCCTGATTGTTTTTAGAGCGACATGGCACTGATGATAGTTATGAGGTGGCACATGGCCATATCCACTCTGTTTACAATGTATCTTGACCAAATTGGTCTGTAACAAGAGTACATCGTGAATTTGATAGACATCATTAGTCTCTCCTTCAATCAGATTGACTGCAGCCTTCTTATGTTGAGGCATCGGGTTCGTGAGAACATTAGGATTCGTATCCTTGAAGGATAAGACCCCGCTCCTAACAAGTTTTTGCACGTCGGACTTGAAATTGAGACAAGTCTCTATGTTACTCCCTGATCCTCCTTGATGATAAGGGCAAATTTGATCCACCTTAAACCAAAAAGGCGAATTTTCCGGTACTGTAAGAGGAGATTTAGTCTGAATGTGCCCCTTATCCAGTAGTAATGGAAACAGCTCTGCGTAGGACACGAGTATAGGATCAAATCCTGGTGGCCGTGTTGTACGGTTGTTGTTGTATGCAGGACGAGCCTGCTGAAGAGGCTGTTGTGTCCTTTGCTGATCAGGTTGGCTCTGTGCAACCTGAGGTTGATACGTAGGAATAAGCGCAGGGTTGATAGCAGGAGTCACAGCTGCTACCGGTTGATAACGTCGCCTTTGCTTTCCGAGAGAGATATTCCCAATATCTTGCTCTTTTTTCTTAGGGAGAGCACTACCGTATTTTTTAGTACCGCTCGTCGATCCCGTGTCTTTTACTAAACGTCCTTCTCTGACGGCTTCCTTAAGACGTACGCCCATGCCCACCATCTCGGTGAAATCGCTGGGTACACTGGCAACCATTCAGTCATAGTAAAATGAGCTTAAGGTCTTTAAAAAGATCTTTGTCATCTCTTTTTCCTCAAGAGGTGGACAAATTTGAGCGGCAATTTCACGCCACCATTGAGCATACTCCTTAAAGGTTTCCTTGTCCTTTTGCGACATCGATTTGAGTTGATCTCTGTCGGGTGCCATGTCCAAATTGTATTTGTATTGTTGGACAAAGGCAGTGCCAAGATCTCTGAATGTGCTGATCGTGGCACATTTAAACCCATGTACCATTTTAATGTAGCACCGGTTAAACTATCCTGAAAGTAATGAATCAGTAGGTCCTGATTTTCCGTCTGAGCTGACATCCGTCGGGCGTACATCACCAGATAGCTTTGAGGGCAAGAGTTACCCTTGTACTTTTCAAAGTCGGGCACTTGAAATTTGTGCGGGACTTTCACATATGGGACCAAGCAGAGATCTGCAGCGTCCTTTCCAAATAGATCCTGACCGCGAATGGCTTGCAGTTCCTTCTGCATTTCCAAGAACTGCTCCTGGAATTCCTCCATTCGGTCAAACATAGTTTCCTTCTTACCAGAAGGTATTTGTGGAATCTGTCCTTCCGGGATAGTGTGCATCATAGGGGGTGGGACCGTAACTACGGCAGTGAATCTTGGCGTTTCCTGAAGTTTGTAACCTTCAGGAGTCTTCGGTATGCCCCTGACATCTTCACTTTCCTGAAGTTTGTAACCTTCAGGCCCAGCGGCTTCTGTTATGATTCCCTGATCTTCAGTGATCGGCGGAACATATCCTTCCGGGATATAGTTAACAGGAATGCCCCAAGGACGATCTTTCGGCATTTGATACCTAGGATTATACTTCTCCACTATGGGCGTTGAGGTGATCTCTGAGATCACAGTCCTTTGTAGCTGAGCTTCTGCCATGGCTTGCATGTCGTTACGAAGCTTTCTCATATCCTCTCTCAGAGCGTCGATCTCTTCTTTCAACTCTCTGTTTTCTTCCTCAAGATCATCCATCTTTTTCTGACGATTGGCCCGAGTATTATACGAATGAGACAGTTTGACTCTAGAACTGAGACACAAACGTGAGATTCGTAGGTAAGAAGAATACGCGATGTGAGAATGATGAATGCAATGATTATATTAATTGTTTTTTGGTTTAATCAAAATAAACTTCGACAATTAGATTGCAAATATCAAACGGTGGGGAAACCCCTCTTTTATTGAATTCAAAGGATTACAGAAATGGAAATACAGTAGATTACAAGGTGCAGAAACAGAAACCTAAACTAATGGGTCTCGAGTCCTCTCTGAAGAGAAATCGGGTGCTGATTCTGGTATCTTCCTTTTCTTTGACCGGGGATCTTAGGCCGTTGTCGGGTTGTCATTCCTTTGCCAAGTGAAAGGAGCGAGCAAATTCCTTTGGTCATCTTGATTCTCCACAGCATGTTGCTCCAAAATTTCAATTAGAGCATCCTTATCTTTCAGTAATTGCTGTATTTTGATGCACTCTACGTTGAGGGTGCGGTACTTGTTCTTCCGAGACCTCCTCTCCTGCTGAACTTTGTTGAGAGTAACCTGAAGCTTTTCAATTTTCGTCATGAAGTACATGACAGATTCCTTTGGCGGAAGAATTCCGTAACGAGGATAAGGCATCTTTAGCTTGAGAGCTCTAGTTTGTACCCAATGGAGATAAGGCTCCACCGAGACACAGTCTGGTTTTCCCAGAGACTCTCGTCCTTTCTTATGAACATGCTTCCAAGCGTGTACTATTTCCGTCTTTAGTGCTCTGTCATTTTCTCCTTCTTTGAAGAAAAGACCTTCCAGATGAACACCCCGGGGGACGTGTCTCATTGGGTATCCAAATTGACGGCGAACTAACACCGGATGATAGTTGATTCCTCCCTTAATTCCTATAAGGGGTACGTTGGGGAAGTTTCCACAACAATCAATGATTCTGATTCCATCATAGATCCTATTACACCAATCTATGTCAGAGTTGGTAAGAGACATGATCTTCTGCGACCAACGTAAGGCACTCTTGCAATCCCAAAAAGCAGCAGACTTGGGCAAGTGAGAGATAAACCATTTGTAAAGCAAAGGTACACAACATGTGATCTCCCCCCCCCCCCCCCCCGTTGTACAAATTCCCCAAGTGTACAGAATGATACGCATCTGCGAGCAAAGTCGGCACAGGTTTTCCAATGAGAAAAACCTTAATGGAGTTGATATCGACGAAATTATTAATGTTGGGAAACAAAAATAACCCGTAGGTGAGCAAGACAAAGATTCTTTCAAAAGCAGTCACGTTTCCTATATTGGCAAAATACAGGGCTTTCTTTGTCAAGAACTGGGCTGGCAAACCTTGGATGCCACCCTTGGTAGTTAGGTGAGTCCCAACCTCAGACTCGTCCAAATGAATTGCTCTTGCAATGGTCTGATTCTTTGGAATTTCTTCCAGTCCAGAAAATGGTGCTCGATCAGTGATATGTAGATCAATCAGATGAGAATACTCCTCCAGCGTTGGTGCGAGCTGGTAATCCGGGAATGTGAAACAGTGATAAACCGAATCATAAAACTGAATGAGCGCATCCATGATTCCCTAAATCACATGGACTCTTAACAGTGGTAGCAAACCTCCGTGCTTGGCTCTGAAAGCCTCTGGGTTTGTGATCATCATTGCTAACCTTCTCAAATCCTCTAGCTTTGGAACCTTGAAGATATAACTATGAGTTCTCCTTCTACCGAAATCCATTAGTGCAATCCTTTTCTCTGATATTTGCAATCACAGTCTTAGTTTAATTTGAAAAACAGAGAGACTAGAAGAGAACATTTTTTTAATGTTTTAATGTTTTTTAGATGAATGCATGAATGCAGCACACAAAAACATAGAAAAAACATGGGGTCAAAGGGTCATTGTCATGAAGTCAAGGCTCTACCCATCCCCAAAGGTTTATACTAGGGTGATTTTTGTACCTGTACTCACCCAGGAAAGCAGAACAACAAGCGGATCGCCAGCGAGTTGTAGAGCAATCTTAGAGTAAGTGCCATTCACCGAGAATAGATCACCAGCCTCAAATGAGGGTAGTATCGCGTAACAACTATTCCCGATATTTTCCGCACTACAAAAGGGTTTGGCTCCTCAGCTTCTCAGACATCACAATCGGCCCATTGTCTAGGTGAGAGAATGAGTTGCATTGGTCAGCCTCCACTGAGGTTGATGGTCGACCTCGTCGCCATCACTTATCTTAAGTGTATACTCGATCTTTCCACATGCGGCATCACACGCATTCCCATTAGCAGAAAAATAAACACGTATAGCAATTAGGAAAAGCGGTATATATATTTTTCCTAAACATCCTAGACCTTTAAAAGCTAAGAATCTTAAGTTCCTGACAGAAAATGGTTTCCCGACGGAGTCACCAATCTGTGGTTTCATTCCAAGTTAACGGCGTTTTGACCTAAGATCCTAGTGACGTCAAGGTTTCCACCTAGGGGACAAAAAGAGAATAAGATCCCTAAAGAGACATGATCCTTCCCCAGCAGAGTCGCCATTTTTCTGTAGCGAGTGATTTTTGGATGTGGTTGCGAAGCACGATCGCTCTAGTACTACAGTTCAATTCATTTTTTTATCCTATTAAAGCTGATAAAGGAAGGGAAATAGATGTCTCCAATTAACCCTGCTTGCATACTGAGTTTAAACAGCGGTCTGTTAGGTTACATATGCTACAAAGATTCGGGGTTTGTCCTAGGGTATTTTGTTGACGAGGGGTGCTTTAGGCTATTGGTTGAGATGTTAGGATGGATATATATGAAAGTATGGGATTTTGGGTTTTTGTTTAGTGTGCTCGCTAAGATTTTTCTTTCAATCTTATGCCTATGTATTCCCGTTTACCGAAATAGGGAAATCAGAGCGTTCGTAGTTCCTCCTATTTTATGGGAGGAAATGGTTGTTTTGGTGTCTTGTTCAAAGCCCAAGACGTGAAGCGAAAGGTGGTTTGTATCTTGTTCAAAGCCCAAGATGTGAAGCTGAAGAGTTTATTTGTATCTTGTTCAAAGCCCAAGATGTGAAGCTAAAAGGATTTGACTTTAGAGAGAATTTGTCATCTCTAAAGAGGTTTGTCTGTCACAACTGTTTATAAAGGAGAATTACTTTAACCGGGATGTGTGAATCCGGCAATGCCATAATTTCCTTTAAAGGGGATTTTAACCTGAAGGGGAAGACTTTAACTCAGTGTAGAGCAATGCTATCTTTCCTTAGGAATTTCTCATGCTAAAAGAGGGACAGTGGCATGGATGTAGATGATCCAGAGGCTTGCCGCTTACAGCGATTAGATGAAAGGGAAGGAGTTGTTGATGTTTGTGTACTGTGAACGAGGCACAGCTTTGATGCTAAAAGGCTAATTGGATAGGTTTTCTTATATAAAGCCTAAGAGAAGGCTATTATGTGTCTCGTACAAAGCCCGAGAGAGAGGCTAAAAGGTTTTGACTCAACGAGGGAATCTTTTGGTATCTCGTATAAAGCCCGAGATGGAGGTGATTTGACTCAACAAGAGAGTTTTTTTTGTATCTCGTACGAAGCCCGAGATGGAGGCGAAAATTTATTTAGCTCAAGAAGAACCTTTTTGTATCTCGTATAAAGCCCGAGATGGAGGCGATTTGACTCAACAAAGGAGTCTCTTATGTGTCTCGTACAAAGCCCGAGAGAGAGGCTGAACGTTGTTAACTCCGCTGGGGAGAATCATTGTATAAAGCCCAAGAGAGAGGCTAACTTCACGGGAGAAGGATGATTATACAAAGCCTAAGAGGAGGTTATGGTTACTGTTCAGTTAAGTGACAGGTCCAGTATACTGATTTTGAAAGAGAAAATCAGTTCTTATACGAGCAACACAGTACTCAAGGATTTGATTCGAGGATCCGATTTATTCCTGTTCTTTGAGGAAGTGGGAAATCCGAAGGGTATTGAGACTGTCCAAGTCTACGGGGTTCCTTCCTATTCAACGAAGGGGTCACTTGAGAATGTCTTTGAGACTCAAGGAGATTAGACTGTCCAAGTCTAGAGTTTCATCTTTTGTACCATGCTTTGAGAAACAATAGTAGACTCTTTGAAAGGACTGCTCTATGCAGATGACTAAGTTCTGTTCCTATACCTCTAGGAGGTCGTCGGGATAATTTGTACGAAGCCCAAGAGGAGGCTGGAAACTTTTAAGAAGCCGACCGGTCCTTGTATGAAGCCCAAGAGGAGGCTATCATTCCCGGAGGAAGAGATCATTATACGAAGCCTAAGAGGAGGTTGTGAATACTTCTAAGAAGCCGTAGGGTCCTTGTACTAAGCCCAAAAGGAGGCTAGGTTGCTTTTAGGAAGCCTGTGGGTCCTTGTACGATGCCCAAGAGGAGGCCGATGCTTTTAAGAAGCCCGTGGGTCCCCAAACCCTGAGAAATTCAAGGCAAGCTATTCACAAGGAATAGATCAAGTCAGGAAAGTTCGAGAATTTGGAAGAAACTCAAGAGATGCCATTCACGGAGAAAAGATCATCTCTGGGGAGTAGAGTTTCTTGACAAGTGCTTTTAAGAAGCCTGTGGGTCCCCATACCCCGAGGAATTCAAGACATGCCATTCACCGAGAATAGATCAAGCCAGGAAAGTTCGAGAATTTGGAAGAAACTCAAGAGATGCAATTCACGGAGAAGAGATCATCCCTGGGTAATAGAGTTTATTTGACAACTTCTACGAGTGACAGTCTATGAAAGGGTTCACCGAGAATGCTGCCTTTCATGTCTCCATATTGTTTAACCCCAAGAGGAGGGAAGACTGTGTCTGGTAATCCTATGGGGATCTAGTTTTGACTATTTAAGAGTGATCAACGGGATTAATGCTAGACGTAGTTGCCGGGGAAACTCTAAATATCTATACTATTATTACACAGTTGATATGAGTTTACGAAAGAAGACTTACAGTGAAACAGCCTCACAATACAGTTATATGTATATGAAAGCGGTAAATGAAAGCAATAACCACTTACTCGGTTGTAGAGCTTCCATGCTGTTTGGTTAGTTGTTCAATAAAGAAAGATTGAAAACAACAGTATATTCAAAATCAAAGGAGAAAGTGCTTTGAAAAAGAAAGATTTTGGGGCTTATAGCTCAAGGAGAGGCCCAGGGTTTTATCAGTGATCGCACTATTTGAATTTGTACAGAGGGACTTATACAAGTGACTGAGGCCCAAAAATTGTTTTCTATACAAAGGGATGGGTCTTACACTCTCTCGAGAGGCCCAAAAGGTTTAAAGGAAAAGAGTGGGGCTTATAACACGAGGGTAGGTCCAGTTTGTTTTTTTCCGTTTGAAATGGCGATCGCGCCGAGATTTTCTTTTAACACGAAGGGACTTATACAATAAGTGAGGCCCAAAATGTTTTTGGTTAAAAGGGGGTTGGGTCTTACACTCTATTAGAGGCCCAAAAGTTTTGAATGAGTCTTATAGCTCAAGGAGAGGCCCAAAAGGTTATTTTTCAAAAGCCGACGATCGCGCCGTTTGTTTTTTACGGTATCGGGACTTATACAATACACTGAGGCCCAAAAATGATTTGGTCAAAAAAGGATTCGGTCTTACACTCTATTAGAGGCCCAAAGTGTTTTGAAAATGATTTATGAGGGTTGAATTAATCCAAAAACCCTAATTTGTTTTCAAAAATGTGTTTTAATTGAATAAAAATTCAATTAAAATGATCAAAATTGTTTAACATAGGAAAAACAAATTGTGATTTTGGATTAATGTTTCAAAAATTAAGTATTGACCTACAAAATAATTAGAAAGCATTAAAAGTTGCAAAATCAAGGTGGAAAAAATATTTTAAATGTCAAAAACAATTAAAACATTAATTCTTTGCAAAAATATCAATTATATAAAATAAATAATATTTTAGGGATTTTTTGGGAAAATAAAATATTTTAACATTTTTGTGAATTATTAAAAAAGAATCAACTCAAAATCATTAAAACTCAGAGAGAAATTAATTTTTGAATCAATTAAATAAAATCACAAAATTCAAATATTTGAATTTATGAAAATGGCGCCAAGAACACCCAAGAACACGCGCGTGTTCTGGGCTTGCCCAGATTTGCATTTTCTCTCCAATCTCACTGAATACTTGATTATATCATGCAATCCACATACCAATCAACTCGTTTCAACCTCACGATCATGTCTATGGTATTTAATTTCATTTAAATTAAACATATAACAAGAAATCACGAAAAATCCTCAAGAACCCTAATTTCTGCATGAAGGCTAGGATTTTTGATACACTATTCAAACAATGCAATTAATTGAGGGGAAACATTCCATGCATGATTATGAACATTTGGCAAAAGTATTGTGCGAGGAAATATGCATAGATTGAGATATGACCAAGTTTAAGCTTACCTCTAGGTCGTAACAGCAAGAGCAAATTGATTTCTGAGTAGGAGGTGTTACAGATGAATTGTGATGATCTGAACAACTTCCCTACACCCTATGGAGTGTGTTTGAATGCTTGGACTTGACTGAGAATGGCTGGATCACTTCATGGCATCTCAACTGCACTTTGGTTAAAACCTTGAGCAATTGACTGGTGATTCTGAGAAATCAGTGTTCCAGTTGTTGTTTAAGTGTTTGATCAGCTCGCATATGATGTGTATGAGGTGTGTGTGTGTGATGGGTTTGAGTGGAATTCTCTCTAATGAAAAACCCGATAGTGACTTGCTAAGAAAGGCATTTTTTAGAGTGAGAACTGGTTTTTGAGAAAGGTAAGTGTTGTAGGCCTTTGGTGTACTTAAACTGATCACAATTGAGCTCTATTTATAGTAGAGCAAGTTTGTTTTGGGATCCACAGTGAATGGCAACTGCAGCAGGTGTATGTTCAATGTTGGCCAATGGAAATCCAAGTCTCCTCTAGCATTGACTAGAGGTTAGGGCACAGGGCTTTGGTTCCCTTGGTCTTGGATAAGTCTTGACAGAATTTAGTTGAGAATGGCTCAGTCCATGCCACCTTGATGCTTCCATTGAATGCTCCAATCCAAAATTGGAGTCTTGTCCCTATTTTGGCCATTCTAGGTTCAACATGCTATTTCTTGTTCCAAAGACTTTGGAGGTTTGGCTCAGTGATTGTCCACTTTAGATTCAATTCTCTGAGGTGTCCAAGTGGATAGGAGCATTTGGATTTGGCTGATTTTGGCAAATCGAGCAAAAATGCAAATTCTGCCTTGCCTTGGCAGATTTCAGCAAGGCAACTTTCAAATGTCATATCTCATGACTCAAATGGAATTTGGTAATGTTCTTGGCCATTTTGGAAAGCCCTTACATGATATAACAACTGTTTGCACATGTTTGGTTTTGATCTCTCTTGAATCCAAGTGAAAAATCCCCCTACATTTGGCAAAAAGTAGGGTAAAATCTGACTTAGTGAAATTTTCACTAAGTGTTGGAACAAAGTGACTTTTCTTGATTTTGATCACTCCATAACTCAAAATCCACAATGAATTAGAATTAGGTCTAGTTGAAGTTTTTGTAGAGGGGAATGAGATTTACAAATCAAGCCTTGGATAGGAGAAAATGGCTTTGTGGTTTAGGAGTTATGGTCCTCCAAAGTTGGTACCCTAGCCACTTTATTTTTAACTTAGAAAATTTTCTAAGTTTTTTATGGTTACCCCTTTTACAAGTTATCCAACTTTTCTTGATTTTTCTTTATGAATGATGATTCAAATCATACATTAACATCATTTTAGGGTTAAAAATCCATTTTGGTGAAAAATCTCAAAAAGTTAAAGTTGACTTTTGTGCACAGTTGACTTTTTATCAGATGAATTCCAAACTGTGTAATTCTTCATGAAATCATGTCCTTGACCTAAATCAAACTTGATGGACATGTTCCATGGGTGTCATAGGGTATATTGATGCATGTCATAGGGCTTGGGAGCATGTCTTGGTCAAAAGTCAAAGTTACAGTTGACTTTTTCCTTAAAACCCTAACTGTGGTGCAGATGAAATTGAAACTTGTTGCTCAAGCCTCTTGGATTAATCCATTGTTGCAAATGGATCAATATAGCTCATTAGAGACCCTCAAACCCTCTCTTGAGGTCTTGGCTCATGATTTGCCCTAAAAGTCAACTTAGGGGTGAATTAGGTCAAGAAACCCTAATTCTTGATTTTTGATGAATGCATCCCCTGAGGCTAAATTGACTTGATGATTGGTCCATGAGGTTCCATGGAGTATATTAGGTTAGGTTTTGGATCATTGGCTTGTGCCCAGATAAAAATTTTCATCTGGAGGCCCTGGTCGACCAAAACCCTAACTTGGTGACACTGTCGATCTTGAGACTTGATCCACCTAGAAGGGAGCAGCCTTGTGCTTGATCCTTGAAGTGGGAGTCCTTTTGATCCATTGTAGGTATTTGAGAGGTTAGACAAGTTGAAGATCATGTCATTCCTTGATTGATCCTTTGTCTAAGAACTTTGAGAGGGCTTGAAACCCTTATTCTTGATTTTAGTGGATGCTCACCCATCTTTGGGGAGACTGATGAAGTATGATGGCCCATCCCTATTGTGATGATGATTTGCACAATGATGGGAAATCATAATGGTCAAAATTTGGAGTATGACAATTAGGTTAGTATGTTATTTTTCTTATAAATAGCATGCTACTCTCTCATCTTTGTAAGGGTGGTGGAAATCCTAATTAGGGTGTGAGAGGTTAGTTGTTGGTATTCACTTGTAATCTTTGAACCCTTATTGAGAAAGTGAATAGTAAAATAGATTTAACTAATTCTCTATTCTTCTTCTTCCTTCTTCTCATTTCCTTTGTGAAACCTAATAGGGTTTCTTGTGTTTGTTCAAGAAACTCAATCTCTTTATCTCATAACTTTGTTCTGTTATTGACGCCATCTATTCACAACAAAAATAAAATGGATCAAATTTAAAATAATTATAATTAAATTTATTTTTAATTAATATATAATTATATTCTTATATGTCATTTTTAATTATTTTATTATTATTTTTTAATTGGACCCATTTTTTAAGTTAGAACGGGCCTCCAGATTTATTGGGCCGACCCTGTATATATATGAGAAAGATTGAATTCAACTGAGAAAAATTGAATTTCTTTAACAAATACAAGAAACCTTATTGGGTTTTACGAAAAGAGAATGAAGAAGGAAGAATCATGATTGGTTAAAACTACTTTACTATTTACTTATACAATAAGGGGTTCAAAGATTACAAGTGAATAACAACAATTAACCTCTCTCAACAACCTGAGAGAACTAGTCTACAAGCTAACTTAGACTACAAGCTAACTTAACAATCGAGCTTACAAGTAAGGCCTACTTCGACATGCTTTAAACAAAACATATTTCGTCTTCGACTACAACATGCATGTGAACAGACTTTGACTATAACGTGCATGACTTCTGTCGAACCAAGAAGCTACCATTGCCGATACCAGATTTCGATCCAAAAATACCATAAACCTCCACCTTGAAACAAACTCTACACTAATAAGCGAACAAACTAGTTTTTATCATGCAGCTTTATCAACTGCATACAGTGAAAGAACTTGCAACTTAGAAATGTCTTGGTGATCATATCATCAACATTGTCATTAGTCAAAACCTTTAGCATTTGGACTTCTCCATGCTCGATTATCTCTCATACGAAGTGAAACCTCATATCGATGTGCTTCGTTCGGTCTTGATAGGCTGAATTCTTCGACAAGTGTATTGCACTTTGACTATCACATTTAACAATGATAACTCGACCTTGAAGTTTTAGCTCCTCGGCAAAACCTTCAAGAAACAATGCTTCTTTCATAGCTTCACCGAGGGTCATATACTCCGCTTCAGTGGTTGATAAGACAACAAACTTTTGAAGTGTTTCTTTGCAACTGATTGTTGTGCCAAACATATTGAACGCATATCCAAAAATAGATTTGATGGAATCCATACAACCTGTATAATCAGAGTCAATTCCTTCAATTTCAACTTTTTTATCTTCACCACATGCTCCACCATAAATCAAAACCTTGCTCAGAGACCCATTAATGTACCATAGAATCCACTTTCATGCTTACCGATGCGCCTTCCCAGGCCATATACCTGCTTACAAGGCTCACTCCGTACACTATATCTGGCCTTGTACAAACCATAACATTCATAAAATAACCTAATATACTAGCATATTGGGTGCTATTCATATAGGCTCTTTCGACTTCAGTACTAGGACTTTGAGTTGTACGCAGCTTGTACTTAGGATTAGTCAGTGTTACAAAAGACTTTGAATTTGACATACCAAACTTGTTGAGAATCTTTTTTAGTTATGTCTCTTGAGATAAGCATAATCTCGACTCATTTCTATCTCTCCAGATGTAAATCCCAAGAATTATGGATGCTGCTTCCAAATCCTTCATGTCGAACTCCTTATCAAGTTCAGCCTTCACCTTCATAACATTCTCAACACTATTGCTTGCTATGAGGATGTCATCCACATAAAGCAACAAAATAAAAGGTGAATTTCCAGGTCAAAATTTGAAATAAACACAATGGTCGAATTGGCTCCTAGTGAAACCTAAGTGTGCCATGAACTTTTCGAATCTCCAATTCCATTGTCGAGGAGATTGTTTCAGTCCATACAATGACCTATTCAGCTTGCACACATAATCTTCCTTTCCATTCTCTACATACCCTTCAGGTTGCCTTATCAGAATTGTTTCATCTAGATCACCATACAGGAAGGTTGTCTTCACATCCATCTGTTCAAGTTCTAGGTCGAACTTTTCCACCATGGCTAACAACATTCTAATGGATCTGTGCTTTATAATAGGTGAGAACACATAATTGAAGTTGACACCTTCTTTCTGAGTGAACCCCCTAGCAACCAAGCTTTCCTTAAATCAATTCGACATAACTCATTCGATTCCTTCCTTAACCTTGAAGATCCACTTACATTTGACTAGTCTTGCTCCTATGGGTTTCTCGATTAGCTCCGAAGTGTTATTATCATAAAGAGATTTCATCTCATCATCCATGGCTTTAAGTCATTCAGTCTTGTTTCCACTCCTCACAGCTTCATTGTAGTCTCTAGGTTCTTCATCAAGAACCTCACTTGTAGAGATTAAGGCAAATGCTATGAGATCTGAATAACCAAATCTCTGAGGTGGCTTAATGACATTCTCAACTTGTCTCTTGCCTGCAGGTAGTTATTATCAGTCTCATCATCTTCATCAAAAAATTGTGCTTCTTCTTTGACTTCATCTGGGTTACAGTCACAACATCTTCTATCCAAAACACCTTTTTTAATCCCGCAATAACCAACATGCACCCACGCTTTCCAGAATGGTTCGATTAAACCTTTCAGCCAAATCATTTTATTGGGGAGTACCTACAGTGGTTCTTTCCTTTGAAATACCAGACGTGGCATAATAGTTGTCAAAAGCCTCATTGCGAAATTCAAGACCGTTATCGGTCCTCAATCTCTTGACCTTCTTGCCAGTTTGGTTTTCGACCAGAGTCTTCCAACTTTTAAAATTTTCAAAAGTTTCATCCTTAGTCTTTTGGATGAATACCCATAGTTTTCTGGAATAATCATCAACTATGGATATAAAATACTTTGCACCTGAGTGTGAAGGATTCCTTGCCGCCCCCGAAGATCAGCATGAATATAATCAAGGGATCCATGTGTTCTTTGTTTACCTTTATTAAACTTCCCCATACAAGATTTACCAAATACACAAGGTTCACTAAACTCCAATTTTTTGACCTTGTCACCATAAAACAGATTTTGTTTTGACAATTCGACCTAGCCTCTTTCACTGACATGGCGGATTCTACATCTATTGAGTCACTTACAACCTCAGCCTCAAGGGTATACAAGACTTGTTTCTTTATGCCTCTCAAGACATCCTTCAACCCCTTCATTACCCTTAGGATACTTTGCTCTCCTTTGAAAACATATCATTTCTTGTCAAATTCACCAAGAGAAATCAAATTCCTCTTAAGATCAGGTACATACTTGACATCAGTCAATAGCCTTATTGACTCATCATGGAGCTTGAATCTAACAGATGCAGTTCCTGCAATCTTGCAGGTTTTATTATTTCCCAACAACACTAATCCACCATCTTGATCACAAAATTCCTCAAACATTTTTTTGGAGTCCTGTGCTAAGTACAACCTGAATCCATAATTCACTCCTTGCTAGAGTTGTTGCTTGAAACCACCAGGACATCAGATGATTCATAACCATCTTGCACAATGGTAACATTACCATATCCTTTCTAGCATGATTATTCACATGTTCAAGACTCATCTTTCTTGTGTGACCCTCCTTCTTACAATGATAACACCTAATTGCAGGAGCATTACCACCATAAGAGTACTATAGAACTTTAACCTTCTTCTTCTCATACCTACCATCTTTCTTCAGGAATTTCCCTTAACAAACAAACCTTCACCAACAGAAGATGACTTATGCTCCTTTTGTTTGTTCAAATCCTTAGAGTACAATGTTGATTGACCTTCTTCAAAGGTCAATGAATCTCTTCCATACAAGAGAGTTTCTTTAAAGTGAGCATGAGACTTACGTAAAACACACAACAACAATAATGTTTGATCTTCATCATCAATCTTAACCTCAATATTTTCAAGATCGGGAATCAACTTATTGAATATATCCAGTTGCTCATCCAAGACTTTGTCTTCACTTATCTTGAATAAATACAAAGCTTGCTTCAGGTAGATGTGATTGACCAATGATTTCCTCATGTACATACCTTCGAGTTTCATCCACACACCAACTGCCGTCTTCTCCTTCGAGACCTGCCGGATAACATTATTATCAAGGCTCAATATGATTGCAATATGGGATTTCTCGATCATCTTCGTCTTCTCCTTCTCCGTTAAGGCAAGATCCATCTTCTCTGATCCTTTCAATGCTTTTAACAACTCTGCTGAACCAGTAGGGCTTGCATCTTCAAGCACCATAAACCAAAATCATTCACACCGGTGAATTTTTTAGTCTCATACTTTGTTGATGGCATCTCTTTCTCCACACTCACCACACCAGTTTGTTGTGAGTCGATGTCGTCAAGAACAAACCAAAGATATGAGAAAGATTGAGTTTCTTTAACAAACACATAAAACCTATTAGGCTTTATGAAAGACAGAGAAGAATGAAGAAGAAGAATCAGGATTGGTTAAAACTGTTTTACTATTCTCTTACTCAATAAGGGTTCAAAGATTACAAGTGAATAACAATAATCAAATAGAAATAGAAAAAATTACAATCATGCCAACCTATTATAATTAATCTCTTTCACCCATTTTATAGACAAACGAGTCATACAACCTGGTTTAGATCCAATTTCCTATTTTTTTTTTCAATTCTCAACGCAAAACAACGAAATTTATATCCATTTTAATCTTTTTTCAAGATTTAAGTGATCCCATTTATTATTTTCATGAATTGGTAATCTAAAATTAAAAATTGTGATTTTGAATTTTTTAACTTAAAAAAAACATAATCTATTTTTTTTAAAATAAATGTTGTCTAAAAAACACATAAATCTTCTAGTATGATGTTCGCACAGTCACACGCAACAGAATCGTTTAAGATTTTCTTAAGTTGAATCTCAAAAGATCAATTTGATTTTATGGAGTTCTCTAAAAAATATTGTATTAATATTTTTCTTCTCTAATATCTTAGAGGTTTTGCATTACCAAGTATGATAAAAACCATGTTACATATTGATTGGAAAAAAATAACATTACAACTATCAATTTTGTATTGAACACATAATACACGCATCACATAACAAAACATGCAATTTTCATAATCACAAATCTATAAATTACAACAAATAGCTCTACAACATATCTATTTGGCTCTGGTACCACTTGATGGGATATTATCAGTGTAAACAAAATCATAAATATAATTGTAGGGCATATCATAATATAAAAATTGCAATAAACATGTACGTGTTATGGTTGAATCCATTTGAAAGAGTATAGAAACAATAAACTTAGAATGCTACTACCATAACTACAAATAATGCTTATAACACCGCACGTGAAAGAGATGCAACCTCGGCTACCAAGCCGACGTAACGAACGGTGACATGAAAAGTTGTCACTTAACACCTCGGTTAATGAAAAACCGAGGGGTAAAGTTATATGATCATGGGTTTGAACCCCAGCATATGCATTTTTATTATTTATAAAAACAGCGCCCCATACCTCTCGGTTTATTTAAAAACCGAGGAGTTAGATAGTTTGTTTTTTTATAAATAAAACTAATTACATTGTTTACACAAAATATTAATAAATAAATTTGTTTACAAACTACATTATTTACACAAAATATTACATTGTTTACACAAAATATTAAAGTAAAAATGTTGTTCTTCATCGTCATCGTTGTCCGTGAAGAACAAATGTTAGATATCTCGGAGAAGAAAAAATGTTGGGGATCCTCATTTCATAGATTAAATGCAATATATTCTCTATGACCTGCATTCATTTGTTTCTGATATAAAAAAAAAGGTTAGCCAAATAAAATAAATATTCAGTTATATGATTAATTAAGAACACAAACCTTGAACCCAAGATAATTTTATACACTTTCAATCCATCACATAAATCTTTGGCAAAGTAAATACACTTTCACCAGCCATATATTAAATAAACCTAATTTTTTCTGCTCTTGCAATCGATCACATAGAGTTTCACAATAACGTTTCTTGTCGATTCACTACTATATAATTTAAATATTCAAAATGCTTTTATAATGAGGGTTTTAGGTTTCACGAGGATCACTAATGACAATATCTTGAGCGTTGATAGTCATTAAATGGACGGTGAAGATTTGTTTAAGGGCGGCGAAAAATCGAAAAAACACGCTAATATGTTACCTCGGTTATTACTTAAAACTGAGGTAAAACATCTTTGTTTTTTTTTATATTTACATTGTTTACAAAGAATATTGAAATAAATTACTTAACCAAATCAAGAGATTGACAATGGATTCTTGGAGGACAACCTAGAGGAGTTATGTGTTCCAAACAAAAGAAATTATTTTATATTTACATTGTTTTGAGATTTCTCAGAAGATATTTGTTCTACCAAGAGAATTTTTTTCTGTACTTACAATCCATCCCATATTATATTAAGCAAATGTTTTCATGGAAAATGCTTTCACGTGAAAAAACATGAAAGAGAAATGGATGTGTGTGTTTAGTAATAAATTTTCCAATGATGTCAACCAAGGAAAACAATATATATCTCAATATTTTCTTGCTGACGTGGTGTGTTGTGGCTTATGTGTAAAATCAGTAAAGGTAACTTGGCACGCTGACTAAGCTCATTGGTGATGTGTTAAAAGCTTTACGTTATGTGGCATGATGAGTAAGCTATTTTGCATTTAACTTGTCATTACAAAAATTTTCACTAAGATATTTGTCTTAGTAACTGAAATAGCAAGAACCCTAGCAGATTACCATTGAAGAGAAGTGGGAACGAAGAGAAGTGGAAGACGAAGACGAAGTGGAGGATGAATCGAAGAGGAATACGAAGGTTAGTTTCCAATTTCTTACTGTTATCATTGTGTGTGAATGTGTCATCGTGGGATTTTTGAAATCTTGGGGGTTTTCCCCCTTTTGAAATCTAGGGTTATCTTGTTCTGATTAAGTAGCTAGGGTTTTTCCCCCTTTTGGAATTTGCAATGATGTTACTTTTTTGGGATGTATGGATTATTTTCGTTTGATGTTGTTATGTTGTATGTTATGTACTGATTTGGTATGTTTGGATTCTTTGTGTTTAATGTTGGTATATATGACTTGTTTGCGTTTTAGGGTTCTTGTACTGAATTGGTATGTTATGTACTTTTTTTGGTATGTATGTATATTCTGTTATATTAAATGAGTGCATTTTATTGTATTAGGTAGAAATGGAAGAAATGTTGTGTCTAAAAATTCATCATAGTGGTGTGTTTGTCGACTATGCAAAGATTGATTATGTGGGGGGTAAATGTAATGAGTTAGAGATAGATGTGGATAGGTGGTCCTATTTTGAATTGGTTGGTGTTTTGAAAGACTTAGGATACACCGAGGTAGACACCATATATTACAATGATCCCACATATGGTTTGAATGTTCTTAAGGATGATAAGGGTGTGTTAGAGGTAGCTGACCTCTGTAGGGTACATTTGAAAGTTGACATTTACATGGAACATCCATGATCTCATCCTGAATATGTTGAAAATCCTATAGACATGATGGAGGAAGAAGCCATAGATGAAGAACCATTAAATGTGGTTAATCCGGAAGTAAAATCCATCATTGAATATCTTTATCAAGAAGTAGTTAAGGAAATAAATGTAGGTACTGATGGGGATGGTGTTAACAATGATGGTGTTGAAGGCGAGGGTGTGAACAATAATGGTGTTGAGGGTGAGGGTGTGAACAATAATGGTGTTGAGGGTATGAGTGTAGGTGATGGGGTGAACAATGTTGGTGTTGAGGGTATGAGTGTAGGTGAGAGTTTGAAGAACAATGGTGTTGATGGTATGAATATAGGTGAGAGTTTAAACAATGATGCTTAGGTTCATGATGTTATGGATTCTAATGCTGGTTTGTTGGATCTGGTAACAAGCTTTGAAGACAGTGAGGATGAGAGTTACTTGTATGATAATGCATTGGAGGTTACATTTAGTGATTCAGATGTGAGTTTGGATTTTTTTGAAGAACACCTATCCAATCTTGTTGAATATGATGGAAACCATGAAGAGACAACAAAAAAGAAGAAAAAGAAGTAGGAAGGAGAAAATGGAGAGGATAATGGGAGTTTATATGATAGTGAGGAGTTGGACAGTGGATGTGATAGTGAGGAGAGTGATGAACCAATGAAGAAGAAGTATCCCATCTTTAAGTTATTGAAAGATATGTCTAACTATAAATGGGAGTTGGGTACTTATTTTAACTCAAAAGGTGACTTTAAGGAGGCAATTATAACATATGCTGTCCAATCTGGTAGAGGTCTTAAGTTTTTGAAAAATGAAAAAAAGAGGGTTATGGTGGTGTGTAAGGAATGCTGCATGTGGGAGGCATATTGTGGAAAATTGCCTAATGAGGAGACTTGGCCATTGAGGAAAGTAGTTGATAACCACAATTGCTCAAGGGAATATAATGTAAAGATGATGACTACAAAATGGATTAGTAAGAGGTTGCAAAATTCTTTGAAAAATAATCCTAAGTTGAAGCTAAAGGATATAAAGTAAATGGACTGTAGGGGTTAATAAGACAAAGGCAATTAGGGCCAGATTTACAGCTAGGGATATGGTTGATGGCTCGTTTTTAGGGGATTACACAAGGATATATGATTACTGTCATGAAATCCTAAGGACAAATCCTGGTTCAACTGTCAAGTTAAATGTGACACCAGTCCAAGAAAGTGTTGAGGATAGAAGACCTTATTTCAAAAGGTTGTATATTTGCTATGCTTCATGTAAAAAAAGTTTCAAGTTGTGTAGGCCTATTATTGGTCTTGATGGATGCTTCTTAAAGGGGCTTTGTGGAGGTCAGATTTTTGCAGCCATTGGTACAGATCCCAATGACTAGATGTTACCTATAGCTTTTGCTGTAGTGGAAGGGGAAACTAAAGAAAGCTGGTCATGGTTCTTGGAACTCCTCATTGATGATCTAGGTGGTAGGAAGAATGTAGAACATATACATTCATTTCTGATCAACAAAAGGTACCACTCTATTTATTTAACATTTTCAGTTACATAATGATGTGTTTAGTAATATATGTAGTCACCAGCATTTGGTTGATTTTTGCAGGGTCTTCTTCCAGCAATGGATGAATTACTACCCATTAGAGGAAATTAGAGGCAAGATCAAAGCCATTGGTTACAATGCTAGAGGAAATTAGAGGCTACGTAATGGAAAGGTGGGCATCTAACAGGTTGAAATTCACATAATTAAATGATGGGGATGTGTTGCCTAACATAAGGAGGAAAGTTGAAAAAACAAGCATATGCACAAATTATTTGATAGTCAGGTACCAAAAATGCCTTAATACTTTATGTGACTGTTTGACTTTAATTTCTCATTTTTATGTGACTGCTAGTTGATACCTTTCATCATTTTTATATGACTGTTTGACTTTAATTTCTCATTTATATGTGACTTTTTTTTACTAATTTGTAGGATATCATCTGAGTTTATATTTGAGGTGAGACGCATTTAGAATCAAGGTGACATTTTTGCTGTCAACTTGAATGAACATGATTGTTCATGCAGAAAATGGCAATTGACTGCTCTACCTTGTGTTCATGCTCTGGCTGCAATGAAGAGCATAAATCTCAATGTTGATGATTACATACCTGACTGTTATAAGAAGGCAAGGTATATTTATGTTTATGAGCCTATAATTTTTCCTGTTAATGGTGCAAATTTATGGGTCAGAATAGAGTACCCAGATGTCCAGCCTCCAAAATACAAAAAAATGTCAGGAAGACCAAAGAAGAGGAACCGTGAGCAGGGTGAACTTGATGGTCCAGATAGAAAAATGAGGAAAACTGGCATGATAATGAGGTGTACAAGGTGCAGGCAGACTGGACATAACAAATCCACTTGTAAGAGGACTCAGCCTCCAACAACCACACCAACTCAAGGAAGCCAACCAAGGGCAATACAAGTAACATCTCAAGGTACAAGGGCAACACCAACCACAACTCAATCAAGGGCAACACCAACCACAACTCAATCAAGGGCAATGCCAACCACAACTAACTCAAGGGCAACACCAACTCCAACTCAAGGAAAAAAGACAAGGGCAACTAAAGGAACTCAATCAAAGTCAACACCAGCATCACAAGCAACATCAACCCAAGTAACTCAGCCAAGGGCAACCCTAAGTCAAGGAACTCAGCCTAGGGCAGCACAAGGAAGGCCACATAAATTTCCTTTTAGGAAACCAAGACAAACAACTGTTACAATGCCTTCTGCTTCACAGGGACTAACCACCAGACTACGTGCATCATAGAATGCAGTGGGAGCTACAACTAGGAGGACCACTCATACCAAAAGAAACAACACAAAGAAGTCCATTTAAGGATGTGTAGTTTCTGTTTTAGGGAAATGACTGGTGTTATGTTGTTTTGAAGTGACCGTGTTATTTTATTTTGAAGTGTCTATAACAATGCCATTTAATGGTATTTTGAACAAGTGTTTGTAACAATGTTTATGTTGTTTTGAACAAGGTTTATCTTATGTTCCATCCCACTCTATGGTTATGTTATTTTGAAGTCAGTTTCTGTAACAATTCCATGTTGTGGTATTCTGATGTTTCTGTAATAATGACATGTTGATCAAGTTTTAAGTTGTACCAAAATTATGTTATTGAATCAAATTTGAACAAGGTTTCTGTTCTCAAAATTCTGTCAATTTGGTACAGTATCTAATGTTAACTAATGTTCTCAAAATTATGTCAAAATGCTAATGTTAACTAATGTTAAATTAACTTAACTTAACTTAACCACACAACTACTTTTACACAAATTCTGTAAAAGTAATCTAATGTTAACTTAGCTTAAACACAAAACTATCTTTACACAAATTATGGTCCAAATAACATTTATACAAAAACTCTGTCAAAGTTCTGTCAATGTTATGGTCCAATTATTATGTCACAAGTATTACACCAAACCACAATAACATTTCTTAAAACCAATATTAGAACAACTAAGAACAAATATTCTGTCACAAGTTTTACACCAAAACACAAAAACATTTCTTTCTGTAATGCAAGTTTTACACAAGTTTTACACCATACCAGGAACAAACATGTCACAATAACATTTGTTTTACAACATCTTAATTACTAAAACAAACAACACAAAATAACAGCAAATCTTCCAAATCTTCTTCCACTTTATTCTGTTATTCAAAGCTTCCTCTAATTCCATATTCTTGAGCCTCAAAACTTCAACATTCTTTTTGGATTCTTACATCTCTTGACTTAGCATTTCTATCTTCCATTGCAGCTTCTTCAAAGTTTTCTCCTTTTCAGCTGTAGAATCTTCATAGAACCATTCAAAAAACCCACATCCATCATTTCTATGTCCCTTTAGAAATTCAGAGCACAACATGGAATGCATTAAACACATGATTAAGATCAGAAATTACTTGTATATGATGGGAAGGAACATTGCCTTAAAATGTTGACAACCCTAAAAAAGCTTTCCGTAATTGTTGGCGGTTCTTGCCTTACGAAGTACATCAAGGTCTTCACACCCACATAAAAGCTGATCGTGAAGGCTGGATCAGATCCTGTAGAAGTGGGCCACCAAGTGCGTCTGGGATGTTGGTCGTATGGAGAGGAGGGGGTGTACCTGCAAGGTACTCCGATGCTCAAGTAAGAAAGGGTCAGAGAAAAGGGGCAAGTACAAAGTATTAGTTCGTAGGGTGAATATTGGATACCTGACCCTCTCAAGTGAGAGGGTTTATATAGAGACCTCAGCGCGTGGCCAACGGTCCTATTTTCGGGGCGAAATAACCGTTTTCTTGAAGAATAGGTAACTACCCAAACTAGCCGTTATGTCGGGCAGGGGGCCCAAACTAGCCGTTAGGTCGGGCATAGGCGTAGTTCCGGGCACCTGCCCATAGCTGTTCGGGGAGTGGATGAGTCGTGCGTAATGGGCATCATTTCCGGGGAGGAGCGATGCAGTCCCTGCCCGGTCAGAGGAGCAGAAAGGTAACTTTTGCCCCTTTGTGGATTGGACTTAGGCAATTTAGGCCGCTTTGGAGTAGAAGCGGATTGGGCCATGTCTAGCCATTGGTCTAGTCCAGAACAGGAGCCCCCCAAGTCGTTGCTCCCGAGCATGGAAGTGATGACTTAAGGGAAGTTCGTTGCTCCGGGGAGCTAGCATGGAGTCTTCGTTTGAAGATGAGGAGGATTGTCTCAATGTGCTTGTGACCCCTGGTGTCCGTGAGATTCGTGGTCGTGACCTTGTTGCCCGGTGTTCGGGGAGACTAATGGTCAGACATAATTGGAAACGTTGGGACACCACATATGCCTAGAGCTCCGTGTAGCAATTACTAGGCAATGATGCCTTGTGGATAGCCATCATGGCCTACGAGCGCGTGTTCGCACGTGCCCCTTTGTATAAAAAGGGGAAAATTGTTCCATTTAGGACTTTTTGCTAAGATTTCTCTTTGTTTCCTTCAGCATTCCTG
The DNA here is from genome assembly GCA_022829125.1 of Lathyrus tuberosus. NCBI lineage: Eukaryota > Viridiplantae > Streptophyta > Magnoliopsida > Fabales > Fabaceae > Lathyrus > Lathyrus tuberosus. Next base: position 2,385,111 of record JALAZF010000152.1, on the reverse strand, counting down.
CCCGTTGCCACCGTCTGCTTACTCCGACCACTGCTCCAAGCTTCGAGCAGCCACTTTCATCTTCTAAAATCAAGTAAATGTTCTGATCCTGTGCTTGTTTTACTCCTTTTTGTTGTCAATGGTAGATTGCATGTGGTTAGGGCTAGGTTTAGAGGACGAAATAGGTGGATTTCCGGTGATTGTTGGGGGTGGACAGTGGTTGTGCCATTTTTCCACTTCTGACATGTCCCCGGACGTGTTAGTATGTTCTAGCGAGGAGGGCGGTTCATGGCGTCGCCGTGACAGCTATGCATGTGTGACCGTCGTGTCTGTCCTTCTTCTGAGTGAGTGATGAGTTTTTCGATAGAACAGTCCCAGATTCCAGTGGAGCTTCGCGACTTCCGGCGAAGCTTCAAACGGAAACTGGGTACGAGTGCGAGGAAGCTCCTCGCTTGGGGATGGCTTATTTCGAGCATCTCCTCGCGGGGAGGTTTCAGTTTTCCTTTTGATGTTAGGGCTTAGGCCGGGGACGTTGTCCTTAGCCCTTTGCGCGCCCTTTCACTTGACTTAGCGGTGGAAGGGTGGATTTGATTTGTTGTCGAATTCACTTTCTTCTCTGCTTTTCAGGTGTTTATTATGGCGACGGGGCCAGATAGAGAGGTTATCATAGATACGTCCGAGGAAGAAACAGGCTCCGAGGATAATAGTAATTCGATGGCTTCGAGTTCGACGGCTTCGAGTTCCTCCAGTGATCTTGGGGAGGAAGAGGAGTTGGACGACATGGACGAGGACGTCGCCGTGGACTCCGCCGAGGAGTGGGAGATGGCCAAACCCACTAAGCACGTGTCTACTTTTGCGAAGTATTTGGGGGACGTTTTTACGGAGGTTGGACCGGAGGGAGAGTGGAAGGTGAACTTCCCTTCCGTGGGTGAGCGGGTCTGCACGAACTTTGGGGACCATTTCACGATGTATGAAAATGCTTTTAAGGAGTTGGGTCTGAGGTTGCCGTTCACTGATTTTCAGCAGTCAGTGTTCGTGCATTTGAAATTGGACCCCACGCAACTGCATCCTAACTCGTTGGCCTTCATCCGGGCTTTCGAGCTAGTATGTGAGCATCTCTCCATAGGGGCTAATCTCCCTCTGTTCTTCACTGTCTTCCATCTTCAAAGGCAGCTATCAGGGAGGAAGTACAGTTGGGTGTCTTTGAAGCAGCCCCGCAAGTTGTTTAAGCCATTCTCGGAGTCGATACAGACGTTCAAAGAGCGGTATTATGTCATCGAGCCCTTGTCCGAAGCTGCCCAGGATAGCACATACGTCTGGGAGATCAAAGTTGATGAGGATGGGAATGACCTGCGTGACGAGGATGGGAAGTTTATTGGGCGGAGAATCTATAAATTCCCCATCCATTGGGCGCCCGATCATTTCGCTAAGAGACCCAGTGGCTATGTTCTCCAACCGAGCGAACTACGCGGGCAGGACGCCGTGGCGTACGAGGTGCTGGTGAAGTGGCTTAACTCCTTCCGGCTTGCTGAGTGCTGGACGAGAAATGGTAATCTGGTCTTCGAGGAGGACGGGAGTCAGAGGGTTGAGCGTCGATTTATCAACATTAAGGCACTGTTGGAGTGCTAGACTCCCGAGGATGTCGAGAAACTGCTTGATAGTCTTAGTTATTTAGATTTGTTTGCGCTATTTCTTTTCCTCGTATCTAACATGCTCGTATTTTGTTTATGCAGGTGAGATGCCTCACGCCCATGACAGGGTTGTGAGGAACGCTCTTGTGAGGAACAAGGCCGGAGCAGTTCCTCCGAAGTCTCAGTTTGCTGGCGCTCATGTTCCTCCTCCGGCGCAGTCCGCTGCGGGGACCTCTTCCTCTCCTACTCCTGATCCCTGGGGGTCTCCTCTTTCTTTGACCAGTCGATCCAAGCGGCCAAGGGTTACTGACGCTGTGGACCTCACTCGGGTGGCTGAGAAAGGGAAGTTCGAGCTTCCTCCTTGTATCCTCGATATAAGGTTTTTTTAGGGAAACTCTTTAGTCGTGCCCCGTGCGGAATCTCTTCGCTTGGAAAGTATGGATCGCCCGAACAAGAGGGCGTTGGTGGCTCAAGACGCTTCTGCCTTGGTCAGGACGTTGGAGATGGCAGCCGTTTATGCTGAAGGGGACTCTACAACTGAGGCCGAACTTAATGCTGCCCGTACTACCATGGTGTCCCTCAAAGAAGACGTCAAGGGTGCTGATGATGCTCGAAAGAAGGCCGAGGAGGAGGTAGCTCAGTTGAAGAATGAGAACTCCACGCTGGCGGCGGAGAAGAAAGTTGCTGAGGAGCTGGTCCAGCGGCTGTGGGCGGCCAATGCCCCGGGTGACGATGAGCCAGAAGATGTGAAGGAATTGAAGACGAGATCCGAGCTGGTTGCCCGTTTGCTGAAGGCCGAGGATGATGTTATTGCCGTCGCGGAGGAGTCTTTTAGAAACGTCGTGGCTCAACTGCGAGTGGTGAGCCCCGAGCTTGACTTTTCTGTCGAGGGTACCCACTATCTGGCACACGTTGAGGATGGCCGGATCGTTATGCCCGATGCTCTCCTTGAAGGGAATAACGAGGATCATCCCACGGAGGACCAGGGGCCTCAGCCCGAGCCTGCCGAGCACGTGGATGAGTGAGGAGTTTGTGTTTTTGATGTTGTTGTAATCTATCCGGCCTGCGTGCCGAGTAATTGCTTGTAATTTATTTTTTGGGAGGCATGGCTCTCGTTTGATGTAACTCAGTACAATCGTGGTCCTTGTGGCCACTTATTATGTTAAATTATTATATGTTTGATTCTGTTATCTGCATGAATTTACTTGCTTTTATTTTTTGCTAAGTGTTGTACTCATGCTCGTTGTGAATGTATGTCTGCCCGTGATTGGGAGTATTTGACTTGTGCAAATATTTAAGGGGGATTGCTCATTGTAGATGTGTTCGGCAGTGAGGGGAACTGGTCGAACGGCCGGGGAATATCCTGGTGGGGGTGCGGAGCTCAGGTCGCGTTTGAGGTCTGAGTTCGCGGCGTGAACGTCCCATCGCGAGCTGGGGTTCTGCCAGTCATGGTACTTTGACGACATTGATGCTCGATCGAGGACCACTGTCGAGCAGTTACCCGACTCGTTACTGAGCGGGGTTCTGCTTTATTAGTATGCGACGCTTGTACCTAGACGTGCATAGTGGTCGATAGCTGATGTTCGTCGTCGCGACGGATCGAACCGAGAATTTAGCTGTAGTATTGTTTTAGCTTTTCAGCATTCCATGGTCGAGCAAGTTCTTCCCCGGTGAGATGTTCTAGATAGTAGGCCCCATTTTCCGTTTTTGCTCGGACACGATAGGGTCCTTCCCAGTTGGCTGCTAATTTGCCTTCGCGAGAGTCTTTGTGGTTTCTTCTTAGAACAAGGCTTCCTAGTTGAACTCTCATCGTATCACCTTGGCATTGTGCCTGATGGTAATTTTTTGTTTTAGTGAGGCTTCGCGGAGGGCTGGCCCGGTTCGGATTTCCTCGACGAGGTCGAGTTCTTCTCTCAACAATTTGTCGTTCATCTCCTCGTCTAGGGGCGACTCTGTCCGCCTGGAGAGTACGTGAACTTTGACGGGGATTACAGCCCCGTTCTCGTATGCTAGACGGAAAGGTGTTTCCCCGGTCGTTGAGTGTGGAGTTGTGCGGTATGGCCACAATACGCTGTGCAGTTCCTTGACCCATGCCTTCCTTGTTTCGTCCAGCCTTCGCTTGAGGCCTCGAAGGATGACTCGGTTGGCTGCTTTAGCCTGTCCGTTTATTTGAGGGTTCTCTACAAATACGAAGTGCTGCTTCGTGCCCAGTTGGGCGACGAAGTCTTGGAACTTCCTGTCCATGAATTGCTTCCTATTGTCCGTTACTATCACTTGGGGGATGCCGAAACGTGCAAGGTTGTTTCGTTTATAGAAACGCAGGATGTTGAGGGCAATTATCATGGCTAGAGCCTCCGCTTCTATCCATTTTATGAAGTAGCCTACGCCCAATATTAGGTATTTGTTCTGACTTGATCCTACCACGAAGGGTCCTAGGATGTCTAGGCCCCACCAGGCGAATGGCCACAGGGAGGACATAGCCTTGAGCTCGTTAGGCGGAGCCAGGTGCATGTCCCCGTGTCGTTGGCATTTATCGCATTTCTTCACGTGTTCTTTTGCGTTGTTTTGCATGGTCGGCCAGTAGTATCCTGCTCGGAGAGCCTTTCGTGTAAGGGATCTTCCGCCGAGATGTTGAGCGTTGATTCCCTCGTGGAATTCGCGCAGGATGTGCGCGACCATTTCCTCCTCGACACATTTGAGCAGCAGAATGGAGAATCCCCGCCTGTAGAGTTAATCTTCGACCAAGACGTAAGAGCAGGCTCTTCGCCTGACTGTGCTGGCCTCCTTTGGATCGGACGGAAGTTCGTCTTTGGCGAAATAGTTGTAGACGGGGGTCATCCAGCAGTTGTTGTCGCCGATCACCTGCACGTCGAGTGTCGGGGAGGCCTTCTCGATGCTGGGTCGAGGAGTACTTCCTATATGACGGATTTGTTTCCGCCTTTCTTCTTTGTGCTGCCTAGTTTGGATAGCACGTATGCTCGCACGTTATGCTCGCGGGGAACATGTTTCACTTCCACTGTTGTGAACTTTGCCATCTCCTTCTTGACCAGGGCCAAGTATTCGGCCAGGTTGTCGTTTTTGGCTTGATATTCTCCCTGGACCTGGAGGGCCACGAGTTGTGAGTCTGTGCAGATGACGACTTCTTCTGCGCCCAGGTCCTCGGCCAGGCGTAGCCCAGCGAGAAGGCTTCGTATTCAGCCTGGTTGTTGGAGGTTGGGAAGGACAGGGTGAGTGATACTTCAACGATGATTCCTTCGTTACTTTCCAGTATGATGCCTGCACCACTTCCTGCCGAGCTGGAGGCACCGTCCACAAAAATGGTCCATTTGCGTGCTTCGCCCGCGGGGGAGTCTACGAATGTCATTTCTGCGACGAAGTCTTCCAGAGCCTAGGCTTTGAGAGCTTTCCTGCCTTCATATTGGATGTCAAATTCGGACAGTTCTAGCGACCATTTGAGCATTATACCGGCCATGTCTGGTCGTCCTAGTAACTGCTTTATTGGTTGATCTGCTCGAATCCCGATCGTGTGAGCTAGGAAGTAGTGTCTTAATCTTCTGGTTGCGTTGATGAGGGCCAGTGCGACTTTCTCTATCTGTTGGTATCTTAACTCTGGTCCTTGCAGTGCTTTGCTTATGAAATATATGGGCTTCTGCCCGTCAGGTGTCTCGCAGATGAGAGCGGCGCTCACTGCTTCGGTTGCTACGGCGAGGTACAGGTACAATGTTTCGCCATTGTCTGGGCGAGAGAGGACCGGTTACTCTGAGAGTGCTCGTTTCAGATGGAGAAGGGCCTTGTCACACTCCTCAGTCCATTCGAATGCTGCCTCTTTGCGGAGGAGTTTGAAGAATGGTAGGGCGTGCTGGGCAGACTTAGCCATGAAACTAGATAGTGACGCGAGCATCCCGTTGAGGGACTGGATGGATTTTTTGGACTTGGGCGTAGGAAACTTGGAGAATGCTCGGCATTTATCGGGATTGGCTTCGATTCCTCATTCCGTTAAGTAGAAGCCGAGGAATTTGCCCGCTCGGACACCGAACGTGCACTTCTCCGGGTTAAAACGCATTTTGTATTTCCTGGCCTGTTTGAAGACCTTTCTCAAATGGGCAGTATGATCGGTTTCCTCGTGGGACTTCACAATCATGTTGTCCATGTAGACTTCGAGCATGTCGTCAATTTCTCCCTGGAATACTTTGTTCATCATTCTTTGGTAGGTTGCTCCGGCGTTCTTCAGGCCGAAGGGCATTACGTTGTAGTAATAGTTGCCTGATTCGGTCATGAAGGCCATGTATTTTTTGTCGGCCATTGCCATTGGAATTTGATTATAGCCCGAGTAGGCATCCATGAACGATAAAAGTTTAAAACCGGCAGAATTATCAACAAGTTTATCAATATTGGGGAGGGGGTAGGCATCCTTCGGGCATGCCTTATTGAGATCGGTGTAATCAATGCACATGCGCCATTTTCCATTAGATTTTTTAACTAGTACAACGTTGGTTAGCCAAGTGGTGTACTTGGCCTCCGAAATAAATTTGGCCAAGAGGAGGTCCTTTACAGCTTTTTCAGCAGCCTCCGTTTTCTCCGGAGACTGCTTTCTCCTACAATTTGCTACGGCCTTGACGACCGGGTCAATTGTTAGCTGGTGGCAGGCGACAAACGGATCCAAGCCAGGCATTTCGGCGGTGCTCCATGCGAAGAGGTTGGCATTCTCACGGAGGCATGCTTTGAGCTGCTTCCTCGCGATGTCGGGTATGTCTACTCCAATCTTCACTCCCCGCTGAGGGTCGTCGCCGAACAGAACGATCTCGAAGTTGCCATCTGGGATCGGGCGCATCGGATGGGAGCTACTTCTAGACGATGTGGATGGGTTGGCTGAAGCTGCTCGTTCCTCCTGCTGGTCTTCTTCTTGGAAGCGACTATCGAGGTCGATGGAGTCGACCTGGGGAAGAGGCTTGGCCTCCTTGGAGCTGCTTGGCAATGCTGGCTTGCCCGACGCTTTTGGCTTGGACATAATGGCGTTGAGCCCTTTTGTAGCTGCCTTGAAACACCATCGTGCAGCTTTGATGTCGCCGTGGAGGGTGGCGACCCTCCCTCTTGAAGTGTAATACTTCATCTTCAAGTGGACTGTTGAAGGCACTGCTACCAACTTGGCCAGAGTTGGCCTTCCGAATATGCACTGGTAAAGCGACGAGCAGTCGATCACCAGAAATCGTACCTTGACAGATCTGGCCATCTCAATTGATCCGAAGGTTACGATCAGTTCGACGTAGCCCTATGGCTTGGTCACTGATCCGTTGAATCCCTGTAAATCAGGCCCTACATAGGGGGTAAGGTGTGATTCGTCCAGCTGAAGTGTTGAAAACAGTTGGGAGTACATGATGTCAACCGAGCTACCCTGGTTGACGAGGATTCTGCGAACGTCGAAGTTCGCCATTCGGGCTCTGACGAGCAAAGGTATGCTCGAGTTCGGGGATCCGCCGAGGAGCTCTTCCTGGTAGAAGGAGATGGGAAAGGATCCCTTCTCGGCCTGATCAAGCGTGGTCACTTTATTGGAGCTCGTGTTGATCAGATGCTCGAATTTGAGTTTCACGGAGCCCACAGTGACTTTGTTGAAGCCCCTACCAAAGATGACCATGGCGGAGGGAAAAGTCTCCCACGGGCTGTGGGCCGCGAAATAAGCAGGGGCGCTGAGCCCGTCCAGGACGTAGAAGTCCTCAGGTCGCGATATGGACATAGCGACCTGTATATTGGCGTATTCCGAGGAGGGTACTTCCTCCTCTATCTTCTTGGACTCCTGGGCGTCTTGCCGAGGAGTGTCCTTCTTCTTCGCGAACTGTTTCAGGTGGCCGTCCCTGATCAGTATCTCAATGGCATCCTTTAGGTGGATGCAATCCTCTGTAGTGTGGCCGTGACTCTTGTGGAAACGGCAGTATTTTGATTTGTCCACGTTTGGTCTGACCGGCAGTTGTTTGGGGAAGCGAACCCCTGCCTGCTTGAACTCCAAATTGGCATATTCAGACAATATTTTCTCCCTGGAGACGGTCAGGGGGGAGTATTTATGGAAACGCCCGAAGGGTCCCTTGCTGTCGCGGGAGTCCCGTGGACGGTCCTCGCGCCTCTCATTTTGCTGCAGGATCAGGGTGTTGGTTTTGTTGATCGCCTCCAGGAGGGTTGCCACGGCCGGGTCGGCGTTGGGCAGAACAGGAACGGGCTGGACGTCAAACAAAGATTGATCGTTGTTGCGATCAGCGGAGGTAGGGGAAGGAGAAGCAGTGGCTCCATCCCTTAGAAAACGGGAATCTCTTAGGAGAGATGGTTGGCCGTCAATGTCAGATTTGTTAACAGGGAGGATGGTGGTTTGGAGAGTATCCTTGGAACGATCTTGAGAGGTCATGATGTTGATGATCTTTGAAAATTGTTTTGATCTTTAGTTTCTGGGAAAGAAAGATGGGGAGAACAATGATTCCCACAGACGGCGCCACTGATCGTGAAGGCTGGATCAGATCTTGTAGAAGTGGGCCACCGAGTACGTATGGGATGCTGGTCGTATGGAGAGGAGGGGGTGTACCTGCAAGGTACTCCGACGCTCAAGTAAGAAAGGGTCAGAGAAAAGGGGCAAGTACAAAGTATTAGTTCGTAGGGTGAATATTGGATACCTGACCCTCTCAAGCGAGAGGGTTTATATAGAGCCCCCAGTGTGTGGCCAACGGTCCTATTTTCGGGGCGAAATAACCATTTTCCCGAAGAATAGGTAACTACCCAAACTAGCCGTTATGTCGGGCAGGGTGCCCAAATTAGTCGTTATGTCGGGCATAGGCGTAGTTCCGGGCACCTGCCCATAGCTGTTCAGGGAGTGGATGAGCCGTGCGTAACGGGCATCGTTTCCGGGGAGGAGCGATGCAGTCCCTGCCCAGTCGGAGGGGCAGAAAGGTAACTTTTGCCCCTTTGTGGATTGGACTTAGGCAATTTGGGCCGCTTTGGAGTAGAAGCGGATTGGGCCATGTCTAGCCATTGGTCCAGTCCAGAACAAGAGCTTTCCAAAGATGGTATAAACTTTCAAATCACTACGGCTACTTAGAGAAGATGAAGAACCGCGCCCATAATTCATGTTTAGATGGTGAATTAGGTTTCAATTAGGTGCTTTTTTGGGAATGTTACACTTAGGTCAAAATTTGGGGGTGAACATATAGGTCTCATAGTAAGAAGGGAGAAAAAGGTGGTGATTAGGCATTCAATCTTTCCAACTCAGCTTACATGTCAGCAAAACTAACACCGTTTGCTTTTATTTGACGGAAGGGACCATTTTGTTTCTGTTAGACAACGTAAGGGACCAACTTGAAGCTTTTAAAAGGAAGAGGACCAAAATGGACCCCAAGTCATAGGTAGAGGACCAAAAAGGGTATTAAGCCATTTTAATTATGAATTATTTTTTGATATACTTTTCATTAATTTTTCATGAATAGAATTGTTTAGATAATTTTTCATGAATTGAATTGTTTTGATAATTTTACATGAATAAAATTGTTTTAGATAATTTTTCATGAATGGAATTGTTTGGATAATTTTTTATGAATTGAATTATTTTTTATGAACTGAATTGTTTTAATAATGTTTTCATGATGTGTTTTAATAATTCTTCATGATTGTGGATTATTTCCTTTCTTGATCAATTATGTATTAATTTTCATGACTTGTTGAGTTAATTCCTTGGTTGGTTTTGTGGCTAATAGTTGATGTAGCTCTGTGATTAATTCGTGATGCCATGAAATTCTTGATTAATTCTTGATGCCTTGGTTGTGATTAATTCTTGCCTTGTTGATTGGTTTAATCTTGATGCACATCTTGTGCTTGATATTTTGACATGAGTTTCTCCTTGTACTTGAACCTTGTTTCGTGTTTGATTTTTCCTTGATGATTGAGACGCTTCATGTTTACTTGTTGATTACTTTGTGCTCATATGTTCCCTTAGGGATTCCTAGTCCAACTTAATTTCTGATTAAGTTTGGAGTAGGATAGACATTAAGCTTTCAATCCTTTGTATGACAACTTTAGGTTAGTTCCTTCCCAACCTAAACCTTAGGTCCATCTCTTGTATGATAACATTAGGGTAGAACTCCCTTTCTCATCTCAACTATATGACCATTTGGCATGACAACATTTAGGGTGGAGATCCCTTAGTATTTTTCTTTTGCCCGTTGCGTCTCTCTCTTCTCTCTCTTAAATCAAGTAAAAATACGTAATAAATACGATAAGTATAGTACGTCACGATCCTTAAGTACATGGGAAATGATGAGTGGGAGTCTCTCCTTACTTCTTCTAGAGTGCTTTACAGACGTCCCGTCTGGGGGCGATCTTGTAAAGTATTCGTTCCTATGTCATAGACTTTAGTACGATACACATCTCAAATGAAATTCTGGTATGCAGATATCAGATGTCCTAAGAGATGTTGATACACTGATATCTGTTAAACATACAAGGACCAAGGTATACAAAGTTAAGAGTACAAAAAATAAACAAGACACAGAGAGTTGTTAACTCAGATCAGTGCATAACAACACCTATGTCTGGGGGCTACCAAGCTAGGAAGAAAATCCACTATTAGCACTATTAATTCAAAGCTAAACAACCCAATTTACAACTTCTCACTTAATACCTACCTAGTGCAACTTCTACCTAAGACACTCCTAGGTATGAAAACCCCTTTCACTTTCTACCAGTCACCACAGTGACAGAATTACAACTCTTCCAATGTTTTTAGACAATACAATCCAAAAGAAACACAATCACTCAATGCTTAAAAGCTTGGGAGTGATTGACACCAATTATAACTCAATAGAGACAGTCCAGTTCAAGAATCTAGGTAATGAATGAATGGCTCACAAAACAATCTACCTCAATGTATCAAAAGACACACGAGTGATACAATATAACAGCAGTATCCTAAAAGAGAACTCAAACCTTAAACCCTTATTTGCCCACACGGTTTCTTAAACGAATAATCCACAATCTCTCTACTTAGGCTTAGCAAGTCTCCTTTTTATAGTCTTGTGCAGAATGTGTAACACCCTAAATTCCCCCGCATAAATTAATCGAATAATCAGAGTAAAATAGTACAACTCAGAAATAAAGGGCATTACTTTCAACAAAATATTGCTCATAAATAGGTATGTAACATAACTTAAAGCATACTTTAATCCAAAAATACTCTTTATTACGCAGCGGAAATGAATCATTCGAATAATAAAGCATAACAGTTTCAATTTACCAAAATTTAGTTTTTGTAACTGTAAAGGCAACCAAAATTCTTTAACCAAAATAAAACATGCATAAAAGCGTTCCTGACTCCTATCATACCCCAAATTTTGACCACTAGGATTTCCCATCATTGTGCAAATCATCATCACAATAGGGATGGGCCATCATACTTCATCAGTCTCCCCAAAGATGGGTGAGCATCCACTACAATCAAGAATTAGGGTTTCAAGCCCTCTCAGAGTTCTTAGACAAAGGATCAATCAAGGAATGACATGATCTTCAACTTGTCTAACCTCTCAAACACCTACAATGGATCAAAAGGACTCTCACTTCAAGGATCAAGCACAAGGCTGTTCCCTTCTAGGTGGATCAAGTCTCAAGATCGCCAGTGTCACCAAAATTAGGGTTTGGTCGACCAGGGCCTCCAGATGGAAATTTTCCTCTGGGCATGAGCCAATGCTTCAAAGCATATCCTAAAATACTCCATGGAACATCATGAACCTAATCATCAAGTCAATTTAGCCTCAGGGGATGCATTCATCAAAAATCAGGAATTAGGGTTTCTTGACCTAATTCACCCCTAAGTTGACTTTTAGGGCAAATCATGAGCCAAGACCTAAAGATAGGGTTTGAGGGTCTCTAATGAACTATATTGATCCATTTGCAATAATGGATTAATCCAAGAGACTTGAGCAACAAGTTTCAATTTCATCTGCACCACAGTTAGGGTTTTAAGGAAAAAGTCAACTGTAACTTTGACTTTTGACCAGGACATGCTCCCAAGCCCTTTGACATGCATCAATATACCCTATGACACCCATGGAACATGTCCATCAAGTTTGATTTAGGTCAAGGACATTATTTCATGAAGAATTGCACAGTTTGGAATTCATCTGATAAAAAGTCAACTGTGCACAAAAGTCAACTTTGATTTTTTGAGATTTTTCACCAAAATGGATTTTTAACCCTAAGATGATGTTAATGTATGATTTGAATCATCATTCATCAAGAAAAATCAAGAAAAGTTGGATAACTTGTAAAAGGGGTAACCATAAAAAACATAGAAAATTTTCTAAGTTAAAAATAAAGTGGCTAGGGTACCAACTTTGGAGGACCATAACTCCTAAACCACAAAGACATTTCTCCCATCCAAGGCTTGATTTGTAAATCTCATTCCCCTCTACAAAAACTTCAACTAGACCTAATTCTAATTCATTGTGGATTTTGAGTTATGGAGTGATCAAAATCAAGAAAAGTCACTTTGTTCCAACACTTAGTGAAAATTTCACTAAGTCAGATTTTACCCTACTTTTTGCCAAATGTAGGGGGATTTTTCACTTGGATTCAAGAGAGATCAAAACCAAACATGTTCAAACAGTTGTTGTATCATGTAAGGGCTTTCCAAAATGGCCAAGAACATTACCAAATTCCATTTGAGTCATGAGATATGACATTGGAAAGTTGCCTTGCTGAAATCTGCCAAGGCAAGGCAGAATTTGCATTTTTGCTCGATTTGCCAAAATTAGCCAAATCCAAATGCTCCTATCCACTTGGACACCTCAGAGGATTGAATCTAAAGGGGGCAATCATTGAGCCAAGCCTCCAAAGTATTTGGAACAAGAAATAGCATGTTGAACCTAGAATGGCCAAAATAGGGACAAGACTCCAATTTTGGATTGGAGCATTCAATGGAAGCATCAAGGTGGCATGGACTGAGCCATTCTCAACTGAATTCAGTCAAGACTTATCCAAGACCAAGGGAACCACAACCCTGTGCCCTAACCTCTAGTCAATGGCTAGAGGAGACTTGGATTTCCATTGGCCAACATTGAACAAACACCTGCTGCAGTTGCCATTCACTGTGGATCCCAAAACAAACTTGCTCTACTATAAATAGAGCTCAATTATGATCAGTTTGAGTACACCAAAGGCCTACAACACTTGCCTTTCTCAAAAACCACTTCTCACTCTAAAAAATGCCTTTCTTAGCAAGTCACTATCGGGTTTTTCATTAGAGAGCAATTCCACTCAAACCAGTCACACACACACCTCATATACATCATATGTGAGCTGATCAAACACTTAAACAACAACTGGAACACTGATTTCTCAGAATCACCAGTCAATTGCTCAAGGTTTTAACCAAAGTGCAGTTGAGATGCCATGAAGTGATCCAGCCATTCTCAGTCAAGTCCAAGCATTTAAACACACTCCATAGGGTGTAGGGAAGCTGTTCAGATCATCACAATTCATCTGTAACACCTCCTACTCAGAAATAAATTTGCTCTTGCTGTCACGACCTAGAGGTAAGCTTAAACTTGGTCATCTCTCAATCTATGCATATTTCCTCGCACAATACTTTTGCCAAATGTTCATAATCATGCATGGAATGTTTCCCCTAAATTAATTACATTGTTTGAATCGTGTATCAAAAATCCTAGCCTTCATGCAGAAATTAGGGTTCTTGAGGATTTTTCGTGATTTCTTGTTATATGTTTAATTTAAATGAAATTAAATACCATAGACATGATCGTGAGGTTGAAACGAGTTGATTGGTATGTGGATTGCATGATATAATCAAGTATTCAGTGAGATTGGAGAGAAAATGCAAATCTGGGCAAGCCCAGAACACGCGCGTGTTCTTGGGTGTTCTTGGCGCCATTTTCATAAATTCAAATATTTGAATTTTGTGATTTTATTTAATTGATTCAAAAATTAATTTCTCTCTGAGTTTTAATGATTTTGAGTTGATTCTTTTTTTAATAATTCCCAAAAAATGTTAAAATATTTTATTTTCCCAAAAAATCCCAAAAATATTATTTATTTTATATAATTGATATTTTTGCAAAGAATTAATGTTTTAATTGTTTTTGACATTTAAAATATTTTTTCCACCTTGATTTTGCAACTTTTAATGTTTTCTAATTATTTTGTAGGTCAATACTTAACTTTTGAAACATTAATCCAAAATCACAATTTGTTTTTCCTATGTTAAACAATTTTGATCATTTTATTGAATTTTTATTCAATTAAAATATATTTTTGAAAACAAATTAGGGTTTTTGGATTAATTCAACCCTCATAAATCATTTTCAAAACACTTTGGGCCTCTAATAGAGTGTAAGACCCAATCCTTTTGTTGACCAAATCATTTTGGGCCTCAGTGTATTGTATAAGTCCCGATACCGTCAAAAACAAACGGCGCGATCGTCGCCTTTTGAAAAATAACCTTTTGGGCCTCTCCTCGAGCTATAAGACCCATTCAAAACTTTTGGGCCTCTAATAGAGTGTAAGACCCAACCCCCTTTTAACCAAAAATATTTTGGGCCTCACTTATTGTATAAGTCCCTTCGTGTTAAAAGAAAATCTCGGCGCGATCGCCATTTCAAACGGAAAAAACAAACTGGGCCTACCCTCGTGTTATAAGGCCCATTATTTTTCTTTAAACCTTTTGGGCCTCTTGAGAGAGTGTAAGACCCATCCCTTTGTACAGAAAACAATTTTTGGGCCTCAGTCACTTGTATAAGTCCCTCTGTACAAATTCAAACAGTGCGATCACTGATAAAACCCTGGGCCTCTCCTTGAGCTATAAGCCCCAAAAATCTTTCTTTTTCAAAGCACTTTCTCCTTTGATTTTGAATATACTGTTGTTTTCAATCTTTCTTTGTTGAACAACTAACCAAACAGCATGGAAGCTCTACAACCGAGTAAGTGGTTATTGCTTTCATTTACCGCTTTCATATACATATAAGTGTATTGTGGGGCTGTTTCACTGTAAGTCTTCTTTCATAAACTCATATCAACTGTGTAATAATAGTATAGATATTTAGAGTTTCCCCGACAACTACGTCTAGCATTAAGCCCGTTGATCACTCTTAAATAGTCAAAACTAGATCCCCATAGGATTACCAGACACAGTCTTCCCTCCTCTTGGGGTTAAAAAATATGGAGACATGAAAGGCAGCATTCTCGATGAACCCTTTCATAGGCTGTCACTCGTAGAATTTGTCAAAGAAACTCTATTCCCCAGGGATGATCTCTTCTCCGTGAATTGCATCTCTTGAGTTTCTTCCAAATTCTCAAACTTTCCTGGCTTGATCTATTCTCGGTGAATGGCAAGTCTTGAATTTCTCGGGGTTTGGGGACCCACAGGCTTCTTAAAAGTTTCCAGCCTCCTCTTGGGCTTCATACAAATTGTCCCGACGACCTCCTAGAGGTATAGGAACAGAACTTAGTCATCTGCATAGAACAGTCCTTTCAAAGAGTCTACTACTGTTTCTCAAAGCATGGTACAAAAGATGAAACTCTAGACTTGGACAGTCTAATCTCCTTGAGTCTCAAAGACATTCTCAAGTGACCCTTTCGTTAAATAGGAAGAAAATCCGTAGACTCGGACGGTCTCAATACCCTTCGGATTTCCCACTTCCTCAAAGAACAGGAATAACCCGGATCCTCGAATCAAATCCTTGAGTACAGTGTTGCTCATATAAGAACTAATTTTCTATTTCAAAATCAGTATACTGGACCTGTCACTTAACTGAACAGTAACCACAGCCTCCTCTTAGGCTTTGTATAATGATCCTTCTCCCGTGAAGTTAGCCTCTCTCTTGGGCTTTATACAATGATTCTCCCCAGCGGAGTTAACAACGTTCAGCCTCTCTCTCGGGCTTTGTACGAGACACATAAGAGACTCCCTTGTTGAGTCAAATCGCCTCCATCTCGGGCTTTATACGAGATACAAAAAGGTTCTTCTTGAGCTAAATAAATTTTCGCCTCCATCTCGGGCTTCGTACGAGATACAAAAAAAAACTCTCTTGTTGAGTCAAATCGCCTCCATCTCGGGCTTTATACGAGATACCGAAAGATTCCCTCGTTGAGTCAAAACCTTTTAGCCTCTCTCTCGGGCTTTGTACGAGACACATAATAGCCTTCTCTTAGGATTTATATAAGAAAACCATTGGTTGATCCAATCAACCTTTTAGAATCAAAGTTGTGCCTCGTTCACAGTACACAAACATCAACAACTCCTTCCCTTTCATCTAATCGCTGTAAGCGGCAAGCCTCTGGATCATCTACATCCATGCCACTGTCCCTCTTTTAGCATGAGAAATTCCTAAGGAAAGATAGCATTGCTCTACACTGAGTTAAAGTCTTCCACTTCAGGTTAAAATCCCCTTTAAAGGAAATTATGGCATTGCCAGATTCACACATCCCGGTTAAAGTAATTCTCCTTTATAAACAGTCGTAACAGACAGACCCCTCTTTAGAGATGACAAATTCTCTCTAAAGTCAAACCCTTTTAGCTTCACATCTTGGGCTTTGAACAAGATATAAATAAACCCTTCAGCTTCACATCTTGGGCTTTGAACAAGATACAAACTACCTTTCGCTTCACGTCTTGGGCTTTGAACAAGACACCAAAACAACCATTTCCTCCCATAGAATAGGAGGAACTACGAACGCTCTGATTTCCCTGTTTCGGTAAATGGGAATACGTAGGCATAAGATTGAAAGAAAAATCTTATCGAGCACACTAAACAAAAACCCAAAATCCCATACTTTCATATATATATATCCATCCTAACATCTCAACCAATAGCCTAAAGCACCCCTCATCAACAAAATACCCTAGGACAAACCCCGAATCTTTGTAGCATCTGTAACCTAACAGACCGCTGTTTAAACTCAGTATGCAAGCAGGGTTAATTGGAGACATATATTTCCCTTCCTTCATCAGCTTTAATAGGATAAAAAATGAATCGAACTGTAGTACTAGAGCGATCGTGCTTCGCAACCACATCTAAAAATCACTCGCTACAGAAAAATGGCGAATCTTAAGATTGGGGACTCCGCCGGGAAACCATTTTCTGTCAGGAACTTAAGATTCTTAGCTTTTAAAGGTCTAGGATGTTTAGGACAAATATATATACTGCTTTTCCTAATTGCTATCCGTGTTTATTTTTCTGCTAATGGGAATGCGTGTGATGTCGCGTGTGGAAAGATCGAGTATACACTTAAGATAAGTGATGGCGACGAGGTCGACCATCAACCTCAGTGGAGGCTGACCAATGCAACCCATTCTCTCACCTAGACAATGGGCCGATTGTGATGTCTGAGAAGCTGAGGAGCCGAACCCTTTTGTAGTGCGGAAACTATCGGGAATAGTTGTTACGCGATACTACCCTCATTTGAGGCTGGTGATCTATTCTCGGTGAATGGCACTTACTCTAAGATTGCTCTACAACTCGTTGGCGATCCGCTTGTTGTTCTGCTTTCCTGGGAGGACCTGATGATAATGAGTACAGGTACAGAAATCACCCTAGTATAAACCTTTGGGGATGGGTAGAGCCTTGACTTCATGACAACGACCCTTTGACCCCATGTTTTTTCTATGTTTTTGTGTGCTGCATTCATGCATTCATCTAAAAAACATTAAAACATAAAAAAATGTTCTCTTCTAGTCTCTCTGTTTTTCAAATTAAACTAAGACTGTGATTGCAAATATCAGAGAAAAGGATTGCACTAATGGATTTTGGTAGAAGGAGAACTCATAGTTATACCTTCAAGGTTCCAAAGCTAGAGGATTTGAGAAAGTTAGCAAGGATGATCACAAACCCAGAGGCTTTCAGAGCCAAGCGCGGAGGTTTGCTACCACTGTTAAGAGTCCATGTGATTGAGGGAATCATGGATGCGCTCATTCAGTTTTATGATCCGGTTTATCATTGTTTCACATTCCCAAATTACTAGATCGCACCAACGCTGGAGGAGTATTCTCATCAGATTGATCTACATATCACTGATCGAGCTCCATTTTCTGGACTGGAAGAAATTCCAAAGAATCAGACCATTGCAAGAGCAATTCATTTGGACGAGTCTGAGGTTAGGACTCACCTAACTACCAAGGGTGGCATCCAAGGTTTGCCAGCCCAGTTCTTGACAAAGAAAGCCCTGTATTTTGCCAGTATAGGAAACGTGACTGCTTTTGAAAGCATCTTTGTCTTGCTTACCTACGGGTTATTTTTGTTTCCCAACATTAATAATTTCGTCGATATCAACTCCATTAAGGTTTTTCTCATTGGAAACCCTGTGCCGACTTTGCTCGCAGATACATATCATTCTGTACACTTGGGGAATTTGTACATCGGAGGGGAGATCACATGCTGTGTACCTTTGCTTTACAAATGGTTTATCTCCCACTTGCCCAAGTCTGCTGCTTTTTGGGATTGCAAGAGTGCCTTACGTTGGTCGCAGAAGATCATGTCTCTTACCAACTCTGACATAGATTGGTGTAATAGGATCTATGATGGAATCAGAATCATTGATTGTTGTGGAAACTTCCCCAACGTACCCCTTATAGGAATTAAAGAAGGAATCAACTACCATCCGGTATTGGTTCTTCGTCAATTTGGATACCCGATGAGACACGTCCCCCGGGGTGTTCTTCTGGAAGGTCTTTTCTTCAAAGAAGGAGAAAATGACAGAGCACTAAATACGGAAATAGTGCACGCTTGGAAGCATATTCATAAGAAAGGACGAGAGTCTCTAGGAAAACCAGACTGTGTCTCGGTGGAGCCTTATCTCCATTGGGTACAAACTAGAGCTCTCAAGCTAAAGATGCCTTATCCTCGTTACGGAATTCTTCCGCCAAAGGAATCTGTCATGTACTTCATGACAGAAACTGAAAAGCTTTAGGTTACTCTCAACAAAGTTCAACAGGAGAGGATGTCTTGGAAGAACAAGTACCGCTCCCTCAACGTAGAGTGCATCAAAATACAGCAATTATTGAAAGATAAGGATGCTCTGATTGAAATTTTGGAGCAACATGCTGTGGAGAATCAAGATGACCAAAGGAATTTGCTCACTCCTTTCACTTGGCAAAGGAATGACAACCCGACAATGGCCCAAGAGCCCCGGTCAAAGAAAAGGAAGATACCAGAATCAGCACCCGATTTCTCTTCAGAGAGGACTCGGGACCCATTAGTTTAGGTTTCTGTTTCTGCACCTTGTAATCTACTGTATTTCCATTTCTGTAATCCTTTGAATTCAATAAAAGAGGGGTTTCCCCACCGTTTGATATTTGTAATCTAATTGTCGAAGTTTATTTTGATTAAACCAAAAAATAATTAATATAATTATTGCATTCATCATTCTCACATCACGTATTCTTCTTACCTATGAATCTCACGTTTATGTCTCGGTTCTAGAGTCAAACTGTCTCATTCGTATAATACTCGGGCCAATCGTCAGAAAAAGATGGATGATCTTGAGGAAGAAAATAGAGAGTTGAAAGAATAGATCGACGCTCTGAGAGAGGATATGAGAAAGCTTCGTAACGACATGCAAGCCATGGCAGAAGCTCAGCTACAAAGGATTGTGATCTCAGAGATCACCTCAACGCCCATAGTGGAGAAGTATGATCCTAGGTATCAAATGCCGAAAGATCGTCCTTGGGGCATGCCTGTTAAATATATCCCGGAAGGATATTTTCCGCCGATCACTGAAGATCAGGGAATCATAACAGAAGCCGCTGGGCCTGAAGGTTACAAACTTCGGGAAAGTGAAGATGCCAGGGGCATACTGAAACGCCAAGATTCGCTGCCGTAGTTACGGTCCCACCCCCTGTGGTGCACACTGTCCCGGAAGGACAGATTCCACAAATACCTTCTGGTAAGAAGGAAACTATGTTTGACCGAATGGAGGAATTCCAGGAGCAGTTCTTGGAAATGCAGAAGGAACTGCAAGCCATTCGCGGTCAGGATCTATTTGGAAAGGACACCGCAGATCTCTGCTTGGTCCCAAATGTGAGAGTCACGCACAAATTTCAAGTGCCCGACTTTGAAAAGTACAAGGGTAACTCTTGCCCTCAAAGCCATCTGGTGATGTACGCCCGACGGATGTCAGCTCAGACGGAAAATCAGGACCTACTGATTCATTACTTTCAGGATAGTTTAACCGGTGCTGCATTAAAATGGTACATGGGTTTAAACCGTGCCACGATCAGCACATTCAGAGATCTTGGCACTGCCTTCATCCAACAATACAAATACAATTTGGACATGGCACCCGATAGAGATCAACTCAGATCGATGTCGCAAAAGGACAAGGAAACCTTTAAGGAGTATGCTCAAAGGTGGCGTGAAATTGCCGCTCAAATTTGTCCACCTCTTGAGGAAAAAGAGATGACAAAGATCTTCTTAAAGACCTTAAGCTCATTTTACTATGACCGAATGGTTGCCAGTGCACCCAGTGATTTCACCGAGATGGTGGGCATGGGCGTACGTCTTGAGGAAGCCGTCCGAGAAGGACGTTTGGTAAAAGACACTGGATCGACGAGCGGTACTAAAAAATACGGTAGTGCTCTCCCTAAGAAAAAAGAGCAAGATATTGGGAATATCTCTCTCGGAAAGCAAAGGCGACGTTATCAACCGGTAGCAGTTGTGACTCCTGTTATCAACCCTGTGCCTCTTCCTACGTATTAACCTCAGGTTGCACAGAGCCAACCTGATCAGCAAAGGACACAACAGCCTCTTCAGCAGGCTCGTCCTCCATACAACAACAACCGTACAACACGGCCACCAAGATTTGATCCTATACCCATGTCGTACGCAGAGCTGTTTCCATTACTACTGGCTAAGGGGAACATTCAGACTAAATCTCCTCTTACAGTACCAGAAAATCCACCTTTTTGGTTTAAGGTGGATCAAACTTGCCCTTATCACCAAGGAGGATCAGGGCATAACATCGAGACCTGTCTCAATTTCAAGTCCGACGTGCAAAAACTTGTTAGGAGCGGGGTCTTATCCTTCAAGGATGCGAATCCTAATGTTCTCACGAACCCGCTGCCTCAACATAAGAAGGCTGCAGTCAATTTAATAGAAGGAGAATTTAACAATGTCTATCAAATTCACGATGTACTCTTATTGAGGATCAATCTGGTCAAGATGCATTGTAGACAGAGTGGATATGGCCATGTGCCGCCTCATAATTATCACCAGTGTGATATCTGCTCTAAAGAAAATCAAGGATGTTCTATGGTGCAAGCAGCTCTACAGGAACAGATGGATCTCGGATAGATCCAAGAGCACCGAGTTCGTGGAGTTAACATGGTCTACACGAATTCCAACATTGTTCAGAATCACAATATTCTAGCAATGAATGTCAACTTGGTGGCGATGCACTCAAGGCAAAGCCAGTATCATAATCTGCCGCGGTAGGATTACAGTTCCTGTCTGATTTGCTCGGTAAGCAAACAGGGTTGCTCTTTTGTACAAGAAGCCCTCCAGCGTCAGATGGATCTTGGATGGATCCAAGACTACCATGATAGGAACCCTTATCAGATCAACATGGTTCAGATCTTCGATATTCGCGTGATGAATACCAACCTGGTAGAGTTACATGCTAAGCAGGTCCGACTCGGATTCTTAATATCACACGACTATCAAAGCTGTAAAGCGGGTTGCGAAAAAGATCGAGGTTGTACCCTTGTCCAGGAGGCACTTCAGCACTTGTTAAATCACTGGTGGATGCCAATTTATATGGATGAAGATACTCAGTAAATTAGTATCAATAACAGAAACCCCACTCGGCGTTAGAGTCAGGTTGTCCGATCAGTGGAAGCTAACCTAGTGAGGTTACATTGTTTCAAAGTGGGCGTGGCCAGGTGCCACCACACAATTATGACCGTTGTAGCGTTTGTTCGAAAAGTAACCAAGGGTGTTACTTTGTGAGAGCAGCTCTTCAGGGTCAGGTAGATCGTGGAGAGATTCGCCTATATCCGAGTTCTGGACCCATCAACTGGACGCCGAACTACCTTGCCGAGCAAGTTGAGGATGTTGTCACGATCTCTGGTCATCACAAGACCAGGGATGTTTTTGCCATTATCCTTCTACTTGACGAATTTAAAGTTCCCAACCTGGAACGGATCGAGATTAATTATGATGGTCAGAAAAATCAGAGGGCTCCCGTAGTCATCTA
This sequence comes from Lathyrus tuberosus, assembly GCA_022829125.1. Taxonomy (NCBI): domain Eukaryota; kingdom Viridiplantae; phylum Streptophyta; class Magnoliopsida; order Fabales; family Fabaceae; genus Lathyrus; species Lathyrus tuberosus. Next base: position 2,363,275 of record JALAZF010000152.1, on the reverse strand, counting down.
TCTGTCGGAACCAACACCGTATGAATCAACTAAGGTTATCCCTTACAAATACAGTTCAACGACAGTTGAAAATGGAAAGGAAATTCCATTACCCTCCGTTGTGAATATTGCAGACATCAGTCGTGTAACACGGAGTGGTAGAATCTTCAACCGAGGGGTTGGAGAACCTAACAAGGAAAAGGAACTTCAGACGGAAACTCCTGATCCACCAGTCGGTCAATCCAGTAATCCCGACCCTTCGAAAAATAATGATGAGATGCTGAAGCTCATCCAAAGGAGTGAATACAACATTGTGGATCAACTGTTACAAACTCCTTCAAAGATCTCGGTATTATCGTTGTTACTCAGTTCAGAAGCCCACAGGGAGGTTCTACAGAAAGTCTTGGAGCAAGCCTTTGTGGAACAGGATGTAACGATTAGACAGTTCGATAGTATTGTCTCTAACATCACTTCCTGCAATAACTTGGGATTTAGTGATGAGGAATTACCCGAAGAGGGTCGCCGCCATAACATGGCGCTCAATATCACAGTTAACTGCCAGGACGATGTTGTAGCCAGCGTACTGGTAGACACAGGGTCAGCCCTGAATGTTATGCCGAAGTCCACTTTGATGCAATTATCATTCAAAGGCCCTCCGATGAGAACCAGCGAGGTCATCGTCAAAGCGTTCGACGGATCCAGAAAAATGGTTATCGGCGAAGTTCATCTTCCCATAACAATCGGTCCTCACACTTTCCAAGTCATTTTCCAGGTCATGGACATCCGGACAACGTACAGTTGTTTATTAGGAAGACCTTGGATACATCAAGCTAGAGCGGTTACTTCGACCCTCCACCAAAAGCTAAAGTTCGTCAAGAACGATCAACTTGTCACAATTTGTGGGGAATAAGCCTTGCTGGTGAGTAACTTGTCATCATCTACTGGCATAGAACCTGAGGAGGTTATTGGAACTCAGTTCCAAGCACTATCGGTAAGCAAGAACAATCAGTTCAGAGGAGGAACCTCGATTTCCTCATACAATGATGCTATTAAAGCGGTCGAGAGTACCGATACGACAGGATGGGGACAACTTGTCATTCCTACTGACAATACAACAAAGAAGGGTCTTAGTTTTTCTGCAACCTGTACCCAGACAGCTGCCAACGATGAAAGTCTTCATCCCCTTCAAAACTTCTTCCACAGTGGAGGTTTCCTTCACCCAGTGTCTCAAGCAGTACATGCTATCAATGAGGAAGATCCCTCTGACACAGATGAAGAATGGAAGTCCTATCTGAACGACGACGGTTACATGTCTCAGGAAGAGGTGCCTATACCATTTTACTATCCTGCACAGAGTCTGAGATTTATACCACGGTCAGATGTCAAAATGATCTATGGAGATTGTGATCCGGAAGGATGCCGTGCTCCGCCAAATTCATTAGAGAAAGACACTCTGATGAAAGACAACTTTGACCACAATTACTATGGCCCAATGGATGGTCTGCCAATGTGGCAGCCCTACCCAGGAAACTTGGGGCAAGAAAGTCAGCCGAACAATGAAAGTCAGCTGGCCATCATCGAACAGAATACCTGTGTCCCCACCATGTCATGGGATCAACACTCAGGTCATTCAGAAACTACTCAACATGAAGATGAATTTGCAACATTTGCAGGACTTGAATTCATCAACTATGCTTTTCCCGAGGTCAACGTCATCGAGAGAGATGACTCCTCCAGTTCGAAAGAAGTGTGGGACACCTTGGGACAACCGAGTGGGAAATACGACTATATGGTCAAGTACACCACTCCCGAAAGCTCTCGTATCAGGCTCGAAGATATCCAGCCTACTGGATGGGGAGATACAGTTGAGAGCACGAATACTATGCAAAATGCAACTGAGGAATTCTCCTACGACAACTCTTCCTGGGAGACAGATTCCAATGATCCTTCTCCACCAGAAATCAGCGTTATTTCTGAAGACAAATCAAGGAAGGTGCCAGACTTTGTGATTCACCGAGGAGTTCGCCGCCAATGGGTTACCTTCGAGGTTCCGAAGGTCGTTCATCAGTCAAAGTAATTGCCATCTTTAACCTTTCACCCTGCCCAGGTGAAACGGATGTTTTGATAGGGCTCGCTTTATGTAAATTTTCCCTCTTCGCTTAGCCCAAAGCGACAGAGTTTTGTTTTATAGGGCTGTAGTTTCAAGAATCAATTTGTTCATTAATAAAATAACGTCGTTCTATAATTTCCGCATTAATTGTTGTTTTCTCTTTTTGTTTTTTCAGAAAATGGTAATCCTAAAAAACAATTAAAAATAAAAACAAGCAGTAACATAAAACACTGCACACACTTGCATTTTCTCTATCTCTTCTAAACACGAATCATCACGTCATGCAGATTGCTTGTTTTAAACCCCGTTGAAACATATGATCCGATGCCTTCTCCCAACTTTGAGTTCCCGGTATTCGAGGCTGAAGAAGAAAATGACGACAAAATTCCAGAAGAGATCTCTCGACTACTCAGACAAGAGGAAAGGTCCATTGAACCTCACAAAGAACCGTTGGAAACGGTAAACTTGGGTTCAGAACAAGAGAGGAAAGAAATCAGGATTGGGGCACTGCTCAGTCCAACTGCCAGAGAGAGTTTGATAAAGCTTCTCAAAGAATTCCCCGATGTATTCACTTGGTCCTATCAGGATATGCCAGGGTTGGATACCAGCATCGTGGAACATCACTTACCGTTGAGATCAGAATGTCCGCCAGTAAAACAGAGGTTGAGACGCACTCACCCGGACATGGCCATCAAAATCAAAGAGGAAGTACAGAAATAGATTGACGCGGGTTTCCTCGCTACGTCTGAATATCCTCAATGGTTAGCCAACATCGTACCCGTTCCCAAAAAGGACGGAAAGGTCAGAATGTATGTCGACTACAGGGATCTAAACAAGGCTAGTCCAAAGGACGACTTTCCTTTACCACACATTGACATGCTGGTAGACAGCACAACAAAGTTCAAAGTTTTCTCCTTCATGGATGGATTCTCGGGCTATAACCAGATCAAAATGGCGCCGAAAGACATGGAGAAAACTTCGTTCATTACCCCATGGGGCACCTTTTGTTACAAGGTAATGCCGTTCGGTTTGAAGAACGCCGGGGCAACCTATCAAAGGGCCATGACTACTCTGTTTCATGACATGATACACAAAGAAATCGAAGTGTATGTCGATGATATGATTGCAAAATCAAAAACAGAGAGTGAGCACGTTAAACATCTGTCAAAATTGTTCGAATGTCTAAGAAAATTCAAGCTCCACTTGAATCCCAACAAGTGCACCTTCGGTGTCCGTTTAGGGAAACTACTAGGGTTCATCGTCAGCCAGAAAGGAATTGAGGTTGATCCTGACAAGGTCAAGGCCATTCAAGAAATGCCTTCTCCGAAAACTGAAAAATAAGTCAGAGGATTCCTGGGACGTTTGAACTACATCTCCAGATTCATATTCCTCATGACCGCCACATGTGCGCCGATTTTCAAATTACTCAAAAAGAACCAAGATTGCGTTTGGTCAGAAGATTGCCAAACCGCCTTCGACAGTATCAAGGAATATCTGTTGAATCCTCCGATTCTATCACCTCCAGTAGAAGGAAGACCACTGATCATTTACCTCACAGTCTTGGAAGACTCAATGGGATGTGTACTTGGCCAACAAGACGAAACCAAAAGGAAAGAGTCTGCCATTTACTATTTGAGCAAGAAATTCACCGACCGCGAAACTCGGTACACGATGCTTGAGAAAACTTGTTGCGCTTTGGCTTGGGCAGCCAAACGTCTTCGCCAATACATGATTCGCCATACTACTTGGTTAATCTCCGAAATGGATCCAATCAAGTACGTCTTTGAAAAACCTACTCTCACGGGAAGAATTGCCCGTTGGCAGATGTTGTTATCAGAATATGACATTGAGTACCACGCTTAGAAATTCGTTAAGGGGAGTATTTTAGCCGATCATTTGGCTCATCAACCGATTGACGATCAAGAACCAATCGGGTTTTAATTCCTAGACGAAGATGTCATGTATCTAAAAATGAAAGATTGCGATGAACCGTTACCCAGTGAAGGGCCAGAACCAGGTTCCCAATGGGGACTAATCTTTGACGGAGCAGTTAATCATTATGGAAACGGAATTGGGGCAATAATTGTTACCCCTCAGGGTACCCACATTCCTTTCACCGCCAGACTTACGTTCAAATGTACGAACAACGAGGCCGAATACGAAGCTTGTATTATGGGTCTCGAAGAAGCGATTGATTTAAGGATCAAAAACTTGGACGTATACGGCGATTCAGCTTTGGTTATCAATCAGATCACAGGAGATTGGAACACATACCAATCAGGATTGATTCCTTACAAAGACTACGCAAGAAGGTTACTACCTTTCTTTAACAGAGTTGAGTTTCATCATATCCCTCGTGAGGAGAATCACATGGCTGATGCATTAGCCACTCCCTCTTCCATGATTAGTTTAAGTCAATGGAACAATCTACCTAAGATCGACATAATGCGCCTTGAACGGCCCGCTTACATCTTCACGATTGAAGCAGTCATAGATGACAAACCTTGGTATCACGATATCAAATGCTTCCTTCAGAAACAAGAGTACCCACCTGGGGCACTAAGGAAGGACAGAAAAACCCTCAGAAGACTGGCTGGAAACTTCTTCCTGAGCGGTGATACTCTTTATAAGAGAAATTTTGACTTGGTCTTGCTCCGATGCGTAGACAGACCAGAAGTAGACATGCTTATGAAAGAAATCACGAAGGATCCTTTGGCACTCATGCCAACGGACACACAATGGCGAGAAAAATTATAAGAGCAGGGTAATATTGGCTGACAATGGAATCCGACTGCTACAAGTACATGAGGAGGTGTCACAAGTGTCAGATATACTCCGACAAAATTCATGTACCGCCATCACATCTCAAAGTTCTTTCTTCCCCGTGGCCTTTTCCATATGGGGAATCGACATGATTGGCATGATTGAACCTAAGGCTTCAAACGGACATCGGTTCATCCTGGTAGCCATTGACTATTTCACCAAGTGGGTCGAAGCAGCGTCATATGCCAATGTAACCCGCAAGTGGTGGTCCGATTTATCAAAAACAATATCATCTGCCGTTATGGTGTTCCAAGCGAGATCATTACCGATAATGGATCTAACTTGAACAACAAGATGATGAAGGAGTTGTGTGCAGAGTTCAAGATCGAACACCATAACTCATCTTCCTACCGACCCAAGATGAACGGAGCGGTAGAAGCGGCCAATAAGAACATCAAGAGGATTGTTCAGAAGATGGTTGTAACCTACAAAGATTGGCACGAAATGCTACCCTTTGCTCTTCACGGTTATTGCACATCTGTCCGCACTTCAACAGGGGCAACCCCTTTCTCTCTAGTGTATGGCATGGAAGCAGTGCTCCCCATAGAAGTAGAGATCCTGTCAATCCGAGTATTGATGGAAGCTAAGCTCACCGAAGCTGAATGGTGTCAAAGCCGACACGATGAACTGAATCTGATCGAAGAGAAGCGAATCACGGCACTATGCTATGGTCAGTTGTATAAACAGAGAATGAAGAGGGCGTTTGACAAAAAGGTCCGACCTAGTGTTTTCAGAAAAGGAGACATCGTGCTCAAGAAGATACATTCATTTCTCACTGATTCGCGAGGTAAATGGACTCCGAATTATGATGGCCCCTATGTTGTCACGAAAGCTTTCTCAGGCGGTGCCTTGAGACTTGCAACCATGGACGGAGAGGAATTTGCCTACCCACAAATGTTGATGTAGTCAAGAAATACTTCGCCTAAACTTAAAAAAAAATACGTCTCGATGGATTGAAAACCCGAAAGGGCGGTCCAGGCAAAAATTAGAGGCATGAGAAAAAAATCATCCCGGTGGATTGGAAACATCACAGTATAATCCAGGCAAAAGTTAGGGATAATGGCAAGTAACTATGTTCAACAGAGGCAAGTCCTTCAGCAGCAGCAGTTACATCATCCGCCAGAAAACTCCAGTCAAGGTCATCTTCGACAGAAGCTCAGGATGTCCCGAATTCAAAGTTGGTAGGAGGATAGTGGTCGTTATGTTTCAACGTAGCCCTTTTCCCTATAAATTACCATTTTCTAACTTTGTAAATACTCAATGGAATCACGCGTTTGGCTAATCTCCATTTTATCAATAAAATTTGAGCCCTTGTGCTTTTGTTTGTAATTCTTATTTGTTTTAGCTTTACAGAACGACGTTGTTAACATGACTAACGATTCTTGAAATAAAACAAAAATGAATTTACTTGTTAAAACTTTTTCTGCTTTTTAATAAAGACGGCAGTTTCTTTTGACAGTTGAACATCAGAAGAACATCGGTCGCTTCTCCAGAAGTAATCGAACCTCAAAGTACGGAATCAAAGTACTCCTTCTACGCCAGTACGCCGGAATGAAGGAATCAACTGTGTCAGAGACCTTGTTTCGTCTGACACGCCTCGACCGAGTTCTCATCTCCTAAGCCCGATCAACGGTATTCCCCACAGGGACTCTCTCTCCTAAGCAAGGTGGAATTGCTATCTTGAACCAGCGGTACTTCTTTGTCCTGCAATGGCCGAGTATCCAGTCGTGTTCACCTGTCAATTTGTATGTCGCGTCAGTTTTGTCAGCATAAACATACATGCATCATTGCATTATTGATTTGCATTCACATTTCATATTGCATCACTATCACTCTAGCCGGTCTTGTCCCCTAGTGATAAAAGTCTTCTCAATCGAGTTGTCAGCCCTTTCCTCGTCAGGAAGTGTTACGTCTGAAAATCTCTCTCCTCCAGTTTTATTTCTGGATTGAAGTTGGGTCCTCGACCACTTTGATAACTTGAACCTCTGAAAGACCAGAGAGCCCTCAGTTAACATCACTCTTCGCCATTGAAGATGATATCCTTGTTTTCCCGGATTAAAGAAAATCCCGAGAGAAAGCCTCCTAAATCAGAGATTCGGCAGTACGGCAATTTTTCTCCGAAAAACCCACTGATGAAAAGGTCATCGGCACCTCAAAATTGGATCACATCATATGGCATTTCTCTGAGAAGATCTCCGACAAAAGTATGATGTAAAGACCCTAAACGAATGCAGTCTCTCAAGGGACTCGCATTCCCCGAAGTAGAGTCAACAAATGGCATCTCCAACAGAGAAGTTTGTACACCTCTACAACTCAGACGACTGGGTTCCCCAGCAAGTCTGACATCGAAACTTTTTCCACTCAAATGGCATCTCCCCAGGAAAATTTGGCGAGAAGTTTGAAGGAAAGTCGCTACGAATAGTGTCCCTTGTCAGTAAAGTTTATTGACGAAAGAAACTAAGACCAGTTCCTTGGTAGGAAACCAGGATCGAGGGGAATTTTACATAAGAAACTAAGACCAGTTCCTCAGTAGGAAACCAGGATCGAGGGGAAGTTTACATCAGAAACTAAGCCCAGTTCCTGGGTAGGAAACCAGGATCGAGGGGAAGTTTATTTTAGAAACTGAGACCAGTTCCTTGGCTGAAGACCAGGATCGAGGGGAAGTTTACCTTTTCTAAGCATCATTGCTTAGATAAAGAAGAGGAATGCGTAAGCTACCATTCATAACCACCATCAAAATTTTGGGTATTCCGATATTTAATCCTCTTGCACCCCGAATGGCCGAATATCTTCGTCATTCACACCTTCGTGTCCAAGAAGATTAAATAGGGGCATCTGTCATACCCCAAATTTTGACCACTAGGATTTCCCATCATTGTGCAAATCATCATCACAATAGGGATGGGCCATCATACTTTATCAGTCTCCCCAAAGATGGGTGAGCATCCACTACAATCAAGAATTAGGGTTTCAAGCCCTCTCAGAGTTCTTAGACAAAGGATCAATCAAGGAATGACATAATCTTCAACTTGTCTAACCTCTCAAACACCTACAATGGATCAAAAGGACTTCCACTTCAAGGATCAAGCACAAGGCTGCTCCCTTCTAGGTGGATCAAGTCTCAAGATCGCCAGTGTCACCAAAATTAGGGTTTGGTCGACCAGGGCCTCCAGATGGAAATTTTCCTCTGGGCATGAGCCAATGCTTCAAAGCATATCCTAAAATACTCCATGGAACATCATGAACCTAATCATCAATTCAATTTAGCCTCAGGGGATGCATTCATCAAAAATCAGGAATTAGGGTTTCTTGACCTAATTCACCCCTAAGTTGACTTTTAGGGCAAATCATGAGCCAAGACCTCAAGAGAGGGTTTGAGGGTCTCTAATTAACTATATTGATCCATTTGCAACAATGGATTAATCCAAGAGGCTTGAGCAACAAGTTTCAATTTCATCTGCACGACAGTTAGGGTTTTAAGGAAAAAGTCAACTGTAACTTTGACTTTTGACCAGGACATGCTCCCAAGCCCTATGACATGCATCAATATACCCTATGACACCCATGGAACATGTCCATCAAGTTTGATTTAGGTCAAGGACATGATTTCATGAAGAATTGCACAGTTTGGAATTCATCTGATAAAAAGTCAACTTTGACTTTTTGAAATTTTTCACCAAAATGGATTTTTAACCCTAAGTTGATGTTAATGTATGATTTGAATCATCATTCATCAAGAAAAATCAAGAAAAGTTGGATAACTTGTAAAAGGGGTAACCATAAAAAACTTAGAAAATTTTCTAAGTTAAAAATAAAGTGGCTAGGGTACCAACTTTGGAGGATCATAACTCCTAAACCACAAAGCCATTTTCTCCCATCCAAGGCTTGATTTGTAAATCTCATTCCCCTCTACAAAAATTTCAACTAGACCTAATTCCAATTCATTGTGGATTTTGAGTTATGGAGTGATCAAAATCAAGAAAATTAGGGTTTTTGGATTAATTCAACCCTCATAAATCATTTTCAAAACACTTTGGGCCTCTAATAGAGTGTAAGACCCAATCCTTTTGTTGACCAAATTATTTTGGGCCTTAGTGTATTGTATAAGTCCCGATACCGTAAAAAACAAATGACGCGATCGTCGCCTTTTGAAAAATAACTTTTTGGGCCTCTCCTCGAGCTATAAGACCCATTCAAAACTTTTGGGCCTCTAATAGAGTGTAAGACCCAACCCCCTTTTAACCAAAAACATTTTGGGCCTCACTTATTGTATAAGTCCCTTCGTGTTAAAAGAAAATCTCGGCGCGATCGCCATTTCAAACGGAAAAAACAAACTGGGCCTACCCTCGTGTTATAAGCCCCACTCCTTTTCTTTAAACCTTTTGGGCCTCTTGAGAGAGTGTAAGACCCATTCCTTTGTACAGAAAACAATTTTTGGGCCTCAGTCACTTGTATAAGTCCCTCTGTACAAATTCAAACAGTGCGATCACTGATAAAACCTTGGGCCTCTCCTTGAGCTATAAGCCCCAAAATCCTTCTTTTTCAAAGCACTTTCTCCTTTGATTTTGAATATACTGTTATTTTCAATCTTTCTTTGTTGAACAACTAACCAAACAGCATGGAAGCTCTACAACCGAGTAAGTGGTTATTGCTTTCATTTACCGCTTTCATATACATATAACTGTATTGTGGGGTTGTTTCACTGTAAGTCTTCTTTCATAAACTCATATCAACTGTGTAATAATAGTATAGATATTTAGAGTTTCCCCAGCAACTACGTCTAGCATTAAGCCCGTTGATCACTCTTAAATAGTCAAAACTAGATCCCCATAGGATTACCAGACACAGTCTTCCCTCCTCTTGGGGTTAAACAATATGGAGACATAAAAGGCAGCATTCTCGGTGAACCCTTTCATAGACTGTCACTCGTAGAAGTTGTCAAAGAAACTCTATTCCCCAGGGATGATCTCTTCTCCGTGAATTGCATCTCTTGAGTTTCTTCCAAATTCTCGAACTTTCCTGGCTTGATCTATTCTCGGTGAATGGTATGTCTTGAATTCCTCGGGGTTTGGGGACCCACAAGCTTCTTAAAAGCACTTGTCAAGAAACTCTACTCCCCATAGATGATCTTTTCTCCGTGAATGGCATCTCTTGAGTTTCTTCCAAATTCTCGAACTTTCCTAACTTGATCTATTCCTTGTGAATAGCTTGCCTTGAATTTCTCGGGGTTTGGGGACCCATCGGCTTCTTAAAAGCATCGGCCTCCTCTTGGGCATCGTACAAGGACCCACAGGCTTCCTAAAAGCAACCCCGCCTCCTCTTGGGCTTAGTACAAGGACCTTACGGCTTCTTAGAAGTATTCACAGCCTCCTCTTAGGCTTCGTATAATGATTTCTTCCTCCGGGAATGATAGCCTCCTCTTGGGCTTCATACAAGGACCGATCGGCTTCTTAAAAGTTTCCAGCCTCCTCTTGGGCTTCATACAAATTGTCCCGACGACCTCCTAGAGGTATAGGAACAGAACTTAGTCATCTGCATAGAACAGTCCTTTCAAAGAGTCTACTACTATTTCTCAAAGCATGGTACAAAAGATGAAACTCTAGACTTGGACAGTCTAATCTCCTTGAGTCTCAAAGACATTCTCAAGTGACCCCTTCGTTAAATAGGAAGAAAATCCGTAGACTCGGACGGTCTCAATACACTTCGGATTTCCCACTTCCTCAAAGAACAGGAATAACCCGGATCCTCAAATCAAATCCTTGAGTACAGTGTTACTCATATAAGAACTGATTTTCTCTTTCAAAATCAGTATACTGGACCTGTCACTTAACTGAACAGTAACCACAGCCTCCTCTTAGGCTTTGTATAATGATCCTTCTCCCGTGAAGTTAGCCTCTCTCTTGGGCTTTATACAATGATTCTCCCCAGCGGAGTTAACAACGTTTAGCCTCTCTCTCGGGCTTTGTATGAGACACATAAGAGACTCCCTTGTTGAGTCAAATTGCCTCCATCTCGGGCTTTATACGAGACACAAAAAGGTTCTTCTTGAGCTAAATAAATTTTCGCCTCCATCTCGGGCTTCATACGAGATACAAAAAAAACTCTCTTGTTGAGTCAAATCGCCTCCATCTCGGGCTTTATACGAGATACCAAAAGATTCCCTCGTTGAGTCAAAACCTTTTAGCCTCTCTCTCGGGCTTTGTACGAGACACATAATAGCCTTCTCTTAGGCTTTATATAAGAAAACCACTGGTTGATCCAATCAACCTTTTAGCATCAAAGTTGTGCCTCGTTCACAGTACACAAACATCAACAACTCCTTCCCTTTCATCTAATCGCTGTAAGCGGCAAGCCTCTGGATCATCTACATCCATGCCATTGTCCCTCTTTTAGCATGAGAAATTTCTAAGGAAAGATAGCATTGCTCTACACTGAGTTAAAGTCTTCCACTTCAGGTTAAAATCCCCTTTAAAGGAAATTATGGCATTGCCGGATTCACACATCCCGGTTAAAGTAATTCTCCTTTATAAACAGTCGTAACAGACAGACCCCTCTTTAGAGATGACAACTTCTCTCTAAAGTCAAACCCTTTTAGCTTCACATCTTGGGCTTTGAACAAGATATAAATAAACCCTTCAGCTTCACATCTTGGGCTTTGAATAAGATACAAACTACCTTTCACTTCACGTCTTGGGCTTTGAACAAGACACCAAAACAACCATTTCCTCCCATAGAATAGGAGGAACTACGAACGCTCTGATTTCCCTGTTTCGGTAAACGGGAATACGTAGGCATAAGATTGAAAGAAAAATCTTAGCGAGAACACTAAACAAAAACCCAAAATCCCATACTTTCATATATATCCATCCTAACATCTCAACCAATAGCCTAAAGCACCCCTCATCAACAAAATACCCTAGGACAAACCCCGAATCTTTGTAGCATCTGTAACCTAACAGACCGCTGTTTAAACTCAGTATGCAAGCAGGGTTAATTGGAGACATCTATTTCCCTTCCTTCATCAGCTTTAATAGGATAAAAAATGAATCGAACTGTAGTACTAGAGCGATCGTGCTTCGCAACCACATCCAAAAATCACTCGCTACAACTCCCAATGTTACATATCAGAGCAGACACCACTAAAGTGAAGCACCTCGTCTTCACCGACTTCGACTTCCAAACCACTCCTGATTATCTGCACGTTGCCCACGTGGAGGTAACATTCAAACAGAAGGGGTGAGATTCTCAAATCAACAAAAGAAGAAGATGATATAAATATAAAAGTATAAATCATCAAGTAATTCAGCCATATCACAACTATCAACAAGCATCACATTCTCCAACACACACACAGATAACCAAGCAAAACATAATGTAACACAACCAATACAAAATGCAATGAGACTCCAACTAGACTCACTACATGTGGTACCAATTCGACCCCTGGTTCATGGTCACAATCCCCGTCGGGACTTTATAATAGTCGCTCACACCCCACATGGGTGTAGCGCGAATTTTTGGACGTGGTTGCGAAGCATTATCGCCTTTGGGATACTACAGTTCGATTCATTTTTTATCCTATTGAAGCTGATGAAGTAAGGGAAATAGATGTCTCTAATTAACCCTGCTTGCATACTGAGTTTAAACAGATGACTGTTGGTTTATAGATGCTATTGAGATTCTGGGTCTCTCTTAAGTTATTTTGTTAAAATAGTGCCTGGGTGATTGGTGGGAATTTAAGACTGATGCTTTTCAATTGATACGTGAGGGTATGGGATTTGGGTTTTGGATTAGTGTGCTCGCTAAGATTTTTCTTTCAATCTTATGCCTACGTATTCCCGTTTACCAAAACAGGGAAATCAGAGCGATCGTAGTTCCTCCTATTCTATGGGAGGAAATGGTGTTTTGGTGTCTTGTTCAAAGCCCAAGACGTGAAGCTGAAAAGGTGGTTTATATCTTGTTCAAAGCCCAAGATGTGAAGCTAAAGGGTTTATTTGTATCTTGTTCGAAGCCCAAGATGTGAAGCTAAAGGGGTTTGATTTTAGAGAGAATTTGTTATCTCTAAAGGGGGTCTATTTGTCACAACTGTTGGGTGACTGACTATAAAGGAGGATTACTTTAACCGGGATATGTGAATCCTAGCAATGCCATAATTTCCTTTATAGGGGGTTTTAACCTGAAGGAGAAGACTTTAACTCAGTGTAGAGCAATGCCATCTTTCCTTAGGAATTTCTCATGCTAAAAGAGGGACAGTGGCGTGGATGTAAATAATCCAGAGGCTTGCCACTTACAGCGATTAGATGAAAGGAGTTGTTGATGTTTGTATCCTATGAACAAGGCACAGTTTTGATGCTAAAAGGTTGATTGACTAAACCAGGGTTTTCCTTATACAAAGCCTAAGAGGAGGCTATTGGCCCAACAAGAGGGTGTTTTTATGTATCTCGTACGAAACCCGAGAGAGAGGCTAAAAGGGTTTGACTCAACAAGAGGGTGATTTTAGATGTGTCTTGTACGAAGCCCAAGACGGAGGCTAAAGGTTGACTCAACAAGAGAGTCCTTTTTACTCAACAAGAGAGTGTTTTATGTCTCGTACAAAGCCCGAGATGGAGGCTGCAAAGGTTAACTCTGCTGGGGAGAATCATTGTACAAAGCCCAAGAGGAGGCTAAAAATGTTTGACTCAACAAGAGAGTCTTTTTGTATCTCGTACGAAGCCCGAGATAGAGGCTAAAAGTTTTTGACTTAACAAGAGAGTCTTTTTGTATCTCGTACAAAGCCCGAGATAGAGGCTAAAAGGAGATTGACTCAACAAGAGAGTCTTTTCGTGTCTCGTACGAAGCCCGAGGTTGGTTAAAAGAGAAAATCAGTTCTTATAAAGAGACTGATTAAAGGTAAGGCTATGCTTTGGGATTGATCATAGGATCAGGGTTATTTCCTATTCTTTAAGGAAATGGGGAATCCAGAGGGTTTCTAGACTGTCCAAGTCTATGGGTGTTTTTCCCATTCTTGAGAATGCCTTCGAGGCTCAAAGAGATTAGACTGTCCAAGTCTAGAGTTTTATCTTTTGTACTATGCTTAAAGAAACAGTAGTGGTACATTTACGGTAGAAAGATCTAGACTCTTTGAAAGACTGTTCTATTAAGATGACTAATTTCTATTCCTATACCTTTAGGAGGTCGTCGGGACAATTTGTACGAAGCCCAAGAGGAGGCTGGAAACTTTTAAGAAGCCGAGGGATAATTTGTATGAAGCCCAAGAGAAGGCTCTCTTCCCGAAGGAAGAATCCTTATACGAAGCCTAAGAGGAGGCTGTGAATACTTCTAAGAAGTCGTAGGGTCCTTGTACAACGCCTAAGAGGAGGCGGGGATGCTTTTAGGAAGCTTGTGGGTCCCCAAACCCCGAGAAATTCAAGACAAGCTATTCACAGAGAATAGATCAAGCCAGGAAAGTCCGAGAATTTGGAAGAAACTCAAGAGATGCCATTCACGGAGAAAAGAGAATCTCTGGGGAGTAGAGTTTCTTTGAAGACAAATAGGGGCAGCTGTCGTAACCCGAAATTTGACCTCCCCCTTTTGCCTTTTGCATAAGCATAAGCATTCGCATCGCTAGCATACGCATTCGCACTTTTTTTTGTGTGTTTCTTGTTGCAGGATCTGCAGGTTTTCCAAGCCTGATTAATTGCATCCTCTCAAGATTATTTCCTCATCAAAACAAGCACAAAATGAAGGTTTCCATACCAATCCTCAATACAAGAGGTGGCAAATCGAAGCCGGAACCACAACACCTTTTTTAGGGCAAATTGGGCATATTTTGGCCTGGTTAATCGATTAACCATTTGCAGTGCAATTGTGTTAATCGATTAACACAGGCAAAATAGGCACAATTTGCTGCTTTTTCATGACAGCACCTTGCCCACATTTTGGTCTTGGATTCTAGCAACATATGGAATATTCTAGACACCTCTAAACATTTCTAAGCTACTCAATTCATTCCAAGTGCATTTGCTATGATACTTCACTTCAAATCAAGTGCACCATGTTCCTTGTTCTCCAAGTAATGTGGATCTTTGGATGTTGGAATTCACCTTGGGATGGTTACCGAGTTGGTTCTAACTAACCGAGTTAACCGCCTTGACTCGGTGAGCCAATTCCAACTAACTCCTAACCTAGCTCCAAACCCAAAGCTAATTCCAAACCAAATTCCAAACCATCTCGTATTCCAAACCTAAAGCCTATATAAACACACCTCCACTCACTTTTCAATTCTCAACCATTCTCAACCATTCTCTACCATTTTTCACCAAGCTTCTCACATTTCACTCTTAATTCTCTCACTTTTTCTCTTATTTCTCTACTCATTCTTCATCTTCATCTCAATTCTTCTCCATCAAACCTCACTAAAAGCTCTTATTCTTGAAGGATAATCACTTTTCACCTTGAAAGTGATTAATTCTTGAGCTTAACCTTCATCATTTGGCATTCTTTGGTTGGATTTCTGGAAGTACATCTCATTCTACTTCAATCCAAGGGTTTCACACCATTTATTTTGGTGCAAGTTCGATTCCGGTGCATTTTCGCGATTTTGATCGGTTTCGACGAGTTTCGTCTACAATTCAAGGATCCTCTGGTTTCATTCATTTTATCATTTCGATCGTTTTCGTATCGTTTACGATGTAATTTCAATATTCTTGCATGTGAATTGATTACACTTTTACTTGATCCATGATCTTGATTGTTAATTGATTCTTTTGTTGATCATCTTCTGTTTCTAAGCTTGATTTTTCGTGCATAATTGTTTGCCCTAGCATTGGAGTGATTGCACAATAAAAAAGTTGGCCAAAAGCACTTTTCAAAACTGATTTTCTGCTCCCTGTACAGTGTTAATCGATTAACACATTGCTGTGCAATTGTGTTAATCGATTAACCAGTGTTTTTTTGCACTTTTTCAAGTGTTAATCGATTAACACTTTGCAGTGCAATTGTCTTAATCGATTAACACTGAACCAGAAGGCCATTTTCTTGCATTTTCAAGGGTGTTTGCCATGCTTTCTTCATTTTAACTTTCATTGATTGTCATGTTTGATTTTATGGATGTTTTTAATGTCATTTCACTTTTGGTTGAAGCATGTTCATGAACTTTCGATGCCCATTGTCGATTATTCTTTTGTTTCGTGTTCTTAGCATTGTATGACCATAGCAATTCTTGCATTATCTTTGTTCGCATGATGCATGACTTTGTGTGGCATTTTGATGATCATGTGGCACCGTTTTGCACTTTCCATTTCAGTTTGTATTAAGTTTATTCTTCATGGATAAACTTAATCTTGTATAATCAATAATTCACTCCTTTTTGCTTTAATGACTTTTCATCCTCTTTGGAAAGTTGTTAGCATGTTTATCCCTTGATTAATTGATCGAAACTTTGTTTCAATTAATCGATCTTCCCTTTTCCTCTCTTTAGGCCTCCTTTAGAGCTTTCTCTCTCATCCCCCCCCCCCCCCCGCCCCCCCGTGGAGTTGGAGTTTCGCGCTGCGCCTTGCATCGGAGCACTGTACAAATTAACGTCGTTATGCTATCCGTTTCTCTACGTAGGAGCATTGTACAACATTGGAGCGGTTGCGCTGTCAGTTTCACTTTCCACACTATATTTTGGGTGCTAGAGAAGGAATGAGGATGGAGTTTTTCTGCCCTCATCCTGGCTATTTCTTTGTTAAGGGCGTTTTTCCCTCTCCTCGAGAATAGTCACCTCTATCCTCCAGCTATAGTGTTTCTCATTCCCCTGTCGAGTTGATCCTTGATCACTCTTCTCTCTTTGCGATCCTTTTTTATCCTTGATCACCCCTATCTCTTTCAATCTCTCATTTTGATCAATCATCATTCTTCTTGGTTACGACCCTATGTTCCTTGGGTTAACAAGCTTTCTTCGTTTCAATACCCTAAGCTTTTCTTGTAATCAATCATTGCTTTTGATTCCCCTGAAGAGTCTCAATTCTCTTTCTTTGGTCTAACACAGTTTTCCTGTCACGACCATTCTTCCCCAGGAGTTCGCAATCCTCTCGTGGTTCTTCTCCCGTTGTTGGTTTAACCACTACTTGTCAGTTAAAACACCAATTTTGCTCTCTTACTCAGTTAATCACAGCCCGTCTGTTAATCACTGAGCACCCCTTGGGTTAATCACCTATTCTTGGTTAATCACCCGTCTCTTCAGTTAATCACAGTCCGTCTGTTAATCACTGAGCACCTCTTGGGTTAATCACCTCTTCTTGGTTAATCACCCTTTTCTTTAGTTAATCACAGTCCGTCTGTTAAAATACTGAACCCTTTCGAGTTAATCACCTTCTCTTGGTTAATCACTCACTTTTCTCTTCGGTTGGTCACAGTCCGTCTGTAAACACCGAATCCCCCGCAGTTGGCAACCTCCTTTTGGTTCGAATACTTGCACCCTCGGGTTAGTAACCTTTCTTTGGTTCAAACACCCTTTCTTCGGTTGAGTACTGTTGGTTCAGTCAGTTTACCGAACCCCTTTGGGTCACGACCTTAATTCGGTCCTACACCCGCTTTTCTGGTTAATTGCAGTTTCTCTGCTAAAACCAATGCTTCTCTATTCCCATAGAGTTGCAATCCTTTCTTTCCTCGGTTAACCACTATTTACCAGTTAATATACCGAGGCCCCTTCAGAGTCAAATACCTTCTCTCGGTTCAGCACTCTCTCTCTTGGTTTATCACAGTCCGTCTGTTGACACCAGCTGCTTTTCCCCACCAGGGTCCTACTTTCTTTCTTCGGTTAACCACTGCCAGCCAGTTAATATACCGAGTCTCCCTTTTCTCTTGGTTTTGACACTATCCCTTTATTTGGATCCCCATCGGAGTCCTTTCTATTCCCCTTGCTCTTACTTTCTTGGTTTCGACACCAATTCACTTTGCCATCCCCAGCGGAGTTTCTTTCATTCTTGGTTTTGACACCATTATTTTCCTATTCTTTTGTGCAAACGCTCTTACTGTGGGGTCTTTCCCAGTAGAGTTTTTTTTCTTTCACTCTTGCTCTTGGTTTCGACACCACTTCTTTCGTTTCCTTGTTTCTTTCTTATTTTCCTTTTCCGTTCAGTTCCCCGAACTACGAAAGCTCTGATTCTGCATTCTTTTGAATGTATGATACGTAAGCATGAGATCGTAATGATCTCAGCGATCACACTTCCACCTTTCTTCCTTCTTCCTTCTCTCTTTCCTTTTCTTCGTCCCCTGGTTCCATGAACTACAGCGCTCTGACTTCCTCATTGCACTATGAGGGTATGTAGGCACGAGGACTTCGTTCCTCCGCGAGCACTTTCTTTCCTTTCTTTCTTTTTCCCCTTTCTTCTCTCTCTCCTCTTCTTTTAGCTAGAAGCCTTTAGATAGATAACCCATCCAAGCCTAAAAGCAAGCGAAAAGGTTCCCGTCGAGTACGACGGATGCGTTAGGTGCTAATACCTTCCTTTTGCATAACCGATCTCCCGATCCCGTTTCTCTTCTCCTTGGGTTTTATCAATATTTTTCCTGTTCTTTAGGACTAAATAAAGTTCGGTGGCGACTCTGTTGTTATCTCTGAGTGTGCGATTCACTCAGGTAGAAACCAGCCATCTTCAGTGACAGTCTGAGAAAGGGTTCACAGAGAATGCTACCTTTCACGTCTCCATATTGTTTAACCCCAAGAGGAGGGAAGACTGTGTCTGGTAATCCTATGGGGGATCTAGTTTTGTCTATTTAAGAGTGATCAACAGGGCTTAGTACTAGACGTAGTTGTCGGGAAAAATCTAAATATCTATACTAGTATTACACAGTTGATATGAGTTTATGAAAGAAGACTTACAGCGAAACAGCCCCACAATACAATTATATGTATATGAAAGTGGATAAAGAAAGCATATAACCACTTACTCAGTTGTAGAGCTTCCATGCTGTTTGGTTAGTTGTTCAACAAAGAAAGATTGAAAACAACAGTATATTCAAAATTTAAAGGAGAAAGTATTTTGAAAAGATGTTGGGGCTTACAGCTCAAGGAGAGACCCAAGGTTTATCAGTGATCGCACTATCGTTTTGTACAGAGGGACTTATACAAGTGATTGAGGCCCAAAAAGTTTTCTGTACAAGGGGATGGGTCTTACACTCTCTCAAGAGGCCCAAGTGATTTATTTTTGTACAAGTGGTGGGGCTTACAGCTCAAGGAGTGGCCCAGGGTCATTTGTTTGAAAATGGCGTTCGCGCCGATATTTTCGAAAACGCGGTGGGTCTTATACCATGCATTGAGGCCGAAAAAGTTTTGGTTTTCAAAGGGGATTAGGTCTTACACTCTAATAGAGGCCCAATAGATTTTAAATGGGTCTTATAGCTCGAGGAGAGGCCCAGGGTTTTTTTAAAAGAGGCGAGGATCGTGCCGAACTTTTTGAAATACAACGGGACTTATATAATAAGTGAGGCCCAAAAAGTTTTGTATTTACAAAGGATTAGGTCTTACACTCTATTAGAGGCCCAAAAGATTTTAAATGGGTCTTATAGCTCGAGGAGAGGCCCAAGGTTTATTTTTCAACAGACGATGATCGCGTCGAACTTTTTGAAATACAACGGGACTTATACAATAAGTGAGGCCCAAGAATAGGTTTGTATTTACAAAGGATTGGGTCTTACACTCTAGAGGCCCAAAAGTGTTTGAAATTGTTTGATAAGGGTGAAAATCAAAGAAACCCTAATTTGTTATTCTTTAAAAGTAAATATTTAAAGAAAATCAAATAAAATACCAAATAAGTTTGAATAAACCATTTTTTATTTTTGTTTAAGGTTTGAGAAATGAGGTATTAATCACAAGGTTAATTAAAACTCATTTGGTTTTGATTTTCACATTAAATATTCACTTTTAAAATGTTTAAAAACATTAAAAAGGAATTTATTCACAAAAATACTAAATATATTAAATAAATAATATAAACTTAATTTTTTTGTGGAATAAAATATTTCAACATTTTTGTGATTTTTTCCAAAAAGAACCAATAAAAAATAATTAAAATTGAAAGAGTTATTAATTTTCCAATTAATTAATAAAACATAAAAATATTGGAAAATAGCAAAAATGTGAGAAAATACAAAATGGCATGGGTGGGGTTTGAACCCACGACCTCAAGGTTATAGGGCGCGCGCCTTACCACTGGGGTGGTGATACATCCATTGCTTTAAGTGAAACCACAAATATACAAGGCATGCCTTGTTTTCTAGGCCTGGCCAAGGCAAGGCAAGACAAGTTTTGCCAAGAAACGGGAAGGTCCATAACTTTCTCATTTCTCAATGTTTGGGAACAAAATTTATATGCATCTGGCCTAGAATTTCACAAGGAATCCAATGGTGGTGGTATTTTTTTCAGATCATACTCCCTCCTCAAAACCCGATAGTGGTTTTGAAAAAGGCCTATAATTGCATTTTCTATGCTACACTTTGATATAGGCATGAATTACATGATGAATTGGTTCAAACACAACATATATAACATGTATGAGGTGTGTATAATCAGTGGACTTCAAAGCAATGCATATTTTGGAAAGTTCAAGTCATGATGCTTACCTTTTTTGAGCTTTTGGAGTTTTCTGTGCAATCTGCCAAACTTATTGTTCCAGAAATGGTTTGACGCTTTGGACACTCTCAAATGATCCCTTAGAAGCTTTGAGGATGGTTGGAATCAGTTGGAACCTGCAAAAACACAAACTGGCCCTTTCTTGCAAAAGGGGTTAAAATGGCCAAAATAGCAACTCTCTCAAATGGTGTTCCAGCTGGGGGGAACCATTTGGGACAGTTCAAGGATGTTATTTGGAGTGTGTTTGAGGTTTTATCTGGTTTGAAAAGTGACTGAATCAAGACATGGCTTGAAAAATGCACAAAAGGCCTATTTTGAGGTTTTGAGATGTGACTTTGTGATTTTGGTGTTACATGTCACTTTTGATAGTTTGGATCACCTACATATGATGTTTATGAGGTGTTAGGATCATGAGTTGTGATGGAAATGCTCTCTAACTCAAAAACTCAGAGTTACCTTGCTAAAGAAGGTATTTTTGCCTAAAGAGAGAAATTTTGAGGAAAGCATCTGTTTGATGGCTTTGGTGTACTCAAACTGAGCACAAATGAGCACTATTTATAGTAGAGCAAGTTTGTTTTGGGATCAATAGTGAATGACAACTGCAGCAGAGGTTTGGCCAATGGTTGTACTTTGGAATCCAAGTCTCCTCTAGCCATTGACTAGAGGTTAGGGCACAGGGTTGTGGTTCCCTTAGTCTTGGATAAGTTTTGACTGAATTCAGTTGTAAATGGCTCAGTCCATGCCACCTTGGCGTATGCATTGAATGCTCCAATCCAAAATTGGAGTCTTGTCCCTCTTTTAGGCAATTCTAGGTTTGGCATGCTACTTTTTGTTCCAAGGACTTTGGAGGCTTGGCTCAGTGTTTGTCCCCTTTAGATTTGATCCTCAGATGTGTCCAAGATGATGACAAGGCTTGGAATTATCTGATTTTACCAAATCGAACAAAAATGTAAAATTCTTCCTAGCCTTGGTAGTTTTCAGCAAGGCATATTGCCATTGTCATATCTCATGGCCCAAGTGGAATTTGGTGATGTTCTTGGCCATTTTGGAAAGCCCTCATATGATACAACAACTGTTTTATCATATTTGATTTTGATAACTTTTGGATCCAAGTGAAAAATCCCCCTACATTTGGAAAAAAGTGAAGGCAGATTCTGACTTAGTGAAAATTTCACTAAGTGTTGGAAAAAAGTGACATTTTCACTTTTTGTGATTTTGATCATTCCATAACTCAAAATCCATGAGTAATTTGGAGGGGGGTCAGTTTTAAGCTTTTATAGAGGGTAATGAGATCTACAAATCAAGCTTTGGATGGGGAAAAATGGCTTTGTGGTTTAGGAGTTATGATCCTCCAAAGTTGATACCCTTGCCACTTTGTTCATAACTTAGAAAATTTTCTAAGTTTTTATGGTTACCCCTTTTACAAGTTATCCCACTTTTCTTGATTTTCCTTGATGAATGATGATTCAAATCATACATTAACATCATTTTAGGGTTAAAAAACCATTTTTGTGAAAAATCTTAAAAAGTCAAAGTTGACTTTTGTGCACAGTTGACTTTTTATCAGATGAATTCCAAACTGTGCAATCCTTTAGGAAATCATGTCCTTGACCTAAATCAAACTTTATGGACATGTTCCAAGGGTGTTATAGGGTATATTGAATCATGTCTTAGGGTTTGGGAGCATGTCCTGGTCAAAAGTCAAAGCTACAGTTGACTTTTCTCGCGAAACCCTAATTGTGGCACTGATGAAACTGAGACTTGCTGCTCAAGCTTCCTGGGTCAATCCATTATTACAAATGGATCAATGTGGTATGTTGGAGACCCTCAAACCCTTTCTTGAGGTCTTGGCTCCTGATTTGTCCCAAAAGTCAACTTAGGGGTGAATTAGGTCAAGAAACCCTAATTCCTGATTTTTGATGTATGCATCCCCTGAGGTCAAATTGACTTGATGGATGGGCCCATGAGGTTCCATGGAGTATTTTAGGATATGCTTTGAAGCATTGGCTCATGCCCAGAGGAAAATTTTCATCTGGAGGCCCTGGTCGACCAAACCCTAATTTGGTGACACTAGCGATCTTGAGGCTTGATCCACCTGGAAGGGAGCAGCCTTGTGCTTAATCCTTAAAGTGGGAGCCCTCTTGATCCCTTGTAGATGTTTGGGAGGTTAGAAAAGTTGAAGATCATGTCATTTCTTTATTGATCCTTTGTCTAAGAACTCTGAGAGGGCTGGAAACCCTAATTTTGAATGTAGTGGATGCTCACCCATCTTTGGGGAGACTACTGAGGTATGATGGTTCCTCCATATTGTGATGATGATTTGCAAAATGATAGGAAATCTTAGTGGTCAAAATTTGGGGTATGACAGATGCCCCTATTTAATCTTCTTGGACCCGAAGGTGTGAATGGTGAAGGTATTCGGGTATTCAGGGTGCAAGAGGATTAAATATCGGAATACCCGAAATTTTGATGGTGATTATGAATGGTAGCTTACACATTCATCCTCTTTTGCTAAGCAATGATGCTTAGAAAAGGTAAACTTCACCTCGATCCTGGTTTCCTACCTAGGAACTGGTCTCAGTTTCTGAAATAAACTTCCCCTCGATCCTGGTTTCCCACCAAGGAACTGGTCTTAGTTTCTGATGTAAACTTCCCCTCGATCCTGGTTTCCTACCAAGGAACTGGTCTCAGTTTCTAATGTAAACTTCCCCTCGATCCTGGTTTCCTACCAAGGACCTGGTCTCAGTTTCTTTTGTCAATAAACTTTCTTGACAAGGGACGCTATTCGTAGCGGTTTTCCTCAAACTTCCCGCCGAATTTTCCTGGGGAGATGCCATTTGATAGAAAAAGTTTGATGTCAGACTCGCTGGGGAACCCAGTCGTCTGAGTTGTAGAGGTGTACAAACTTCTCTGTTTGGAGATGCCATTTGCCGACTCTACTGGGGAAAATGAGTCTCTTGAGAGACTGCTTTCACGCTTGGGGATATTGCATCATACTTTTCTCAGGATCTTCCTGGAGAAACGCCATATGATGTGATCCAATTTTGAGGTGCTGATGACCTTTTCATCGGCGGTTTTTTTTTCTAGAGAAAAACTGTTGTATTGCCGAATCTCTGCTTAAGAGGCTTCCTCTAGGGATTTTCCTTAATTCGGGAAAGCGAAAATATCATCTTCAATGGCGAAGAGTGACATCGGTTGAAGGTTCTCTGGTCTTTCAGAGGTTCAAGTTATCAAAGTGGTCAAGGGCCAATTCTGATCCAGAACTAAACTGGAGGAGAGAGATTGTTCAGACGCAACACTTCCTGATGAGGAAAGGGCTGACAACTCGATTGAGAGGACTTTTATCACTAGGGGACAAGACCGACTGGAGTGATAGTGATGCAATATGAATATGAATGCAAATCAATAATGCATGATGTATGTATGTATATGCTGACAAAACTGACATGACATACAAACTGACGGATGAATACGACTGGATACTCGGCCATCGCGGGGCGAAGAAGTACCGCTGGTTCAAGATAGCAATTCCGCCTTACTTAGAAGAAACGGTCCCTGTTGGGAGCGACGCTGGTCGGGCTTAGGAGATGAGAACTCGGCCGAAGAGGTCAGATGGAGCATTCACATCTGACATAGCTGATCCTTCATTCAGGCATACTGGTTTAGAATGAGTACTTTGATTCTGCACTTTGAGGCTCGAACACCTTTAGAGAAGCGATCGATGTTCTTTCGATGTTCAACCGTCAAAAGAAATTGCCATATTTATTTTTAAAAGCAGAACAATTTTAACAAGTAAATTCATTTTTGTTTCGTTTCAAGAATCGTTGATCATATTAAAATGTCGTTCTGTAAAGCTAAAACAAATATGAATTGCAAATAAAAGCACAAGGGCTCAAATTTTATTGATAGGATGGAAATCAGCCAAACGCGTGATTCCATAGAGTATTTACAAAGTTTGAAAATGGTAATTTACAGGGGAAAGGGCTACATTGAAACATAACGACCATTATCCTTCTACCAACTTTGAATTCTGGACATCCTGAGCTTCAGTCGAAGATGACCTTGACTGGAGCTTTCCTGACGGATGATGTAACTGTTGCCGAGGGACTTGCCCCTTTGTCGAAAGTAGTTACTTGTCATTATCCCTAATTTTTTCCTGAATTGTACTTTGAGATTTCCAATCCACCATGATGATTTTTGATCATGTCTCTAATTTTTGCCTGGACCGCCCTTTCGGGTTTTCAATCCACCGAGACGTTTTTTTTTTATTTAGGCGAAGTATTTCTTGACTACATCAACATTTGTGGGGTAGGCAAATTCCTCTCCGTCCATGGTTGCAAGTCTCAAGGCGCCGCCTGAGAAAGCTTTCTTGACCAAGTAGGGGCCGTCATAATTCGGAGTCCATTTGCCCCGAGAATCAGTGAGAAATGATTGTATCTTCTTGAGCACAAGGTCTCCCTTCCTGAAGATGAGAGGTCGGACCTTTTTGTCAAACGCCTTCTTCATTCTCTGTTGATATAACTGACTGTGGCATAGTGTCGTGATTCGTTTCTCTTCTGTTGGTTCTTAGATTAGCTAGAATTTTGGTAAAACAAAGTTGTTCAATGTTGATGTCACATGGGTGATGTCTTAACATTGAGTCTTAACATTGTATAATAATAAGTGTTTAAGTTGGATGTCTGATGTCACATGCGATGTTGTGACATCAACTCTCTGCAGAAGATTAATAACATCAGGTTTAGTGATGTTGTTAGGGTTTGCATTTTAGCTGGATATTGGAAGAGCTGTTAGTCTCATTGGATGCGGATATCTTGGGATAGATATTCTCTGTTGCATAAAGATTTGATACAGATTTGTAGGGAGGTTTAAAGACTGAGATTTAAAAAGATTTTGGGGATAAAATCTGTTTTGAAGATTCAGTTTTAAATAACAAATCAGGTCAGATATTGCAGATGATCCAAGCCCAATTCAGATGGCTATATAAAGCTCATCAACCAAAGGAAGATGACACAGAAAGTAGACAGAAGATAGAGAGCTTTGACTGGAGGTTAAGCATTGTCTTTGTTCGAGTATTGTGTTAACCATTCAAGAGTGAATTGGTGAGTGTAATCTGTCCTCTCTAGAGCTGTGAAGCAAGAGAGTTTTGTAACTTGATCAAAGCTGTGAAGCAGGATCAAGGTGTTTCTCAAAGTGTTTGATCTTTGAGGGGTTTTAGGGATTGAGTAGTGTTCTCATACCTAAGTGGGCTCTTAGGTAGAAAGTTCATTAGTAGAAATTAAGTTTAGGAGATTGTCAACTAGGTTATTGAGTCTGTAAATTAATTCTACAAGTAGTGAATTCCATCCCTGGCTTGGTAGCCCCCAGATTAAGTTGTTGAACTGAACTGGGTAAACAATTCTGTGTATTTCTCTTGTTGTTTGTTATTGTCCATAGCAGAGTGTGTTGTTGTGACATTAAGTGTGACATCACATATCTGGTACCAGAATTTTAATTGGTATCAGAGCAGGCATCCTGTCTGTCTCTGGGTGAGATCTAGGGAAGTTACTTTCTGGTGTAAAGATGGACAAAGAAGTTGGAGGATTTGTCAACAGACCCCCTATTTTGGATGGCTCTAATTATGATTATTGGAAGCCAAGGATGATTACCATTTTGAAATCCTTGGACAGCAGGGCTTGGAAGGCTATCATAAAGGAATGGAAAGCACCTGTTGTTGTTGAGAAAGATGAGGCTGGGAAAGAAAAAGAAGGCAGCTCAAAACTGAAACCTGAAGAAGAATGGTCCAAGGAAGAAGATGAGCTTGCCCTTGGGAATTCCAAAGCTTTAAATGCTATTTTCAATGGAGTTGATAAGAACATATTCAGGTTGATCAATACCTGTGAAGTTGCCAAGGAAGCTTGGGACATCCTGAAGACTACTCATGAAGGAACTTCAAAGGTTAAGATGTCAAGACTTCAACTTCTGACATCAAAGTTTGAAAGTCTAAAGATGAAGGAAGATGAAACTATTCATGACTTTCATATAAGTATTCTTGAACTGTCCAATGCATCCAGTGCTCTTGGAGAAAAGATGTCAGAAGAAAAGTTTGTAAGGAAAATCCTTAGGTCCCTTTCTTATAGGTACAAGATGAAGGTGACTGCCATTGAAGAAGCACAAGACATCAGCCAGATGAGGGTTGATGAGCTCATTGGATCTCTTCAAACTTTTGAGCTTGGGTTGAATAAGGAAGAACCTGAAAAGAAGCTAAAGAGTATAGCCTTGGTTTCAAATGCTCAAGAAGAGAAAGGGAATAGTGCTGAATCTCAGGAGGAGCTATCTCAGGCTATTGCTATGCTGGGAAGACAGTTCAACAAAGTGTTCAAGAGAATGGATAGAAACTACAAACCTAATGGTAAAAACATCTCCTCTGACATCAGCAAATCAAAAGAGAAGGATGAAGAGAAGACTGCTCAAGACAAAGGGATTCAATGCTTTGAGTGTGAAGGTTATGGACATGTTAAGAAAGAATGTCCTACATTTCTTAAGAAGCAGAAGAATGGCATGACAGTTTCCTAGTCTGATATTGACAGTGAATCAGAGCGTTGACAGGGACATGTGTGTCTGATGGAGAATCAAGTGATGAAGAACTGACTTTTGAGGAGTTAGTAGCCTCCTATCATGAGTTATGTCTGAAGAGTGCAGAAATCTGTCAAGAAAGTGAAAAACAGAAGAAACAGATTGTTCAGCTGGAGACTGCTAAAGCTGATTTGGAAAATGAAGTCTTATTGGTCAAAGTTCATCTTGATCATATGACCAAATCTGTTAGGAGGCTGAACAGTGGTACAGACACACTTGATAAGATACTTCAGATAGAAAAGGTTGCTGGAGATAAGTCATACATAGGATTTGTGGTTGAGGAAAAGGTATCTACTGAAGCAAGCACTTCAGGAACCAAGAAGGAGATGTCTCAAACAATGTCTCAACATCACACAAAGAGACAGGATCCTAAACCTAAGCAGGTTGCTCATCCACAACCTCAAAATGTTGGGAAGAGGCATGCTCATGGTCCTCATCAAAGGAAGGCACATGTTTCTGGAGCTAGGCAGTATATGCCTCCACAATATCATAAGAGCATGCAAGCTTCTAGGTTCAAACAGAACATGTTCCATCAGATGTCTCAACATCAGGGAAACATGTATGGCTATGGATATAATAATGATGTGCCTTATTATCATGGAAGAAGGAAGCCTCATCACCATAGAAGATAGTCAAACTATGGGAGAAGAAGACAACATTATGGGTGGCAGCCACAGCAGTATCATCATCAAGGTGGCAGAAGGTTTAACAACTTCAGAAAAGAAAGAGTAAGGTGCTTCTATTGTGGAAGATTTGGCCATATGCAATTTTCTTGCTTCAAGCTTCATGGTTATCCAAATTCTATCCCTCAACCTAGACAGAAGGATAACAGGCCCAAGGTTGTTAAGCAGTGGGTTCCTAAAGAAGAGGTTAAATGTCTATTGGCTCGCTTTTCAGATAGACACTCTGCTAAGGATGGATGGTACTTTGACAGTGGCTGTTCAAAGCACATGACTGGATTCAAAAACCAATTGGTGGATGTCAATTCTTGCTCATCAATTGATGTTACTTTTGGAAATGGAGAGAAAAGGGTGGTAAAAGGTGTTGGAAAAGTGAAGTGTCATGATGGACCTGATCTTGACAATGTGCTACTTGTCAAAGGTTTGAGTGCTAACCTGATTAGCATAAGTCAGCTCTGTGATGATGGATATAAGGTCAGCTACACGAAAGATGAGTGTTTGATAACTAATGAGGAAAATGAGGTAGTTATGAAAGGAGTAAGATCCAGAGATAATTGCTATCAATGGGTACCTCGAGTGGACAGCTTATCTAGTGATGTTAAGGTTGATGTTGTAACATCAGATTGTGACAACAAGTGTGAAAGTATGCTGAAAGGTCAATTAGGGTTAATTACTCTTAATGTGAATCCTTTTAAAAAAAGGAAAGTTAATTTGGAGGGAGAAACTCATTGATTGGTCTTTAAGGGATACACAAAATCAGGCGCCATACCTTAGACCATCATTCCCTATTGTAGCAATATCATGTTTCATCAAAGCTCATATCTCCCGACTGTTCGTCTCCTTCAACAAGAAGAATCATCTGTCTCTGAATCTATACTGCTTCAAGGGAACCATGTCAAAACAGATGTCTTCTCCATCAAAGAAATCTGCCTCACAAAGTTCCTCGCGAGATAAAGCAAGGGTTTCTACAGAAGAGGGGACTGCAGAAGAAGCTTTGAATGTAGAACCCATCTCTATGATGCTCCCAGAGTCAGGTAAATCTAGACCTTCTAAACTTGTTTCAAAAAGGGCGGCGACTATCTTTAGAGATAATGAAACAAAGAAGCTTGTTACTAGTGTTCTATTTAGTGATAAAACAGCACCTAGGTCATCCACTTCTCAAACTGTTGAAGAAAGGGTAGATGTTGACAAAAGCTTAGGTCAGATTGTCGATAAGATCTTTGAGAAAGGGCTTCCTATAAAGGGTATATCTAGACCACTGAGGCAAATGCCTGCTGAATATTCTGAAAGGGAAAAGAGTGACATGCAATCTACTGAAACCAATCTCCACAGATTGGCTGTGTCAGTTATTGAAGATGTTGAGATTGAAGAAGAAGCAGAAGCTGAAAGAGAAAGGGATACGCATGTTGAAGAGGAAGTTGTTGAACAAGATGTTGAAACATCACCTGCTAGAGATGTTACCCCTAGTCCAAGAGGCAAGAAGGATGCTGATGTGGTGGATGTTGTTGACTTATCTGACAATGAAGTAATTGGTAATGTTGTTCCTGGGATTGCCAAAAGATTGAAGAATAAGAAAGGAAAGACTGTGGAATCTTCTCCTAGGATGACTGCTGAAGTCAAGAAGAAAAAGACATATGTTGTTGGTCCTACAAAACCTTGGAGCAAGATTGCTACATCCTCCAAAAAGAGGAAGATAAGGGAAGATTCTGATTCTGACTTTGATGTTGAGGATGATGTTCAAGACATCACACCTGTCAGAAAAACAATTTTGAAGAGAATCTCTGACAAAGTCCCTGAAGTACCAGTTGACAACATTTCCTTTCATTATGCCAGCAGTGCATCAATGTGGAAATTTATATGTCAGAGAAGACTAGCCCTAGAGAGGGAGCTTGGGAAAGAAGCTTTAGAGATGAAGGATATTATGGAGCTGATTAATTAGGCTGGGTTGGTGAAGACTATGACCAAATTTCCTAAGTGCTATGAGGGTCTTGTCAAAGAATTTGTTGTCAACATTTCTATAAAAATTGATGATAAAAGAGCATTGATTTCATGAAAGTCTATGTGAGAGGAAAGTGCATTAATTTCTCTCCTAGTACTATCAACAAGTATCTGGGAAGAGATGATGAAGAGTATAGTGAACTTGAGATGACTGATAATGAAATATGTAAAGAGATTACAGCTGGTCAGGTAAAGGTTTGGCCATTGAAAGGGAAGTTGAAGGCTAGTAAACTTAGCATCAAGTATGCCATTCTTCACAGAATTGGAGCAGCCAACTGGGTGCCAACAAACCACAAGACAACAATAGTTGTTGGATTGGGTAGGTTTATCTATACTGTTGGGAAGAAGATCAAGTTTGACTATGGAAGCTACATCTTTGAGCAAGTGGTGAAACATGCTGAAACAAATACTATCAAGCTACCTATAGCATTCCCATCTCTTGTTTGTGGAATCATCTTGGAGCAACATCCTAAAACTTTAATAAGTTCAGATATAGCTTGCAAGAGGGATTCAGCCTTGTCCTTGCATCCTAAGTTGTTTGCTGGACATCATGTTCCAGACATTGTTGTAACATCAGTTGCTGGTGGCAAAAAGAGTACCAAGGCTGAATTACTTGAAGAACTGAAGGCCACTTGCAAAGATCTTGATGAGGTCATTAGTACCAGCACATTAAGAAAGATGAAGATAGAACTGCTGATAAAATCCTTGGAACATGGTGATGGTGATAAAGGTGCTAATGTCAATACTGAAAATTCAGAAACTGAAGATGGTGGAGATGGTGCCAGCATTGATGAAGACTAGTTTCCTTGCTGCTTTTTCTATATAGTAGTTTAGTTTTATTTTTTGCTATTTTTGATTCTGCACTTGATGTGCCTAATATGTAATTTGAATATTGTGCCTGTTTATGCACTATTTATGTTTTTGTTCAATGATTTGTCTTGTTTGCTGACTTTAGACTGACAATGAGAGCTTGTTTAGGACCAACTGTAGTGAGTAGGACTTACATGTTGAGGTTTGTCCAATTGTGGCTAAAAAGGGGGAGAGTTAGCCAAGAGTTAGTCAAGGTGTTGCAATGCCAAGAAGAAGAATTAGTCATTGTGCAATGCTAGTGTGATGCTGAAATGTAGATATTGAGGGGGAGAGTTCTTGAACAGTTGCAGGTATGCTGATTCTTGCCTTGAGGGGGAGCTTACCCTATGCTGCTGATTAGTGTTTGAAGTCGGTGCAGCTGTTTGAAGAAATGCTGCTACTAGTTAGTGCTGAAGTATGTAGCAGAGTATTGGACAGAGTATTGGAGTGTGTGCAGCATGCTGAAAGCATTGTGAAGCTGTTATGAAGAAATGCTGATGCGAAGGTTGGTAAAATATTCATGTTTATCCGCTGCTGAAGTGTCTGATGGTGCTGAGATTGTTTTAGCCAAAATTAGCCAAAGGGGGAGATTGTTGGTTCTTGGATTGGCTAGAATTTTGGTAAAACAAAGTTGTTCAATGTTGATGTCACATGGGTGATGTCTTAACATTGTATAATAATAAGTGTTTAAGTTGGATGTCTGATGTCACATGCGATGTTGTGACATCAGGTCTGCAGAAGATTAATAACATCAGGTTTAGTGATGTTGTTAGGGTTTGGGTTTTAGCTGGATATTGGAAAAGTTGTTAGTCTCATTGGATGCGGATATCTTGGGATAGATATTCTCTGTTGCATAGAGATTTGATGCAGATTTGTAGGGAGGTTTAAAGACTGAGATTTAAAAAGATTTTGGGGATAAATCTGTTTTGAAGATTCAGTTTTAAATAACAAATCAGGTCAGATATTGCAGATGATCCAAGCCCAATTCAGATAGTTATATAAAGTGCATCAACCAAAGGAAGATGACACAGAAGTAGACAGAAGATAGAGAGCTTTGACTGGAGGTTAAGCATTGTCTTTGTTCGAGTATTGTGTTAACCATTCAAGAGTGAATTGGTGAGTGTAATCTGTCCTCTCTAGAGCTGTGAAGCAAGAGAGTTTTGTAACTTGATCAAAGTTGTGAAGCAGGATCAAGGTGTTTCTCAAAGTGTTTGATCTTTGAGAGGTTTTAGGGATTGAGTAGTGTTCTCATACCTAAGTGGGCTCTTAGGTAGAAAGTTCATTAGTAGAAATTAAGTTTAGGAGATTGTCAACTAGGTTGTTGAGTCTGTAAATTAATTCTACAAGTAGTGAATTTCATCCCTGGCTTGGTAGCCCCCAGATTAAGTTGTTGAACTGAACTGGGTAAACAATTCTGTGTATTTCTCTTGTTGTTTGTTATTGTCCATAGCAGAGTGTGTTGTTGTGACATTAAGTGTGACATCACAAATCTGGTACCAGAATTTCATCTTCGATCAGATTCAGTTCGTCGTGTCGACTTTGACACCATTCAGCTTCTGTAAGCTTAGCTTTCATCAATACCCGGATTGATGGGATCTCTACTTCTATGGGGAGCACTGCTTCCATGCCATATACTAGAGAGAAAGGGGTTGTCCCTGTTGAAGTGCGGACAGATGTGCAATAACCGTGAAGAGCAAAGGGTCGCATCTCGTGCCAATCTTTGTAGGTTACAACCATCTTTTGAACAATCTTCTTGATGTTCTTGTTAGTCGCTTCTACCGCTCCGTTCATCTTTGGTCGGTAGGGATATGAGTTATGGTGTTCGATCTTGAACTCTGCGCACAACTCTTTCATCATCTTATTGTTCAAGTTGGATCCATTATCAGTAATGATCTGGCTCAGAACACCATAACGGCAGATGATATTGTTTTTGATAAATCAGACCACCACTTGTCGGGTTACATTAGCGTACGACGCTGCTTCGACCCACTTGGTGAAGTAATCAATGGCTACCAGGATGAAACGATGTCCGTTTGTAGCTTTGGGCTCAATCAAGCCAATCATGTCGATCCCCCATATGGAAAAAGGCCATGGGGAAGAAAGAACTTTGAGATGTGTTGGCGGTACATGAATTTTGTCGGAGTATATCTGACACTTGTGACACTTCCTCATGTACTTGTAGTAGTCGGATTCCATTGTCAACAAATAGTACCCTGATCTCAAAAATTTTCTCGCCATTGTATGTCTGCTGGCATGAGTGCCAAAGGAGCCTTCGTGAATTTCTTTTATCAGCATGTCTGCTTCTGGTATGTCTACACATCGGAGCAAGACCATGTCAAAATTTCTCCTATAGAGTGTATCACCGCTCAGGAAGAAACTGCCTACCAGCCTTCTGAGGGTTTTCCTGTCCTTCTTTAGTGCCCCAGGTGGGTACTCCTGTTTCTGAAGGAAGCATTTGATATCGTGATACCAAGGTTTGTCGTCTATGACTGCTTCAATCGCGAAGATGTAAGCGGGCCGCTCAAGGCGCATTATGTCAATCTTAGGTAAGTCGTTCCATTGACCTAAACTAATTATGGAAGAGAGAATGGCTAATGCATCAGCCATTTGATTCTCCTCACGAGGGATATGATGAAACTCGACTCTGTTGAAGAAGGGTAACAACCTTCTTGCGTAGTCTTTGTAAGGAAACAATCCTGATTGGTACGTGTTCCAATCTCCTTTGATCTTATTGATAACCAGGGCTGAATCGCCGTATACATCCAAGTTCTTAATCCTTAAGTCAATCGCTTCCTCGAGACCCATGATACAAGCTTCGTATTTGGCCTCGTTATTTGTACACTTGAACATAAGTCTGGCGGTGAAAGGAATGTGGGTACCCTGAGGTGTTATGATGATTGCCCCAATTTCGTTTCTGTAATGATTGACAGCTCCGTCAAAGATAAGCCCCCATTGGGAACCTGGTTCTGGCCCTTCACTGGGTAGCGGTTCATCGTAATCTTTCATTTTCAAATACATGACATCTTCGTCTGGGAAGTCAAACCCGACTGATTCCTGATCGTCAATCGGTTGATGAGCCAAATGATCGGCTAAAATACTCCCTTTAACGGCTTTCTGAGCGTGGTATTCGATGTCGTATTCTGATAACAACATCTGCCAACGGGCGATCCTTCCCATGAGAGCAGGCTTTTCAAAGACGTACTTGATTGGATCCATCTCGGAGACCAACCAAGTAGTATGACGAATCATGTACTGGCGAAGATGTTTGGCTGCCCAAGCCAAAGCGCAGCAAGGTTTTTCAAGCATAGTGTACCGATTCCCGCAGTCAGTGAATTTCTTGCTCAAATAGTAGATGGCAGACTCCTTTCTTTTGGTTTCATCTTGTTGGCCAAGTACACATCCCATTAAGTCCTCTAGGACTGTGAGGTAGATAATCAGTGGTCTTCCTTCCACTGGGGATGATAAAATCGGAGGGTTCAACAGGTATTCCTTAATACTCTCGAAGGCGGTTTGACAGTCTTCTGTCCAAACGCAGTCCTGATTCTTTTTAAGTAATTTGAAAATCAGTGCACATGTCGCGGTCATGAGGAATATGAATCTAGAGATGTAGTTCAAACGTCCCAGGAATCCTCTGACTTGTTTTTCAGTTTTCGGAGAAGGCATTTCTCGAATGGCCTTGACCTTGTCAGGATCAACCTCAATTCCTTTCTGGCTGACGATAAACTCTAGGAGTTTCCCTGAACGGACACCGAAGGTGCACTTGTTGGGATTCAAGCAGAGTTTGTACTTTCTCAACCGCTCGAATAGTTTTGACATATGGGTCACATGCTCCTCTTCTGTCTTAGATTTTGCAATCATGTCATCGACATATACCTCGATTTCTTTGTGTATCATGTCATGAAAAAGAGTAGTCATGGCCCTTTGATAGGTTGCCCCAGCGTTCTTCAAACCGAACGACATTACCTTGTAACAAAAGGTACCCCATGGGGTAATGAACGAAGTTTTCTCCATGTCTTTCGGTGCCATTTTGATCTGATTATAGCCCGAGAATCCATCCATGAAGGAGAAAACTTTGAACTTTGCTGTACTGTCTACCAGCATGTCAATGTGTGGTAAAGGAAAGTCGTCCTTTGGACTAGCCTTGTTTAGATCTCTGTAATCCACACACATTCTGACTTTTCCGTCCTTTTTTGGAACGGGCACGATGTTGGCTAACCATTGCGGATATTCTGATGTGGCGAGGAAACCCGTGTCAATCTGTTTCTGTACCTCCTCTTTGATTTTGATGGCCATGTCCGGGTGAGTCCGTCTCAACCTCTGTTTTACTGGCGTACATTCCGATCTTAATGGTAAGTGATGTTCCACGATGCTGGTATCCAACCCTGGCATATCCTGATAGGACCAAGCAAATACATCAGGGAATTCTTTAAGAAGCTTTACCAAACCCTCTCTGGCAGTTGGACTGAGCAGTGCCCCAATCCTGATTTCTTTTCTCTCTTTTTCCGAACCTAAGTTTACCATTTCCAACGGCTCTTTATGAGGTTCAATGGACCTTTCCTCCTGTTTGAGTAGTCGGGAGATCTCTTCTGGAATTTCGTCGTCATTCTCTTCTTCAGCCCCAAATACCGGGAACTTAAAGTTGGGAGAAGGCATCGGATCGTATGTTTCAACGGGGTTTAAAATAGGCAATCTGCATGACGGTATGATTTGTGTTTAGAAGAGATAGAGAGAATGCAAGAGTGTGTGCAGTGTATTTCTTTGAAAAACTGCTTGTTTATTATTATTGATTTGTTCTTTAGGATTACCATTTTCTGAGAAAAGCAAAAAGAGAAAACAACAATTAATGCGGAAATTATAGAACGACGTTATTTTATTAATGAACAAGTCTATTCTTGAAACTACAGCCCTATAAAACAAAACTCTGTCACTTTGGGCGAAGCGAAGAGGGAAATTTACAGAAAGTGAGCCCTATCAAAACATCTGTTTCACCTGGGCAGGGTGAAAGGTTAAAGACGGCAATTACTTTGACTTATGAACAACCTTCGGAACACCGACAGCAACCCATTGGCAGCGAACTCCTCGGTGAATCACAAAGTCTGGTACCTTCCTTGGTTTGTCTTCAGAAATAACGTTGATTTCTGGTGGAGCAGGATCATTGGAATCTGTCTCCCAGGAAGAGTTGTCGAAGGAGTATTCCTCTATTGCATTTTGCATTGCATTGGTGCTCTCAGGCAAATCTCCCCATCCAGTTAGCTGGATGTCTTCGAACCTGATACGAGAGCTCTCAGGAGCGGTGTATTTGACCATATAGTCGTATTTTCCACTTGATTGTCCCAAGGTGTCCCACACTTCTTTGGAACTGGAGGAGTCATCTCTTTCGATGACGTTGACCTCTGGAAAATCATAGTTGATGAATTCAAGTCCTGCAAATGTTGCAAATTCATCGTCGCATTGGACGTTTTCTGAATGACCTGATTATTGATCCCATGACATGGTGGGGACGCAGGTATTCTTTTCAATGATGCTCAGCTAATTTCAATTGTTCGGCTGATTTCCTTGCCCCAAGTCTCCTGGATACGGCTGCCATATTAGCAGGCCATCCATCGGGCCATAATAGTTGTGGTCAAAGTTGTCCTTCATCAGAGTGTCCTCCTCTAATGAGTTTGGTGGAGCACGGCATCCTTCCGGATCACAATCTCCGTATATCATTTCGACATCTGACCTGGGTATAAATCTCGGACTCTGTGTAGGAAAGCAAAAGGGAGTCTGCATTTCGTCCTGAGACATATAACCGTCCTTGTTGAGATAGGACTCTCATTCTTCATCTGTACCAGAGGAATCATCTTTATTGATGGTATGCACTTCTTGAGGCACTGGGTGAAGGAAACCTCCACTGTGGAAGAAGTCTTGAATGAGATGAAGACTTTCATTACTGGTAGTAGCTGTCTGGGTACAGGTTGAAGAAAAACCAAGACCCTTCTTTGTTTTATTGTCAGTAGGAATGACTAGTTGTCCCCACCCTGTTGTATTGGTACTCTCGACCGCTTTGATAGCATCTTTGTATGAGGAAATGGAAGTTCCCTCTTCGGATTGATTGTCCTTGCTCATCGACAGTGCTTGGAACTAAGTTCAAATAACTTCCTCGGGTTCTATACCAGTAGATGATGATAAGTTACTCACGAGCAAGGCTTATTCTCCACAGACCGTGACAAGCTGGTTGTTCTGGACGAACTTTAACTTTTGGTGGAGGGTCGAGGTGACCGTCCCAGCCTGATGTATCCAAGGTCTTCCTAATAAACAACTGTACATTGCCCGGATGTCCATGACCTGGAAAACGACTTGGAAAGTGTGAGGACCAATAGTTATGGGAAGGTCGACTTCGCCGATAACCGTTTTTCTGGACCCGTCAAATGCTTTGACGACGACCTCACTGGTTCTCAACGGGGGTCCTTTGAAGGATAATTGCATCAAAGTGGACTTCGGCATAACATTCAGGGATGACCTTGTGTCTACCAGTATGCTGGCTAAAGTATCGCCCTGGCAGCTGACCGTGATATTGAGCGCTATGTTATGACGGCGACCCTCTTCAGGTAACTCCTCATCACTGAATCCCAAGTTATTGTAGGAAGTGATGTTAGAGACAATGCTATCGAACTGTCTGATTGTTACATCCTGTTCTACAAAGGCTTGCTCCAAGACTTTTTGTAGAGCCTCCCTGTGCGCTTCTGAACTGAGTAAAAGTGACAGCCTAGAGATCTTTGAAGGAGTTTGTAATAGCTGATCAACAATGTTGTATTCACTTCTTTGGATGAGCTTCAGCATCTCATCATTGTTTTTCGAAAGGTCGGGATTACTGGATTGACCGACTGGTGGATTGGGAACTTCTGTCTGAGGTTCCTTTTCTTTGTTAAGTTCGCCAACTCCTCGGTTGAAGATTCAACCACTCCGTGTTACTCGACTGATGTCTGCAATATTCACGACGGAGGGTAATGGAATTTCCTTTCCATTCTCAACTGTTGTTGCACCGTATTTGTAAGGGATAGCCTTAGTTGATTCATACGGTAATGGTCCTGGTAGATAGATGACTATGGGAGCCTTCTGATTTTTCTGACCATCGTAAGCAATTTCGATTTGTTCCTAGTTGGGAACTCTAGATTCGTCAAGTAGAGGGATGATGGTACAAACATCCCTAGCCCTCTGATGATCAGAGATTACGACAACATCCTCAATTTGATCAGCGAGGTAGTCCGGCGCCTAGTTGATTGGTCTGGAACCCGGATATAGGTGAATCTCTCTATGATCCACCTGACCCTGAAGAGCTGCTCGCACAAGGTAACATCCTTGGTTACTTTCCGAACAGACTCTACAACGTTCATAGTTGTGTGGTGGCACCTGGCCATGCCCGCTTTAAATACAATGTAACCTCACTAGGTCAGTTTCCACAGATCGAGCGTCCCGACTTTAATACCGAGTAGGGTTCCCATTGGTAATACTAATTTGTTGGGTGTCTTCATCCATATAGATTGGAAGCCACCAGTGGTTCAACAAGTGCTGAAGGGTTTCCTGGACAAGGGCACAACCTTGATCGTTTTTGCAACCCGCCCTACAGCTCTGATAATCATGTGATACCAGGAATCCGAGCCGGACCTGTTTAGCATGTAACTCCACTAGGCTGGTATTCATCAAGCGAATATCGAAGATTTGAATCATGTTGATCTGATAGGGATTCCTATCATGGTAGTCCTGGATCCATCCAAGATCCATCTGACGCTGGAGGGCCTCTTGTACAAAGAGCATCCCTGTTTGTTTACCGAGCAAGTTAAACAGAAACTGTAATCGTGTCGCGGCAGATTATGATACTGGCTTTGCCTGGAATTCATCGCCACCAAGTTGACATTCATTGCATGGATGTTGTGGTTCTGAATGATGTTAGAATTCATGTAAACCATGTTGACTCCACGAACTCGGTGCTCTTGGATCCATCCGAGATCCATCTGTTCCTATAGAGCTGATTGCACCACAGAACATCCTCGATTGCTTTTAGAGCAGATATAACACTGGTGATAGTTATGAGGTGGCACATGGCCATATCCACTCTGTCTGCAATGCATCTTGACCAGATTGGTCCTTAACAAGAGTACATCATGAATTTGATAGAAGTTGTTAGTCTCTCCCTCTATCTAATTGACTGTAGCTTTCTCGTGTTGAGGCAGCAGGTTTGTGAGAACATTAGGATTTGTATCCTTGAAAGATAAGACCCCGCTCCTAACAAGTTTTTGCACGTCGGATTTGAAATTGAGATAGTTCTCTATGTTATGCCCTGGTCCTCCTTGATGGTAAGGGCAAGTTTGATCCACCTTAAACCAAAAAGGCAGATTTTCCGGTATTGTAAGAGGGGACTTAGTCTGGATATGCCGCTTAGCCAGTAGTAACAGAAATAGTTCTGCGTACGATATGGGTATAGGGTCAAATCCTGGTGGCCGCGTTGTACGGTTGTTATTGTATGGAGGACGATCCTGCTAAAGAGGCTGTTAAGTCCTTTACTGATTAGGTTGGCTCAGCGCAACCTGAGGTTGATACATAGAAATAGGCGCAGGATTAATAGCAGGAGTCACAGCCGCTACTAGCTAATAACGTCGCCTTTGCTTTTCGAGAGAGATATTCCCAATATCTTTCTCTTTTTTCTTAGGGAGAGCACTACCGTATCGCTTTGTACTACTTGATGATCCAGCGTCTTTCACTAGACGTCCTTCTCGGACGACTTCCTCAAGACGAACTCCCATACCGACCATCTCGGTGAAGTCACTGGGCGCACTGGCAACCATTATGTCGTAATAAAATGAGCTTAAGGTCTTTAAGAAGATCTTTGTCATCTCTTTTTCCTCAAGAGGTGGACAAATTTGAGCGGCAATTTCACGCCATCTATGAGCGTATTGCTTAAAGATTTCCTTGTCCTTTTGTGACATTGATCTGAGTTGATCTCTGTCGGGTGCCATGTCCAGATTGTATTTATATTGTTGGACGAAGGCAGTGCCAAGATCTCTGAAAGTACTAATCGTAGCACGGTTTAAACCCATGTACCATTTTAGGGCGGCACCGGTTAAACTATCCTGAAAGTAGTGAATTAGTAAATCCTGATTCTCTGTCTGAGCTGACATTCGCCGAGCGTACATCACCAAGTGACTCTGAGGGCAAGAGTTACCCTTGTACTTTTCAAAGTCGGGCACCTGGAATTTGTGCGGGACTTTCACATTAGGGACCAAATAGAGGTCCACGGCGTCCTTTCCAAATGAATCCTGACCGCGAAGGGCCTGCAGTTCTTTCTGCATTCCCAGGAACTGTTCCTGAAACTCATTCATTCTATCGAACATGTTGTCGTTTCCACCAGAAGGTATCTGTGGAATCTTTCCTTCCGGGACAGTATGTACCACGGGCAGTGGTATAGTCATTATGGCCGATACTCTCGGTGCCTCCCAAAGTTTGTAACCTTCAGGACTTGTTGTCATGCCCCTGGCATCTTAGCTTTCTCAAAGTTTATAACCTTCTGGCCCTGCGGTTCCTGCTACAGTTCCCTGATCCTCATTGATCGGCGGAACATATCCTTCCGGGATATAGTTAAGTGGCATGCCCCAGGGACGATCTTTTGGCATTTTGTACCTAGGATCGGACTTCTCCACTATGGGCGTTGAGGTGATCTTCGAGATCACAGTCCTTTCTAGCTGAGCTTCTTCCATGGCTTGCATGTCGTTATGAAGCTTTCTCATATCCTCTCTCAGAGCGTCGATCTCTTCTCTCAACTCTCTGTTCTCTTCCTCGAGATCATCCATCTTTTTCGGACGATTGGCCCGAGTATTGAACGAATGAGATAGTTTGACTCTAGAACCGAGACACAAACGTGAGATTCGTAGGTAAGAAGAATACGTGACGTGAGAATGATGAATGCAATGATCATATTAATTGTTTTTTTTGTTTAATCAAAATAAACTTCGACAATTAGATTGCAAATATCAAACAGTGGGGAAACCCCTTTTTATTGAATTCAAAGGATTGCGAAAATAGAAATACAGTAGATTACAAGGTGCGGAAACAGAAACCTAAGCTAAGGGGCCCCGAGTCCTCTCTGGGGAGAAATCGGGTGCTGATTCTGGTACTTTCCTTTTCTTGGACCGGGGCTCTTGGGCCGTTGTCGGGTTGTCATTCCTTTGCCAAGTGAAAGGAACGAGCAAATTCCTTTGGTCATCCTGATTATCCATAGCATGTTGCTCTAAAATATCGATCAGAGCATCCTTATCTTTTAGCAGTCGCTGTATTTTGGTACACTCTACATTGAGGGTGCGGTACTTGTTCTTCCAAGACCTCCTCTCCTGTTGAACTTTGTTGAGAGTAACCTGAAGTTTTTCTATTTCAGTCATGAAGTACATGACAGATTCCCTCAGCGGAAGAACTCCGTGACGAGGATAAGGCATCTTTAGCTTGAGAGCTCTAGTTTGTACCCAGTGGAGATAAGGCTCCACTGAGACACAGTCTGGTTTTCCTAGAGACTCCCGTCCTTTCTTATGAACATGTTTCCAAGCGTGCACTATTTCCATATTTAGTGCCCTGTCATTTTCTCCTTCTTTGAAGAAAAGACCCTCCAGATGAGCATTACGCGGGACATGCCTCATCGGGTATCCAAATTGACGACGAACCAACACTGGATGGTAGTTGATTCCTCCCTTAGTTCCTATGAAGGGTACGTTGGGGAAGTTTCCACAACGATCAATGATCCTGATCCTGTCATAAATCCTATTGCACCAATCTATATCAGAGTTGGTAAGAGACATGATTTTCTGCGACCAACGCAAAGCACTCTTATGATCCCAAAAAGTAGCAGACTTAGGTAAATGGGAGATAAACCATTTATATAGTAGGGGTACACAACACGTGATCATCCCCCCGCTGTACAAGTTTCCTAATTGTACAGAATGATACGCGTCCGCGAGCAAAGTTGGCACAGGGTTTCCAATGAGAAAAACCTTAATGGCGTTGATATCGACGAAGCTATTAATGTTGGGAAACAGAAGTAACCCGTAAGTGAGTAAGACAAAGATGCTTTCAAAAGCAGTCATGTTCCCTATACTAGCAAAGTATAGAGCCTTCTTTGTCAGGAACTGGGCTGGAAAAC
Source organism: Lathyrus tuberosus (assembly GCA_022829125.1). Taxonomy (NCBI): domain Eukaryota; kingdom Viridiplantae; phylum Streptophyta; class Magnoliopsida; order Fabales; family Fabaceae; genus Lathyrus; species Lathyrus tuberosus. The sequence continues at coordinate 2,321,468 of JALAZF010000152.1, read as the reverse complement.
CTGGGAGCCCACCCTTGGTGGTCATGTGAGTCTTGACTTTCGACTCATCCAAATAAATTGCTCTTGCAATGGTTTAATCTTTTCGAATTTATTCCAGTCCAAAAAATGGAGCTCGATCAGTAATGTGTAGATCGGTTAGGTGAGAATACTCCTCCAGCATTGGTGCGAGCTGGTAATCCGAGAATGTGAAACAGTGATAGACCGGATCGTAAAACTGAATGAGTGCCTCCATGATTCCTTCAATCACATGGACTCTTAACAGAGGTAGCAGACCTCCGTATTTGGCTCTGAAAGCTTCAGGGTTAGTGATCATCCTCGATAATCCTCTCAAATCCTCTAGTTTTGGAACCCTGAAGGTATACTTATGAGTTCTCCTTCTACCGAAATCCATGAGCGCAATCTTTTTCTCTAACATTTACAATCATTGTCTTAGTTTAATTTGAAAAACAGAGACTAGAAGAGAACATTTTCTTTGATGTAATGTTTTTTAGATGAATGCATGAATGCAGCACACAAAAACATAGAAAAAACATGGGGTCAAAGGGTCGGTGTCATGAAGTCAAGGCTCTACCCCCCCCCCCCAAGGTTTATACTAGTGATTTTTGTACCTGTCTCTCAAAATCATCAGTTCTTGTCGAGAAAACACCAGCGGGCCGGGAACCGTGCTAGGTGATGTTTTTCGAAGAACCATCAGAAGAGGGTAGTATCGCGTGACAACCATTTCCAATAGTTTCCGCACTACTAAAAGAGGTTTTTCCTAGGTGTATACTCAATCTTTCCACATGCGGCATCACGCGCATTCCCATTAGCAGAAAAATAAACACAGGTATCAATTAGGAAAAGCAGTATATATATTTGTCCTAAAGTCCTAGACTTTAAAGAGCTATGAATCCTATGTTCCTGACAAAAATGGCTCCCCAGCAGAGTCGCCATTATGTGGTACCTTCCCAACTTTAAAGGTTTTGACCTAAGATCCTAGTGAAGTCAACAAAAATCTTATCCCAGTGAAATACCCAAAGAAAGAAAGAAAAGAAAAGAGCCCCACGGTGGGAGCTACTTTTCTGTGGCACTTTTTAAGGTTTCTTCTTAAGAGATAGGAAGAGAACAAGATCTCTTTGTATAATGATTTCCCCAGTGAAGTCGCCATTTTTTTGTGGAAAATGGTGACGAATGATGACTAAGGTGAGATAGATCCTAATGACACTTCCCCAGTGAAGTCGCCATTTTTTCTGTAGCGCGAATTTTTGGACGTGGTTGCGAAGCACTATCGCCTTTGGGATACTACAGTTCGATTCATTTTTTATCCTATTGAAGCTAATGAAGGAAGGGAAATAGATGTCTCCAATTAACCCTGCTTGCATACTGAGTTTAAATAGATGACTGTTGGTTTACAGATGCTATTGAGATTGTGGGTCTCTCTTAAGTTATTTTGTTAAAATAGTGCCTGGGTGATTGGTGGGAATTTCAGACTGATGTTTTTCAATTGATACGTGAGGGTATGGGATTTGGGTTTTGGATTAGTGTGCTCGCTAAGATTTTTCTTTCAATCTTATGCCTACGTATTCCCGTTTACCGAAACAGGGAAATCAGAGCGATCGTAGTTCCTCCTATTCTATGGGAGGAAATGGTGTTTTGGTGTCTTGTTCAAAGCCCAAGACGTGAAGGTGAAAAGGTGGTTTATATCTTGTTCAAAGCCCAAGATGTGAAGCTGAAGGGTCTATTTGTATCTTGTTCGAAGCCCGAGATGTGAAGCTAAAAGGGTTTGACTTTAGAGAGAATTTGTCATCTCTAAAGGGGGTCTGTTTGTAACAACTGTTGGGTGACTGACTATAAAGGAGGATTACTTTAACCGGGATATGTGAATCCTAGCAATGCCATAATTTCCTTTATAGGGGGTTTTAACCTGAAGGAGAAGACTTTAACTCAGTGTAGAGCAATGCCATCTTTCCTTAGGAATTTCTCATGCTAAAAGAGGGACAGTGGCGTGGATGTAAATAATCCAGAGCTTGCCGCTTATAGCAATTAGATGAAAGGAGTTGTTGATGTTTGTATCCTATGAACGAGGCACAGTTTTGATGCTAAAAGTTTGATTGACTCAACCGGGGTTTTTCTTATACAAAGCCTAAGAGGAGGCTATTGGCCCAACAAGAAGGTGTTTTTATGTGTCTCGTACGAAGCCCGAGAGAGAGGCTAAAAGGGTTTGACTCAACAAGAGAGTGCTTTTAGATGTGTCTTGTACGAAGCCCAAGACGGAGGCTAAAGGTTGACTCAACAAGAGAGTCCTTTATACTCAACAAGAGAGTGTTTTGTGTCTCATACAAAGCCCGAGATGGAGGCTGCAAAGGTTAACTCTGCTGGGGAGAATCATTGTACAAAGCCCAGAGGAGGCTAAAAATGTTTGACTCAACAAGAGAGTCTTTTTGTATCTCGTACGAAGCCCAAGATAGAGGCTAAAAGTTTTTGACTCAACAAGAGAGTCTTTTTGTATCTCGTATGAAGCCCGAGATAGAGGCTAAAAGGAGATTGACTCAACAAGAGAGTCTTTTGTGTCTCGTACGAAGCCCAAGATAGAGGCTAAAAGGATTGTTGTTTCAGTTGAGTGACAGGTCCAGTAGGTTGGTTAAAAGATAAAATCAGTTCTTATAAAGAGACTGATTAAAGGTAAGGCTATGCTTTGGGATTGATCAGAGGATCAGGGTTATTTCCTGTTCTTTAAGGAAATGGGGAATCCAGAGGGTTTCTAGACTGTCCAAGTTTATGGGTGTTTTTCCCATTCTTGAGAATGCCTTCGAGGCTCAAAGAGATTAGACTGTCCAAGTCTAGAGTTTTATCTTTTGTACTATGCTTAAAGAAACAGTAGTAGTACGTTTACGGTAGAAAGATCTAGACTCTTTGAAAGACTGTTCTATTGAGATGACTAATTTCTGTTCCTATACCTCTAGGAGGTCGTCGGGACAACTTGTACGAAGCCCAAGAGGAGGCTGGAAACTTTTAAGAAGTCGAGGGACAATTTGTACGAAGTCCAAGATGAGGCTCTCTTCCCGAAGGAAGAATCCTTATACGAAGCCTAAGAGGAGGCTGTGAATACTTCTAAGAAGCCGCAGGGTCCTTGTACAACGCCCAAGAGGAGGCGGGGATGCTTTTAGGAAGCCTGTGGGTCCCCAAACCCCGAGAAATTCAAGACAGGCTATTCACAAAGAATAGATCAAGCCAGGAAAGTCTGAGAATTTGGAAGAAACTCAAGAGATGCATTCACGGAGAAAAGATCATCTCTGGGGAGTAGAGTTTCTTTGACGATTTCTAAGGGTGACAGTCTGAGAAGGGTTCACAGAGAATGCTGCCTTTCACGTCTCCATATTGTTTAACCCCAAGAGGAGGGAAGACTGTGTCTGGTAATCCTATGGGGGATCTAGTTTTGTCTATTTAAGAGTGATCAACAGGGCTTAGTGCTAGACGTAGTTGCCGGGAAACTCTAAATATCTATACTAGTATTACACAGTTGATATGAGTTTATGAAAGAAGACTTTAAGCGAAACAGCCCCACAATACAGTTATATGTATATGAAAGCGGATAAAGAAAGCATATAACCACTTACTCGGTTGTAGAGCTTCCATGCTGTTTGGTTAGTTGTTCAACAAAGAAAGATTGAAAACAACAGTATATTCAAAATTTAAAGGAGAAAGTATTTTGAAAAGATGTTGGGGCTTACAGCTCAAGGAGAGGCCCAAGGTTTATCAGTGATCGCACTGTCGTTTTGTACAGAGGGACTTATACAAGTGACTAAGGCCCAAAAAGTTTTTTGTACAAGGGGATGGGTCTTACACTCTATCAAGAGACCCAAGTGATTTATTTTTGTACAAGTGGTAGGGCTTACAGCTCAAGGAGATGCCCAGGGTCATTTGTTTGAAAATGGCGATCGCGCCGATATTTTCGAAAACGCGGTGGGTCTTATACCATGCATTGAGGCCCAAAAAGTTTTGGTTTTCAAAGGGGATTAGGTCTTACACTCTAATAGAGGCCCAAGAGATTTTAAATGGGTCTTATAGCTCGAGGAGAGGCCCAGGGTTTTTTTAAAAGAGGCGACGATCGCGCCGAACTTTTTGAAATACAACGGGACTTATACAATAAGTGAGGCCCAAAAAGTTTTGTATTTATAAAGGATTGGGTCTTACACTCTATTAGAGGCCCAAAAGATTTTAAATGGATCTTATAGCTCGAGGAGAGGCCCAGGGTTTGTTTTTCAACGGACGATGATCGCGTCGAACTTTTTGAAATACAACGGGACTTATACAATAAGTGAGGCCCAAAAATAGGTTTGTATTTACAAAGGATTGGGTCTTACACTCTATTAGAGGCCCAAAAGTGTTTGAAATTGTTTGATAAGGGTGAAAATCAAAGAAACCCTAATTTGTTATTCTTTAAGTAAATATTTAAAGAAAATCAAATAAAATACCAAATAAGTTTGAATAAACCATTTGTGATTTTTGTTTAAGATTTGAGAAATTAGGGATTAATCACAAGGTTAATAAAAACACATTTGGTTTTGATTTTCACATTAAATATTCACTTTTAAAATGTTTAAAAACATTAAAAAGGAATTTTTTCACAAAAATACTAATTATATTAAATAAATAATATAAACTTAATTTTTTTGTGGAATAAAATATTTCAACATTTTTGTGATTTTTTGCAAAAAGAACCAATAAAAAATAATCAAAATTGAAAGAGTTATTAATTTTCCAATTAATTAATAAAACATAAAAATATTGGAAAAATAGCAAAAATGTGAGAAAACACAAAATGGCATGGGTGGGGTTTGAACCCACGACCTCAAGGTTATAGGGCATGCGCCTTACCACTGGGGTGGTGATACATCCATTGCTTGAAGTGAAACCACAAATATACAAGGCATGTCTTGTTTTCTAGGTCTGGCCAAGGCAAGGCAAGACAAGTTTTGCCAAGAAACGGGAAGGTCCATAACTTTCTCATTTCTCAATGTTCGGGGACAAAATTTATATGCATCTGGCCTAGAATTTCACAAGGAATCCAATGGTGGTGGTATTTTTTTCAGATCATACTCCCTCCTCAAAACCCGATAGTGGTTTTGAAAAAGGCCTATAATTGCATTTTCTATGCTACACTTTGATGCAGGCATGAATTACATGATGAATTGGTTCAAACACAACATATATAACATGTATGAGGTGTGTATGATCAATGGACTTCAAAGCAATGCATATTTTGGAAAGTTCAAATCATGATGCTTACCTCTTTTAGAGCTTTTGGAGTTTTCTGTGCAATCTGCCAAACTTCTTATTCCAGAAATGGTTTGATGCTTTGGACACTCTCAAATGATCCCTTAGAAGCTTTGAGGATGGTTGGAATCAGATGGAACCTGCAAAAACACAAACTGGCCCTTTCTTGCAAAAGGGGTTAAAATGGCCAAAATAGCAACTCTCTCAAATGGTGTTCCAGCTGGGGGAACCATTTGGGACAGTTCGAGGATGTTATTTGGAGTGTGTTTGAGGTTTTATCTGGTTTGGAAAGTGACTGAATCAAGACATGGCTTGAAAAATGCACAAAAGGCCTAATTTGAGGTTTTGAGAGGTGACTTTGTGATTTTGGTGTTACAGGTCACTTTTGATAGTTTGGATCACCTACATATGATGTTTATGAGGTGTTAGGATCATGAGTTGTGATGGAAATGCTCTCTAACTTAAAAACTCAGAGTTACCTTGCTAAATAAGGTATTTTTGCCTAAAGGGAGGGATTTTGAGGAAAGCATCTGTTTGATGGCTTTGGTGTACTCAAACTGAGCACAAATGAGCTTTATTTATAGTAGAGCAAGTTTGTTTTGGGATCAATAGTGAATGGCAACTGCAGCAGAGGTTTGGCCAATGGTTGCACTTTGGAATCCAAGTCTCCTCTAGCCATTGACTAGAGGTTAGGGCACAGGGATGTGGTTCCCTTGGTCTTGGATAAGTCTTGACTGAATTCAGTTGCAAATGGCTCAGTCCATGCCACCTTGGCGTATGCATTGAATTCTCCAATCTAAAATTGGAGTCTTGTCCCTCTTTTAGGCAATTCTAGGTTTGGCATGCTACTTCTTGTTCCAAGGACTTTGGAGGCTTGGCTCAGTGTTTGTCCCCTTTAGATTTGATCCTCAGATGTGTCCAAGATGATGACAAGGCTTGGAATCATCTGATTTTTCCAAATCGAGCAAAAATGCAAAATTCTGCCTAGCCTTGGCAGTTTTCAGCAAGGCATATTGCCATTGTCATATCTCATGGCCCAAGTGGAATTTGGTGATGTTCTTGGCCATTTTGGAAAGCCCTCATATGATACAACAACTGTTTGATCATATTTGGTTTTTATACCTTTTGGATCCAAGTGAAAAATCCCCCTACATTTGGAAAAAAGTGAAGGCAGATTCTGACTTAGTGAAAATTTCACTAAGTGTTGGAAAAAAGTGACATTTTCACTTTTTGTGATTTTGATCATTCCATAACTCAAAATCCATGAGGAAATTGGAGGGGGTCAGTTTTAAGCTTTTGTAGAGGGTAATGAGATCTACAAATCAAGATTTGGATGGGGAAAAATGGTTTTGTGGTTTAGGAGTTATGATCCTCCAAAGTTGATACCCTTGCCACTTTGTTCATAACTTAGAAAATTTTCTAAGTTTTTATGGTTACCCTTTTTACAAGTTATCCCACTTTTCTTGATGAATAATGATTCAAATCATACATTAACCTCATTTTAGGGTTAAAAAACCATTTTTGTGAAAAATCTTAAAAAGTCAAAGTTGACTTTTGTGCACAGTTGACTTTTGTGCACAGTTGACTTTTTATCAGATGAATTCCAAACTGTGCAATCCTTTAGGAAATCATGTCCTTGACCTAAATCAAACTTGATGGACATGTTCCATGGGTGTTATAGGGTATATTGAATCATGTCTTAGGGTTTGGGAGCATGTCCTGGTCAAAAGTCAAAGCTACAGTTGACTTTTCTCGCGAAACCCTAATTGTGGCACTGATGAAATTGAGACTTGATGCTCAAGCTTCCTGGGTTAATCCATTGTTACAAATGGATCAATGTGGTATGTTGGAGACCCTCAAACCCTCTCTTGAGGTCTTGGCTCCTGGTTTGTCCCAAAAGTCAACTTAGGGGTGAATTAGGTCAAGAAACCCTAATTCCTGATTTTTGATGTATGCATCCCCTGAGGTCAAATTGACTTGATGGATGGGCCCATGAGGTTCCATGGAGTATTTTAGGATATTCTTTGAAGCATTGGCTCATGCCCAGAGGAAAATTTACATCTGGAGGCCCTGGTCGACCAAACCCTAATTTGGTGACACTGGCGATCTTGAGGGTTGATACACCTGGAAGGGAGCAGCCTTGTGCTTAATCCTTAAAGTGGGAGCCCTCTTGATCCCTTGTAGATGTTTGGGAGGTTATACAAGTTAAAGATCATGTTATTTCTTGATTGATCCTTTGTCTAAGAACTCTGAGAGGGCTGGAAACCCAAATTTGAATGTAGTGGTTGCTCACCCATCTTTGGGGAGACTACTGAGGTATGATGGTTCCTCCATATTGTGATGATGATTTGCACAATGATGGGAAATATTAGTGGTCAAAATTTGGGGTATGACAGTGGGCACACGACATTCATGATCGCTCACACCCTACATGGGCACACGATCACCCGTAACCGCTCACACCCAACATGGGCACATGATTACCTCAACAACAACATCAACATCGACTCGATTCTATTTTAAAGGATCCGGATAAGACGCTCACACCCCACATGGGCACACGTCTTATCTCACAACTCATGCAACATGAATGCATATCAACGACAACATACAATGACTCTCATGAAATCAATGTATCACGCCATTGTAGGCCACAACACAACATGCCATAACAACTCAACAACATCATCATACCACATCATAACCAACAACTATTGCATTTACAAGTTATGCCACAACAACTCAACAACAACATCATACTACATCATAAGCAACAACTATTGCACTCAACAACAACGACGTAATGCATATGACTAGAATACAACCAATACATTACCTCACAACTTCCCAATATACAGTATACACCTATTCAAACATGCCAACGTTGCAATCCACCACAACAACACGCATCGTACAACTAATTTCCACATTTCACGGTTCAACATACTCCCATACAAAACACAAACATACACCAAATGTTTAATTGTTGTAATTTTGTCATTGAAAATAATTTTAACAGAAAGTACATAAAACCAGCTTTCCAACAATTCGAACGGCGGCCCAAACGGACTTACAGATCAAAAGTTATGAATTTTTGAAAATTTAGAAAAATTGTCACGTTCAGTGGTAACCGGTTACCACTCACAGAGTAACCAGTTACTCTGTGTAAATTTTCCCAGAAACCCCAAATTTGTACCAGGTAACCGGTTATGTCCCACACGGTAACCGGTTACTTGACCTGCAGAATCAATTATCTGTTGTTTCTGTTACGAAAATCACTTTTCAACCCCAATCCAATAACCCCAAACCATATATACCACAGAATTTGACCCCCAAAATCAGTATGCAACATTAAACATATAATATGAACTCTCATAACACAACAAAACACTAATTCAATCAATAATTTCACACAATTAGAGCATTTTCGTTATTACCGACACGTAACTTCAACTTCTCACCGGAAACGTTCAACGATCAACAAAATACGGGAATAAAACCTAACGACTTATCTACCTTCATACATATATCATTTACCCCTTAAGTAATCTAAGAACCCCACCCTTACCTGAGATGAAGATTCCTCAGAGGTCTCTCCAAGCCGTAGCTCTGCTCCCGTTCCCTTTTCTCTTCTCTTCTGAAATCGATCGATCAACACTCAGCTTCCCTCTTTCCAATTTCTCCCTTATTCCAACTATGACCCTTGGACCCCAATTATGCTTTTCCTTCTTTATCCTCACTAACCACCACGAAAGGACAACTTTGCCCTCCCTATTTCTTATTTTTCCAATATATTATTAATATTACCTCAATATTATTATTATTATTATTATTATTATTATTATTATTATTATTATCTTACTAATTAAATAATAATAACGATATTTCTTAATAATTCACGTTAATATTATTAAATATTCCCAATATTAATTAATTAATTACTAACCACGCCACTTCTTCCGACCCTTACTCTTTATGATTCAAAGGTCACTTCCCTATACTAAGGGCAACCCAGCCTCAACCAACCACACACAAACACACACATATGCACAACATCATGTAATGTAATTATGAAAAATAATTAAATAAATCGGGGTGTTACAACTCTCCCCCACTTAGAATATTTTCGTCCTCGAAAATTTGCCTCATGCGAGTAACTTCGGATACGGCCCTCGCATCCCGCGCTCTACCCCCACATGTAGAAACAGCACCACGAATAACACGAACCTACAACTACCTCATCAATAACAAAAACAAGATGCAATGCCCACACAATGCACTCGACAACCAACTCAAGACGCAACGAATAACCGAGTTTCACACACACAGGTTCACTTTTAAACCAGAACACAACACGATCGTTACCATCACCATAGGAAACGAGGCACGACAACCATAAGAACATAAAGTCCCACAACACAAAGTCGTCCTAACCACTTCAACATAACCGGAACACCAACCTCGTAGTTACACAATCCTCAAGACAATAATTCTATGATTTCACCAATCTAACAGGTAACTAGTAGTACATGATTAATATTTAAACCTTTCACCACATCACTTTCATTCCTGCAGGTCCTAACGTTCAACCTTTGAACTCCTACCGTTCACGCACGCATATTCGAATCGCGCTACATCACGCTTCGGCTGCGCACTCTGATTACTCACAACTATCAAATCCACCAACTTCACGTCCAACTTCTGACTCTCTCTAATATTCACCAGGGAGTCATCATTCACCTTTTATATACCCAACCTCTCACTCTACTGTGTCAGCTCACACACCAGATATAAGTCTTTGGACTACTACTCAATTCTAACTCTCTCTAACCATCAAAGCAGACATATGAAAAGACTTTCGACTTAACTCATCAAGAATTCCAACCATCCTTGTCGTCTCATACTCCATTCCTTCTTACTAAACAGGCGTGCTACAGTCTTACGGTTACTAAACACTTTGAATTCAGATCCATAAAAATAATACCTCCGGATCTTCAACACAATTACAAACGCAACCAATTCCAACTCTTGAATAGGATAGATCCCCTCATGAATCCTAATTTGTCGTAAGGCATAAGCTACGACTTCACCATCTTACATTAGTACACTGTCTAACTCATTATAAACACATCCCAATACTCCACAAATGGTTTATTAGGCTCAGGAAAAATCAAAACTGGAGCTGTAGTCAGCTTTTACTTCAACTCTCTAAAACTTTCCTCACAACGAACATCCCCACACAAAATAACTTGCCCTTCGCAAGTCAACTGAGATAAAATGCTAACTTGGAAGAGTCTTCCATAACCTGCGGTAATCACCCATTGAATCCAAAGAATCCTCTAATCTCCTTAACCAACTTCGGAGCTTTCCCACTTTAGAACTGCATCTACTTTGGATAGATCCACGACAAAAACTTCATCTTCCTTCAATACTTGTAACTCAATTCTCAGATACCCTACACGTCCTTCTTCTTATTTTATAACAGATCAGAATACCCCAACGAACACCATTTCGAACTTATCCGATTAAGTACGGAAGATATGATTCGTAATTCCCACACACATACCAACCCATTACAAGCACCGAACAACACCATCCTATATTGTAATACTCCAAACCGTGTTCCAAAGATTCCAAGTCATATATTCTTGAAAGTGGACACTTATCCTTAAGCACTTTGGAGAGTTATCCATCTGCATAAAAACACACTTATCCACTGGAGTGCCTACCCATCAATTAGTACACAAATCTCATTTATGTACATCAATAGAATAACCTCCCTATCCACAAATAACCGTTTAACATAGGTTCAACACTCTCCAATGATAGAGATGCAAGAGTAATACTACTACAACCGTAACATACGCAACCTTCGAAATTCGTCCTGAGTTCGAAACAATTTATCTAAAATAGCTTAACAACCTCTGGTTCTGGTTACCACATTCCACATTCATTCTTCATACGGGGTTTCGACCCACTCAATGTTTCTGTTGACACAAAATCTCAACCCATAACAAAAGTAATACCATCAAGAAACCTCAAATCATTTGCGATTCATCACAATTTAAAACTCAAACCATCCCGAACATAATCGTGAGTTTCCATACTACTCACCGATCAACACGCGACCTCATGCTATCATCCATTCTCTACTAACCATACTGAAGCTCTCCAAGGCGGCACCCTTGGTCTCACAAATCTTCTTCCTAGTAAATCCTTTAACTGCTCTTTCAGTTCTACTAATTCTAACGCCGAGATCATGTATGATTCCATAGAATATGGTATCAAGGACACGATCAACAAAGAACTCCACCTCTATATTTAGCAGTACATCTGATATGTCATCCAAAAACACGTCTGGAACTCACGCACAACTAGAAGTTCGTCATTGTGACTTTACCGCTAAACTCCAGAGCACCATCGTCGCAAACATGGCAAACATCTGTGTTAGTTCTTGTGATTGGCTGAAATTTTGGTAAAACAATGTTAATGTCATGGTTGATGTTTCAACATGAGCTTCTAACATTATTGTTATGTTTATTTAACATTCTGGTGTGTTAAAGGTGTAAGGGCTACAGTTGTGTTCTGATGTTATACCCGATGTCGTGACATCAGTTGTGAACATCAGTCTGCGATGATGTATTAGGGCTGCACGTGGTTCTGGTTTGAATGAGATATTCTGCTGAAGAGAATCAGAGATTGCAGGCGAATATCATGGGGTAGATATATTCTGTTGCAATCAGTTATGAAGAAGATTAGTTTGTTGCTAATTTAATGCAAAAAGATATGGAGAATAATTAGAGTTAATTATGAAGAGCTGATTGAAGATTTAATTGGAAGATCTATTTTGTAGCAGAATCTTTTGCATATTTGTAGCAGAAGATTTGCTGTGATACATATCAGAGCAGACGCCACTAAAGTGAATCACCTCGTCTTCACCGACCTCGACTTCCAAACCACTCCCATTTATCTGCACGTTACCCATGTGGATGTAACATTCAAACAGAAGGGGTGACATTCTCAAATCAACAAAATAAGAAGATGATATAAATATAAAAGTATAAATCATCAAGTAATTCACCCATATCACAACTATCAACAAACATCACACTCTCCAACACACACACACACAGATAACCAAGCAAAACATAATGTAACACAACCAATACAAAATGCAATGAGACTCCAACTAGACTCACTGCATGTGGTGCCAATTTGACCCCTGTTTCATGGTCACAATCCCCGTCGGGACTTCTTAATAGTCGCTCACACCCCGCATGGGCACACGACATTTGTGACTGCTCACACCCCACATGGGCACACGATTACCTCAACAACAACAACAAGAACATCGACTCGATTCTATTTTAAAGGATCCGGATAAGACGCTTACACCCCACATGGGCACACGTCTTATCTCACAACTCATGCAACATGAATGCATATCAACGATAACATACAATGACTCTCATGAAATCAATGCATCACGCCACTGTAGGCCACAACACAACGTGCCATAACAACTCAACAACATCATCATACCACATCATAAGCAACAATTATTACATTTACAAGTTATGCCACAACAACTCAACAACAACATCATACTACATCATAAGCAACAACTGTGGCACTCAACAACATACAACAACGACGTAATGCATATGACTAGAATACAACCAATACATTACCTCATAACTGGCCAATATACAGTATACACCTGTTCAAACATGCCAACGTTGCAATCCACCACAACAACACGCATCGCACAACTAATTTCCACATTTCACGGTTCAACATATTCCCATTCAAAACACAAACATACACCACATGTTGAATAGTTGGAATTCTGTCGTTGAAAATAATTTTAACAGAAAGTACATAAAACCAGCTTTCCAACGATTCGAACAGCGGCCCAAACGGACTTACGGATCAAAAGTTATGAATTTTTGAAAATTTAGAAAAACTGTCACGTTCAGTGGTAACCGGTTACCACCCACAGAGTAATCGGTTACTCTGTGTAAATTTGCCCAGAAACCCCAAATTTGTACCAGGTAACCGATTACGTCCCACACGGTAACTAGTTACTTGACCTGCAGAATCAATTCTTTGTTGTTTCTGTTAACGAAAATCACTTTTCAACCCCAATCCAATAACCCCAAACCACATATACCACAGAATTTGACCCCCAAAATCAGTATGCAACATTATACATATAATATGAACTCTCATAACACAACAAAACACCAATTCAATCAAGAATTTCACACAATTAGAGCATTTTCGTTATTACCGACACGTAACTTGAACTTCTCACCGGAAACGTTCAACGATCAACAAAATACGGGAATAAAACCTAACGACTTATCTACCCTCATACATATATCATTTACCCCTTAAGTGATCGAAGAACCCCACCCTTACCTGAGATGAAGATTCTTCAGAGGTCTCTCTAAGCTGTAGTTCTGCTCCCGTTCCCTTTTCTCTTCTCTTCTGAAATCGATCGATCAACACTCTGCTTCCCTCTTTCCAATTTCTCCCTTATTCCAACTATGACCCTTGGACCCCAATTATGCTTTTCCTTCTTTATCCTCACTAACCACCATGAAAGGACCACTTTTCCCTCCCTATTTCTTGTTTTTCCAATATATTATTAATATTACCTCAATATTATTATTATTATTATTATTATTATTATTATTATTATTATTATTATTATTATTATCTTACTAATTAAATAATAATAACGATATTTCTTAATAATTCATGTTAATATTATTAATCAATATTCCCAATATTAATTAATTAATTACTAACCACGCCACTCCTTCCGACCCTTAATCTTTATGATTCAAAGGTCACTACCTTATACTAAGGGCAACCCAGCCTCAACCAACCACACACAAACACGCACATATGCACAACATCATATAATTTAATTACAAAAAATAATTAAATAAATTAGGGTGTTACAGAATGGGCTTGGACTCTTCCCATTTTGTTAGTTTTAACCTACTGCGGAATCTTCTTCAAAATAGCAGGAACAAATCTTCAAAGTTTCCTAAAACGTCTCATCATTTAATTTAGCATTTTGTGTACAGTTGGAGATACAAACTTTGTTCCTGATAGCCTCATCTTGACCTGCGTAAATTACTGAGATATATCCAAAAGAGATATCACAGAATTAAAACAAAACAAATCTGTCAAGATTTTAAAACATTCAAAATGGATGTTCTGACAGAACATGTTCCAACATCTGTTAGGACATCTGCTCTCAAGATGATATGAGCAGCATGTTACAACATCACACATGACATCCTGTAGTGAACCATATTTTAGCAAAATTGTTGCCAATCCATAAACCATGGAACCTTCAATCTACCCTTTTGGCAAATTTTTTCTAAAACACCTTTTGCACAATAAACCCTGGAGACCGTGTGTGTACATGAGGAAGAAGATGACCTGCATAAATCTCAACACATACTCAATCAATTCATGATTTTCCACACATAATCAATCCATTCATGATTTATACAAATGCAAAGGGACCGGCACAACGACTCTATGCAAATGCGGTACCATCCATCCATCATTCTCAACACTAGTTCACTCAGGAACTATTGGAATCATCGCTTGTTACATAGTGTAACTCCCCGTCGGGCAAACGATGTTCCCCGTCGCTTTCGGTCCTCTTAGTATAAGGCCCACGAAGTTTATGGATCGCTTTCAGTCCTCTTTGTATAAGGCTCACGATCCGATCGCTTTCGGTCCTCTTTGTATAAGGCTCACGATCGTCTATAATCATCGCTTTCGTTCCTCTCGGTATAAGGCTCACGATGTTATAGCGGATTCCCTCTGGAATCATTTCGTCGCTCACACCCACTAGGGCACACGACATCACAAGATGCATATCATGATGCTTGACATACAAGGACTCATGACAATCAAATGCATCTTCACAAATCAACAATATGGATTATCTCATCATCATTATTCATGCATTAGAAATCAATTCAAACAATGCATTTACTTGCCATTTACTTGCCATAAGGCCACCAAATAACACACATTGAATTTCACATAAACAATGCATTTCATCATAATCCACAAACCACAACAATCCCACAAAACATCATAACAACATACATTGATATTCAATCAAACAATGTATTTTACCACACAACAACAACATTATCACATGCATCAACATCATATAACAGCACACCAGCTATACGATATATATCATAAGCATATTGCATGATAACACATCACTTACACACAATTACGACGGTAAAAGTCGACAAAATGACACTATTCCAAATTCCCGACATAATTAAATCGGCCAACAATCCCAAAACCATTATAATAAGAAATAACTTTTCAATAGCTTCTCATCGATACAAAGAACACTTAAAACAGATAAACGGGTCACAAGTTATGGGGTTTAAAAGGAAACATAATTATTGAAATTCCCCAGGACCGTCCGGCGCTACCCAACGACCGCCCGACGCTGGCCCTTCGTCTCTACTTCGCCCGACGAAGCAGGGGCGTAACAATTCCCCATTCATGACTCAAAGGAGTCAGAATCGTGCCAAGTTGCGCCTCTCGGGCATCTCCCGGCGCAAACCCACGTCCCCCGGCGCTCAAAGCGCCGCCCGGCGGTTCACATCAGATGCAGAATTTTCTGCTGCGTTTTCCTTGGTCCAAAATCCAACTTTTACCCACCAAAACAATTTCAACATCAAAACAAATATCAACAATTACTCATAAACACAGTGTGATCATACAACACAATTTATATCGATTTCCGACCGTGAAAACATCGATTTCTACTCGTTTGTCTCATTTCGACCTATATTTGAAAAACTAAGAGAAACAAGTAAACATTCCAACATACACATACATATACATATATAAGAAGGATATAATCGAAACTTCTTATCCTTACCCGATTAATCGCGCTTGAAACGGAGTATTCTTCGATTTTCCTCTTTTCCTCCCTTTTCTCTCCTCTTCTTTCCCTTCCTCTTCCTTTCTTTCCTTTTTCTTTCCTTTCCCTCTATTTCTCTCTCTTCCCTATTTATAACAAAATATCTAACTACCCAAGATGACCATTTTACCCCTCAGCTCAAATATCTCACAAACTCTCTCAAAACGCGATGAAATATATTTCGGGAAATAAAAGTTGAAAAGAAATTATAAATTATTGCAAATATTTTACCTATCAGGGAAATTAGCCAATTAACTCAATTAGCAGGTAAAATACCATAAATTCACACATTTCACAAAATTCACATAAATGAAATAAATAAATACAATTAAACAAATCGGGGCGTTACAACTCTCCCCTACTTAGACATTTTGGTCCTCGAAAATATAACTGATACGAACAACTCCGGATACGACTCTCGCAGCCGACTAACAAACTTTCAGGCCTACCAAAGGCACACCACGAATAACACAAACTGATAACCCACCTTGCTGACAACAACTACAACAATGACACGACAACGACGACAACTACAACGACAAGATGCAAAGCCCATACAATGCACTTGACGACCAACTCACAACTCAAAGAATACCCAAGTTACAAACACACATAGGAATTAGCTACTCGCACTCGAACCATCACGATGGAAACGAGGCAACAACACAAACAAGAACATAAAGCTCCACGACACAACATCGTTTCAACAACCTCTACATAATCATAATTCCAACATCCTTGTCACACAACAATATTGCCACAATGCTACGATTCCCCAATCGGACATATAACCAAAACATTCATCCACATAGTAGCCCATGAATAATATTTAAACCTTTAACCTAACACTTCCATTCTGAAACGTCCAATGGTCTCATCATTCCCACATGTTTCTAATGTCCAACCTATGAAATCTTACAAGTCACACACGCATATACAAAATGTGCCACATCACGCTTCCGCTGCACACTCTGATTACTCAAAACTATCAAGTCTACCAATCTCACGTCCAAAGTCTAACTCTTTCTCATATTCGCCAACAAATCACTATTCACTTTAATATACCCAACTTCACACTCTACTGTGTTATCTCATACACCAGACACAAGTCTCTGAATTGCTCAAATCATTTTAACTCCCTGACCATCAAAACAGACATGCATAAAAACTTTCGACTTAACTCTTCTAGCACAACATTCGCTTTTTCCCGAAGGATAATCCAAGCCAAATTCATAACTCGTCACGAATTCTAACCATCCTCGTTGTCTCATACTCTATTTCTTCAGACCAAACAAGTACTCAATATTCTTGTGATTACTAAACACTTCGAACCTAGAACCATAAAGATAATACCTCCAAATATTCCAACACAATACAACCGCAACCAATCCCAAATCCAGAATAGTATATATCCTTTTATAAATCCTCAATTGTCGTAAAGCATAAGCTACGACTTTACCCCATTGCATTAACACACTGACTAAACTCATCAAAGACACATCCAAATACCTCACAAATGGTTTATCAGGATCACGCAAAATCAAAATTGGAGTCGTAGACAACTTCTACTTCAGCTCACCAAAACTCACTCACAACGAACATCCAAAATAAATGACTTACCCCTTACAAGTTAACTGAGATACCAGAAGTACGAACTTAGCAAAGTCTCCCATAGCCTGCAGTAACAACCAACTGAGCCCAAAAGTTTCTAGTTTCCTTAACAAACTTCGGAACCTCTTATTGTAGAACTACATCTACTTCTGATGGATCCATAACAATACTATCATCAGAAATCACATATCCAAGAAACTAACTTTTTTCAACCAAAATTCTCACTTGAATAATTTAGCATAAAACTTCGTCTCCTTTCAACACTTGTAATTCAATTCTCAAACACTCTACCTGTTCTTCCTCTGAGTTTATAACAGATCTGAATATCCTCAATCAAAGCCATTACAAACTTATCCAAATAAATATGGAATATACGATTCCTATACTCCACAAACATTACCGACGCATTTCTAACCCCAAATAACATCATTGTACGTTGTAATGCCCAACCAAATTCCAAAAGATAAAAATTCTTAAAGCTTTTGCAAAACTTTCCACTAGGTAACTGGTTACTCACATACAAGCTTAACCGAGTAAATAACACCCTAATCCGATGATAACAAACATAACCAGTCACATGAAATCGATCAAAGCCTCAACTCACACAAATTCACCACTCTTATCAAACATTCCAAACAATTGTGATTTCACTCAAACCCAACCAAACCAATCCAGTTATCTATTCATGAAAGTGGACACTTATTCTCAATCGTTACATTATTCAACTGTTAGTAGTCCATACATCATTTCTTCTCTTGACAGTCCAAATTCCATAAATCCCCACATGTAGCAACCACCAACCAAAAAGAACTCTCAAATATTACATCCACACCTAAGGGTTTTCTCAAGATTTCCATTAATGCTCTAAAACTCCAAGGACTCCAAACCTCACAAGAACTCCAAGTTTTACTTTCCATAGTCTCAATACCATCATACACATCATGCTTGTTATTCCGTTCAATCATCCTTCCTTTTTGTTACTAACAATACTGGAGCTCTCCAAGATGACACAGCCTCATAATTCTCCTTCCCAGTAAATCTTCCAACCGCTCTTTCAATCTAAGTACTTCTAATGCTAACATCCAATATTCCATCCGGAAACACATCTGGAATCACGCACAACTGGCAGCCCAACACTGTGGCCTTTCTGCCAATTTCCAGAACACTATCATCAAAGACAAAACAAACATCTTAGTCCCATCTACTAAGAGTTTTCTACTTATTTAGCAGATATAAACCTCAACTTTTCACCTTCGTCCAATTAAGTTCAATCTCTACTCTCTGAGAAGGAGCCCTAAATAATATCCAATCATTCTCCCTCAATGACTTCCCAACTTGACCAACATACCAAAACCTCTAATCCACCTCATCTTCCGATATAAGAATCTTCATCGACTCATCAAAACAATCTGTAATCATTTTCTTAATTCCAAACCATTCATTGAACACACTATCAAAGCCGAAAAGACACGTCTATTCCATCCAATATAATTCCGTCTACTATCAACAAGAGATTAAGGGTGATCAGTTCCTCAATTTGTCAATAGACAGCCGACAATCATGATGGGGCATAAACCATCTTTACCAAAATATAATAGCATTCCTTACATCCTGTGCACAAAACTACCTAAGGCACAAATCCTTAGTTGACTTAAAACTTACCTCCGCACTCCCTCCAGAACCTGGAACCACACTGTCCAAACAACACTTATAATCTTGCAACCTACGGCACACAACTGAAGCAACTTGGAGAAGTTCCAGCTTCTCCCCCACTTATCTCAATCTCACACCTGAAGACAAAGGATTAGAAAACCAGAAAGCACCGACAGTGTTTCACACATATATCACGTACTAAGGGATAAACAACACCGACAGTATTCAACTGTCACACCAACTGACTCAACAACTTGGCCGGACGGACGGACCTGCTCTAATACCACTATTGTAACACCCCAATCCCATCGCGAATAAATAATACATAATTAAATCAGAGTAAGCAAAAATTTATTTTTTTCGATAGAAACAAGGATGCCACATCAAAAGAAAGAAAACACAATCCCTGCTCATAAATTTTGATACATAACACAAAATGGAATAACCTCAAAGGGGAACTTTTTCCATACAAAAGGAAATTTCAGTTATGGAATAAAGCGGAAAGATCCATAACTGTCTTGGTTTACAAAATGAATCGTTTTATAAACATCAAAATATACATACAAAAGTAATACAAAATATATTCAACAAATGTATACATATATATCTACAACGTTCCCCGACTCCCGTGCTACGTATCAGAGAAAACAGACCAACAAAAGGATGGAGAACTAATCTTCACAAAAGCCTCCAAGACTACTAATCTGCAATTTCCTCATAGAGCAACAAACCACAGCAAAAGGGTGAGAAATAACAACTAAATCAAGATTGCATAATAATATGCAAACACATAAAAATTCACAAGCATAGATAATCTCACCACCCGCATCACATACCATTACACATAGCAAGCCACAGATACATAACATATTTCTAACAATCCAACAACATAACATATATCAATTATACCAACATAATCACGAATTCACACATAAGGCATACCAAGGTCATAACACATGGAAGCACATCACCACATCACATAGCATATGTTTATACATAAAACATATCATCCATAACCAATGCATTTATCACGTATGCACATCAATTCACCAATCCAATCATAAATCTCAACACATACTCAATCAATTCATGATTTTCCACACATAATCAATCCATTCATGATTTATGCAAATGCAAAGAGACCGACACAACGACTCTATGCAAATGCGGTACCATCCATCCATCATTCTCAACACTAGTTCACTCAGGAACTATTGGAATCATCGCTTGTTACTTAGTGTAACTCCCTGTCGGGCAAACGATGTTCCCCGTCGCTTTCGGTCCTCTTGGTATAAGGCTCACGACGTTTATGGATCGTTTTCAGTCCTCTTTGTATAAGGCTCACGATTCGATCGTTTTCGGTCCTCTTTATATAAGGCTCATGATCGTCTATAATCGTCATTTTCGGTCCTCTCGGTATAAGGCTCACGATGTTATAGCGGATTCCCTCTAGAATTGTTTCGTCGCTCATACCCACTAGGGCACACGACATCACAAGATGCATATCATGATGCTTGACATACAAGGACTCATGACAATCAAATGCATCACAAATCAACAATATAGATTATCTCATCATCATTATTCATGCATTGGAAATCAATTCAAACAATGCATTTACTTGCCATTTACTTGCCATAAGGCCACCAAATAACACACATTGAATTTCACATAAACAATGCATTTCATCATAATCCACAAACCACAACAATCCCACAAAACATCATAACAACATACATTGATATTCAATCAAACAATGTATTTTACCACACAACAACAGCATTATCACATGCATCAACATCATATAATAGCACACCAGCTATACGATATATATCATAAGCATATTGCATGATAACACATCACTTACACACAATTACGACGGTAAAAGTCGACAAAACGACACTATTCCAAATTCCCGACATAATTAAATTGGCCAATAATCCCAAAACCATTATAATAATAAAGAACTTTTCAATAGCTTCCCATCGGTACAAAGAGCACTCAAAACAGATAAACGGGTCACAAGTTATGGGGTTTAAAAGGAAACATAATTATTGAAATTCCCCAGGACCGCCCGGCGCTACCCAACGACCGCCCGACGTTGGCCCTTCGCCTCTACTTCGCCCGGCGAAGCAGGGGCGTAACAATTCCCCATTCATGACTCAAAGGAGTCAAAATCGTGCCAAGTTGCGCCTCTCGGGCATCTCCCGGCGCAAACCCACGTCCCCCGGCGCTCAAAGCGCCGCCCGGCGGTTCACATCAGATGCAGAATTTTCTGCTGCGTTTTCCTTGGTCCAAAATACAACTTTTACCCACCAAAACAATTTCAACATCAAAACAAATATCAACGATTACTCATAAACACAGTGTGATCATACAACACAATTTATATCGATTTCCGGCCGTGAAAACATCGATTTCTACTCGTTTGTCTCATTTCGACCTATATTTGAAAAACTAAGAGAAACAAGTAAACATTCCAACATACACATACATATACATATACAAGCAGGATATAATCAAAACTTCTCATCCTTACCTGATTAATCGCGCTTGAAACGGAGTATTCTTCGATTTTCCTCTTTTCCTCCCTTTCCTCTCCTCTTCTTTCCCTTCCTCTTCCTTTCTTTCCTTTTTCTTTCCTTTCCCTATATTTCTCTCTCTTCCCTATTTATAACAAAACATCTAACTACCCAACATGACCATTTTACCCCTCAGCTCAAATATCTCGCAAACGCTCTCAAAACGCGATGAAATATATTTCGGGAAATAAAAGTTGAAAAGAAATTATAAATTATTGCAAATATTTTACCTATCAGGGAAATTAGCCAATTAAATCCATTAGCAGGTAAAATACCATAAATTCACACATTTCACAAAATTCACATAAATGAAATAAATAAATACAATTAAACAAATCAGGGCGTTACAATAAATCTTCCTCTCAACGCGGAAAAAGAAACTTTCCCGAAGAAAAAGAAAACCAACCTAAAACACAAGAAAACCAATCTGAAGACAAGGTTGAACTAAACTAGTTCAGGTCATTAGAAACACATATGGAAGAAGCCACAGTCATTAGAAACACATATGGCAGAAGCCAACACAACAGATCCCAAAACATGTCCAGAAAGACCCAGCTTTTGATAGGACATCACAGACCCATAAAAAAAACTCACTAACACTACCACCTTTAAGGGATTTTATTTTTATTTCTTTTCTCCCCTTGTTTGAGCTAAAATTTGACCAATAACAAGTAAAAAAAACTGACTCTGCAAGAACAAACACACCCAGCAAGGAAAACAATACTACCACACACACCAAATAAATCACCCTAAGACCCCCAAAGAAAAACAAAGCGAAAACCTAGGACCTAAAAAAATTTAACAAACTGACAAAAAAAGAAACTAGCTATTCCCTCCAGCCTCCTGAGTTCACAAGTTGAACCTAGTCTTCATCACCATTCACACCAGAACTACGATCCTTAGAACGAGTCTTCTTTAAAACAGTCACAAAAGTTTTCCCTGTCAAAACAACTCCTGTTGATAACCCAGCAAATGTCGCAACACTTGGCTGATCCTTCTTCTCGTTCAGAGGTTCCTCCTTCTTATCAGAAAGTTTGGAAGCTTGGCTCATGTTAGAAGTACAACGTGAGGGGATGAAAACAAATACGCAGGTTTCAGTCTTTATATAGAACAAAATCCTTGTTTGTAACGCCATACATGTCAAGAAAAAACAATGTTGGAAATAGTTATGTCAGCCTTGAAAATGGACCACTGACCATAAGTGGGAAATGAATCTATTAACTCTAGGTCTCCTTTTTCAAACAATAATCAAGACAATTCCCATGGCATAGAAACACGCACCACATGCAAACAAAAAACACGTTTTTCAGGCCTACTATTAGAGCACTGCTCACTAGACCCACCGTCCTTGGCATGTTTACCACACATAGACTCTTGTTAGTCTTAACTGAAACAACTTGGTACAATGTCCTGACATTTTGATAGACATTTGTTTTTCCTTATGACCCAGCCAAAGACACACAACATGCTCCAAACATAAAGTTTCCCACCAAATTCCTTGCCTAGAAAATTCATTAATGATCAGCTCAACACACAAACAATGTCACGACGTTACCCTAAGCATGTCACAACTGTAACACCCTAAACCCCCGCATTAAATATTTATAAAAAATATCAGAGTAATAATAGAATACATGGATTTAGGATGCTACTTCTACTACTCAAATTAACATGCACTCAATATTATTCTTGGTGATATTAATATTAAACATATCATTTCACATTCATGCACAGCGGAAAAATCAATAAAAGAAACATGTTGATCATACATAAAATCCTTAATAAAAATAGCAAGAACATATAATAGGACTTAAAAGACAATAGCGTTCCGACACCCCCGGTGCTACAAAATCAGAGCAGACGCGACTCGATCACTCACACTAGAAGACTTCGTCTTCAACACAACACCTGCGAACTACTCCAGCTTATCTGCACGTTACCCACATAGAGGTAACATTCAAACTGAAGGGGTGAGATTCTTAAATCAACAAAGGAGAGAGATGATATAAATAGAAAAGACTACATCATCAAGTTGTTCACCATAGCATATATCCAAATAAGAATCACACACATCAACTTATGCACAAACAACATATACAACCACACCAACTATCATGCAACTCAACTAACAAGAGAATGCAAGAGAGACTCAACTAGACTCAATGCATGTGGTACCAAATCGATCCCAGTTTCATGATCACAGTTTTCGTCGAAACTCTCGACCCCTGTTTCATGGTCAAGTATGATCCCTATTTCATGATCATACCACGACCCCTATTTCATGGTCACGTACGACCCCTATTTCATGATCGCACCAATAACTGTGATTTCTCACACCCCACCAGGGCACGCAATCACGCCAACAACAACGATTCCATAAAGGAATCCGGATAGAAGATAACACCCCACCCGGGCACGCCATCCCACGACTATGCACATGTCATGCACCAACAATGACAACATGCAACAACGACTCATACATATATATAGCATACTCATCTTCATACTAACATCATTTAACAGTCAACATGCATTCATATAATCATATATCATTGCATCAATACACCACTACACACCTTTGCATAAATCAATCATGCATTTCACATCAACGTCACCCAACAAGCACATAACACATCAATACATGCTCACCACACAACAGTAACAACACAGCATTCATAGAATATAACACAGATAATTTCTATGAATTTTAAGTGAATAAAAATAATAGTTTTAGTTCCAGGTCGCGCTAAGCGCGCCCCTCACGCGCTAAGCGCGCTACTCACTGCCCCGAAGGGGCGAAAATCCTTCAGACTACGCTAAGCGCGCACTGCGATTTCTGCAGTTCGAACCCTGCGATGACAACAACAAATCACCTGTGTTTTTCTGCCCTAAACTCGATTTTTAACAAAAAATATTCATAGATTTGGTACACATAACCTACATCTAACATCTGCAATTCAATCAAGCAAATCAACCAGGAATAATTCATCCATTCCAATCAGTTTATCACAAAAATTCCTAAAACCTACATTCAACCCCATGGATTCTAACTTAAGGATTTCTACTTCAATACTTACATCATCTAACCCTTGAGAGATGAAAGAAATCCCACCCTTACCTTAGGTTTCTTGATTTCTTCTTCACACTCTTCTCCTTCTCTGACCTAGCTTCCTCTGTCTTCCTTTCTCTTTTCCCAAAAACACGTACTGAAAGTTTCTCCTCCCTAATTCCTTTTCTCTTATATTTTCCTTATTATCCCAATAATATTATTATTATCTAATATTATTATTATTATCTTTGAGATATTATTATTATTATTATTCCACCAACCACCTAATAACATAATATCCTCAATAATTCCAATAATAATATTAACCAACTAACTCTCCCCCCGACACCTTAACCTTCTCAATTCTAAGGGCACTACTCCACCCTAAGGGTAACCCCAACTTGACCAAAGTATACCCACACGCACCACATACAACAAAATTCAATTTAATCACGAAAATAATTAAATTAAATCGGGGTGTTACAACTCTCCCCCACTTGAAATATTTTCGTCCTCGAAAATTTACCTCATCCGGACAACTCTGGATACGACTCTCGCATCCTGTTCTCCAACTTCCACGTCATGTTTCCACCAGCAGCTCCTCTCCATACAACCTTCACAAGAGCGATCTCCTTGCCCCTTAGTTGTTTTGCCTCACGGTCTTCAATCCGTACTGGTAAGGCTTCAACTGTAAGGTTATCCCTTACTTCCACATTATCCATCGGAACCACATGCGACGGATCCGGAACATACTTTCGAAGTTGCGACACATGAAACACATCATGCAAATTCGACAGATTGGGTGGCAACGCCACTCTATAGGAAACAGGTCTAACTCTTGCAGATATCTGATACGGTCCAATAAACCGAGGAGTAAGCTTCTTCGACTTCAACGCACGACCAACCCCAGTCACTGGAGTAACTCTCAAAAACACATGGTCTCCTTCTTGGAATTCAAGATCATTCCTCCTTTTATCATGGTAGCTCTTCTGCCTACTCTGCGAAGCTTTCATCTTTTCCTGAATTAACTTCTCTGTTTCAGTAGTTTGATGAACAATCTCAGGTCCAAGCACTACGCTCTCACCAGACTCGTGCCAACACAAAGGCGTCCGACACCTACGACCATACAACGCTTCAAAAGATGCCATTCCGATACTGGAATGATAACTGTTGTTATAAGTGAATTCAATTAGCAACAAATTACTATCTCAAGCACCTCCTTGTTTAAGTACACAAACCCTCAACAAATCTTCCAAAGACTGGATAGTTCTTTCCGTCTGACCATTCTTCTGCGGATGATAAGCCGAACTCAACCTCAACTTCGATCCCAAAGCTTCCTGCAAACTCTCCCAAAATCTGGAAGTGAACCTTGGATCTCGATCCGACACGATACTCAACGGAATGCCATGTAGCTTCACAATCACTCGGATATAAATCTCTCCCAACTTCTGCAAAGGAAAACTGATATTAATCGGAATGAAATGTGCCGACTTCGTCAGTCTATCCACCACTACCCAAATAGAATCATGCCCTCTCGGCGTATTAGGCAACCCTGTCACAAAATCCATAGAAATACTGTCCCATTTCCACTCTGGAATGTCTAACGGCTGCATGATACCAACAGGTTTCTGATGTTCCACTTTCGACTTCTGGCAAGTCAAACAAGCATACACAAACTGCGCCACATCACGTTTCAATCCAGGTCACCAAAATATCTTCTTCAAGTCTTGATACATCTTTGTAGCTCCTGGATGGATACTCAAACTACTCCGATGACCTTCCTCTAAAATCATTCTCTTCAACTCGGGATTATCAGGAATGCAAATCCAGTCACAAAATCTCAACACACCCTGCTCGTCCACCCTGTACTCATTACCTTCTACTTGGTTATCTCCAATTATCAAATCCACCAGCTTCACATCCAACTTATGTTTGTCTATGATATTATCAAGAAATTCATTGTTGATTGTCAGCATACCCAACATAACACCATGCGGTGTCTGATCGCAAACCAAACTCATATCTCTGAACTGCTCAATCAATTCTAACTCTCTAACCATCATAGCAGACATATGCAATGATTTTCGACTCAGAGCATCAGCCACGACATTAGCTTTGTCAGGATGATAGTTCAAGCCAAAGTCATAATCCTTCAAGAATTCTAACCATCTTCTCTGCCTCATATTCAATTCCTTCTGATCAAACAGATACCTCAAGCTCTTATGATCACTATACACCTCAAATCTGGAACCATAGAGATAGTGCCTCCAAATTTTCAATACAAAGACCACTGCGGCTAACTCCAAATCATGAGTCGGATAATTCCTCTCATGTACTCTCAACTGTCGTGAAGCATAAGCCACAACCTTACCATCCTGCATTAGCACACCTCCTAAACCCAACAAAGAAGCATCGCAATACACTACAAACGGTTCATTTGGTTCAGGTAGGACCAACACAGGGGCAGTAGTCAACCTCTTCTTCAGCTCAACGAAACTCTTCTCACACTGTATATCCCACATAAATGCTTTACCTTTGCACGTCAACTGAGTCAACGGAAGTGCCAACTTCGAAAACCCTTCAATAAATCTTCGGTAATAACCAGCTAAACCCAAGAAACTTCTAATCTCAGTTACCAACTTCGGAGTCTCCCATTGTAGAACCGCGTCTACCTTGGATGGATCTACAGCAATACCATCACCAGAAATAACATGACCAAGGAAACTTACCTCTCTCAACCAGAATTCACACTTAGACAACTTGACATAGAGTTTCTTTTCTTTCAACACTTGCAACACAATCCGCAAATGTTCAGCGTGTTCTTCTTCTGACTTGGAATAGATCAGAATATCGTCGATAAAGACAACCACAAACTCGTCCAAGTACTCATGAAAGATACGATTCATATATTCCATGAATACACCGGGTGCATTAGTAACTCCGAATGGCATCACCATATACTCATAATGTCTATATCAAGTTCTAAAAGCCGTCTTCTGAATGTCTTCGTCTTTTACCCGTATCTGATGATAACCCGGCCTCAAGTCAATCTTACTAAACACACGGGCACCCACTAACTGGTCCATCAAGTCATCTATTCTCGGAAGTGGATACTTATTTTTAATCGTCACCTTATTCAGCTGTCTGTAATCGATACACAACCTCATACTACCATCCTTTTTCTTCACCAACAACACTGGAGCTCCCCAAGATGATACACTTGGTCTCACAAATCTCTTCTCTAACAAGTCCTCCAGTTGCTTCTTCAGTTCTGACATCTCTGATGCCGACATCCTGTATGGTGCCATAGAAATAGGTCTGGTACCAGGGACAAGATCAATAGCAAATTCTACTTCCCTCTCTGGTGTTACATCGGCAATGTCATCTAGAAACACTTCAGGAAATTCACGCACCACTTGTAGTTCATTAATCACTGAATTACTCTCTACTGACAAAGATGCAAACAATGCAAGCACCTGAGCTTCTTCTTCCAAGAGCTCCTTCAACTCTCTAGCAGACAAAAAACCATCTTCTCCCTCTTTCTCAGGAGCAAGAAATCAAACCGACTTGTTGAAACAATTAATATGAACATGGTAGAACTCCAACCAGTTCATACCCAAGATTACGTCGAGACCTCCCAACGGTAAACAAATCAGGTCCACACCAAAGTCCTTACCATAGATGGATAACGGACAATTTAAAAAGACTGAAGAAGTAGTCACCGATCCCTTAGCAGGAGTTTCGATAACCATCTCCCCCTTCATAGGAGAAACAACAAAGCCTAGTCTTCTTACACAATCAGCAGCAATAAAGGAGTGCGTAGCACCAGTATCAATAATAGCAATCAAAGGTGTATTATTAATATAACATGTACCTCTGATCAATCTGTCCTCGCTGGAAGTCTGAATCCCTGCCAAAGCGAACACTTTTCCTCCAATCGAAGCTTGCTTTGGTTTCTGACAACGAGTACTAATATGGCCCTGTTCCCCACAAATGTAACAAGTAACCACATTAGCTTTGCAGTCAGCAATCAGATGTCCTGCCTGACCACACTTGAAACACTTCTTCACATCGCTCGTGCACTCACTGCCACGATGTCCCAACTCGCCACATCTGAAACACTTTAGAGGATAAGAAGCACCTCCCCCACTTGGCTTCTTGCCATAAGCATGTTTCTGTTTACCTTTCTCAGCTGGAGCTGCATAAGGCTTCCCACGATTCACCGGTTGTTTTCCTCTTCTCTCGGCCAGCCCCTTATAGTGAGTCGATCAAGCTTAGTTATCCTCCTCAAAGATCCTGCAACAATCAACCAAGTCTGGAAATCGTCTGATCCTTTGATAACCAATTGCCTGCTTGATCTCAGGCCTTAAACCATTCTCGAACTTGACACATTTTGAGAACTCAGCTGTCGCCTCACTGTAATGAGGATAAAACTTTGCCAAATCCGCAAACTTAGCAGCATATTCAGTCACTGACATGCTACCCTGCTTCAGCTCCAAGAACTCTATCTCCTTCTTCCCTCGGACATCTTCAGGAAAATACTTCCTTAAGAATTCCCTACTGAACACAGCCCAAGTAATAGCCTCGCCTGCTACACCCAACACTTGACGAGTACTGACCCACCAGTCATCAGCCTCCTCAGCCAACATATGAGCGCCTAGTCGCACCTTCTGTGCTTCAGGACACTCCATAACACGGAAGATTCTCTCAATCTCCTTGAGCCAAGTCTGCGCTCCATCCGGATCATACCTTCCTTTGAAAGTAGACGAGTTATTCTTTCGAAACTCATCATTCTCGCTAGCACGCGGCTGATTCTGTACCGCTTTAGCCATAGCTTGCAAGGCAGCAGCAAGAGCAACATCGTTCCTTCCAGCCATTCTAAATCTGTCACACACCAACAACAGAACACAATGGTTAAGGAACCAACACCGTCAACTAGACAACTAACACACGACAACGACTCGATAACTTGGTTAGACGGACCGACCTGCTCTGATACCACTTTGTAACACCCTAAACCCCTGCATTAAATAGTTATAAAAAATATCAGAGTAATAATAGCATACATGGATTTAGGATGCTACTTCTACTACTCAAATTAACATGCACTCAATATTATTCTTGGTGATATTAATATTAAACATATCATTTCACATTCATGCACAGCGGAAAAATCAATAAAAGAAACATGTTGATCATACATAAAATCCTTAATAAAAATAGCAAGAACATATAATAGGACTTAAAAGACTCTAGCGTTCTGACACCCCCGGTGTTACAAACTCAGAGCAGACGCGACTCGATCACTCACACCAGAAGACTTCGTCTTCAACACTCCACCTGCGAACTACTCCTGCTTATCTGCACGTTACCCACATAGAGGTAACATTCAAACAGAAGGGGTGAGATTCTTAAATCAACAAAGGAGAGAGATGATATAAATAGAAAAGCATACATCATCAAGTTGTTCACCATAGCATATATCCAAATAAGAATCACACACATCAACTTATGCACAGACAACATATACAACCACACCAACTATCATGCAACACAACCAACAAGAGAATGCAAGAGAGACTCAACTAGACTCAATGCATGTGGTACCAAATCGATCCCAGTTTCATGATCACAGTTTTCGTCGAAACTCTCGACCCCTGTTTCATGGTCAAGTATGATCCCTATTTCATGATCATACCACGACCCCTATTTCATGGTCACGTACGACCCCTATTTCAGGATCGCATCAACAACTGTGATTGCTCACACCCCACTAGGGCACGCAATCACGCCAACAACAACGATTCCATAAATGAATCTGGATAAAAGATAATACCCCACCCGGGCACGCCATCCCACGACTATGCACATGCCATGCACCAACAATGACAACATGCAACAACGACTCATACATATATATAGCATACTCATCTTCATACTAACATCATTTAACAGTCAACATGCATTCATATAATCATATATCATTGTATCAATACACCACTACACACCTTTGCATAAATCAATCATGCATTTCACATCAACGTCACCCAACAAGCACATAACACATCAATACATGCTCACCACACAACAGTAACAACACAACATTCATAGAATATAACACAGATAATTTCTATGAATTTTAAGTGAACAAAAATAATAGTTTTAGTTCCAGGTCACGCTAAGCACGCTACTCACTGCCCGAAGGGGCGAAAATCCTTCAGACCGCGCTAAGCGCGCACTGCGATTTCTGCAGTTCGAACCCTGCGATGACAGCAGCAAATCACCTGTGTTTTTCTGCCATAAACTCGATTTTTAACATAAAATATTCATAAATTTGGTACACATAACCTACATCTAACATCTGCAATTCAATCAAGCAAATCAACCAGGAATAATTCATCCATTCCAATCAGTTTATCACAAAAATTCCTAAAACCTACATTCAACCCCATGGATTCTAACTTAAGGATTTCTACTTCAATACTTACATCATCTAACCCTTGAGAGATGAAAGAAATCCCACCCTTACCTTAGGTTTCTTGATTTCTTCTTCACACTCTTCTCCTTCTCTGACCTAGCTTCCTCTGTTCTTCCTTTCTCTTTTTCCAAAAACACGTACTGAAAGTTTCTCCTCCCTAATTCCTTTTCTCTTATATTTTCCTTATTATCCCAATAATATTATTATTATCTAATATTATTATTATTATCTTTTAAATATTATTATTAGGGTTAAATAAGTTTTAGGTCCCTCTAAATATAGCGATTTTCAATTTTAGTCCCTCAAAAAGTTTCCTTTAAGAATTGGTCCCTACAAGATTTTCCGTCTCAATGAATAGTCTCTGACGTCAAATGGGAGTAACGGCTGCTGATGTGGCTGCGCCACATGGCAATTTCTTCTATTTTTTTTAATTTTTATATTCATAAATCCAGAATTCGTGGCAAATTTGTAGCTAATTCGAAACTAATTCCTAGCTAATTCTGAAAATTGAGACTTTCTAAATCCAGTATTCGAAACCAATTCGTAGCTAATTCGAAACCAATTCGTAGCTAATTCGTAGCTAATTCTGAAAATAATTATCAATGACTAACACCAAATACTTCTAATATATTTAAGAATTATAAACATTAGAATCATCAGCATATATTTTAATATATTTTATCAGCATTACTATTTAATACAAGACAAATCATACGAATAAAATAAAAAGTGCTGGCTAGGTAGCACTTTCCATTGATACCATGGTAGTTAGCTCAAAAAAGAAACTAATCCAAAATAACAAATAAATAAATAAATAAAACTAATTTTCATTTAATAAAGGGTTAAATATGTATAAGGTCCCTTCAAATATCTCAACTTTTAGGTTTGGTCCCTCCAAAATTTTCCTTCAAACAATGGTCCTCTGAAAGTTTTCTGTCCCTAACTTTAGTCTCTCCCATTAGTTTTCCCTAACGGTGGCTTATGTGGCATTCCATGTCGAAAATTTTTGATGACGTGGCTTACACATGATAATGCCAACATGGCAAAAATTGCTGACATGTATGCCACGTGGCAATTGTTTCAATTTTAATTATTTTTATATTAATATCATATTTGAACCCATAAATGGTAGCTAATCTTCAGCTACTTCCTAGCTAATTTCTAGCTAATCTCTAGCTAATTTAAACACACCATTTTTGTAGCTAATTCATAGCTAGTCTCTAGCTAATTTAAACACACTATTTTAAATTTAAAAACAAAAACAAATTTTATATTTCACTACAATATTAGATTTACTACTACTGTCATAAATCACAATTCTATCTTAAGTAATTTCAATAACAAAGTTCAAAACAAGTAGTGGAGAAACAACTTTAAAAGTTCAAAACAAGTAGTATATATTACACAAATACAACCAAATAGAAGAACTTGAATTAACCAAGTTTAATTAGAACATGTAATAATTTTAACCAAGTTTAACTAGAACATGTAATAATCTTAACCAACCAAATAGAAGAACTTGACTTAACCAAGTTTAATTAGAACATGTAATAATCAAAGTAAATTATATTTTGCAAGGATGTTATTCATGAGTAGCAAATGCTCAAGAATTAACCAAGTTCTGGTCATCAATTTATATTTCTCAAGAATTAACTTGACCAAAAGTTATTTTGATTAGTAAAGAACAAGGGGAGCTGTTTCTGCAGCATATTTGCCGTCATAACTTTAAAGCTGCAACCATTAACATAGCGATATTCAGACTTCCTATCCATGGCTTTATAATATAAATACTACAATAGTCATTTTCTACCTACAATTTTTCTGCTATAAAGTTGTTTTACTTCTTTCATGAGAGTGCATGATTTTTATATAAATATTTTTCTGTAGCAAACTTCCTCATCCTTCCTAACTAGAAGGGAAGTTGGTGACCAGAAGAAAAGTTGGTGGGTTTCAAGGAACTTCTCAGCTAAATCAAACTAACGTCAAATAGGGTTCTGTTATCTAAATGATTAAGATTAAAAACAAAATGTAGAACAAGTAATTAGCTAAGAAGCTAAAAGGAAACACAAATACAGATTTGGCTTCGACTCATAAAACAAAATTAACATATTATTTAGCAAAGATACAAATAAGTCCACACCAAACTATTCTTCTCAAACAAACTATTTTGATGTGAATATATTTTTACATTTTCTAATGAGTGCACAAACTGATTCCTTTCAATTGTGTAAGTATTAGAAAATGTTTAAAATAAAAATTAATGAAGTCGTTCATTTTTTAATGATAATTTTAATTGGTTTTATGTTAAACAGATAATCAATTATAAGATATTTTATTTTCTTGACATATATTAACCATGTATAACGGTTAGGATTTATTCATAAATATGATTTATTTTCTTGACATATATTAACCATGTATAACGGTTAGCAAAGATACACTACTGAAGATTTTGATTTTGAATTTAAGTTTTTGTTTCTAATGTTAGTGATTAATCAAAGGATCTAACAAATTTACTGTTTCTGCTATAAACTAAAGTAATCTATTGCATTTTTATTTCTCTCAGCAATGTAATTTTTTGTTTAGCTTTTTTGTTTGAAAACAGAGAAACTAAATTAAATGTTCTGTTTGTGTGATTGATTGGCATTTTTATGATAATAAAGCAATGATCACTTGTTTGAACAAACTAGAGTAACTTTTGATTTTGAGTTTTACTTTAGTGATTTTAGTGATTAATGGAAGGATCTAACAAATTTACTGTTTCTTCTAACAGCTGAAGTAATGTATTGCAATTTAATTTCTCTCTTCAATGCAATGCATGATGTAATGTTTTTAGCATTTTTATTTCAACACACACTGAGTAAACGCATTCACAGAAGGCGGTTCTGTGTAATTGATTGGATTTCAAGCATCATTTTAGTTTATTTTGATTTGTTAAAAAAGTTATATTTACTTTGCTAAGTTAAACTTTAACTTTTCCTAATATTAGAATTTAGATCCTCTTTTAGGCATTAAGAATTTACTACTATGAATGTTGTGAGTAATTTATTTATTTATTTGATTATAGATAGATATCAATGTAATTGTGAGTAATTAATTTTCTTACGGTGACATTAGGCTTTTAAATATATGAATTTTTACTTTCAGTTATGGGATTAGCTAGGAATTAGCTAGGAAATAGCTGCAAATTAGCTACCATTTTTTGATTTAAATATGATATTAAAATATAAAAAAATTAAAATCGAAACAATTGACACGTGGCATACATGTCAGCATTTTTTGCCACGTTGGCATTGCCACATGTAAGCCATGTCATCAAAAAATTCCACATGGCATGCCACATAAGCCACCTTTAGTGGAAACTAATGGGAGGGACTAAAGTTAGGGACGGAAAACTTTCAGAGGACCATTGTTTGAAGGAAAATTTTGGAGGGACCAAACTTAAAAGTTGGGATATTTGTAAAGACCTTATACATATTTAACCCTTTAATAAACCAACTTTTTTGACAGATGAAAATAGTCCAAAATTCCTGGAACTATCATTCAC
Source organism: Lathyrus tuberosus (assembly GCA_022829125.1). Classification (NCBI taxonomy): domain Eukaryota; kingdom Viridiplantae; phylum Streptophyta; class Magnoliopsida; order Fabales; family Fabaceae; genus Lathyrus; species Lathyrus tuberosus. The sequence continues at coordinate 2,286,302 of JALAZF010000152.1, read as the reverse complement.
ATTACTCCCCCATACGAGAGTCTAACAAATCTAGGTTTAATTACACATCACGTGCTTGGCATTACTCTTGCAGTTCAAATTCAAGAACTTCAGCTGTCCATCCAGTGAGAAAGGACAGTAACATTACATCACTTCCACGAGATATGTAATCCCCACCATAACTTGATGAGTAGATACCCCCATCACTACCACCAATAGAACCTGAGATAAAAATAAAAGAAAGATGTAAAGACTAAACAATAAAATTTGATCTTCAAAACAACATATCAGATTATTTGCAATAATATTCACCTCTACCATAACTCATTTCCTGTCGACTGATATATGCCCCATGTGGGTTTTGACTTTTGAATAGAACTAGAACTTCTACTGCCACTATTATATCCCAAACTAGATCTTCCAAGCTACCAATCAAAATGCGAGGAATAAGTTAGCAAAAGGATAACAAGAGTGGGTTCAAGGGAATGATGCATGAACTTTGTTTGGAGGAAACTGTTGGACCTCTCATTAACGTATTAAGGAAAACTGACTGTTCAGTTTTGCAACAGTTATTATATTACTAGGAACATTTTAGAGCAGTTATTATATTATTAGGAGTAGTTATGTTTATTAATTGTGTGGGTTGTGTTTAGAATAAATAGAGAAAGATAGGGGAGAGTTTACTATCGGGGAATTATTGAGTGGTTAGTGGGAGAGGCCCAACTCTCGAACATTTGGAAAGGGAAAGGCCAAGGCTCTCGAAACTTTGGAGCATAATTATCAAATACCATAAATTGTCCCAATTTTATTTTGTAAAGAATCAGTTTCTATCAGAAACAAACCTATCACCACAGGTCGACCATAATTCTCTTCATGCTAGTTTTTGGATATGCAGCTGATAACAAGACAGTATTATAATATATCATCATAAACAAGACTAATAACAGAAACTGTTAGGGTAAAATGTAACTCATACCAGTCAATCTCTCATGGGATCTAGCACGATGATTCTAATGTTCATAATTCTTAAATATATTACAAGTATTTGGTGTTAGTCATTGATAATTATTTTCAGAATTAGCTACAAATTAGCTACAAATTAGATACGAATACTGGGTTTAGAAAGTCTCAATTTTCAGAATTAGCTAGGAATTAGTTTTGAATTAGCTACAAATTAGCTACGAATTCTGGATTTATGAATATAAAAAATAAAAAATGGAAGAAATTGCCACGTGGCGAAGCCACATCAGCAGCCGTTACTCCCATTTGACGTCAGGGACTATTCATTGAGACGGAAAATTTTGTAGGGACCAATTCTTAAAGGAAAATTTTTGAGGGACTAAAATTGAAAATCTCTATATTTAGAGGGACCAAAAACTTATTTAACCCTTATTATTATTATTATTATTATTATTATTCCACCAACCACCTAATAACATAATATCCTCAATAATTCCAATAATAATATTAACCAACTAACTCTCCCCCCGACACCTTAACCTTCTCAATTCTAAGGGCACTACTCCACCCTAAGGGTAACCCCAACTTGACCAAAATATACCCACACACACCACATACAACAAAATTCAATTTAATCACGAAAATAATTAAATTAAATCGGGGTGTTACAACAACCAAGTCCCATAACCATCCTGAACAATGTCAAGACATCTTATTTGACATTGTCCTTTCACTAAAGCCAAACAAACACCAGGTAGCATGAGATCATGCATGCTTTGTACAAGACGTACCAAAACACCTCCACAGCAGATAGGTACACATATCCCCCTGTCACACATAATCAGTTCTCCCCCTGAAGGTGGAGACCAAATAAAACACCTTACATAACAATATCTTTCAACTCATTCCTACTCCCACTGTAGAAAAAGAGTTTCTCAACAAGGAGTTATCATAAACAACCACAGCAGAATAAAAGAGACATCCATCAACACATACACCAAACAAAACTTCTTAAGACATCACCACAGGACCATTAGCATAACTCCCCTTGAATTGTATAACACAAAGGAAGACAATGTCCAGACGCAGTGTATTTATGCATACACACATAAATGGAAACACACATCACTTGGTCAGCTTCAGGCGTTATGCCACCTCTTGCCCCTATCAAAGATCCACCTACACTTTTTGTTCTTGTCACAAGCCTTAGGAGAATATACACTGAATCCCCTTGCTACAACCTTACACCCTGTCTTCTTCAATCTCTCAATAATAACAGTCTTCTTAGGCATACTATGCCTCTGAGAATATAGGAAAGATACAGTAGCTGCTGCCTACCTTCAAACCTGTAAATGTTATAACTTCTTCATAGGGCCAGTAATTAGCCTACTACTTATGTCCTCAAATTAATTCGCACACAATACTTTAGCACCCATACTAGTCAGCTGATCCTTAGACTCCACACACTTCAGAACAACCATCTTCCCTTTATCAAGATTCCAGTCAAGGCTCTTGCTCCAGTCATGTTGAACCACATAACTGACAACTTTAAGATCTTCACAGTCTAATGTCATGACATTCAGCTTGACATTATATCTCTCCATCATCTGCCTCATCCAAACTAATTGAAAGCAACCCCTTCTTGTATCACCATAGTCAATTTCAACAGTGTTCCCAGAAACACATCCATCTACATTATTGGATTCTTTTATCAAGGCTTCAATGTTGTGAGGGTAGATTACACCAGAGACAACTGTTTCAATGAAGTAATTCAAGAACTTCCTTTCTTGAATAGTAGAATTCATCCTTGGTTCCAACTTAAAGACAAGACAAGAATATGACATTTTCTTTGTATGTTCAGAAGAGTGTCTTGCAATGAGTTCCTTGGATAGCTCTGCCCGAACTCTAACCGAGAGACCTGAATTGAGTTGTGGATCATATGTCATAATGCTGGAAATATCACATCTTTCTTCTTTGCTAGTCTGTCCAGAAAATGTCTCAACATCGTTCTCAACATCCATCTTTTGCTTAGTAATAGAATTATCAATTATTACACTGACAGATTCCTCAGTCATTTTACTTATAGAGTTAAAAACTTTATAGGCTCTACTGTTGGAAGAGTACCCCAAAAATATCCCTTCATCACTAACAAGAGTTGTATTACCGTTCTGATATTTGTCAGTTAATACAAAGCATTTGCTTCTAAACGTATGCATGTGTTTGACAGTAGGTTTCCTCCCTTTCTATAGCTCATAGATGGCAGTTGCAGTACCTCCTCCTAATGTGACCCTGTTATAAATGTAGCACACATTATTCATCGCTTCAGCCCAAAATACCAAAGACAAATGCTTGGCACGAAGCACCACTCTAGCAGATTCTTGTATCCCTCTGGTCTTCTGTTCAACAGTTCCACCCAGCTGAGAAGAGAATTCATGACTGATATTTTCAGAATTACAAAACTCTGAGAATTCTGCACTCTCAAACTCCTTATGATGGACACTTCTAAGCTTTACTACCACACTGTTCTTTTCCCTCTGAATCCTTTCACACAAATCTTTGAAGACTTTAAACAAGTCTAATTTCTCTCTAATAAACTTCATCCATGTGAATCCAGAACAATCATCTACAATCACATACACATACCTCTTTCCATCTAAGCTTTCTATCTTCATTGGTCCCATCAAACCCATATGAAGCAGCTCCAACACTCTGGATGTATTCTAGTGTCGCAACATTGTGTGAGACATCATACCATGCTTTCTAACCTCACATTCTTCATAGATTTTCCCTTCTTTAATCTTAAGGTCTAGCATTCCTCTAATGGCTCCTACATACATTATTTCCTTCATTCTTTTGGGATGAAGATGTCCAAGAATCTGATGCCATAACTCCACTTCATCCTCATTGGTTATAGACCATGAGGAGGAATAAGCAGTTATTTGAGGATCCCACAGATAACAGTTATCTTTGGACCTTATTCCTCTCATTAGAACAACACCTTTCTCATCTTTGACTATGCATTCTGATTTTGAAAAATTGACCAACAACCCTTAATCACAAAGCTGGCTAATGCTAATAAGGTTAGCAGTTAGTCCTTTCACCAACAAAACATCTTCTAAATTTGGAGATCCTACACACATCAACCTTCCCACTCCTTTAATTTCACCTCTAAATCCATCACAAAATCTGACAGACCCTGAGGATCGTGACCTAATATCCACTAACAGCCTCTAAATCACTATCATGTGTCTAGAGCATCCACTGTCAAAGTTCCAGTCTTCTCTAGTTGAAGCCTTCAAAGAGGTGTGAGCCATAAAATTCACATCCCTGTTGATAGACCTTCTTTTCTTACTCAACTGATTGACTTTGGACCAAGATGAAGCTTGTTGCGTTCCATACAGCTTATAACAGAAGGGCTTAATGTGAACATGCTCCCCATAGTAATGACACCTCCAAGTTGAGGCTTTAGAGTTTGTTGAAGACACACCATGTCTGCCAGGATGTTGTAACATGTGGTTGGACATCATGACCATTTCCTTCTTTTTAGAAGGATAGAACTCTTCTCCAGACTTGTATTTTGTTGATCATCACCTCTTGCACTTCTATACTCTTCCACCACACCATATTCATTACTCATTCTTCTTAATGAGTCTGTCATGCTATTAAGCTTGAATTTTAGGAAGGTTACCTCATCCTGAAGATGTTGAACATTACATAGAAGTTTTTTCTTCTCATTCTCCAGCAAAGCTATGATCTTCCTCTGATTCTCCTCTGTCTTAATATGATCCTCACACTTGCCACAGGTTTCATTGTAAGACATATCCAGATCTTCATAAAGGAAATTTTCTGCACACGATTCTACCTCATCAGCCCATCTACCAATGAAAGCAGTTACAATGTTACCAGACTCATAATTAGAATCATCTTCTGACTCATCATCATCTAACTATGATACAGACAACCCTTTCTTCTGCTTCTTTATAGAAGTGGGACATTCTGACTTGATGTGACTAAAACCCTCACACTCATAGCATTGTACTCCTTTGTCTTGATTAGACTTTTCTTCAGACCTAGCATTCTTTTGGGAGTCATTGTTGTTTCTGGTGTCGGATGAGATATTCTTGACACCTGATCTTCCTCTTCTGTCCACCCTTTTCAACACCTTGCTAAATTGCCTCCCAAGAAGCACAATAGCATTAGATATATCTTCATATGTCTCTAGGTCACATTTATCCTCTGAGTCTTTAGTATTTGAAACAAAAACTATGTTCTTCTTCTTTTCAACCTTGTCACTAATCCTTAATTCAAAAGTTTGGAGGGATCCTATAAGCTCATAAACCTTCATGTTGTTTATGTCTTGGTCTTCTTCAATGGCAGTCACCTTTATGTCAAATCTCTTTGGAAGAGATCTGAGGATCTTCCTAACCAACTTAGCTTTTAAAATCTTCTCCCCCAGAGCACTTGAGGCGTTGGCATTCTCAATAATATTCATGTGAAAATCATGAATGCTCTCATCCTCCTTCATCTTCAAGTTCTCAAACTTGGTTGTGAGAAGTTGAAGTCTTGACATCTTTACCTTAGAAGTTCCTTCATGGGCAGTCTTCAATATCTCCCAAGCATCTTTAGCAACAGTACAATTATTTATAAGCCTGAAGATGTTCTTGTCCACTCCATTAAACAAGGCATCCAGTGCTTTGGAGTTTCCCTGAGCTAGCTTGTCATCTTCATCATCCCAGTCTTCCTCAGCTTTCAGCACATCAGTAAGATTACCATCCCTATCTCTAACCATTGGAGGATCCCATCCCTTGATCACATACTTCCAAGCCTTTATGTCCATAGACTTAAGAAAGGTCACCATACGTGCCTTACAATAATCATAATTGGTTCCATCAAGGATGGGTGGTCTATTTACAAAACCTCCTTCCTTGTCTATTGCACCAGAAAGTATCTTCCCTAGATCTCACCCAGATACAGAGCATGATGCCTGCTCTGATACCAATTGAAATTCTGGTATGCAGATATCAGATGTCCTAAGAGATGTCGAGACACTAATATATGTTAAACACACAATGACCAAGGTATACAAAGTTAAAAGTACAAAAAATAAACAAGACACAGAGAGTTGTTAACCCAGTTCAGTGCATAACAACACCTACGTCTGGGGGCTACCAAGCCAGGAAAAAAATTCACTATTAGCAGTATTAATTCAAAGCTAAACAACCCAGTTTACAACTTCTCACTTAATACCTACCCAGTGCAACTTCTACCTAAGACACTCCTAGGTATAAAAACCCCTTTCACTTCGTACCGGTCACCACAGTGACAAAATTACAATTCTTCAAATGTTTTTAGTTAATACAATCCAAAAGACACACAATCACTCAATTCTTAAAAGCTTAGGAGTGATTGACATCAATTACAACTCAATAGAGACAGTCCAGTTTAAGCATCTAGGTGATGAATGAATGACTCACAAAACAGTCCACCTCAATGTATCAAAAGACACATGAGTGACACAATACAACAGCAGTATCCTAAAAGAGAACTCAAACCCTAAACCCTTATTTTCCCACACGATTTCTTAAACGAATAATCCACAATCTCTCTAATTAGGTTTAGCAAGACTCATTTTTATAGTCTTATGCAAAATGGGCTTGGACTCTTCCTATTTTGTCAGTTTTAACCTACTGCAGAATCTTCTCCAAAATAGCAGGAACAAATCTTCAAAGTTTCCTAAAACATCTCATCATTTAATTTAGCGTTTTGTGTACAGCTGGAGATACGAACTTTGTTCCTGATAGCATCATCTTGACCTGCGTAAATTACTGAGATATATCCTAAAGAAATATCAAAGAATTAAAACAAAATAAATCTGTCAAGATTTTAAAATATTCAGAATGGATGTTCTGATAGAACATGTTCCAACATCTGTTAGCACATCTGCTCTCAAGATGATCTGAGCAACATGTTACAACATCACACATGACATCTTGTAGTGAACCATATTTTAGCAAAATTGTTGCCAATCCATAAACCATGGAACCTTCATCAAACAAATTCAATCCATTTCTTTAAAATACTTCAACAAATGCAAACCATTTTGTCCTTCGGGATTTTCTTTCAAACATTTTCAAAAAGGGCATGCTACTTCTGTTCTACCGCAAACAGACCTCGTCCCTAACTGCTAGAATGCGAACTTAGCATCGCTCATAAACGACACTAAGCAACCCGTGGTCCCGCGAACTACGGATGTTCTGATTCCTCATTCCTAATGAGGATACGTAGGCACAATGATCCATATCCTTGGCGAGCTCACTAACAACTAACCGAGCCTTTTTTGTCGCCCCGCGCGATCGAGACTAACCAACTGTAGTCCCACGAATTACGAGCGCTCTGATTTCTTCATTCTCGTCCGAATGAAGATACGTAGGCATAAGACGGCGAAGTCTTGGCGAGCACCATTCCCCCTTTCCACCCGTAGGCCTCCGAACTACGACGACTTTGACTTTCCCATTGCACGAGGGAATACGTAGGCATAGGACGACGAAGTCCTATCGAGTCTCCTTTTGTTTTTTCTCCTTTTTTTTTCGTTTCTGCTTTCCCTTATCAAGTAGGCTTTAGATAAACACACCATTTGATTAGAACAACAAGAGTGGACCTCGTTGAGTACAATGGATGCGAGGGTGCTAATACCTTCCTCTCGCGTAATCGACTCCCGAACCCGGAATTTGGTTGCAAGACCATGTCCTATCCCTTTTTGAGGTTTCTTCGATCGTTTCCTTTCCCTCGTCGAGATAAATAACGTTTGGTGGCGACTCTGTTTTTTCGCCGGTTGTTTTTCGCGTTGCGACACTTGTGTATCAGGGCCATGAGGTAGATGGGGAGGAGGGGGCGTTGTAAACAGGGGAGCCTTGCTCCAGGTTATCATATTTATTATTAGTGTCGCCATTAGCAACGACATTCTTTGGAGTGCCCATAAGCATCTGACCGGCAGCAGGAGCTTGCAGGTCATACAACCAATTGGCCGGATTCCGCACATCGGTGTGGAGGTTGGGTAAAAGTATACTTTCAACTTCACTATGATTAATGGCACATATCCAATGAAGTCCAAAAATTTTAATGAAACTAAGGCAACAATAATCAATTTTAATACCTTTCAAATGTTAACAATAGAATTTGGTCAATAGATTTTTGATTACCTCTCATAATTAAAATTTGAATTCCTAACTTTTTTTGAATATTAATTCACTATATCATGAGTCCTTTTGTTAACATTTTGAAAGGTATTAGTGTACAAAGAAAAACTTACGAAATGATAATATTGATGTTTCCAAAATGGAGATACCATAACATGGTCCAACGTGAATGTTGATAACATGAATCTGTTGATGTTATGGCAGGTGATAACCCGCAAAAGATGCCGCTAATCACTCCACTAATGGCACATGGAATGTTGCTTATAATATAATTAGACATTTGTGATTGATAAATATTAGAAAGGAAAATTTTAGCACTCCACGAAGCTTCTTTTCGAAGCAGTGCCTTTTTGTTTTATGTGGTAATCTCTAATCCTTGATAATGATGGTTTTCAAGATGAATGCTACTTTCCCTACCGTGTAAAAACAGTCAGATCGTATACATGAGTTCTGCAATTTCTTTTTGTACTATCTTATTGATTTCACATATTATTTTTCAATTGTTATTTGACATACCGACATCATATGTCTACACCTCAATTTATCTTTCTCTCTTATTTTTGTCTTTAGTCTCTATTATAATTTTTATATATTTTTTAAAGAAATTAATATATTTAGTTTATATATTAGTTAAATATATTAATTATTTAATAAATTAAAATAATAATAATCATATAAGCCGAAATATATATATATATATATATATATATATATATATATATACCCTCTGGTCATTATTATAAGCAACAAAAAACTTTTTTGCTTCATTGAATATTTGATGTATCTGATACTCCCTCCGTCTCATAAAAAGTGTTTTATTTGCACTTTTTCTTTGTCTCAAAATAATTGTCCACTTACATTACCAATGTAATATTTATTATTAGTTTTCCACTACTTACCCCTATTAATTAGCTTTCACTTTATTCAACTACTTTATTAGCTACATTTAATAGAGATATTCTAGTAAATGTCATTAGTTTTTTCACTAAAACCAATACATCCAATCATTTTCTTAATAACCGCGCATTGGTCAAATAAGACACTTTTTATGAGACGGAGGGAGTATATAATAATGTCCAGATACATTATTTATTCAATGAATCTAAAAAGGTTTTTGTTGCTTATAATAGTGACCGGAGTATATATATATATATATATATATATATATATATATATATATATATATATATATATATATATACACCCTCTGGTCACTATTATAAGCAACAAAAAACTTTTTTGCTTCATTGAATATTTGATGTATCTGATATATAATAATGTTCAGATACATTATTTATTCAATGAATCTAAAAAGATTTTTGTTACTTATAATAGTGACCGGAAGGTGTATATATATATATATATATATATATATATATATATATATATATATATATATATATAAGATAATAAAATATGAATAAAGAAAGAAAAACAAAAAAAAATAGGGTTAAATATACAAACCCCCTGCAATGTTAGCGAGTTTTCAATTTAGCCCCTGTAATTTTTTTTTTTTAAACACCCCCTCTTAATATCCAGATTCCCTCACTTAGGCCCCTGATTGCTACATTGCAACAAAGATTCTTTCCTATTGTTTGCGTGGCAGTCCACGTGACATTTTTAATATTTTATTATTATTTGTATTATTTTTATTATATTTATTTTTTCTATTTTTTCTATTTTTTTTATTTTTTTATTTTTTTTGTTTTTTTTTAATTTCTTTAAAAAAAATTATATTTGTTTTTTTTTTTATATATTTTTTTCGTTTTTTTTTTAATTTTTATAATTTTTTTCTTCTTTTTTTTTTATATTTTTTTAAGTTTTTATATTTTTTTGTTTTTTTTTTTCAGGGGGTTTGTATATTTAACTCTTAAAATAACAAGGACTAAAATAGTGAAAAAATGAATACTTCAGTTTTTCTAAAAAGATAGATTATTCATTACTTCAAAAGCTTTAGAGGAAGACCTCGTTAAAAATCGCGATGAATTATTCATTACTTCAAAGTTATGGTGTACGGATGCTCACCATGACCTTGTTCTCCCAGCTCTCAAAACCACCATCAAGCAAGCATAAGTCTCTTAACCTTTTTATTCCTATTTTAAGATTGTTAGCGATATTTGGTTTTAGCCTCTGTAATTTTTTAAAAACGAAAAAACGAAAAAAAAAATTAGGCCAAAAAATGAAAAATAAAAAAATATAAATAAAAACGAAAAAAAATAAAAAAACGAAAAAAATAATTATTAAAAAAAACGAAAAAATAAATAAATAAATAAATAATAAAATTTAAATTTAAAAAAACTTTAAAAAAATAAAAAAAATAAAAAAAATATTAAAAATGTCACGTGGACTGCCACGCAAGCAATAGGAAAGAATCTTTGCTGCAATGTGGCAATCAGGGGCCTAAGTGAGAGAATCTAACTAAGATGAGGGGGTTTTAAAAAAAAAAAACTTTACCAGGGGCTAAAATGAGAATTCGCTAACATTGTAGGAGAGTTTGTATATTTAACCCAAAAAAATAATATCTTTATATAATAATAAAAAGAAATATACATCAATTTTGTGAGAATGTGGATGTACGATCTGTTAGAAAATTAATTCAAGTCAAATGGACTGATGCTAGAATCGTGAACGAAATCACTTTCCTTAAAAGTATTTCAAGCACTCTCAAATATGTCTTAGAGTTGGAACGCAGGAATACTCAGGATAATTCAGCCTTATATCGAATTTGCGCAAGCCCGACGAAAACTCGATTATTGCGAAGAGTGTCTAAAATGTTGTACAAGAGGATATTTGGCTTGTGATGTTTTTCTGAATTCCAAATGAGATATTTATAGGTCATGCATGTGTTGTTTCACAAGGTTGCGACCCTTGATGGAAACAACACCTTTTCAACATAAGATTGCAATGATTCGCCTATAGTTACATTATGCACCACTTCATGAAGTGTTGTATATTTTGAATTAGAAATTCAAACTTTCAGTAACCTGAGACAAATTTAACGGTAACTTCCCCGGGTGGATGTCTAGTGCAAAAATTGACCAAAATTCCTTCGGACAAATTTGAAGGCAATTTTCACTGGTGGATGTTTAGTGCAAAAATTGACCAAAATTCTTTCGGACAGATTTGAAGGCGATTTCCACTTTTGTCTATGGGGCACTTTTATCCTCTTTAACTTTGTCATATTTGAACACACTCATGGACATTAATTGTCCATTAATTTCCAATAATCCCCCACTTGTTCTAATAATGACAAGTCTAATTCCAGAAAATGAAGTATAAAGAATGTTAGTACAGTTAGATATCTTTCGATTTAAAACTTAACCTTAGTAAAGATAACGCAAAGTCTAATCGGAATGTTAGGTAACAATGCTTTTAAACCATTAATCCATGTGAATAGATCGGTGTTACCTCACACACATTCTTTAAGGTTCTTCGTCTACATTTCTCGCCTAGCACTTATTTATGTCCATATGTTTTCCTGTTTCATGATTTTTTGTGATAGAAACTCCAACTCTTACTTTGAGACGACACCATCTCGAAATTCACATAAGTGAAGTTCATATTGTATCTTTTTCCATGAGACACATACCCTCGGTACTGAACTTCATTAAGAGTTTAAATAAAACTCAACCCTCATTTTAAAGGTCAACATTTTCACAAAATGTTCGACAAACATCCAAATCAACGTTATCCATTGAATCTTGAGAGTAATGTTCTATTAACGTAAGATTGGGTTGTCGCCGCTGTCGGAACTCTTACTCAAGGAGTTTCAACCCCATGCCTCTCGAGGTTGTTTTTTTACTAAGTCTATGGCTAGTGGCTTAGTAAATGGATCAAGAAAATTATAGCCCGATCGTATATATGTGAATGATTACATCCTTAATCAATTTTCTCACGAAAGAATGTCTAAGTCCTACTTGCATAGACTTTCTATTATACACTTTTTGTATGCTTTAGTTAAAGTAATTTGACTACCTCAATGTATCAACACCTTTGAAACATTGTCTTTAGTCAATGGAACTTCCAACAAAAGGTCCCTCAACCATTCAACTTCTTCACAAGCGAAAGTAAAAGCCTCGAACTCTGATTCTATGGTTAAGACAGTGATCCATAATTGTTTCTTGCTCTTCCAAGAAATTGCACCCTCTGCTAGTGTAAATATCCACTCAAATGCATATTTTTGATATTCAATACTCGATATCTAACTCGCATCGGTATATCCTTCTAATATGGAAGGAAATCTACCATAATGGAAACCAAGATTTTTGGTTTTCATAAGATATCCGAAATTTTCTAATGATGGCCTTTCAGTGCTCACCATTTGGATTGCTAGTAAAATCTACTCATTTGACTAATTGCAAACGCTATGTCAGGTCTAGTACATTACATGCACTTGCATATTCTAATTGAGTCACAACTTTTCCATAATTCATTTGAAGTTTGACACTAGGATCAAATGGAGTGGTCACTTCCTTAAAACGTAAGTGTTTGAACTTATCAAGCATTTTCTCAACATACTGTGTTTGGCTAAATTCATAACCCCCACTATTTCGCTTTACTTTAATCCCCAAAAGTGTGTCAACTAGTCCAAGATTATTCATCTGGAACGTGGAAGTTAGAAACCTCTTTGTTTCTAAAATTTCATTCTTCTCGTTGCTAATGATCAATCATATAATCAACATGGAGACAAATGAATATCACAATATTCTCATATATCACAATATTCTCATATATCTTTGTGTACAAACACTTATAACAAGAATCAGATGAAGAATGTTTTTAGATAATAATGCATGATGATGCAAGAATGTTTTAGATGAAGTAAGAGATGAAATTATGAGCAATTTAAAGTAGTATAATATAAATTGCAATGAGCACCTTATTTATGTTCACTTATATCTTTACTTGAATTTATATGCTAAACCTTCTTGATCAACTTCATCATTGATGTGCATGACACTTTTGAACCTTTTCTTCTTTGATAATCTTTGTCTTCATCAAAATAGAACTAGATATATGATGTATTCCTCACAATCTCCCCCTTTTGATGATGACAAAATATTTGAATTTGTGTTTTGATAAGATTGAAAAGTCATTCCCTAAGTTATGTGTCTCCCCATACAAGGATTTGCCAAACTTGCACACCTTTTGTTCATTGTCACATAACCTTCTAGTTGTTCCATGTAAATATCCTCATCAAGATCTCTATTTTGTAATGTCTTTTTGACATCCATTTGATAAACTATAAGGTCATGCAAATAAAATAATGCAAATAATACTTTAATTATAGCCATCCTTGCTATCGGTGCATATGTGATGAAATAATCAACACCTTTTTTTTGTCTAAAAACTCATGGCTACTAATCTAGCCTTGTAGTTGTTTAGTATACTATCACTATGGTACTTCCTTTTAGATACCTACTTCCATACAACGAGTTTTGATCTTTAAGGTAGATTAACAAGATCAGAAGTGTGGTTTGACATTATTGAATCCATTTCATCTTGGATAACATCCTTCTAAAACGAGGAGTCCCTTGAAGTTATTGCTTCCTTATAAATTTTAGGATCATCTTCCACTTGAAGAATAATAGGAATCTTATGAACAAAATTCTAATTTTGTTTGGTCCTAGATCCTTAATCTTTCGGACTCTCTTGCTTATTCTAAGTTCGGGTTGTTTTTCAATAATCCATGAAGAATCTTCCTCACGAGATTCTTCATTAGTGACGAACTTTTGGTTTGTATTTCAAAAATCCGTGGAGAACCTTCCTCACGAGGTTCTTCATTTGTGGAAATCTCGAATTTCTTATCCTCCGTGATAAGGATCTCAATATTCCACATCTCAGTTTCAAATGTTACATTAGACTTCAAATTCAGAAGTCTATCATAATCCATTATCAGATGATCTTTATATGCCTTATAATAATAAATTTCATCGAGCATAAACAATTCACATATCATATAGATCATAATTCAATCGCATAGTTTTGAAATTATAAACACCAATGAATTTGACCACATTAGTGGTTAACACATTATTTCCAAAATAAATTGCAACTTACACAAATTCATCACATCTTTCACCATACAAATAAACATGAGTGTATATTTTCCATCAAAGTTGCAGCCACAAATTAATAAAAAAAGGACATAATTTATAATCACATAAATTTAAAAATTATATGATTTTTTTATGTATTCTTTTATAATTATACCACCATTTCTTTCACATGATCCAACACATTCAAGTGTCCCTTAAATTAATGCTCAAGAACTCCTTAACATTAAACTAATCATTCCGTGTAATTTTATTTTCCCATACAAAATTCATTTTCAAAAATAACAATAGTACAAAATAATTGGTATTTTTGTTATTATTTGCATTTTGTACTGCAAACACCATTAACGGGTAACTTGAGGAATCTGAACCAAACGACAATAAAAATACTGAACTCTAACAAATTCTCCTTTAGAGAAGTGATCTTGATGGAACAACATATATATTTTTCAAGATCCTTTTAAAGCATATAAATTCATATGAAAGCGAAAGTATATAGTTATTTATATATCTTGAGCATGTACAGTATCATTAAAGCACACAAATTACCAATACCGATATACTCTGTATATATTTAATCATATTATGTCTAAAACCTTCAATTTCTATTTGTATGATAATTTTTGTTTTCAAGATAAAATCATATGTAGACAAAAAAAATTACTATATCCATAAGATATCATTTAGTAACCATTACTGTAACAACACATGCCATAAAAAAATTAAGTACCATAATAAAATGCATACCCGAATTCAAGATGACGATTTTGTTCTTGATCCTTGATACGGAAGCTTCAATTGCCATGATACAAAATACTTTTAAGATTGTTTGAAAAATTATTTAAACCGAATGGATCGAGGCTAGAATCATGAACGAAATCACTTTTCTTAAAAGTATTTCAAGCACTCTCAAATATGTCTTAGAGTTTAAACGAAGGAATACCCAGGATAATTTAGCCTTATATCGAATTTGCGCAAAACCGACAAAAACTCGATTATGTATCGAAGAGTATTTGGAATTTTGTACAAGAGAATATTTGGTTTGTGATGTTTTTCTGAATTCCAAATAAAGTATTTATAGGCCATATATGTGTTGTTTCACGAGGTTGCAACCCTTGATGAAACAACACCTTTTCAACATAAGATTGCAATGGTTCGCCTATAGTTACATTATGCACCACTTCATGAAGTGTTGTATATTTTGAATTCGAAATTCAAACTTTTAGTAGCCCGAGACAAATTTAACGGCAACTTCCACGGGTGGATGTTTAGCGCAAAAACTGACCAAAATTCCTTCAGACAGATTTGAAGGAAATTTTCACTAGTGGGTGGGTGTTTAGTGCAAAAATTGACCAAAATTCCTTCGGACAGATTTGAAGGCAATTTCCACTTTTGTCTATGGAGAATTTTTATCCTCTTTAACTTTGTCATATTTGAACACACCCATGAGTATTAATTGTCCATTAATTTCCAACACGATCTATATTTTAAATATGTTTTTGAATGGAAACTGAAACTCATTTAATAGTGAAGGCTTTTATGCTAAGTTTTGAAAAATCAAAAACTAACTTTTCCTTGCATGAAAACCACATGGTTTGTAATCGCCTTGAATAAACTTACAAAATCTTATACAAATTTCTTCTCTTAATAGATTGACAAGCCTTCTTTGAATCTACAACCTCTCTCAATCGTTTCAAGATATCAAGCACTATATTAGAAGTTTTGACGAGTAGTGTTTCAACAAGCTTTTAAATTTTTTGTGTGGAAAGATGTTCTTGCTCGTTTCGAAGGAGTCTCAATATTTTGAGTTTAAAGTGTTAGCCGAGTTAGCTCTGTACTACAAGCTTTTCCTTCTTTTTTAGTTTGTTTTTTTCCTTTCATATCGTTATTGTAATTAATAATAATTAATCATTTAGGGTGTGCCATAAAATGTCGAGAAAATATGCAATTGAATGTTGTTTTAGAATTTAAAAATAGGTAAGACTTATGAAGTGTTGCAGTTGGCAGTTTGTATTTTGAATTAAAAAATACACAACATTTTGTGAAGTGTTGCAGTTGGCAGTTTGTATTTTGAATTTGAAAATAGACAACACTTTGTGACGTGCTACATTAGGTAGTTTATATTTTGAATTCAAAATAGAATTTGTTGTAGAATGCAGTCTAAGATACACTTCTGAAGTGTTGCAGTAGGCGAAAAGTTGCAACACCCAAAAAAAAATATTGCTGAAAGGGTATGTTTCATCAAGAGTCGCATCCTTGTGAAACACCACTTCTTGGATTATAAATTGAGCATTTCGGATTCAGAAAAATACATTAGAAAAATCTATCCTCTTCACACAAAAATCCATATTTCATCTTCCCTACATTCGAGTTTTCATTGGTCTTATGCAAACTCGATTATAGGATGAATTATTCTGGGTATTCATGATTCTAGCCAATTTGAGACAAATTCTAAGACAATTTGATAGTGTTTGAAATACTATAAGGAAAGTGATTTATTCATGATTCTAGCCTCGATCCATTTGATTACATTTATTTTTCTAACAATCTTATATTATTACAAATAATGAGAACCGAATCCTCGATATCAAGAATAAGAACAAAACTGTCATCATGGATCCGAATATGTTTTCATTGTTTCTCATAGAATTTAGTATAGTGTAAAAATCATAATATCAAGATCATGCATTAAAAAATTTCTAACAATTAGTATCAAAGTAAAATTACCAATATTATGATTATCCGATAATGATTAATACGATAAAACATTTTGTTATGATAATGCATTTTATTATCTTAATGCATTGTTACAATAATATGTTTCATTGTTATACGAGTAATACAATTCATTGACAATGATAATTTTATTGCATAACTTCACTGTATATATTTTTAATATAATATTTATACTATGGTTTGAATTGTTGAAAGTTATACGGGTAATTCAAATGTTGTAATTGGTTAACACGGGTGTGTAACCGGTTATAGCAAAGCCAATTCCACTTCTGAAGTAGCAGAAAAGTGAGGATTTGAAGCTGTAACTGGTTAACCATAGTCGTTAACTGGTTATCACTTAATGTGATTTAATTGTAATGCCAACTGTAACCAGTTAATCAAATGGTGTAATCGGTTATAGGCTCGAGTTTTGCACTTTTTCTGTTATATAACCTGTTTGTTTTACAATCCGATCATATTGTAATACTTGTATAAATGTGTTGGATGCATTCTCATCCAAAGTTAATTCAAATTCTCATTCTCACCCTCAATTCTCTCTCTCTCTCTCTCTCTCTCTCTCTCTCTCTCTCTCTCTCTCATACACACACACACACACGCACACACACACAATTTTTCTTTCACTCTCCACATTCTAATTCTCTCCATCATTGTTCACCAATCTTGTGGTTCAAAGTTCCAACATTTAGCATCAAGAGTCTGGTTCTGATCCACAAACACCTAGTGTGCAACATGAATTTTCTTTCCAATGAATAATCCCTACAAACCTACTTATCCTTGATGCTAATTGTAACGCCCCGAAAATCTAAATTAATCATTTATTTATTTATTTAATTAATTTAGAAGGAATTACGAAGTTTTGGTAATTTTGGAGAATTTTGGATCAAAAGAGTATTTTTTTTAATAATTTAATAGAATGAATAATTAATGTATTATTTATACTATTATTATTATTATTATTAATAATAAGAAGAAAAGGGCAAGGTGGTCTTAAAGGAAAAAGAGTAAGGATAGAAGTGGAAGTTCATAAATTGGGATATTTTGTTTAAAGAAGAAAATACCGATCACTTTTCTAACTGATCGTGTTTTTGTGAAGAACGCTGAAGAAGAGGAGAGGAGGAGGAAACCTAGGGTTTTAAAGGATTGCTAGGAGAATCTTGGAGGAAGAAGGAAAAAACTTCGGATTACTCTAAGGTATGGGGAGATTTCATAATTTCTTATAGTTCTTTAGGACATGGTGATGAATAGATTAGGTATTCAGGAATTGTGTATAATTGTGGTGAATGTTGATGTAGAATGAATGATTTGATGAGAATATGATGAAATTGAGTGGTATGTGTTGATTTATGTGTATTATGTGAGCCTTTTGATCGAATTTTCGTGGGGGAAAAACTGATTTTTGGGGTAATCGAAGTCAAAAACGCAGAAAATCACTTTTCGGGAAAAGTTGGGTTTGTCGCACCCTGACACGGGCCGTGTCACGTAACACGGGCACCCGTGTCAGCTTTCGGGTTGATGGCGTGTGAAAATTTTATTAGCAGGTTGCCTGACACGGGCCGTGTCACGGGACACGGGCGGCCGTGTCAGCCTACTGTCTAGCTGTAATTTTTTTTCTGTTTTTGGATTTGTGCTTCAGGGCTTCTGACACGGGCCGTGTCACAGGACACTGGTGGCCGTGTCAGGCAGCTGTTTTGCTGTTTTTGTTGTTGATTGTTTCTTGATGTTTTCTTGTACTGGTCTTTTGTTGTCGAGTTGTTGTTGGTGTAAGATGATAAAACATGATTGTATGATGATTACTTGTTGAATATGAAATGAATGATGCACACATTGATGTTTGATGAATTGCGGAGATTTAGCATCATTGCATTTCATAGCATTTTATGTTGGGGCTTCGGCCTATTGGTATCTTCAAGCCCATTGTGCGGATTGAAGTGATACGTTGATTACGTTGTGCTCCTTTTGGAGGGTTGATGGCCAGTGTCCATCCACGTTGAACCGGGTACCACATGCATCCTTTGCATTCCATTATAGTTGACATTGCATATGAATGATGTAATTGTGATTGTGTTGTGAAGATTCTGTTGATGATGCTATGATGTTGTGTTGCTTATTCTGTTTATTTTCCATGTACTTATATTACTATAATGAATTGCGATTTCTCACCCTGCCTGCTTGAAAATGTTGCCTCTTATATGGGTAACTTGCAGATAACCAAGAGTAGACTTGCGGTGCTGGAGGATTGAGTCTTGGAGCGTTCGTTTGTCGTTTTAGTCATGCTTAAGTGGTGTCCTGCTCTGTGTCATGTAACATCGGGTTGGGATTAGTTGTGAACCTCGTGTGTTTCCTTTTGGCTTCATGTTAGAGTTTTCATATTGTTGATGTTATTTTGATTGGATACATTTCTTTATGAAGAATTTTATTGATTTGAATTTAAAGTATGATTACCGCTGCGTAGTTGTTAATTTATTTTAATGATGAATGAATAAACCGTGTTACGGGACAGGACAATAATTTTGAATGTCGTTTGAATATATGTGGCACCTTTCTTACTGATTTTTACTCTGATAATATTAAGTGTTTACCTAAAATGGTAATGTGGGGTATAAGGGTGTTACATTAGTGGTATCAGAGCAGGTCGGTCTGTCCGGCCAAGTTGTCGAGTCGTAGTTTGTTTAACAATCGAGTATTGTTAACTAGTTCTAACTTTTGTTTGTGTTGAAGTGACAAGCTGAGATGGCTGGAAGGAACGATGCTGCAATTGCTGCTGCGTTGGAAGCAATGGCTCAGGCTTTGCAGAATCAGTCGAACGCTGACGAGAATGCTGGATCTCGCAGTTTGGCAACTTTTCAGAGGGAGAATCTGCCTACCTTCAAGGGCAAGTATGATCCTGATGGAGTGTTGGATTGGTTGAAAGAGATGGAGAGAATCTTCCGGGTGATGGACTGCACTTTAGCGCAGAAGGTCCGATATGGGACTCATATGCTAGCATTCGAGGCTGATAACTGGTGGCTAGAGACTCGTCAGAGGTTGGAAACTGCAGGTGAAGGTATCACTTGGGATGTGTTCCGAAGAGAGTTCCTGACGAAGTATTATCCAGAGGATGTTCGTGGTAAGAAGCAAATCGAGTTTCTTGAACTGAAGCAAGGGACCATGTCGGTTACTGATTATGCTGCAAAGTTTGTTGAATTGGCTAAGTTTTATCCGCACTATAACGATGATGATGCTGAGTTTTCAAAATGCATCAAGTTTGAGAGTGGGTTGCGCCCAGAGATCAAGAAGGCAGTTGGATATCAGAAGATTCATAATTTTGCTGATTTGATTGATAGTTGCAGAATTTTTGAAGAGGATAACAATGCTCATTATAAGATCATTAATGAGAGAAAGAACAAGCACCAACAGAATTGCGGCAAACCTTATGATGCTCCAGCTGGAAAAAGTAAACAGAAAGTGGTTGATGGCAAGAGGACTAGTAGGGGAGATGCTCCTGCTGGCATAACTTATTTCAAATCTGGGAAACCTGGTCATAAGAGTAATGCGTGTATTGCTGAAGTGAAGAGGTGTTTCCGTTGTGGTAAGATTGGGCATGCCATATCTGAGTGCAAGCATAAAGAGGTGATTTGTTTCAACTGTGGCGAAGAAGGACACATTAGTAGCCAGTGTCAGAAACCAAAGAAGGTGCAAACCGGTGGGAAAATGTTCGCTTTGGCGGGAACTCAGACAACTAATGAGGACAGACTCATCAGAGGTACGTGTTTCATTAATAGTACTCCTTTAATTACTATGATTGACACCGGTGCTACTAATTGCTTTATTGCTGCTAAATGCGTTGAAAGATTGGGTCTTGTGTTGTCTTCTATGAATGGAGGAATGGTCGTCGAGATTCCGGCTAAAGGATTGATGACTACTTCTCTTGTGTGTCTAAAGTGTCCTTTGTCGATCTTTGACAGAGACTTTACTATTGATTTGGTGTGTTTGCCGTTATCTGGGATGGATGTAATCTTGGGAATGAACTGGTTAGAATATAACTATGTTCATATTAACTGCTATAACAAGTCAGTGAGATTTTCTACTGCTGAGGAAGAAGAAGCTAGTTTGTTGTCTTTTAATCAGTTACAACAGTTGATGCAAGAAGGAGCTCAGATGTTCTCAGTGATGGCGTCGTTATCTGTTGA
This sequence comes from Lathyrus tuberosus, assembly GCA_022829125.1. Taxonomy (NCBI): domain Eukaryota; kingdom Viridiplantae; phylum Streptophyta; class Magnoliopsida; order Fabales; family Fabaceae; genus Lathyrus; species Lathyrus tuberosus. The sequence continues at coordinate 2,265,206 of JALAZF010000152.1, read as the reverse complement.
GGGTCGAGCTGTAATTGAGGAGTTGCAAGTGGTGCGTGAATTTCTGGAAGTTTTCCCTGATGAAATTCCTGATGTGCCTCCAGAAAGAGAAGTGGAATTTGCAATTGACCTTGTACCTGGTACCAGACCTGTTTCTATGGCACCATACATGATGTCTGCATCTGAATTGTCAGAATTAAAGAAACAATTGGAGGATTTGCTTGAAAAGAGATTTGTGAGGTCAAGTGTATCGCTGTGGGGAGCTCCAGTGTTGTTAGTAAAGAAGAAAAATGGAAGTATGAGGCTCTGTGTTGATTATAGACAACTAAATAAAGTGATGATTAAGAACAAGTATCCGCTCCCGAGAATAGATGACTTGATGGATCAATTGGTAGGTGCTCGTGTGTTTAGCAAGATTGATTTGAGGTCGGGCTATCATCAGATTAAAGTGAAAGAGGAAGATATTCAGAAGACGGCTTTTAGAACGCGTTATGGACATTATGAGTATTCGGTTATGCCTTTCGGTGTTACTAATGTGCCGGGAGTATTCATGGAGTACATGAACCGTATCTTTCACACTTATTTGGATCAGTTTGTGGTGGTGTTCATTGATGATATATTGATTTACTCTAAATCGGAAGAAGAGCATGCAGAACACTTAAGACTGGTGTTGCAAGTTTTGAAAGAGAAGAAATTATATGCAAAGCTGTCTAAATGTGAATTTCTCGGTCATGTCATTTCAGGTAGTGGCATTTTTGTGGATCCATCTAAAGTAGATGCTGTGTTGCAATGGGAAACTCCAAAGTCGGCTACCGAGATTAGAAGCTTTTTGGGACTAGCCGGTTATTACCGAAGGTTTATCGAAGGATTTTCTAAGTTAGCACTTCCGTTGACTAAGTTGACTTGTAAAGGTAAAGCTTTTGTGTGGGACATTCAATGCGAAGAAAGTTTCACGGAATTGAAGAAGAGATTGGCATCGGCTCCGATTTTGACATTACCTAATCCAGGAGAAGCTTTTGTGGTATATTGTGATGCTTCTAAGATGGGTTTAGGTGGTGTGCTTATGCAGAGTGATAAGGTAGTTGCTTATGCGTCGAGGCAGTTGAGAACTCATGAAAAGAACTACCCTACACATGATTTAGAACTTGCTGTGGTTGTTTTTGTGCTGAAGACTTAGAGACATTATCTTTATGGATCTAGATTTGAAGTGTTTAGTGACCATAAGAGTTTAAAGTACTTATTTGATCAGAAGGAACTGAATATGAGACAACGAAGATGGTTGGAATTATTAAAAGATTATGATTTCGGTTTGAACTATCATCCGAGTAAAGCTAATGTTGTGGCCGCGCTCTGAGTCGGAAGACTTTGCATATGTCGGCAATGATGGTTAAGGAATTGGAATTAATTGAGCAATTCAGAGATATGAGCTTAGTTTGTGAGTGACACCGCAGAGTGTGATGTTGGGAATGCTGAAGATTAATAATGATTTTCTGGATAATATCAAGGAAGCTCAGAAGTTAGACGTGAAACTGGTAGATTCGATGGTTGGAATCGATCAGTTGGAGAATGATGATTTCAAGTTAGATGCGCAAGGTGTGTTGAGATTCCGAAATTGAATTTGTATTCCTGATGAAGCTGAGATGAAGAAGGCAATTCTTGAGGAAAGTCATAGAAGTAAACTAAGCATTCATCCGGGAGCTACAAAAATGTATCACGACTTGAAGAAATTGTTTTGGTGGCCTAGCATGAAGCGCGATGTAGTTCAATTTGTGTATGCATGTTTAACTTGTCAGAAGTCGAAAGTTGAACATCAGAAGCCTGCTGGGTTGATGCAACCGTTAGAAGTTCCATAATGGAAATGGGATAGCATTTCAATGGAATTCGTGACGGGATTACCTAATACATCTAGAGGACATGATTCTATTTGGGTGATTGTTGATAGGCTTACAAAGTCGGCTCATTTTATTCCTATTAACATCAGTTTTCCAGTATCGAAGTTGGCAGAAATTTATATTCGTGTGATTGTGAAGTTGCATGGTGTTCCTCTGTGTATTGTGTCTGATAGAGATCCGAGGTTTACCTCTGATTTTTGGAAGAGTTTGCAAGAGGCGTTGGGTTCTAAGTTGAGGTTGAGTTCGGCGTATCACCCTCAGACGGATGGTCAAACTGAGAGAACTATTCAGTCGTTGGAGAATTTGTTGAGAGCTTGTGTTCTTGAGCAGGGAGGTTCGTGGGATAATTATCTTCCATTGATCGAGTTCACTTATAATAACAGTTACCATTCTAGTATTGGAATGGACCCTTTTGAAGCATTATATGGTTGGAGATGTAGGACTCCTTTATGTTGGCACGAATCTGGAGAAAGTGTAGTGCTTGGACCCAAAATTGTTCGAGAGACTACTGAGAAGGTGAAGTTAATCCGAGAAAAGATGAAATCTTCTCAAAGTAGGCAGAAGAGTTATCATGACAAGCGAAGGAAGGATTTAGAATTCCAAGCAGGTGACCATGTGTTTTTGAGAGTTACGCCGGTGACAGGTGTTGGGCGGGCCTTAAAGTCTAAGAAGCTCACTCCTCGTTTTATTGGTCCGTATTAGATTTCGGACAGAGTTGGAAATGTTGCTTATAGAGTGGCTTTGCCGCCTAATCTGTCAAATTTACATGATGTGTTTCATGTGTCACAACTCCGGAAGTATGTTCCAGATCCATCTCATGTGATTCATATGGATGATGTGCAAGTACGGGATAATCTTACTGTGGAAATGATGCCTAGACGAATTGCGGAATGTGAGATGAAGGTTTTAAGAGGCAAGGAGATTGCGTTAGTGAAAGTTGTCTGGTTAGGAGCTGCCGGAGAAAGCATGACTTGGGAGCTGGAAAGCAAGATGAAGGAATCCTATCCCGAGTTATTCGAATCAGGTAAATTTTCGAGGACGAAAATTCTTAAAGTAGGGGAGAGTTGTAACGCCCCGAAAATCTAAATTAATCATTTATTTATTTATTTAATTAATTTAGAAGGAATTACGAAGTTTTGGTAATTTTGGAGAATTTTGGATCAAAAGAGTATTTTTTTTTAATAATTTAATAGAATGAATAATTAATGTATTATTTATACTATTATTATTATTATTAAAAATAATAAGAAAAGGGCAAGGTAGTCTTAAAGGAAAAAGAGTAAGGATAGAAGTGGAAGTTCATAAATTGGGATATTTTGTTTAAAGAAGAAAATACCGATCACTTTTCTAACTGATCGTGTTTTTGTGAAGAAGAGGAGAGGAGGAGAAAACCTAGGGTTTTGAAGGATTGCTAGGAGAATCTTGGAGGAAGAAGGAAAAAGTTTCGGATTACTCTAAGGTATGGGGAGATTTCATAATTTCTTATAGTTCTTTAGGACATGGTGATGAATAGATTAGGTATTCAGGAATTGTGTATAATTGTGGTGAATGTTGATGTAGAATGAATGATTTGATGAGAATATGATGAAATTGAGTGGTATGTGTTGATTTATGTGTATTATGTGAGCCTTTTGATCGAATTTTCTTGGGGGAAAAACTGATTTTTTGGGTAATCGAAGTCAAAAACGCAGAAAATCACTTTTCGGGAAAAGTTGGGTTTGTCGCACCCTGACACGGGCCGTGTCACACAACACGGGCACCCGTGTCAGCTTTCGGGTTGATGGCGTGTGAAAATTTTATTAGCAGGTTGCCTGACACGGGCCGTGTCACGGGACACGGGCGGCCGTGTCAGCCTACTGTCTGGCTGTAATTTTTTTCTATTTTTGGATTTGTGCTTCAGGGCTTCTAACACGGGCCGTGTCACAGGACACGGGTGGCCGTGTCAGGCAGCTGTTTTGCTATTTTTGTTGTTTTCTTGATTGTTTCTTGACGTTTTCTTGTACTGATCTTTTGTTGTCGAGTTGTTGTTGATGTAAGATGATAAAACATAATTGTATGATGATTACTTGTTAAATATGAAATGAATGATGCACACGTTGATGTTTGATGAATTGCGGAGAATTAGCATCATTGCATTTCATAGCATTTTATGTTGGGGGCTTTGGCCTATTGGTAGCTTCAAGCCCATTGTGCGGATTGAAGTGATACGTTGATTACGTTGTGCTCCTTTTGGAGGGTTGATGGCCAGTGTCCATCCACGTTGAACCAGGTACCACATGCATCCTTTGCATTCCATTATAGTTGACATTGCATATGAATGATGTAATTGTGATTGTGTTGTGAAGATTCTGTTGATGATGCTATGATGTTGTGTTGCTTATTCTGTTTATTTTCCATGTACTTATATTACTATAATGAATTGCGATTTCTCACCCTGCCTGCTTGAAAATGTTGCCTCTTATGTGGGTAACTTTCAGATAACCAAGAGTAGACTTGCGGTGCTGGAGGATTGAGTCTTGGAGCGTTCGTTTGTTGTTTTAGTCATGCTTAAGTGGTGTTCTGCTCTGTGTCATGTAACATCGGGTTGGGATTAGTTGTGAACCTCGTGTGTTTCCTTTTGGCTTCATGTTAGAGTTTTCATATTGTTGATGTTATTTTTATTGGATACATTTTTTTATGAAGCATTTTATTGATTTGAATTTAAAGTATGATTACCGCTGCGTAGTTGTTAATTTATGTTAATGATGAATGAATAAATCGTGTTACGGGACAGGACAATAATTTTGAATGTCGTTTGAATATATGTGGCACCTTTCTTGTTGATTTTTACTCTGATAATATTAAATGTTTACCTAAAATGGTAATGTGGGGTAGAAGGGTGTTACACGAATAATTATGACAAATGGTGTTAGCAAATGAAGGTGTTGTTTGGCTACCAAGATGTTCTTGAAGTGATCAAGAATGGGATGAATCCTTTTGTCGAAGGTGCAACGAATGCACAACACGTTGTCATACCCTAAATTTTGACCACAAGATTTCACATCATTGTGCAAGTCATCACCACAATATGGATATACCTTCATGCCTCATCAATCCTCTCCAAGATTGTTGAGCATTCACCTCAACCAAGGATTAGGGTTTTGAGCCCTCTCAGAGCATCCAGGCAAAGGATCAATCAAGAATTAACATGATCTTCAACTTGTCCAACCTCTTAAACATCCATGAAGGATCGAGAGGTCTTCCACATTAAGAATTAAGCACAAAAATGCAACACTTCAAGTTGATCAAACCTCAAGATCATTAGTGTCACCAAATTAGGGTTTTGATCGACCAAGGCCTCCAGAGAGAAATCTTCATCTGGTCATGAGCCAATACTTCAAAATATGATTCAAGAAGCTCAAAAGGACTCATAAGTTCAAAATAGCCTCAGGGAATGCATTCACCAAAAATCAGGAATTAGGGTTTTCTTGACCTAATTCACCCTAAGTTGACTTTTGGAGTAAGGCATGAGCCAAGACCTCAAGAAATTCTTTAAGGACCACAAATACCTCATATTGATCTACTCACAGGATTAGATTGACACAAAGAATTTTGTTCATGAGCAATATAAGGATTCACATTCATCTGAACCACAAATTAGGGTTTCTGGGAAAAAGTCAACCATACCTTTAACTTTTGAACAAGGCATGATCTCAAACCTTGGGACATGGTTCAAGACACTCAAGAAAATCTATGGAATCCATCCATTAGGTTTAATTTAGCCCAAGGACTTGCTTTCATAACAGATCACAAAGTTCAAAATTCATCTGATAAAAAGTCAACTGTGATCAAAACCAAGTTTGACTTTTGAGATTTTTTGACAAATATGGTCTCTTCAAGTAAAAACCAATGTTAACTTGTGATTTGTATCATAATCAATCAAGAAAAATGAGGTTACTTATAAAAAGGGCAACCTTGAGAAACTTGAAATTTCACTAAGTTATTAAAAAAAGTGATTTTTACCCAACTTTGCAAGGCCATAACTTGTGATCCAAGCAACTATTTTCTTCCATCCAAAGCTCAAATGAAAGCTCTCATTACATACTACAAAAGTGTCCTACTGAACCATGATAAAAAAATGCTTGGATTTTAAGTTATGAAGTGATCAAAATTAAGAAAAGTATGAAATGAATTCCAATACTTAGTGAAAATCTGCCTAAGAAAAATCAGTCAAACAATCAAAATGTGAAGGGATTTTTCACCATGATCCAAGATGAATCAAGTCCAATGGTGAACATCAAAGTTGAAGTACATAATCCCAGCTTTCCAAAGATCCCAAGAGCATGAGATAACTCCACTTGAGCAATGGGTTATGGAGGTTGCAAGACACCTTACTACAACTGTTTTGCCAAAACCAGTTTGGTCATTTCTTATACCACACGATTTTAGAGTCAATTGAAATGATCATGATCATACCAATTCAACTTGAATAAGAGTGACTCATCACAAACCTGCAAGATAGTGCCAAAGAACCAATAAAAAATCTCATGAGAATGATGAAGTTTTGTCATGAAAGCATTGAAATTCAAAGTGCATTTATGTGCAATAGTGCACATTCAACAAAAGTACTCACCTCAGTCAAGATGCTCACATAAACAAAAATAAAAACATATGAGGAATGTGGAATTGGTCAAAAGTTGGCTATGCTACTTAGAAGTGACAATGTACCTTGCATAAGAAGTAATGGCATCTTGCCAAAAGACATTGAATAAGCTCTTATCCTCCAAGCCATCACTATTCCTCCAAGAAAAACTTATTCACATAGAAATAGAGCTCACTTCTAATGTTTAAAAACACACCAAAACAACTTCAATCCTTGTTTTCTCCAAATTCATCTTTGTCTCAAATTTCAAAACACCAAGAGAGGGAAAAATCAAATTTCTCAAATCAGAGCAATTCTATCCGAACCACGCATTCAAACACTTCACATACACTATGTGGAAGTGATCCAAACACTTATATCCCATCTGTAACATCCAAATCATCATCTCCATAGTTCACTTGATCAAGTTGCAGTTGGATTCGAGCTACTCAATCCAGGGGTTTCAAAATCATTCCAAACACATCAACACATTTTTTGAGGGTCAAGGAAGCTATCTGGATCATCACCTTGCATATGTAACACCTCCAAGGTAGAATTTGATTCCTTCTTGCAGAGGTATGCCTTGAACTTTCAATCTCCATGATCCATGCATAATTTTTAAATTTTCAAAGCCCAAACATGTTTGCTATATTGTTGTGATCATCTCTCATCAATTAATTGCTATTAATCATGTCTATATAAGATGACATAGTGTTCTTGCAAAAATTAGGGTTCTTCAGGTTCATATGAGATAACTCGTGCCATACTTAATTTAAATAAAATTGAAAAGAACCATTTAATTCCTTGTTAAAAACACACAATTTTGGTGTTTACATCATGTCAAATGGTTACGAGATGAGAGAGATAGAGTTGCTCTTGCAACTCTGATGATGGCTAAAGGAAGAAGATGGCCATGGGGCGCCATTTTTAGGTTTTCAAAACCAAACTTGGTATTTGTTTTATTCCTTTCAGTTAAATTCATGGATGTATCACCATCCTAGGGGTAGAGAGCGCGTGTTTTGAGTGAATTTGTCCCTTAGGCCTGGGGTTCGAATCCCCCTCGCCCCAGACCTTTTGGTTTTATTTTTTAAAACTATTTTCAAAAGGTTTTTTCAAATATTATTCACTTCTTCCATCATACTAACAGCTATAACACATAGTTCAATTGGTAAACTTTTAAACCCCCCACCCCAAGGGCGCGGGCTCAATCCTTGGGAGGGTCATCCTTTTTTTTATCACACATTTTCTCTACATTTTCTTCACATTTGCTTCACAACTTCAAAAATTGATTTCTCTCTCATTTTTAATCTATTTCAAATTATTTTTTAAACATAAATCCTTCACATGTTTAAATATTTTATTCCACAAAAAAATTAAAAATATATTTCTATTTGATGTATTTTTGGATATTTTAAAGAATTTTATTTTAACTTGTTTTAAACACATTAAATAAATTCTTTTCCTTGATTTTTCAAAACCAATTTGATTTTAAATCATTATATGAATAAAACCTTATTTTCCAAATCCTAACCATGATTCATAACATGTTTATTGAATTTTTTGATATCTTCATCGTTTTTTATTAAGTTTTCTTTGAAAAATATCTTTAAAAAAATGAAATTAAGTTTTTCTTTGATTCAACCTTTCAAAACTTGATTCAATACACTTGGGCCTCTAATAGAGTGTAAGATCCAACCTCTTTGTAAATAAATAATTTTTTGGGCCTCTGTTATAGTATAAGTCCCTGTACGATTTTCAAAATAACGGTGCGTCCACTGTCTTTCAAATGGGCCTCTCCTTGAGTATAAGCCCCACTTTTCTTTACTTAAATAATCATTTTTAGACCTCTATTAGAGTGTAAGACCCAAACCCCCTATGTACATAAATAAATTTTGGGCCTCTGCTATAGTATAAGTCCCACAACGTCTTTCGGTATCGCGGTGCGATCACTGTTTTCAAATAAATCATCTGGGACTCTCCTTGAGTATAAGCCCCAATCTTTTGTACATAAACTTTGATTTAAACAATAAACAACCTCCATGGGCCTCTCTTTGAGTTGTAAGCCACATACCTCTGTTTTCAAAATCATCCGTCTGTTTTAAACTGGTACTAAGCGGAGAATTATTCCCGCTGAAACTGCTCTTAGACCACTTGGGCCTCTCTTTGAGTTATAAGCCCCAAACTTTCTTTTAATTAAAATTCAAAGTCAGAGTTTTCTCAAAACTTTCTTCAATTTCTCAAAACCTTAATCATACAGTTGTAATCACTACAACCAATCACAATACACTTGGGCCTCTTTTCAGAGTGTAAGACCCAACACCTTTTCAATTCAATGCATACTTGTTTATATACCTGTTAATTCACTCATCTGTATATACTTGTGCATATCTGTTTAAATTTCCCAACATTTGGGTCATCCTCAGTTTACACTTAGGATAAACAGTAGGACACTTATAACTTAGTTCAATAACAAGTTCCCTCATAGGAAACAATCACAATACAGTCTGTCTCCTCTTGGGCTTTATTCAATATGGAATAAAGAAATACATTATTCCCGGTGGAACTTTTCTTAAGTCTGTCAAAACTTAGAAACATATAAAAGAAATTCATTTCCCCAGAGAGGATTAATTTCCTGTGAAACATCCTTTGAATTTCTTCAAACCTTAGAAGTGTTCAACAAAGAAAAGATTATTCTCGGTGAAACCTTTCTTGAACTTTTCTTAGGCTTGGACCAACAGGCTTCTTAAAAGTTCCCCGCACCCTCATCTTGGGCTTAGTACAAGGACCCACAGGCTTCCTAGAAGCATCACAGCCTCCTCTTAGGCTTAGTACAAGGACCCAAAGGCTTCCTAAAAGCATAGGAAAGAATTCAGTCATCTCTACTAGTTCAATCCTCAGGAAAGTCAAAACTCTAGAACATCCAATCAGTCAAGAATTGATCTTCATCTCTAGAACCCTCAGCTCCTCTTGGGCTTCATACCATTTAGACTTGGAAAGTCTCACTCTCATAGCCTCTTCTTGGGCTTAACACGAGATCCCTCAGGCTGCCTAAAAGCTTAACATAAATCCCAATAATCTTCACCAATACATCAATTCCCAGAAGAGTTAAAACCTCTAAGGTTTTTCAAAACTCATCTTTAAATCCCTTATGAACCCCAACAAGGCTTGACTTTTACCTTAAAAATCCCCATCCAGGGTCAGATTGACATCAACAAATCGTCAAAAGAATCAGAGCCTTATGGCATCTGATAAATCAACTCTGCTCAAATTTCCAGCAAGATTTAGTTTCCCTTTGGATTCCCCAACACAGTTTAGGCCTTCTCCTGGATTTCAAAAATCCTCAGCAAAATCACAGCCTCCTCTCAGGCTTCATATAATGATTTTCCCAGTCAGCCTCAAGTTGTACAAGGCAAATATCACACTCCCCAGTTGAGTTAACTTTCTTTAAAGCTATACTCAAACTCTTCAGCTTCATCATCTTGGGCTTCAAACAAGACACTCAAGTAAAACATCTCCAGTGGAGTCAGTTTTTAACTCTTTTAGCCTCAACCTTGAGCTTTGATCAAGGCACACAAAATCCATCATCCCCACAGACGAGACCATGAGTCCTCTCTGTAGGAGGATATCCCCTCTATACATCACATATCAAAACAAATAATCAAAAACCTTTTTCCAGATAACTGATGTAAGTGGCACACTCGTTAATTCAAAATCCAAGCTGAAGTCCCTCCTTTATCATGGATAAAATTTCTTTTTCATCTAACAACTATAAGTGGCAAGCCTCTGGATTCTACACATCCAAGCCAATGTCCCTCTCTTAGCATGAAAGGTTCATAAAGGAAAAAGTGGCATTGCTCTAAACTGAGTTAAAGCTTTTTCCTTCATGACATCTCTCTTATAAAGAAAATTATGGCATTGTTGGATTCCGCACATCCCAGTTAAAGTAATTTCCCTTATAACCAATTACCTGACATTTTGTGATGAATAGATAAGATATATCCCTTTAGAGATGACAAATTCTCTCTCAATCAAACTTTAGCTTGAATCTTGGACTTTGAACAAGACACAAATACTCTGTTAGCTTCAATCTTGGGCTTTGAACAAGACACCAATTTTTTCCTCTCATAGAATAAGAGGAACTACGATTGCTCTGATTTCCCAAATTTCTTTACAGGAATACGTAGGCATAAGATTGCGAAATCTTAGTCAGCACACAAATAAAAAATCTTAGGTTAAGCACCTTCCCAAAAACAATAGAAAAACCAAAAACAACAAAAACATTACCTAAGTCCTCCCAAAGGAGAAACTTTCCCTAATTAACAGCAGATGGACTTAAGAAAGAATTTCAAACAGTAGAAAACATATGCAAACGAAGGTTCCTATAGATTACTATAGATACTTTGGGTGTTAATAGCTTCCCTTTGTATAACCAAACCCCGACCCTCGATCTCTTCGCATTTGTTAAAGAAAACATTTGCACGTAGGGTTAGTTTAAGATATCTTCCCCTTCCTTTTTAAGCTTCATAGGATAAATATAGAAATCATAAAGTAGCACCAAAAGCGGTTGTGGTCGCGTCACAAAAATCCGATGCTACACACGTAACATATAAGGAAGAGAAGGATAAAGATTTCAAGGAACTATTTTTTATTCATCAATGTGTATATGGTGACAACTTTGAGAAAGTTGGTGATTGTGAATTGTCAAATCAAGCGTGGAGATCTTAGAGAAGGCCTATGCAGGGGCTGACAAGGAAAAGGTGGTGAGGTTACAAACTCACAAGCGTTAACTTGAATTGATTTAAATGGATGAAAATAAAACAATCAATGATTTCACAACAGAGCAGTATGTTGTCGCGAAAATCTTGCGTTCTTTAACACCAAGATTTGACAATGTAGGTGTGGCGATTGAGGAATCGAAGGATCTTGCGACGATGAGAAAAAAGGAGCAACAAAGTTCTCTTAAGGCTCGTAAGAAAGGATGGAAAAGAGAAATAATGATAAGGCAAAGGCGAAGATCTCTTTGCAAACTCACTTCAATGAGAAGTACAAGAGATCAAAAGGAAAATGGCTACATGAAGAGTAAAGGGAATTTCCAAAATTTTGGTGGAAGAGAGTCCCTAAATTCCAAGAATTTGACTTGTCAAAGGGGTGAGAGTAGCTGCAACAAAAATGGTGGTCAAGTCAACTTTAGAGGTGAAAACAAGAGGCTTGACAAAAGCAAAGAGCATTGCTTTAAGTCTCAAAGGTTCGATCATTTTGTAAGAGAGTGCAATGTAAACAAGAAGGAACCACAAGGAGATGAAACCAAGGTTACAAGACAAGATTTTGATGAAGAGAATACACTCTTGGTCATGATCACGAAAGGAGATTGCAGCAGCGGCAAGCTGTGGGACAGCAAAAGTACAATTCAAGGAATTCTGCAAAATTGAGCTGTAACCAGTAACATGATACGGTTAACCGGTTACATGAAGAAGAAAACACCATGATGAGTACGAAAAGAGTTCACTACTATAAGGAATGGTACTTGGACTTAGGTTGTTTTACTCATACGACAGGGAGGAAAGATTGGCTTGTTAAAATGAATATTGCCATGAAGAACAAAGTGAAGTTCGCGGATAACACCACTCCAATGGCCGATGATCGATGATATTTTGTTCATGAGAAGGGATGGTGGACATTCCTTGATCAAACATGTTTTATACATTCTAGGAATCAAATGTAACCATCTAAGTATTGGCCAATTGCTTGAGAAGGGCTACAAGATTCACATAGAAAACAGGGGGTTACACGTTATGGATGCAAAATGAGTTTTGGTCCTTAAAGTGCCTATGTCTCCCAATAGAACCTTCAAGGTTGAGCTGAAGGTTATGGGGGTATTGCTATAGCGAAAAGTTGAGAACAGTGGATATGACACTATCATCTTGAGAATCTCAACCTTAGAGATCTCAAAGACTTTCCCAACCGTGTAAAAACAATCAGATTGTATACATGAGTTCTGCAATCTATTTTTTGTAATATATTTATTGATTTCACATATTATTTTTCAATTGTTATTTGACATACCGACATTATATACCTACACCTCAATTTATCTTTCTCTCTCTTATTATTCTCTTTCGTCACTATTATAATTTTTATTCTTTTTAAAGTAATTAATATATTTAGTTTATAAATTAGTCAAATATCTTAACTATTTAATAAATTAAAATAATAATAATATAAGATGAAGTATATATATATATATATACGTAAACTAAAGAAAAAAGATAATAAAATATGCAGTAAAAAAAGTAAAACAAAAAAATAGTATTTATATATAATATTAAGGCTTAATATATTTTATGGTCCCGTATTTTAACCTCAAGATTCATTTTGGTCCATTAATTTTTAAAAGATTCGTATTGGTCCCTCAACTCTTCAAAACGCTCCAAATTAGTCTTTTGTGTCTAATTAGCGACAAATTTAGCGACTGCTTTTTGATTTTTTCCGTCGCTAATAGGACAAAAAGGACTAATATGAAATATTTTGAAGAGTTAAAAGATCAATATGAATCTTATTAAAGTTAAGAGACCAAATTGAACCTTGAAGTTAAGATACAGAACTAAAAAAAGTAGTTTATCTAATATTAAAAAAAATCTACATAAATTTTGTAAGTCTGTGGATGTACGATCTATATTTTAGATATGTTTTTAAATGGAAACTGAAACTCCTTTAATAGTGAAGGTTTTTGTGCTAAGTTATGAAAAACCAAAAACTAACTTTCCCTTGCATGAAAACCACATGGTTTGTAACCACCTTGAATAAACTTATAAAATCTTATACAAGTTTCTTCTCTTAATAGATTGACAAGCCCTCTTTGGATCTAAAACCTTTCTCAATCGTTTCAAGATATCAAGCACTATATTAGAAGTTTTGATGAGTAGTATGTCAACAAGCTTTTAAACTTTTTGTGTGTGTTGTACCCCAAATTTTTCCCTTAGATTCACTGATCGTTTGCATATCATATTAGGTCAATCATTCATGCATGACTAACCACTTTACCTAGTTTTTGTCTGTTTGTTTCATTTGTGAACACAGGTACTGCAGTAGAAGATTTAAGGTCTTGAAGGTTGTGTTGTGTATGTGTTTGTGGAGGTTCTCTGGTCTTGACAAGTGTGTGTGGATTCTTGCGAGTTTGTGTGCCTATATCCTCTGATCCCTAAACCACTACCAAACCTCTATTTCTCAGAAGCTCTCCCCATAGATACTTAGGTCATATTACCCACTGATATGATGATTGGTACCCTGAAGCTGGTTACTGGTTGTGTGGTAATTATACTACAAGATGGCACCCCCCTCTGTAAACTCCTCAGATTTAAGAAGTGTGCTTGCTCTATGTTCTTATGTTGTGGTTCATCAAGGAAGGTTCAGTTTGGAAAAAAGTAGAAGTTCGATTTCCGAATGCAAATTCAAATCCGTTGTTGTCACCAGTTTACGAGATCAATCTTGAAGATCTTACATCATCTCCATATTTTGACTCACATATGACCCAATATGAAGCCCATGTCCTCTGTTTCAAGAAGGATTTTCTTTACATTCTTAAAGCTATCGAGGTACTCTTCAAGCAAGTTTCAATCGTCAGGAAAATAATGTTCAAGATACATTAACCATTAATGAAGATTTGAAATCTGTACAAGGCTTTAGGTTTATGTTTGTTATCATTGGTACTGAAGATGGAATGTCACGACCTTTTAGTTGGGAAGTTTTTGGCCCATAATATTGCATCAAGACTGTATCAAAGTTTTTGTACTTTCTAAAACTCTTAGAAATACATAATTGTGGTTTCCAATATTTAAGTTGGGGTCTATCTATCTCAAAAAAATTGTTTATAAGACATTTCTCGTGAGAGTTTTCAAAGTGAAATTCAAAGATTCAAATTATCATGAAATTCGAGTTTTTTTTTTTAATTCAAAGAGTTAAAATTCAAATTGGGTCCAAACATTCAAGATTGTCAATTCAAGAAATTAGAATCGTAATCACACAAGGATGGAAAGTTCATGATCGTGATTTACTGGGAATATGAGCTACAAGTGATAAATTCAAAATCATCTAAGTGGACCATGGGGAATCCAAATTACAATGGCCTTTTGAAGAAACGGTGGAGTGCATGGTCACAGTTCACCCTTGGTTTCTCTAAATGATTTGGTTTTTCTTTAGACTTCAAAAAAATTAAAGTTTTAATGCTGCACTGAAGTAGAGTCATGCTTCATTCACACTATATTATTATAGTATGATAATTCACGATTAGCCTCAGTCTTGTTTCATCTTGGGATTGACTCACTGATATAAATAATTACGTAATTAATCAGCTTTTAGAGAATCCCATCCCACATAAGTGATATAATATGGGGATACAGTTGGTATGAATTTAATTAAATTCACAAGTACAAGAGTAAACTACAAGCACAAAGATGCTTAAAAGCCTATAGATGAATCTCCAAATGCTAACCCATTTGCACCCACAAATCTTGGAATATGCTAATCGTTTGGAGCTTGTAAATGTTAAGGCAACTGCTAGCTTTTAAATCACCTTAAGAGTTTCTCTTACTTGGTAGAAATGCAACATTGTGGAGCCACTAACAAAAGCAACTCATTTGTTGATGAGGAATGAGTCTTGTGTGAAGTTAGTGAGCATACAATTCCCGTGGTTAATGAAAATGATCAAACTGGTACTAGAAATATAAGAAATTCCTGCACACCACGCCGACATTTCTTACTCTGCAAACCTGCTGAAGAACATGGAATGTGTCACAATCGAGATTACTAGAATCATCATTCACTAATATCCACAATAGTTCAACTTAAACCATTTATTTTGCGCCATGTTTTGGACAGTTCCCTAAGCCAATACCAAATGTTATCACGCACCTGGAAGAAAGGGTGAGCCGTAAGTAGTAAACATGAAAGCACAAGTTTCCAAAATTTAAAGAGTAACTTACTTCTGATCCATGGATTCCACTGCCGAGAATTCAATGTAACAACGCCACGATTCACAGTCTGCTTTGTCAAAGAAATATCAAACGTGGAATTGATATCATTATCATTAAAATGTGTCCAAAGCAATTTCGAATGTCTCCTAGTCTATCTCAACAATTTGTCTGTCACTGGCAACATTAGTTCATTTGAAAACCTCTAAGCAGTACCTTTGGAAAGACAAATAATGAAATTCATTAAGACTCCAAGATCAAATATGGACAAGGAAATTGTGAGCATTCATCATTGTCAATAATTCCAAATTCATGGCAAGATCAGACAGCCGTAAATCCAAAACTGGACGCTGAGGTTTCAGTATCTTTTCCAAACTAATCAATCACGATTCCAAAAATAGGGCAGGATGTTTCAGACAGGTTTAAGACATAATTGAATAGAAAATATGCCCATCAAAGCAGAAATCAGACATTCGGTTATTACTTTCCAAAATTGAATAACATACATGTTTCTGTAAATTAGGGAAGGCATTCATAGCCATTTGCTGCATATCTTCTCACATTGAATTCAAATTTGAAAATGGATAAAAGCCTATAAAAGATCACGCACGTATCAGGAAGGGAAAATGCCAAAACCAATCACCATCATCAAATTTCCCAAACACAACCAATACAAAATTCGAATTATTTCCAAAACCGGACCAACATTGTTTGAGACAGAATTTCATTCTTTCCTAAACCACATAAAACAATATCAGACAATATTTCAAAAACTTGCCAAATACAGAGGAGCATGCTTCAGACACTCAATCGATTGCCATTTAACAAGTTGCTTTCCTAAAGCCTATAAAAAGAAGCATATACGCACATGAAAGAGAGACAACAAAAACCACTTCAACAAATCCAAAACCATTACCATTGAAAGCAACCAAACCAAATCATCAAGTCCCCAACCAAGTCACTCATTTCATATCAAAAAAACATTAAACCAAACATCACATATCATTCGCACATCATAAACCAGAATTCCAAATAATACACAGTTTCAGAACCTTAATCAAACAAACCAGATATCATACAGTCCAAACCATTTATCAAACCCAAAACACAACCATTCATCAGTTCATACAATACCAAAATTTACCAAACAAACTCATCCATACGCAGCAATACGCAAAAGCTCGGTATTTCAAAATTCTTCATCGACCAATCAACATACACCAGCAATCACAACATCATCACAGACATATATCAATACAGAGGAAATCTAATAACAGAACACAAGATTCACATATCCACGCAGAACATCTACGCACAACGAACAACAACAGCAATACAACATCACGCACACTAGGAATCAACATCAACAACACACGGTCGAAGAAGATAGGAGCAGAAGGGAAGACTCGCCATTGAAGCCGTCGTAGCCGTCGCCACCATCGCCGGCCATCTGTCCCGTTTATTTTTTATGCTTCAATCATCGCATCTGTAACAATGTAATCGCAAAATCATAGTAAAAACTGGGGTATTGGGCTGTGTGGGGATTAAGGTTATTTGCATGTTTGATTGGAGAGACGAGCGGCGGCGGCGAGTAGGGTTCCAAGAATCCTAATTTTGGAGTAGAAAGAACAGAGGGAGCGAGAGACTTTGAGAGAGACGAGAGAGGGATGAGTCTAAACCTCACTCCCCTTTGTTTTTATCACGTACACGTGCACCCACGCCACACACCATGCACCCTCACTCTTTATCACTCATATCTTACACTGCTCACATCTAACAATTGAAATATGAGGGTCCGCGATGGACCCTCTCTCCCGCGCATCACCGGATCCCTCCGCTAATTAGTAACTTTTTAAGTAATTCAGGTTTAAATCTTTAATGATAATTAATTTGATTTTTTTAAAATAAAAAAAAAAACAACCAATCCTAAAATAATTGTAGAACTTTTATTAATCTTCAAAATAAAATAAATAACTTCTTTTAAAATATCACTTTTTTTAAAATTATAACTTAAAATTTTCGTTAATATATAACTACTAAAAGAAAAACCTCTTTTGTAAATCCGTCATAATAAAAACTATTTCATTAAAACACAAAAATTAAACCTTTTTTAATTAAAAAAAAACTCTTAATAACCTTTTAATAACTTTAAGACCAGAACTTTAGAGCTTTTCTTAATAAGAAAATTTTAATTAAAATAATCCTCAACACAATTTCTCACATAATAAACCTTCATATTAAGATTAACCTTTTATTTAATAAGATTAAAAACCTTTCACAAGTAAACCTCTAATTTCAAGTTAATAAACCTATAAAAACAATCCTAAAAATAATCCTCAAAATAAAATAAAACTCTTTTAAGAAAATACTAAGTGAAAATAATCCTTAATGATAATAATAAACCTTAATAATTAATCAAACTCTTTTCTTAACAAGCAGTCCCCGTTAGAATCTATCGCGTTTGTGTGACTTTTCTTGTGCTTGATATCATGTCTTATTTATGCCTTTATATGCTTATCTCCTTTTGAATGCGTACTTGCTTTGTATGTCTAAACCCTTTCAAAAATGTTAAAAACTCTCGATCCAACGTTGAGCCCCATTTTCTACCCATATAAGTCGATTGCCTTTGGGCATCGCATTCAACCTATCGGTCACCATACACTATACTAGCCCACTTTGCTAGTGCGCACTAATAAATCTAATTTAGTCCCCCTCGACATTCCAAAGGAAAGGTACCCTTAATATTGACTGCCATGTCATAGGGCTAACACTTTAGAACCCTTGGCCTTAGGATTCGGAGTCGCCGTACTCCACGTCTCGCCGCAGACACTTAGAATCTTAGCCTTAGGATCGGAGTCGTCGTACTCCAAGTAAATGCTCCGCCGTGAACATTTACAATCCTACCCCTCTTAAACCAACTACAACTATAGAGTCGCCGCACTCTATGTAAGGTCTTGCCTTGGACTTTACCTCCTCTTGGAACCTTGACCCCGTCAAGAAGTTCCTCTCTTCAGAACTACGCATTACTCTGATTCTACTCTCGAGGATACGTAGGCACAAGGTGCGATACCTTGTCGAGTATACTTAGATACTAACCCCTAGGGTTCAACCTTTAGTATAACACCCTTTAGCAAGCGAGTAAGAGATAACATAAATACTAACGAGAGGTTCCTGTAGAGTACTACAGACGTTTAGGATGCTAATACCTTCCCTAGGCGTAACCAACCCCCGAACCTTAGATCTTTTAGGTTTTTTTGCTTTTGAACCTTTCCTTTGGATAAATCAAAGTCGGGGGTGAACTTTTAAAAAAATGTGATCCTAGTTAATTAATAACTATGTTATCCAATTCTCACCGCAACAGTGTGGAAATATGTTCTTGCTCGCTTCGAAGGAGTCTCAATATTTTGAGCTCAAAGTGTTGGCCAAGTTAGTTTTGCACTACTAGGTTTTCTACCTTTTTTAATTTGTTTTTTCCTTTCATACAATTTGTTAGACGTTTTTTGTAATGTTGGCGGTTACCTTCGTTCTATATAACAAAAGGTGATCTCGGTCATATTACTAAAATTAGAGGGATTTTCAATTTTATCTTTTCGACTCCTTCTTTTTAAGCGGTGCTCTTTATGACTTTTATTTCATGCTTGTGAACACTGACGGATTCATAAATTATCTATAATAGGGCTAGAAAATAATATATATTTTGACTAATAAAAAAGTTACAAAATTTTTAAAAATAATACAAAATTTTAATGATAAAAAATTTAAAATACATAAAAAGTTGTACTTTTTCTCAAGATATTTTGATTTTATAAAATATTGAATGATTTTTCATTGTTAATAGTATGAAAGAGGTCTCTCACTATTTACGTAACTATACATTTACTTAAAATAAAAATATATATAATAACTAATGTCGCTAGTTATGTAAAACACCTTATTAATTAAAATTTTAATAGTTATGAAAAAATCAATTGCCTACTGTTAAGAAAGATCCAAGACCAATTAGAAATAAGAAAGTATCAGTTTTATTAAAAGATTGCTATATTTAGTTAGGGGGTTTATTTAGTTTTTTTCTGATAGTCCTTAGTGTTGGGCCGAATTTGTGACAGGGCCCATTGTGTTGTTTAGCTAGGAACCCTAGGTATTTATTGTGAGCAGTTGTTATCTTGTAGGCATGAATATGTTGAAAAGTTATTGTTTTTATTGTGTTATCTTTCTTTGCCATTTTGATCTTTTGAATTTACCTTAGTGTAACCTAACATTTGGTGCTTTCATTCATGTTCTCATGGCCCCTCCTAAACCTAACAATCCTACTTCTAAAGACATTGTTGAAAAGGCTGTTCAAACCGCCCATTTTCACCTTGACAATGCTATGGCAGAAGTGCAACAACAAATGGATGAACGTTTTGACAAGGTTAATGCAGATCTAGAACACCAATTGGGTCAAATCCACACCATAATGGATACGGACAAACAGATATGGGATTCTAGACATGAGTCAATGTTGTTAGCGCTTCAAAAGCTCCTGAACCATAAAGAAAACAATCAGTCTGCAACTATTCACTCAGCAACAAGTTCTTCAGGTATTACACAAATCCTATCATCTATACCTACATCTGTTGTTCATATTCCCCCACCCATAAACACCCCTTTAAGACACTCCGCCACAATGTCACATTCACCTACACTACCAACTTTCACTAATACCATTCGTCTATCAGCTGCTCCACCACCACCACATTTTTCCCATACATATCCACTCCAACAGTTTTTACTCAAACCCCATCCTTTAACATTCCCATTTTTCAGCAACACACCTACCCACAATATTCACCCATTCCCCCGCTACCCCCTTTCTGCATCCCTAAACTTGAGCTTGCAATGTTTGATGGTTCAAACCCACTCGATTGGTTATTTCAAGCTGACCAATTTTTTAATTTCTATAATATGCCTTATGAAAATAGATTGTCTTTAATTTCTTTTTATATGAAAGATGAAGCTCTTGGATGGTTTAAATGGATGCATCAGAGTTCACTTTTAACTTATTGGGTTTCTTTTACAAAGGCATTGGAATTACGTTTCGGCCCTTCCTCATATGAGAATCATCAAGCAGCTTTATTTAAATTGAAACAAGAAGGGTCCGTGGTGGAATACCAAGCTAAATTTGAAAAACTTGGGAATCAGGTTGTGGGTTTGCCACCAGATGCAATACTAAATTGTTTCATCTCTGGGCTGTCAGCAGAAATTCAAAACGAGCTCGCGGTTCATAAACCGAGTTCTATTTCCCAAGCGATTGGGCTGGCTAAACTCATTGAATAAAAACTTAAAGATGCAAAACCAAAATTTCATAAACCTTTCCCTAACACAGCTATAAAAACCAGTAACTCATCTTTGCAAGTTACCAAAACCGCCCCTACCCCTAATCCGCAAGGATCCCTTTTCCCAAAACCCCCAACACAGCCTTCATCTGCTAAACTCCCCATTCGACGCCTTTCACAAACTCAACTTCAAGAAAGAAGAGCTCAAGGCCTTTGTTTTAATTGTGACGAAAAATTCATTGCGGGTCACAAGTGTTCAACAAATCGATTTCTTATCCTTTTAGTGGAGGAAGAACAGTTGGAAGACCCTAATTCTATCCAAAACAACCCTGATTTAGACAAAGAGGATTCAAGCAATGAAGACACGTACTTCCAACTATCCACACATGCCCTAACAGGGCAATTCTCTCCCCAAACCCTTAAGTTTAAAGGGCAGATTGGAGGTCTATCGGTTATGGTACTCGTTGATACCGGTAGCACGCACAATATTCTTCAACCACGAATTGCTCATCATCTAAACCTCAAGACAACAACTATACATCAATTTTCTGTAATGGTTGGAAATGGATCACATTTAAAGTGTGAAGGTATTTGCCATAAGGTTCAAATTATATTACAAAATCAACCATTCCAATTACCATTTTACTTGTTGCCAATTGAAGGGGCTGATGTGGTTTTGGGCATGGCCTGGCTTCGCAACCTAGGCCAAATTCAGGCAGATTTTTCAATTCCCTCAATCACTTTTACCCACCAAAACAAAGTTATAACCCTAACAGGCGACCCCACTTCTCACCCAACTCACACCACTTTCCATTAACTTCGCCAGCTCATACATACTGACTCTGTTTCCTCATTTCACCTACTGACCTTTCAACCAATCACTCCCTCACCCCCACCTACAAATACGAACACCTCCTTGGAACCCTTACCTCAAGATTTACACCCCAAAATTCATAATCTGCTACACCAATTTCCAACCATTTTCCAAACTACTTCTGGCCTTCCACCCCAACGTCCTCATGACTACCATATTCCCCTTGAACCCCACACAAACCCTGTCAATGTTAAACCATATCGCTACCCTCACTCACAAAAGGAAGCCATGACCTCCATTATCCAAGACATGTTGCAACAAGGAATCATAATTCCTAGCCACAATCCTTTTTCCTCACCCGTCTTACTCGTAAAAAAAAAGATGGAACTTGGCGTTTTTGCGTTGACTACTGTGCACTGAACGTTGTAACTATCAAAGATCGATTTCCAATCCCTACCATTGATAAACTACTAGATGAATTGGGAAATGCTAAGTTTTTCACCAAGTTAGACTTACGCTCAGGTTATCATCAGATCCGATTGGCATCGAAAGACACACATAAAACAGCTTTTCGGACATTCGATGGGCACTACGAGTTTCTCGTTATGCCTTTTGGGCTCACTAATGCCCCTTCTACTTTTTAGTCGGCAATGAACGATCTTTTATGCCCTCACTTAAGAAAATTTATTTTAGTTTTTTTATGACATTTTGATTTACAGTTCTACTTTCAGGGATCATCTTTTCCATTTGCAGGTTGTCTTTGAGTTATTACAGTCCAATTCTTTTTATGTGAAGCTATCCAAGTGTGTGTTTGCAGTGAATCAAGTTAATTACCTTGGGCATGTCATTTCTATGGGTGGTGTTGCACCCAATCCGGAGAAGGTCAAGGCTATCTTGGACTGGCCTCAACCACACACTCTCACGGCTCTTCGTGGTTTTTTGGGGCTTACCGGTTTTAACCATCGATTTGTTCACAACTATGTTACTCTCGCCACTCCCCTCACCGACTTGTTACGTTCCACTAAGTTACAATGGAGTACAGAGGCGGCCGAAGCCTTTACAAAGTTACAACAAATGATGACCGACATGCCGGTCCTGGCTCTACCAGATTTAAAAAAAATCATCATGGAGACTGGTGCTCCCGGTATTGCAGTTGGTGTAATTCTGTCCCAAGACGGCCATCCCGTTGCTTTCTTCAGTAAGAAGCTATGCCCTCGAATGCAGTCATCATCCGTTTATGTGCGAGAGATGTTTGCCATCATAGAATCTGTAAAAAAATGGAGACAATATTTGTTAGGGCAGAAATTTGACATTCATACGGATCAAAAGAGCTTGCGAAATCTACTTCTCCAAAAAATTCAAACCCCAGAACAGCAAAAGTAGGCAGCTAAACTTCAAGGATTTAATTTTGAAATATTCTACAAACCTGGCAAATCGAATCTTGTTGGTGATGCTTTGAGCCGACAATTCCAAAACGATGATACTCTATTGCTAGCTGTGTCGTCCCCCATTCCAGATCTCTTGCTCAAACTCAAGGAGTTTTATTCCAAGGACACAGCAGGGAAAACATTAGTTGCTCAGATTCTTAACAACAATAGCAATTACATCTATAAGATTTCCAAAGGACCGTTATACCACAGGGGCAGGTTGTTCATACCTGATTTACAAGGACTCTGCCATAATATCTTGTTGGAATTTCATAGCACCCCCACAGCAGGACATTCGGGCACGAGAGCAACATTAGCCAGGGTTTCGACATCCTTTTCTTGGCCAGGCTTAGCTTCTGCAGTCAAACACCTTGTGAAGCACTGCGCCATCTGTCAACACAACAAATACCAAACGCAAAAACAAAAAGGGTTACTACTACTGTTACCAATTCCAAATAAAGTATGGAAAGATTTAACGATGGATTTCATAACTCACTTACCAAATTCCTTCGGTCATACCGTCATCTGGGTTGTATGTGATCGGCTCACTAAGTACGCTCACTTTATTGCCTTGCCAACCAAGTTCTCCGCCCAAGACCTCGTGTAACGCCCCAGTTTTTGTCAGTTTTTATTTAATCGAGTCGTATTGATTATTTTATTATTATTTTATTTTATTTTCGACTTTTATCTGAAAATATGTTATTTTTCAATGTTGTGATATTTTATCGGGTTTTGGGAACGTTTGAGAGATATTTGAGTGTGGGGGTATTTTGGTCATTTCATGATATTTTTCATTAAGTAGAAAGAATAGAAAATAGAAAGAGAGAAAAATAGAGAGAAAGAAAAAGAGAAGAAGGAAAAAGGGAAGAAAAGAGAAGAGAAGAAAAGTGAGAAAATCTTGGAAAATCAAAGAAAACAACTTCTAGAATCGATTTAATCGGGTAAGGGTGCGAAACTCAATTATTATATGCTTGTGTATGATTATGTATGTGTGTTTATGATTGTTATTGGATTGGAATGATAAATATAGTAAAAATCATAATGTTTAGAAATTGGTAGGAATTGATCCAAATGTGTCTAAACTCATGTTGATTGTGTTCTTTGTTGTTTATACATGTTGGGTATGTATTGTTATACCTCAAATTGGTGTTTTTCTGAGTATTGGATGATGATTTGGAGGATTTTGGGTTGAAACCCGTAGCAGCAAGTTCTACAGAATTTTTTCTGGTTTTTCCAGGTCATACGCGTATGGGGCATGTTCATACGCGTATGGGCCTTGGCAATACGCGTAACATGGGCGAGTCTTGGGCCAAAACGCGTATGGATTCTCATTTTGCTCGGCCATCTGCCCATTTGCGTATGATACGCGTAACATTTTAGGGCAATACGCGTACGGTGTTGGCACTACGCGTACGGTGTTGACACTACGCGTATTGGAATTTTAACGTGAATTTTGGGAAAAATGAGTCTCTGTCCATACGCGTATGACCTTTGGCATTACGCGTATGGAATGGCGAGGAATCAGGGCAATACGCGTATGGCTCAGGGCAATACGCGTATGGCCAGGAGAATTGTAAAATGGGACTTTTCAAAATATCGTTTTCGTTTTTCTTTCGTAACTTGGGTTCCGTTTATCCGATTTTTACATTCTTGGTATCGTTGGAAAGCTATTGAGCTGTACTTTCTCATTAGGATGGTTTGGAAATTGTTAGCCGATTTAATTATGTCAGAATTTGGAATAGTGTCGGTTTGTCGACTTTTGTCGTTATAATTGTGCGTAATTGATGGGTATTATGTAAGGTGTTGTTGTATGATGTAAATGCATGTGTTTAAATGGTGTTGTGATGATTTGTGGCCGTATGGTAATTAAATGTATTGTTTTGGCCATAAGTGCAAAGTGTGATTTTGTTGATGTAGAAGAATGCATTTATGTGTGCATATTAAATATCATGAGTCATTGTATGCCAAGCATCATGATATGCATTGTTGTGACGTCCTGAGTGACGGATTGATTCCAGAGGGAATCTGCTATAACGTCGTGAGCCTTAAAAATAAGAGGACCGAAAGCGATGGTTATAGACGATCGTGTGCCCATGTGGGGTGTGAGCGATCGGATCGTGAGCCTTATACAAAGAGGACCGAAAGCGACGGGGAACATAGTATGCCCGACGGGGAGTTACACTAAATAACAAGCGATGGTTCCAATAGTTCCTGAGTGAACTAGTGATGAGAAATATTAGAAGTCGGTACCGCATGACATGTGCATAGAGTCGTTGTGTCGGTCTCTGTGCATTTGCATAAATCATAAATATGATTGACTATGTGTGAGGATTGTGAATGGATTAATCGTGTGTGGAATTGATGAATTGATATTCTTGGTAATAATTGCATTGTGTATGATTAATGTGCATTGGTGTTAGATAAATGAAATATGTATGATGTTGTGTGGTATTTGGATTCTGTGGTATGTTGTGGTGAGAAATCTATATGTGCATTTCTGTGTTAATATATAATTATATGCAACTGTATTATGATTGTTTTCTCACCCTTCTGCTGTTTTATAATGCTCTATGAGGCATTGCAGATTAGAGTCGCTTGAGGTCTTTTTATGAAGCTTAGGACTTCATTCTTTTGTCGGTCGGCTCTGATATGTGACACCGGGTAGTTAAGGAGGCCGTTTGTGATTATTGTGTATTATGTATATATATCTTTTGGCTTGTGCATGTATAACTTGATGTATGACAAACTTTTCAAGTGATATATATATATATATATATATATATATATATATATATATATATATATATATATATATTCAGTTTTAGATTTTCCGCTTTTATTCTAAAAACTGAAATGTGGGTGTAAGGAACTGAGTTCCTCTGTTGATTGCTACCCCACTGTTGCATATCTTTATGAGCAGGTGTTGTATGATTTGTTTCATTATAATGTGATTCCCCCCGTCTATGCCATGATAATTTAAATATACTCTGATGAAATTTTGAATTTTCTTTTACTGCTTTAATTAATTGGGGGTGTTACATTAAGTGGTATCAGAGCCAGTTTGTGCCAGTTTATGTCAGTTTGTGTCAGTCCTTGTTGGTCGTTGTGTTTGGGTGAGTTGTTTGTTTAACCATAAGTGTTGTTATTGGAAACGAACAGAATATGGCTGGTAGGAATGATGCTGCTTTGGCTGCTGCTATGTAAGCTATGGCTCGTGCTGTGCAGGGTGCACCTAATGCTGCACGTAATGATGAGTTCAGGAAGAACAAACCGCCTGTCTTCAAGGGAAGATATGATCCTGATGGTGCACAGATTTGGTTGAAAGAGATTGAAAGGATTTTCCGAGTGATGGATTGTGCTGAGGATCAGAAGGTGAGACTGGGTACTCACATGTTACTAGAAGAAGCTGATGATTGGTGGGTAGGTACACGTCATGTGTTAGAAGCTGCAGAAGAGGAAGAAATTACTTGGGAAGTTTTTAGCTGGGAGTTCTTGAGGAGGTATTTTCCTGAAGATGTGAGAGGAAAGAAGGAAATCGAGTTCTTGGAACTGAAACAAGGTAATATGTCTGTTGTTGATTATACTTCTAAGTTTGTGGAACTTGTGCAGTTTTATCCTCATTATGCCGAAGCGACTGCGGAATTTTGCAAGTATGTTAAGTTTGAGAACGGATTGCGTCCTGAGATAAAGCAGGCAATCGGTTATCAAAGGATTCAGAGGTTTTCTGATTTGGTGGATTCTTGTAGGATTTATGAGGAGGATAGTAAGGCTCGTTCTACTTATTACAAGAGTGTGAGCGAGAGGAAGGGGAAGCAACAGTTCCGTGGTGGTCCTTATGTAACACCAGCTGATAAGGGTAAACAAAGGGGAAGTTTTGAGAAAAGGTCAGGTGGAGGAGGAATGTATGGTCCTCTAAGATGTTATAGATGTGGTGATGTAGGACATCGTCAGTTCGAATGTAAGAAAGATTTGAGGAAGTGTTCTAATTGTGGAGGGGTAGGGCATGTTGCAGCTGATTGCGCCAGGAAGAATGTGGTTAAGTGTTTCAACTGTGGTGAACCTGGTCATATTAGTACAAAGTGTCAGAAAACGAAGCAGGCTCAATCTGGTGGGAAAGTTTTTGCATTGGCAGGAACTCAGACTTCAAGTGCAGATCGTCTGATCAGAGGTACTTGTTTTATTAATAATACTTCTTTAGTTGCTATTATTGATACTGGAGCGACTCATTCATTTATTTCGTCTGAGTGCGCGAAGCGTTTGAATCTTGTGTTGTCTTTGATGAATGGTAAGATGGTTATTGATACTCCAGCAATGGGGTCAGTAACTACTTCTTGGGTTTGTCTAAGTTGTCCTTTGACTATTTATGGTAAAGACTTTGAGATGGATTTGGTGTGTTTACCGTTGGAAGGTTTAGATGTGGTTCTGGGAATGAATTGGTTGCAATTTAACAGGGTTCATATTGATTGCTATCATAAGTTGGTAAGGTTTCCTTCTCTTGAGGAAGACGAAGACTCGAGTTTCTTATCTACCAAAGAGTTGAAGAGACTTTTGGCGGATGAAGCTCAGTTGTTTGGGTTGTTTGCATCTTTGACTGTGGATAGTCAAGTTTCACTTGATGTGTTTCCTGTTGTGTGTGAATTTCCGGAAGTGTTTCCTGATGATATTTCAGATGTGCCGCCAGAGAGAGAGGTGGAGTTGTCTATAGATCTAGTTCCTGGTACTAGACCTGTTTCTATGGCACCTTATCGTATGTCGGCATTTGAGTTGGTTGAGTTGAAGAAGCAGATGAATGAGTTATTGGAAAAGAGGTTTGTAAGACCTAGTGTTTCTCCTTGGGGTGCTCCAGTTTTATTGGTGAAAAAGAAGGATGGAAGTATGCGGTTGTGTATTGATTATCGCCAGTTGAATAAGGTGACGATTAAGAATAAGTATCCTCTACCAAGGATTGATGATCTAATGGATCAGTTGGTTGGTGCTTGTGTGTTCAGTAAGATTGACTTGAGGTTAGGGTATCATCAGATAAGGGTGAAAGAGGAAGATATCCAGAAGACGGCTTTTAGGACACGTTACTGTCATTATGAATATTCTGTGATGTCGTTCGGGGTTTCTAATGCGCCAGGTGTGTTCATGGAGTACATGAATCGTATTTTTCACGAGCATTTGGATCGATTTGTTGTTGTGTTTATTGATGACATTTTGATTTATTCTAAGTCTCGGGAGGAGCATGCGGAGCATTTGCGTATTGTTTTGCAGTATTTGAAAGAAAGGAAGCTTTTTTCCAAATTGTCCAAGTGTGAATTCTGGTTGTCGGAGGTGAGTTTTCTTGGGCACGTGATTTCAGGTAATGATATTGCTGTGGATCCATCTAAAGTAGAAGCAGTTCTACAATGGGAGGCTCCGAGATCTATTACTGAAATTCGAAGCTTTTTGGGATTAGCCGGTTATTACCGAAGGTTCATTGAAGGTTTTTCTAAGCTAGCACTTCCTTTGACCCAGTTGACTTGTAAAGGGCAAGCGTTCATTTGGGATATTCGGTGCGAGGAACGTTTTAATGAGCTGAAGAGAAGATTGACGATAGCTCCGATTTTGATTTTGCCGAATCCTAATGAACCATTTTTGGTTTATTGTGATGCTTCTTTGATTGGTCTAGGTGGTGTTTTGATGCAAGAAGGTAAGGTCACGGCTTATGCTTCGAGGCAGTTGAGAGTGCATGAGAAGAATTATCCTACTCATGATCTTGAGTTAGCGGTTGTGGTTTTTGTGTTAAAGATTTGGAGGCATTATCTCTACGGTGCAAGGTTTGAAGTCTTTGGTGATCATAAAAGTTTAAAATATTTGTTTGATCAGAAAGAGCTGAATATGAGGCAACGTAGATGGTTGGAATTTTTGAAGGACTGCGACTTTGGCTTGAATTACCATCCTAGTAAAGCTAATGTGGTAGCCGATGCATTGAGCCGGAAATCGTTACATATGTCCGCTTTAATGGTTAAAGAGTGGGAACTTTTGGAATCGTTTAGAGACTTGAGTTTGGTTTGTGAGGTGACGTCGGATAGTGTGAGGTTGGGTATGTTGAAGGTTACTAATGATTTTCTGATGACGGTTAGTGAGAAGCAAAAGCTGGATGTGAAATTTGTGGATTTGATGTTGGTTGGAGAAAAAGATGCGAATAGTGATTTTCAAGTGGACGTTAATGGTGTTTTGAGATTCCGAGGTAGAATTTGTATTCCGGATGATGCGGAGTTGAAAAAGATGATTTTGGAGGAAGGACACCGGAGTAATTTGAGTATACATCCGAGAGCGAATAAGATGTATCAGGATTTGAAGAAGATTTTCTGGTGGTCTGGATTGAAAAGAGATGTGGCTCAGTTTGTTTATGCATGTTTGACTTGTCAGAAATCGAAGGTGGAACATCTGAGGCCTAGTGGTTTGTTGCAACTGTTGGATATTCCGGAATGGAAATGGGATAGCATTTCCATGGATTTTGTGACAGGGTTGCCGAATACTCAGCGAGGGCATAATTCTATTTGGGTGATTGTGGATAGACTGACTAAATCGGCTCATTTTATTCCGATTGACATCAGTTTTTCTTTGGAGAGGTTGGCGGAGAACTACATCAGTGTGATTGTGAAATTGCATGGGGTTCCATTGAGTATTATTTCGGATCGAGATCCAAGGTTTACCTCGAGATTTTGGGAAAGTTTACAGAAGGCGTTGGGTTCTAAATTGAGATTGAGTTCGGCTTATCATCCGCAGATGGGTGGTCAGACGGAGAGGACGATTCAGTCGTTGGAAGATTTGTTGAGAGCCTGTGTTTTGGAACAAGGTGATGCGTGGGATAGTTATCTTGCATTGATTGAGTTCACGTATAATAACAGTTTCCATTCGAGTATTGGAATGGCACCGTTTGAGGCATTATATGGACGAAGGTGTCGAACACCATTGTGTTGGCACGAATCTGGTGAGAGTTCGGTGGTTGGACCGGAGTTGGTGCAACAGACTACGGAAAAGGTGAAGCTTATTCGTGAGAAAATGAAGGCTTCTCAGAGTAGACAAAAGAGTTATCATGATCGGAGACGGAAGGATCTTGAGTTTCAAGTGGGCGATCATGTATTTTTGAGAGTTACGTCAGTAACGGGTGTGGGTCGTGCATTGAAATCGAAGAAACTTACTTCTCAATTTATTGGTCCTTACCAGATATCCGCGAGAGTGGGTGCTGTGGCTTATAGGGTGGCGTTGCCGCCGAATCTGTCGAATTTGCACG
This sequence comes from Lathyrus tuberosus, assembly GCA_022829125.1. Classification (NCBI taxonomy): domain Eukaryota; kingdom Viridiplantae; phylum Streptophyta; class Magnoliopsida; order Fabales; family Fabaceae; genus Lathyrus; species Lathyrus tuberosus. The sequence continues at coordinate 2,234,931 of JALAZF010000152.1, read as the reverse complement.
ATGTGTTCCATGTTTCGCAGCTTCGGAAGTATGTTTCGGATCCGTCGCATGTGATTCCGATGGATGAGGTTGAGGTAAGGGAGAACCTTACGGTTGAGGCGTTACCAGTTAGGGTTTTGGATCGCGAGGTGAAGCGATTGAGGGGCAAGGATATTGCACTTGTGAAAGTGGCGTGGGGAGGCGCTGCTGAGGGCAATTTGACTTGGGAGTTGGAGAGTAGGATGCGGGAGTCGTATCCAGAGTTGTTCGTCTCAGGTATATTTTCGAGGACGAAAATTTCTAAGTGGGGGAGAGTTGTAACACCCCAGTTTTTGTCAGTTTTTATTTAATCGAGTCGTATTGATTATTTTATTACTATTTTATTTTATTTTATTTTCGACTTTTATCTGAAAATATGTTATTTTTCAATGTTGTGATATTTTATCGGGTTTTGGGAACGTTTGCGAGATATTTGAGTGTGGGGGTATTTTGGTCATTTCATGATATTTTTCATTAAGTAGAAAGAATAGAAAATAGAAAGAGAGAGAAATAGAGAGAAAGAAAAAGAGAAGAAGGAAAAAGGGAAGAAAAGAGGAGAAGAGAAGAAAAGTGAGAAAATCTTGGAAAATCAAAGAAAACAACTTCTAGAATCGATTTAATCGGGTAAGGGTGCGAAACTCAATTATTATATGCTTGTGTATGATTATGTATGTGTGTTTGTGATTGTTATTGGATTGGAATGATAAATATAGTAAAAATCATAATGTTTAGAAATTGGTAGGAATTGATCCAAATGTGTCTAAACTCATGTTGATTGTGTTCTTTGTTGTTTATACATGTTGGGTATGTATTGTTATACCTCAAATTGGTGTTTTTCTGAGTATTGGATGATGATTTGGAGGATTTTGGGTTGAAACACGTAGCAGCAAGTTCTGCAGAATTTTTTCTGGTTTTTCCAGGTCATACGCTTATGGGGGATGTTCATACGCGTATGGGCCTTGGCAATACGCGTAACATGGGCGAGTCTTGGGCCAATACGTGTATGGATTCTCATTTTGCTCGGCCATCTGCCCATTTGTGTATGATACGCGTAACATTTTAGGGCAATACGCGTACGGTGTTGGCACTACGCGTATTGGAATTTTAACGTGAATTTTGGGAAAAATGAGTCTCTGTCCATACGCGTATGACCTTTGGCATTACGCGTATGGAATGGCGAGGAATCAGGGCAATACGCGTATGGCTCAGGGCAATACGCGTATGGCCAGGAGAATTGTAAAATGGGACTTTTCAAAATATCGTTTTCGTTTTTCTTTCGTAACTTGGGTTCCGTTTATCCGATTTTTACATTCTTGGTATCGTTGGAAAGCTATTGAGCTGTACTTTCTCATTAGGATGGTTTGGAAATTGTTAGCCGATTTAATTATGTCGGAATTTGGAATAGTGTCGGTTTATCGACTTTTGTCGTTATAATTGTGCGTAATTGATGGGTATTATGCAAGGTGCTGTTGTATGATGTAAATGCATGTGTTTAAATGGTGTTGTGATGATTTGTGGCCGTATGGTAATTAAATGCATTGTTTTGGGCATAAGTGCAAAGTGTGATTTTGTTGATGTAGAAGAATGCATTTATGTGTGCATATTAAATGTCATGAGTCATTGTATGCCAAGCATCATGATATGCATTGTTGTGACGTCCTGAGTGACAGATTGATTCCAGAGGGAATCTGCTATAACGTCGTGAGCCTTAAAAATAAGAGGACCGAAAGCGATGGTTATAGACGATCGTGTGCCCATGTGGGGTGTGAGCGATCGGATCGTGAGCCTTATACAAAGAGGACCGAAAGCGATCCATAAACGTCGTGAGCCTTATACAAAGAGGACCCAAAGCGACGGGGAACATCGTATGCCCTACGGAGAGTTACACTAAGTAACAAACAATGGTTCCAATAGTTCCTGAGTGAACTAGTGATGAGAAATATTGGAAGTCGGTACCGCATGGCATGTGCATAGAGTCGTTGTGTCGGTCTCTGTGCATTTGCATAAATCATAAATATGATTGACTATGTGTGAGGATTGTGAATGAATTAATCGTGTGTGGAATTGATGAATTGATATTCTTGGTAATAATTGCATTGTGTACGATTAATGTGCATTGGTGTTAGATAAATGAAATATGTATGATGTTGTGTGGTATTTGGATTCTGTGGTATGTTGTGGTGAGAAATCTATATGTGCATTTCTGTGTTAATATATAATTATATGCAACTGTATTATGATTGTTTTTCTCACCCTTCTGCTGTTTTATAATGCTCTACAAGGCATTGCAGATTAGAGTCACTGGAGGTCTTTTTGTGAAGCTTAGGACTTCATTCTTTTGTCGGTCGGCTCTGATATGTGACACCGGGTAGTTATGGAGGCCGTTTGTGATTATTGTGTATTATGTATACATATCTTTTGGCTTGTGCATGTATAACTTGATGTATGACAAACTTTTCAAGTGATATATATATATATATATATATATATATATATATATATATATATATATATATGATATGATATTCAGTTTTAGATTTTCCGCTTTTATTCTAAAAACTGAAATGTGGGTGTAAGGAACTGAGTTCCTCTGTTGATTGCTACCCCACTGTTGCATATCTTTATGAGCAGGTGTTGTATGATTTGTTTCATTATAATGTGATTCCCCCCGTCTATGCCATGATAATTTAAATATACTCTGATGAAATTTTGAATTTTCTTTTACTGCTTTAATTAATTGGGGGTATAGATTAGGGGTGTTACACCTCGCCTCTAGATTCGCTGTGGAAATTTCACGACTGCATGGGATCCCCAAATCTATCATATTTGATCGCGATCCTTTATTTCTCAGTAAGTTCTGGGAACAATATTTCAAGGTTCAAGGCACAACTCTCAAATATAGTATGTCGTACCATCCAGAAACAGATGGCCAGACAGAAGTGGTTAATAGATCCATTGGTACTTACCTGCGCTGTTTTGCTAGCGGCCAACCATGCAAATGGTACAAGTTCCTTCACCTAGCCGAGTTTTGGTACAATACTTCTTTTCACAGCGCCATCCAGATAACCCCCTTCAAAGCCGTGTATGGTCGAGACCCCCCCTCAATTCCGGAATACCTAGCCGATATGAGTTCTGAAGAGACTTTAGACAATACCCTGCAACAACATCAAAGTATCATAACTCAGTTGAAGGAAAATTTAAAAAAGAGTCAGCTTGCAATGGAGAAACAGGCAAATAGAAAAAGAATAGATTTCACCTTTCAGGAGGGCGAGCAAGTCTTGTTGAAGCTCCAACCCTATAGACAGCAGACAATTGCTAAACGCAGTTCCCAGAAGCTAGCCAAGCGGTTTTATGGACCCTTCACCATCATCAAACAGTTTTTTATTATAATTAAAATTAAAAGTCTTCATATTTATGAGGATCATTTGAATATTTAATAGTTTTATATACACATCTTGAAAAAAACATATTTATAAGTTTGAGTTTTAAATTGATACATTTTACTTCTCAATAGTTAAAATTATCAATAGGTTAAAAATAAGTTTAATTGATTATATATATATATATATATATATATATATATATATATATATATATATATATATATATATATATATATATATATATGAGTTTAATTGGTATGCACTGACAGTATAAAATAATTTTACACTGTCATCCAATAAGAATTTATCAATCTGTCATGTCATACCAGTAAATTAAAATTTACAGTCTGATGTGGCGGGATGCATGAGGGTGATTGGTTGACAGTGAAAAATAATTTTACACTGTCAGTGCATACCAATTAAATTATATATATATATATATATATATATATACATATACATATATATATATATCATATTTAAGAAGATAAATAATATTTTCAAGTGAAAAAATGATCATGGTGGAACGGAACGAGCTGATGTAGCGCGCAAGAAATGAGCAATTGACTATGAGATGGTATGTTATAAATTTAGGGTTTTTTCAATTCAAAATCAGATATTGTGAAATTTGAATTGAATAATTATTGAGGAAGAAGAAAAACAAGAAGAAGATAGAAAATAGGCTAATAAAAAGATAAAATCAAGTATTAAAGGCTATAATACATCACACTTACTGAGTTATCAGTCACCCAGCCATTGACGGGAAGGATTTTTGTTCTAAAGAAATAAAGAAACAATCCAACAACAAGAGACACGTCCTGACTTCAACAGACTATATTAAAAGTTGGAAGTATGCCTCACACGTTTAGGATAATCTAAAAAGGGACAACATTGATGGTAGTAAAAAAGTCCATTTTGAAAGAGGTGAACATAATCAAAACCCGTATTACACGAATAATTGGGAGGTGGACGTAAAAATAGGGAGCGGATGGTTCGATGAAGGTATCCATATTAGCGCCCTCCTTCTTTGAACAAGGTTCCATAATCGTATCTCTCTCACGACATGTATTGAAAAATCTAATACCATGAAGGAACTTATCAATCATGAGGTGCATTAAATGCTACCCGTGCTCATTTTTTTCACTAAAGCACTCAAGCTTTCAATAGTGATTGATGTTTTGGCATCTCAGAGTCTAATCAAAAGAAACAAGACATATCCCTTTATAGCCCATTCGGTCAAAGGGCGTCGTCACCTTCGACTGAGGGACTCACCCCAAGCTGAGGGACTTTCCCTTTAATAATATTTATCTTCAACTGAGGGAATTTTCCTTTAATAATAGTCACCTTCAGTTGATGAACTCACCCCAAGCCGAGGAACTCGCCTTTAATAATAGTCTCCTTCTGCTGAGGGAATCGCCCTAAGCTGAGGGACACACCCTTTAATAATAGTCTCCTTCAGCTGAGGAACTCACCCCAAGCTGAGAGACTCACCCTTTAATATTAATTGCCTTTACCTAAGGGACTCGCCCTTTAATAATAATCACCTTCAAATGAGGGACTTACCTGAAATAGAAGGAATCACCCTTTTTAAGTAAATGGATTTCATCCATCTATATAGGGCGATGATCACATCTTTAACAAAAAAAGGTCTTAAAAACAATCCGCCCTTAGCAAAGCTCTTGTTCTTGAGGGACTATGTTGTGTTATATTTGTGAGTGTCCTATATAAGGGTGCCCTCGCCCAAGAGTGGTACCGCCTAAGACATGACTGAAGGACTCATCATATGCACCAATGACGTGTGTAAAGCCGTTATCCAAGGGAGAGGCAGTCTACCATTACTCCCAAAAGGATAAGTGGTTAATAACTTCCTCTACAAGAAGGAAATATTTGTCAACACTCATGATGTATTTGTTTAAAGGATTAAATTTATAATCTTGGGAATATTATTCCCTGGAACAATAATACCAAGAATTTTATTCCTATTTATGTGTTTGGTAAGTAATTGAAGTTCCTTGGAATATTTATAAAATATATTTAATTTACCTTTGAAAAAAAATATAAAAGAGTTAAATTAATTTAGAGTGGGAGGTTATGATTGGTTATCTTTTATTCTCATGGGAATGTAAGATTCCCACCCTTTTACATGTGAATAAAAAATATCAAAGTCATGAGTAAATCATATTCTAAGGAATAAAAGATACCCGAGTATAATTTGACAAAACTTGAAACAAACGTGAGAATATGTTTTCCAACCTCACACATTCCTAGGAATAAATTTTAAATCCATGAAACAAACACACCCTTAAGGTTACCCAAACCCTAAGCCTAAAAGGCCTCTATAAATATCTCTCTCTAAGTGGAGAAAGGGGACAGATCATAATTCATACTGATCAAACCCCTCACACCCTAACCACAAGTACATCATTAATCTATAGATCCTTTCATCTCACGTGAGCAAGACGCCCAAAACCACCACAAAACACCACCATATAGAGCTTCTCGCCGTTGTGAGAAAGACCTAACCACCATACAATGTAATATACCTACTAAGGTCTCCGAGTCCCCATGCCTTTATAGGAGGAACACACATTATAGTTTTTGACCAGTACAATATATATTTTTTATTTATAATCCTGTCAAATATGTTAATGGTATTTTATTTTAAATTTGATAAAATATATACTTGCTAAAAGTACAAATACATGGTAATCCATAGGGATTAATAGATGTCAGATATTTTAAGGTTGTTCTATGGTTGAGAGCTAGCTCACATGAAGTGATAAACTTGACTATTTATGTATTTGGAGTTAGGTTCTCTCCTCTTACAATGTTAAGGTATTTATAATCACATTGGACATGAATCCAAGAATTCCTTGAAATAATAACCACTAAGCAAATGTATAGTTTATCCCCTTTTATCCCCTGATATCTAGAGGATCTTGACTAGCTTTCCTCAATACTTCATCGATATTATTATGGGGTGAGGACGCATCATTCCATAATTTTTGCGTCAGTCAACTTATCCTTGAGGAAGGTGAGATACACCATAAAAGAATGATATATATAATAAATAGACGATTAATCCAATAAAAGGGCGACTAAGACCCCCTAAGTTACCTTCTACAACCTTCACTAAAATATATTGATACAAAATATATTTATATTGAAATTATTCATATTGTAATTTTTATTTAAGTCTTTATTTTAAAAAATCTAAAATAATATATTTTATATTTAACAACTTCTAGCGTCCAAACGGGCACTCCCGTGCCCGTTTGTCCGCTTTTTTTTTTATTATGATTATGCGTTAAAATATAAATCGGTATTTTTTTTAAACTTTGTGATATGTACTCATGTGCCTATTTGTCCATTTTTAGCACACACTTGTAAAATAATAAGCAATATTTTTTAATTTAATTTAATTTTAAATATTTATGTGATTCATACATATTTTCCGTGTATGTTTTATTATAAAATTACTTATGCACAATTATTAGAATTTAAATTAAGTTCGTGTATGCTCTCTCTAAAATAGCATATAATGTTTTCTTAATTATACGTCTCTCTATTTACCATTATATTATAGTCAAAGATATAACTTGAAGTTTTCTTATAACTATATAGTGTTTATAAACGATAAGATTGAAATAAAAATAGTTCATATCACTTATGTAGTTATATAGATTATATAAATGCAAAACTATTTTAGCATAATTCATACATGATATGAGAAGGGAAGTAGTTACATCCATATTTTTGTTGCATAAACAGTAAACATATATAGAATGTGTGGTCTCTTTGTCCCTTTGTTCTATTCAATTCTTTATTATTCCGTTATTTTTCCCCCGCAATAATCCAGTCATGAAAATTAGTTTTGTTTGTACAACTCACATTACACAACATATAACTATATATGAAACAACTATTTAAATTATATATGAAACTATGATTTAAGATATTGTGTTTGTTGTGATTTTGTGTGAATATAAAAGTGACAAACACAATTGATGATACCATACTCTTATTATTTGCAACAAAATACTATTATTGTTTGCAAAAGAACAAAAATAAAATAGCAAAAAATAAAGGAAAGATAAATTTAAAGATGAAATGGGAACAGAGTGGTAGAAAAGGAGTTATAAAAAAAAAATAATAAAGATACAACACTAAATCTTATTTCTTTGTTACAATAGTTTTGAATAAATGCGCAATTGATTGTGTTGTGATCCACATAAGTGTACATATACATGAATGAGTCCATTTTTTTTCTTAATTGCTCGATAGTTATGTACAAAATATTTGAACTGAAAACACAATACAAATCTTATGTCGTTAGTTTAGATGAAGAAAATATAACCACGTGAAGAATCAAGTCAAATAAAGAAATCAAGAAAATCCATTTTCATTCTGTTCCATATGAAACCAATAAATCTGTAGAAAAAAATATAAAAATAACAATTAACACTAAATTAAAAAAAAAAAAAAAGATAGGGACGCATTTTCTACCATCGAGTGGTTGCTATAGTGTTGCAACAATTTCTTTATCTTTTGATTTTTTCTTAGCACAGTTATTGTCGAGAAAATGACACATTTCATTTCTCCGATTCCTTCATGTTATAGGAGGATATTTCCATTATCTAAGCAAAAATGGTTAAACATTGGAAAATAATAATAGCAAACCATTGAAAAGAGAAAAAACACTAATTCAAAATCAAATATTACAGTGAAATAAAGGAAAAGAAAAATAAGTAAAAAATAGAGGGAAAGGTGGAAGAACATGTGTTATTTTGTGTGAGAAAACATAACTAATATTCTGCATCTACATGAATATAACAAATAAGTAAATAAACTCAACACTCTCAACAACAACAATGCAAATTGGAAGCAAATTGATCAATAATCAAACAAAAAGAAAACTTGCACACAACAAAAATATGTTGTTAAAAGTTACAAAATTAAAAGATAAATTTAAAATTTAATTGAACAACTTTGTTTCAACATCAAAACAGTCAACTAAAAAACCTGAAATTAAAGAGACAGAGTGATGAGTGAGAGAAAACTATCAATTGGATCTTTATTTTGCTTTATGAAGTTTATTTTCTTATGAAGTTATATTTTCTCTCTTCCTTATAACTTCCAGATATTTATTATATGTCTTTAGTCTCTCTTTCAGAATAACCTCTAGGCGGTTATTATATGTGGAAGTTATTTAAATTAAGGCTTTGAGTTGTAAAATATAAAGTAAGTGAAGGGTAATTAAGGAATAGAAAATAGGTCATACCAAAATTGTGTATTCCCTTTATATATAGGTACAAATGTCTCTAGTCTCTCTTTCACAATAACCTCTAGGCGGTTAGTGTATGTGGAAGTTATTTAAATTAAGGTTTTGAGTTGTAAAATATAAAGTAAGTGAACGGTAATTAAGGAATAGAAAATAGGTCATACCAAAATTGTGTATTCCCTTTATATATATGTATAGATATATATTTTAATTTGAATAAAGTTTACAAGATTTAAAAAAAAATAACAAATATAAAAAGAAAAATAATATATTTATAAAAATTAAAAAGCTTAATTATATTTTTCGATTTCCTTATTTTGCCTAATTCACGAAATTGATCCCCCTATTTTGAATTTAAACATTTTTGGTCCTTCTCTCTCATACGTTTGCACTTAAAATTAATGATATTTTTATTTTTTAAATTACAAGTTTATGTGAAACATGACAAATCATCGTATATAAGTATATTGTGAAACTTTATAAATAAAAATATAAGTTAAAAAAACAAACATTTCATCAATTTTTTTATGAAAAATGTGAGAAAGGATCACTGTTTGAATTTAAAAGGCTTAATACATGTTTTAGTCCCTTAACTTAGTTTAATGTTTCGTTTTAGTCTCTTAACTAAAAAAATATTACAAATTAGTCCCTTAACTTTACTTTTGTTACCATATTTGGTCTCTTCCGTCAATTTATGGCAAAATAAAAAACGTTAAGTTCTGGTGATGTAACATGACAACAAGGTCATTGGTACAAATCTGAGTTAACATATATAGTTAAAAATTGATACACAGTTTAAACTGAGGGGTTCCTCCGAAAACAAAACTATCGCAGTTTAAACAGTGTATCAGTTTTTAACTATATAAGCTGACTCATATTTGTACCATTGACCTTGTTGTCACGCCACATCGTCGAAACTTAGCGTTTTTTTGTTAGAAATTGACGAAATAGAGCAAATACGATAATAAAAGTGAAGTTAAGGAACGAACTTGTAATATTTTTAGTTAAGAGACTCAAGTAAAACATTAAATTAAGTTAAGAAACTTGCTAATTAATTATGTCAATTTAAAATAAAAGAACTAACTCCGTGAATCAAATAAAATTGAAAATAAAAATGTAATTTAGCCAAATTAAAAAAAAAATTAAAGAATTAAAATTGTAAGTCTTAAATATTTGTAAACATCATTTGGATTTTTAAAAGTTTCATAAATTCAACTTGTAAAAAACATATTCAGAAGTTTGAGTTCCAACTAAAAAATTTTCACTTCTCAATCGTTAAAAGCAATTGGTAGTACTTGACAAAAAAAAAATAGTTATGGGTAATATATATTTGTGCATGTTTAACGAGACAAAAAAAAAATCCTCCGACAAAAACGACTGTCGGTTATGTCGTGCATAGCAAGCAAGAAAGGAGCAATTGACCACGAAATGGGATATTATAAATTTAGGGTTTTTCAATTCAAAATCAGATTCTGTGAGATTCGAATTGAATAGTTATGGAAGCAGAAGAAAAACAAGAAGGCCATACAAAAGAGTCGAAGGTTAGGGCTTTGATTGAAAGGGCAACAAACTCCACCGCACCGGATGTTGATCACCGCCTCCTCAAAGCCATCAAACTGGTGGTCCGCTATTCCGATTCGGAGCTCCGTTTAGCTTCCCAAACCCTAATGGATCTCATGAAGCGCGACCACTCCCAGGTACGTTTTTCCCTTTTCCAATTATCAATTCTCGTTTCCAATTAGGGTTAATTGAATTTTCATTTTGAATGAGAAGTTATATGATATTACTCTGATTGATTGTATCTGCATGATTAAATTATGAAATATTTGATTTTGGAATGAATTCTCTAATTGAGATCCCCAGATTGATTTGGACTGATATGCGTTGCAGGTTAGGTACCTTGCATTTCAAATAATTGATGAACTCTTCATGCGTTCAAAGCTTTTTAGGAGCCTTGTTGTTGAGGAATTGGATCAGTTAATGTCCTTGAGTGTTGGGTTTCGGAGAAGTTTGCCGCTTCCTGCTCCTCCGTCAGTTGCATCGCTTTTGCGTTCAAAGGCCATTGAATCTTTGGAGAGGTGGAATGTTTCATTTGGAGTTCATTACAGACAGCTTAGACTAGGTTATGATTATTTGAAGAATACACTCAGGCTTCAGTTTCCTAACATACAAGCTAATGCGGAGAGGATTCGGCAAGAGAGAAGGGAGAGGGAGAGGAAGTCGAAAGAGATTTTGTTGAACAAGTATGAATCTTTGAAAGATGTATTCTCTTCGATAAAGGGAGAGATATTGTCTACGATGGATGAGATTGATGGGTGTTTAGATATTTTGATTTCAAAACAGGAGCTTGAGTCAAATGATATCTTAGACGATGAAGAGCTTAATGACTTTCGTTCTTTGGAGCTGCAGCAGCTTCGTCGCGAAGCATTGGATGAAGAGGAAAAAGTTTACGAGAGCAGCGATAACAAGGTAGTTTTTGATGCATTGAGGGAGCTGTACAAACTTTTGGTGACAAAGCACTTGGTTTCCATCCAAGAATGGGTTTCTGTTCTGGTAAGAGTTGAAGTAGCTGACAATAGATTTAGGGATTCTACTTTGAAGGAGTTCATTGATATTCAAAACCGTCTGAAATCCGTTAAAAAGAGATGTGAGGAGGCAGGTTGTTCTCTTCTAAACACATCAAAACTTGATGGGGAAGAAGATTTTTGGGAAGAGGGTAATGCTGTATCCATTGAAACCTCATCTAGTGCGCTTGATAATAAAAAGAAACATCCTGACTCATCTAGTACGCCTGATAAGAAAAAGAAAAATCCTGACTCATCTAGTTCGCCCGATAAGAGAAAGAAACATCCTGCCTTGGCATCAAATTCCCGTAATATCAGTAGCGATAATCTTGGTTCATATGCTAAAGAGTCTAAAAGCTCTAACACTGACATCCTACTTCATGGAGGAAATGAATCAGAGTCAAACCCTGCGAGGAGTAAACTTTTGACCAAAGCTCCTGTGGTAAGATGGGGTTCTCACTTGGATACTTGGGGTTCAAGCAAGGTTTTTATGGCCAACCAGCGGGGCTTGGATATTGAAAGTCACTGGGGTAGGGTAGATGATGATGCTGTTATTCCATCAGAGAAAATTGCTGAATTGAGTGTTCCGGCAATGCCTTATGAAGAAAAGAAAATTGAGATCCAACCATGCCGTGCTCCACTGAGGAAAGGGGGACTCTGTCAGAGAAGAGATATGAAAAGCTGTCCATTTCATGGACCTATCATTCCCCGAGATGATGAAGGGAGGCCACTTAAACCAACTCCTTCAGAAGATGTGAATGTTAATATGAAGACTGATTTAGCAGAGCAGTTGGCAAAACAAGCAGTAAAGAATGTTCGTGAAACAGACAAAGAGGCGTCCAAGAAGAGAGAGATTGATAAACTGGCATTGAAACGTGCAAAACTTGCTAAAATTCGGGAACACAATGACACAGTTTTACGAGATGCTGCAATGGCTTCGACTTCAAGATCAGCCGTCTTCGGAGAAGACGATGAGGTGACAAACAGAGACAAGAAAGCAAGTCTTGCATCCATGCTGAAAAAGAAAGTAACATCAAAAGATAGAATAGCTCAGAAGCTTTTGAGTTCACGGGCAAGATAGTCAAAACTTGTCATTTGAAGATGCTAAATATAGTCACTTTCCTAAATCAACGGTAAACTGGTATGATTTTGGATTGGTCGAGTTTGTCGTATTGCTCTGAAGATTTGCCCAAACTTCAAATCAACTGTATTTTGAGTAAAGCTTTGCCTGTAGATCATGAGGTCAATTATTTGAATTAGAGTAGGGGAGGGGAATTAATCATGTCCATTCATTTATATTTCCTTATAGTTATCTTTTCCTAGGCAGAATGATGAGCATCTGTTAATTAGGATTAGTATTTTGGTCTATTTATGTGTTTCATTTTTTGAATTTTTTCCCCCCACATTTTCTATGAAACATTCTGTATATAATAAGTGCCAAAGGATTACAAAACAGGAATTGATGTGGTCCTCTGGATTGTTGTCGATAATAACTGTTTTGCAGATTGCGACATGCCTTCAATTCATAAAACTGTCACAGAAATGAATTTTGGCATCTGATTTGGTCTGCCTTTTTTAGCCGAGTAAATGAAATTGCAGCAGTGGTACACACACCAGATCCATGAAGGGATCTTAATTTGGAAAGTCTCGTGTGATGTTTAAGAGCAGTATGAAAGGTGTCATAAATGGTTTCTATTATAGTCATAGTTGGTAGGTAATCTGTCACACAAGTTGTTTAAGTAGTTGCCGGTGGATGACCATCTCAGCCTGTCAGGAAATTATTGCTTCACCCATCTTGTCATAGTTGCATTTAGGTGTAAATCTGTGACAAAAATTTAATGTTAAACGCACATAATTGAATATCTTTTGGATCACTTGTGGCTTACAAGATTGCACTCTTTAGTGTTTACCAGTACAGCAAAGTTTGAGCTAGAACTCTAGAAAAAATATTCATGCCTTTTATAATATCTCTAGGAATGGTGAATTTTCTTTGAAGTAATGTTGATGGTACTATTTTTTTTTTGTTGGTTGTTGATGGGTAAGCTATTCTTTCATTAAGAAGAAAGGAAAACATGAGGGTGACTCCCTTGAAGCTCAAGAAAATTTTGCTTTTAGCACAAATTTTAGCACGCCCGGCCAGGTCATAGGCTTCAATATTTCTAGTTCTACTAATAAAACTAACTACAACATAGGCAAAGTCAGACATAAAGGCACTGCAAATCAGTTATGACTGGATTTGCTGCAATCCCGGTGTCCCTGGATGCATTCTGCCGTCTCTAAAGCATCTGTATGGATGGATCCTGGTGTCCTTGGATGCATTCTGCCGCCTCTTAAACATTTGCCTCTTAAGCATTTGTATGGGTCCTGATTCTCTGGCAATTCAGGTCTTTTGCCAGTTCCAAGCACCATCTCATGCCTAATGCCTCAGATAAACATGAATTTGTGGAAGCTTGTTTGACAGGGTATTTTTAGTGAGATATGTCTTTTTTCAACTATTTTTGATGATGACACCTAAGTGTTTAAAATAATTAAAGTTAAGTATTAAGCGATTAAAGTGGTTAAAGATGCAAATTAAATTATTAGAGTTTGATGGACTTGACTCTCCTGATAATGGCAACCAAATGAAATTTAATTTAACTCTCATTTTAAAGTAAACTCAAACAAGTGCCTATAAGGATGAAACATTTGACAAGTCTTGAAGTATATGAACGTCAGTCTCAAGACTTCTGAGTGAATGCATTGTAAAAACACAAGAGTTTTCTCGTAAAGTGCATGACTAAATCACACAGCGTAAATAGTTTTCAATCCTATTTTTCTTAAGAAAACATTTTTAAAAATGTCTTGAAGTCGTACTAGACAAGTTAGGAACTATCAGAAATGATAAGGGCAAGCTTTTGCTATTGTCAATCAATTGACACCTTATGGCAATTGATTGGAGAAGTTCAAAATTGCATCTTAATCGATTAGGACAGCGCCTTAATGACTGGTAACGTTTAAATATCATTTCTTACCAATTTAAGCTCACTAATTGATTAACACAAGTTTATCAATCGATTAGAGCATGATGTCAATCGATTGACACAACATTTTTTGCCTTAAATGTTTTTCTTTTTTGTGCTAACCTTTACCCTATAAATAGAGGTCTCTTCCCACATTTTTCAACATCTAAAAAACGCGAGTTCATTTCTCTCTCTCTCTCTCTCTCTCTCTCTCTCTCTCTCTCTCTCTCTCTCTCTCTCCCTCTCTCTAAACTCTTTTTGTTTACTTTCTTAGTAAAAGTTTAACTGAAGTGCTTTTTGAGAAAGTCGTTTTGCGATTGAGGAAGTTGTAATTCTGGAAGGGTGGCTGTGTAAGTTTACCAAGGAAGTTTTTTGTTTTACCTTGGTTGAACATTTTGTCCATTTCGGGATTGTTTGGGTTCAAAGCTAAATCTGTAAAACACTCTGGTTTGAAAATTGTGTGATCATGTCTTTGTTTAAGTTCTCGAAAGGTCAGCGTGTCCAAAAGCTTTCAAGGTTCGAGATAAGCCCGTGATAAAATCTTAAAGGTTTTTGGTTAACCTCCAATAAAACCAAGTTTAATTAAAGCCCAGTTCGGTGTTAACAGCCTATTTTGGTTCGAGATTAGCGCGGTGGTAAAATCTCACAGGTTTTTGGTTAGTTTGGTATAAAATCAAGTTTCGGTTCGAGTTTATTTCGGTGTTAAAATCTCTCAAGGTTTGTTTGAAGTTTGAAGACTAATCACTCCAAGTTGTTGTGGAAAGGAGACTAACTACTTTGATTCATTGTTTGGAAGGAAGACTCGTCGCTTCTCTTATGTGTTTGCTGTTGTCATACCCCAAATTTGTCCTACTTGTATATAATCTTTATTTATACATCCATCCAATATCCATCTATCCATTTTAAGTTCTTCTTCTAAATTCTCATTACAAAAAAATCCATATTCTTTTTTTTTTCATCCATTAAATCCATTTAAAGAACTTACTCAATAACCTTTATCCACTTCATTTATCCAATTTTCCAATTCTCATCTCCATTTCTTTTAATATACATTTTTATTCCATCTTTTAATATCCATTTTTATTTTCCTATCATTTATTCTTAAAACCACATCCATTATCCATTAACCTTTCTTTTAATCCCTAAATCTATAATCCATTTAGGTCCATAACCATTTTTAATTATCTTTCTTTTTTTAACCAATTTCCACATTTCATATTCAGTTCCATTTTTTACCAATAATATCCAATATCACTACCATTTTTCAACAAAAGTCACAAAAGAAAACCATTGTCCATCCATAACATCTTCAAAGTCCATTCCAATCAATATGGGTTTACATACTAAAGCCCAATTACAATTTAATTCTAAGTCCATCTTACAACCAAAAAAAATTACAAAAAAAACATAGTAGAAGAGTTGGGGCCCATGATCACCACGCTTCAGTGTAATACCAAGTCTTCCCAAATGTTATTTCTAAGCTGCCATCATGATACCATTTTAGACGTTGCCCACAAAATAACACCTTGCCAACAAAAACAAACTCGCTGCAAACAATCCGTACCCCCAAAACGTTTCAGACCCTGCACACAACCAAGACAAGCACGCCTTGCACAACAACCTGCCAAACCTGCAGCAAAAAAACAAGAATTGCACGCCAAGCTGCTGCTGCTCCTAAACCAATAACCTGCACAGCAAAAACAACAACGGCAGCACCACCTGCAAGGTGAAAGGGACAATACAAGCAACAACGAGACAAAAACTTTGTACCGGAAACTTAATCTACAAGTTTGTTTTGAATTTAAAGGAGGGGGTGGAAATAAGTAGAGAGGAGAGAGGAGAACCACATGAAAAAAATGGAGAGAAAATAGGGAGGAAAACTCTCTACAGAGGGGACCTGCTTCCTTAAAAAAAACTCCACAAACCCAGCTGCTATAAGGACCTCCCTCGACAGCTCTACATCTGGGGGGAACTCACTCAGTAAGCCACAAACGGAGCCAAACACTCTGCTCCACAAAAAAAAACCTTGCTGACAACTTCTCCATAGCATCCGCCACCGTTCTCACCTAACCATAACCCTTATTCAACACAGACCATAAAACTCTCTCACCACCATAAACTCACGCAGCAAACCACAAACGCAACATTTTCAAAGGCTTTAACTTCAAACCCTCTTCAACAAACTTTTCCACCCTCTGCTTCAAACCTTCTTCTCCCATTAACAGCACAACAACAAAGCAACAACAACATTGAGAAAGAAACATTTTCTGCAAAAAAAAACTCACTTGTTTACCACCGTGTTGGATTCCACGTGAACCCATTTCCCTCTGTTCTGTTCACTCGCGAATTCATCCTTTACATCACCTTTGGAAACTTCAGATCTGAGCCATAATCATCCACCTCTTCATCACGACATCCACCACAAGTCCTTCTCCAAGCTTCACACCCTTCTCAAAACTCAGAACAACCCTTCACCTTTGTTCTAACCAACCTCCATGATTCACAACGTCATCATCACTGTTTCAATCGCGGGCCGCGAGAGGAGAGGAAGCGAGATCGGGAACGGAGAAAGACGTCAAGGATTTGACGCTTGCTGTGCGAGAATGATTGAAGCACCGAAAAAGTGAAATTCAAAAGTGAACTAATCCACAAACCTGAATCCGAATGAACAAGGAGTGAAGACCCATTTCAAAACCAAATCGTGAAACCAAGAAGGAGATGAAGTAGAGAAGATATCAAATCTGAAACAAACCCAGTTTGATACAAACCTGTTGAACGAATTGAAACCGGGAGTCAAAATCCAGTGAACTCGAGCGAAAAGGATTCGAAGTGAGAAATTAAGATTGATACGGATCGAGGTTGGAACGAGATGATATTGCCTTCAATTCTTTTCAATTTTTTTTCCTTTTGAACTCGCTGATGACATTGTTATGGTGACGGTGGCGTTGTGCTTGACGCGTGCTACTACATAATGTTAGGGGTGTTCAAAACCGAACCAACCCAATAGAAAACCGCAAACCAAACCAAACCAAACCAAAACCGCAAAAAACCGCATTTAGTTCGGACTTGTTCGGGCCATCTTTTAAAAAAACCGCACGGTTCGGTTTGGTTTGCGGTTTGTATTTTGCAAACCGAACTAAACCAAACCAAACCGCATTATGTTACAATCCAAATTTCACTTATCCCACATCTAACCCAAAACTTAAACCCATTATGCCTTAACCTTATAATTACCAAATATTTTCTCTTACTCACACTTAACTTTTCAGTTTTAATCTTCTCAAATCTCTCCTAATAGTATTGCGCATTCTTCTCATCTTCTTTGTCATATACGTCTCACCTCTTCTACACTAATCTCTCATCTCACATGTTTTTTCTTTTTCATTTTCTCATTTTTATGTTACTATTTTCTCTTCTAATTATATTTTTATCGCACATTTCTTCTCTAATCTCACATCTCTTATGTTCTTTCTTTTTCATCTTCTCTAATCTCCCTTCTCCTCTATTTTCTGTTTTATTATAATATTTTTCATATTGTTTTATGCTACTATTTTTTTTCACTTTTGTTTAAATTGATTTTTGTATATTGAATGAGAACTTTTTGTCTAAATATGATGAGTTTTGTTGTTATTTGGCAATGTGTGAATGACTAAACACAAAATTATGTTGTTCTCTCTCTATATAAATATCACTCAATAAAAATCTTGTAAAAAACTGAACCAACCGAACCAATCCAAACCGCATTGGTTTGGTTTGGTTTGGTTCGAATTTTTTATAAAAGCCAACCGAACCAAACCAAACCGCATGCTTTTTTCTCTTGCGGTTCGGATGATTTTTAGCGTCAAAACCGCCCAAACCGCACCGCGAACACCCTTACATAATGTTATTGTTGGACTTTCGTTGTTTTTTTCTCCTGATAGTTTTCATGTTGGCTGGGATCGTGGGATCATAAGCCCAAGCTTTTGTTTTTTTCACCCGGGCCTTGCCTTCTGAAAAAGGATGATGGGCTTGTCTAAGCCCATGTGATTCCTTGATATTTTATGCCACCCTTTGTTCAGCATGCACCCCTGCTTCTTTCTCTTTCTCCTTTTTTGTATTATTTATTTATTTTGGTTCTTTTATTTGTTTTCTTTGATTTCTATTGGAAATTAATTTTATTTCTGATTAAGTTTTTGGGTTTATATTTTTCTTTCGGGTTTTGATTTTAGATTTTAAGTAGTTTTTGTTTCTTAACTTTGTGTTAAATTTAATTAAATGTTGATTTTGGTTTAAATGTTAATTTAGGTTAATTTCATTCTTGATACAATTCTGACATTTATTTTGATTAAATTCTTAATGACACTTTTGATTAGTCTTTGGATTATATGGATTAGAAACTCTTGATAATTTTGATTAGAATGTTCTTTGATCAGAAGTTTTGGTTAAATCTTGACGCATCCTTGTCGATACTCTCTCGTGGCCTTGATACTTGAGACTTGATACTTGATGCTTCTTCTTGAGCTTTTGGGTGCACGTTGAAGAGGCAACGGGCCTTTCTCCGTTAGTCTTAATGCAGACCTCAAGCTTGATACTTTGATGAGAATTTCTCTTTGAGCTTAGCTTCTACAAGTGTTCTTGAGCTTTTGTGTGCATCGAAGAGGCAACGGACCTTCTCCGTTAGGTACCCCTTGAATCCCAATGTTTCATGCCTCATTCTAGGTTTTATCCATGTTAGAAGCATATTTTATCCCCTCACTTTGTTTTATTTATGATTTTTGTGTGGTGTATGTTTTTTTTCATGTGGGTTTACTTCATGCTTTAATTATATGTGTGCTATTCATATTATACTTGTTCAAACCAAAAATCTTTTTCAAACTAATATTGTGACTTTATGTCAACCATTTTTATACCTTGTAAGTCGATCGTTTTCACGATCGCAATCGACCTCACAATGCCTCCTCTTGGGCTTTATGCAACGATAATTGTTGCACGTTTCACTTTGGTTTGTATGTGTGTATGTGATTGGCTTACTTCAATTATAACTTGATATTAGTCCCACTTGATTAATTACACCCTCTCTCATAAGATTAAAATCAACCCTTTCTATAAGAGTAAAACAAACTTGATCCAACATCAAGTATTTTCCAAATAAATTCAATCAATTCAATCCTAAGCATTTACTTGATCCATATATCAAGTATTTCCAACCTTTACTTCACACCATAACTTCATTTCCTTCCATTTCTTAACCTCCTCATACGTAAATTAAAACCTCGATCCAATGTCGAGTGCTTTTCTCAAATCAAACCAACATACGTAATAATACTTAAACATTTTCATAAAGGTGAAAGGGGAGGGGGATCAAGTCTTTGGTCTTTCTCTTCAACTGTGCGGGTGCGAGTTCCCTTACTCGTGTGTGGACAATTGACGCCTTTAAAACACACGAACTCGACAAACATTCAAACCTTTTAAAATCAAATTATCAAAACACTTAATCCTTACTTAAACATTTTTACCAAAGGTGAAGTGAGGGGGATCAAGTCTTTGGTCTTTCTCCTCAATTGTTTGGGTGCGAGTTCTCTTACTCGTGTGTGGACAATTGTCACCTATAAAAACATCCAATGCGAATGAAACTCCTTTCCTCGCCCACGTGCGACCGAAACCCTAATACATACGCAGATCAAATTATTTTCTTAATCAAACTCTTTAATATACTTAATCATATATTCAAACACAATTTCCTAAAAGGTGATGTGAGGGGGGGCCAAGTCTTTGACCTTTCTCCTCAATTGTTTGGGTGCAAGTTCTCTTACTCGTGTGTGAACAATTGACAATTCTAAAAAACATAAACCTTAATTTGTCGATTGCTTGTGTGCGAGTTCTCTTACTCGTGTGTGAGCAATTGTCACCTATTGCTTGGGTGCGGGTTCCCTTACTCGTGTGTGAGCAATTATCCCCTCTAAAATATCCAACACGAATAAAACTCCTTTCCTCGCCCACGCAACCGAAACCCTAATACACTTAATCCACAACTCAAACACCTTTCCCAAAGAGCATTGTTTAAAACATTCTTTCGCGCATATGAACTCGTGCTTCAGCCTCCCATGACGAGCCGACAAGCCAACGTTTAGCAGTTAGAATGCAACTTAAACTCTCGTTCGCCTAAAACACGTCCAAATCCAACTCGTTTTCTCAATCAAATCCTAACATACTTAATTCATACTCAAACAACTTTCACAAAAAGAACATTGTTTAGTCCATTCTTCCGCGCATATGAACTAGTGCTTCAGCCTCCCACGACGAGCCGACAAGCCAAAGTTTAGCAGTTAGAATGCGAATTAAACACTCGTTCGCTTAAAAAACACGAACCAAACAACCGTAGTCCCACAAACTACGAATGCTCTGACTTTCCCATTGCACGAGGGAATACGTAGGCACAAGGATCTTCATCCTTGCCGAGCACACTAATAAAAAAACCACCCATTTCCCCCTTAATAATTAATCCTTTTACCTTATAAGATAAACAAACAAACGTAGCTAACTTTCTCACGAATCGATTCAAGAGGTTCCCGTTGAGTACAACGGACGTAGAGGGTGCTAATACCTTCCCTCTTGCGTAACCGACTCCCGAACCTGAATTTGGTTGCAATGACCATGTTCTTATCTCCCTTTCAAAGGTTTTCTCGATATTTTCCTTTCCCTCTTTTGGGATAAATAAAGTTCGGTGGCGACTCTGTTTCGAACAGTTTTTTCCGCGTCCATCGCGAGGATCGTATTTTTGGAGGTACGACAGCTGTTTGGTTGGAAGTTAGCCTCAAATTTTATTTTTCATTGTATAAAGAGGTTCGAGAGTTCAACCAACTAAAACCTATTAAGTTTATTAGGTACTATCAATATCAGTTCTTGGAGTGTGAATTAGATATTTTTATTTTTTCGAATGAACCTCTATAACTCCAAGTGTCTTCTCTCTTCCCTTAACTTTTTATTTATGCATTTTATCTTCTGCAATTTTTTCCGCTGCATAACCCTAAAACTTTTCTAAGATGTTTTTTAACTCTGAAAGTTTTTCAAAACCAAATTTTTCTGAGACACATAATTCACCCCCTTTTGTGTGTGAAGCCAAATGTCCAACAAGTAACATTAGAGCCTAACTCCTATTTCAAGACTAATCGTCTTAGGAGAAAAATGACTTCCAACAAGAGATCTTTTCTAAACACACCACCACTCTTTAATAGTAGTAGGTTAGAACTTTTGCAAGCTACGTTTAGAATTTTTATTCAAAGTATAAATCATGAATCATGGAAACTATAATCAATAGGCCGTTTATCTCCACTTAACAAGTAAATGGAAAAGTAGTAGATAAACCCGGCTCCCTTTGGATCAAAGAGGAAAAGAAAAAGTTTGAGATGGATTTCAAAACCAAAAGTTTTATAGTAATTTTTCTAGATGATAGTAAATTTTTCTATGTTCATCATTGCCAAACCACCAAGAAATTGTTGGATACTCTTGAAATGATATATGGAGTTTCTCCAAGTATCAAACAAGAAAAGATGAACACACAAGGCAAAGAAAATGAAGATACCATTTTTATTTTTTTTTTCAAATTTTAGAAATACTAGACATTACAATGTTATAATTGCAAAGGGTGTCGCTTAAGGAGATTCCTTTAGACCGCCTCATAAGAGGCGATGTAGGAATGTCGCCCAAAAGAAGGTATTGCCTCACCCCAGGACTTTCCTATCGCCCGGTAGTGGGAAACATGGGTTAAGACGTTTATGGGGTAGAGATAAATCGTAGTCAATAACTCACCCATGACTTATTGGAAAATAGGGATTCAAAGGTCCACCGTTGACTGAGTGGGCGGTGACATTTCCCAAAAGTATCCTAGGCCCTAGAAGCCTCAGTAAATAATTCTCCCATGTAGAAGAAGGAACAACTCATTCTTGATACCCCAAAAGGAAATAACGCTCACTAAAGCCACAACACCACGACTAACTATAACCACACACTTGTTCTCAAGCCTCACTAGTTATCAGCAAAGCCTCTCACCTCACATGAGCAGAACTCCTTAATACCCCCAAAACACTATGATACATGGATTCTCTTTGTTGTGGCAAGCCCTAACCGCCATATCGTGTTATAAATCTACTAAGGCCTTTAAGTCTCCCTGTCCTTGTAGGGGGACACACATACACTTATACTTTTTTGACAAGTAGAGTAGTACCCACCGTGGGGTCCCGATAAAAATAACTTGGGTGTCGTACCTCAAAAAATACGATACTCGCGATGGACGCGGAAAAAACTGTTCGAAACAGAGTCGCCACCGAACTTTATTCATTCCAAGGAAGGAATAGGAAAATATCGATAAAACCTTTAAAGGATAAGAAAATGGTCATCGCAATCAAATTCGGGTTCGGGAGTCGGTTACGCAAGAGGGAAGGTATTAGCACCCTCTACGTCCGTTGTACTCAACGGGAACCTCTTGATTCGATTCGTGAGAGAAGTTATCTAGGTTTGTCTGTTTTCCTCTAAGGTAAAATGAGTAAAGGATTTTTTCTAAGGGAAAATGGGTGGTTTTATTATTAGGGTGCTCGGCAAGGGTTGAGACCCTTGTGCCTACGTATTCCCTCGTGCAATGGGAAAGTCAGAGCATTCGTAGTTCGTGGGACTACGGTGGGTTGGTGCTTTTTAAACGAACGAGTGTTTAATTCACATTCTAACTGCTAAACGCTGGCTTGTCTGCTCGCTATGGGAGGCTGAAGCACGAGTTTATATGCGCGGAAGAATGGACTAAACAACGTTCTTTATGAAAAGTTGTTTGAATAAGGATTAAGTGTGTTAAAGATTTGTTTGAGAAAAAGAGTTTTATTTATGTAGGTCTTAGGGTTTCGGTTGCATAGGAAGCGTTTAGTTTGTTAAGTATTTTAGAGGAAGAACGACGATTATTCGATAAACGAGACGTCGGCCTCGCAACCAATTAATTGGGGCATTACTGAGATGCTAGATCTCAACGACACCTTTTTCATTCTATTAATTGTGAAATCGTGTTTGTTGGACAACGGGCTTTTTATCCATATAATTACGACAGGTGTTTTAGGGACGAAAGAGTGGAATGAACACAACCCAAAGCGTGCGCCTTAAGAGCGTTCCTTCAAGGGCCCAAGAAGTGCTAGACCTCAAGAGTCCACTACTTTCGTAGTTTGATTAAGAAAAATATTTGAATTTTATTATAGTATCCTAATTAGACGTGTTAATCGGATTGGGGTTTGATCAAGTTAAGAGTTTTAAGGAGGATTAAGTGCTTTAATAGGGTTGAGATTTAAGTGTTTTTAGAAATGAAAGATGGAACGAACACAACCCAAGGCGTGCGCCTCAAGAGCGTTTGTTCAAGGACCCAAGGAGTGCTAGACTCCAAAAGCCCACTACTTCCCTAATTTAATTAAGAAAAGAATTTGTGTTCTAACCTAAGTAAAATATGATTTATAGTTTAATTTGATTTAAGAAAAATATTTTGAGGATTAAACAAAGGATTAGGACCTTAATTAGTTTTAAGAAAATTGTTGTTTTTTTAAGAATTAAGAACTTAATTAGATTAAGCATTATAATTTGAGAAATATTGTATTTTAAGGGTTAAGTGTTTTGATTAAAATAGGAAGTTTTTAAGTATTTTAGAAATGGAAGATTGAAACAAACACAACCCAAGGCGTGCGCCCCAAGAGCGGTCGTTCAAGGACCCAAGGAGTGCTAGACTCCAAAAGCCCACTACTTTCATAATTAATTAAGAAAATTATTAAATTGACTATAATCAAATGAACATTATTAGTTGTTAATATTAGGATTAATAAAAATAATTTTAATTAAGTTCACTAAGGAATTAAACTCCATTAGAATTTAATAAACAATAACTAACTCACTAAGCCTAAGGGGTGTACTAATAGGATGTGGGTTTACTAAGAGAATTCCCCCAATTAGGCCCTAAAACGGCCCAACTCTTATGCTGATATGTCTATGTCATAACACTTTATGTCAAAACTAGAAAGTGGAAAGCCAAAGATATATAGGGTGCACACGCGGCTACCCCTTCATCACGCTGGACCCTTCATAAATGACATGCATGCCGACTAATTTATTAGCATTATTGCCTATACTGTCCCCTCATGTGCTTTACCAAAGGGAAATGGAAAGGTACCAAGAAATGAATATAGGCGGCATTTTATAAGGTTTACTGGATAATCATGAATTAATAGATATAACTCTCATTCAACCTTGCTAAAACCAATAAAATATATCATAGGAAACAGATAAAAAAAATCAAGGACGAATTAAATGTCCTCACACACGTACACTTATATTCTTGCCCCTTCTGATTCTCTATCATTACTACATTTATTATTATATATTTTTTAAGAAAAAAAATAAAGGCTTTTTAATTGAAATAACAAGACTCCAACTACCCACACGTTTATTTCTCCTCTCTCTGTTAACATTCAACCGAGTCCTTCTACTCTACTTGCTCTCTCTCTTCAATTCACGCAGAGAAAAATAAACATAACCCCACCTTCTCAGTTTCCATGGATCTCAGACGAAACCTAAACCACATTTTATCGCCTGATTGATACCCAAAATCAAACAG
The DNA here is from genome assembly GCA_022829125.1 of Lathyrus tuberosus. NCBI lineage: Eukaryota > Viridiplantae > Streptophyta > Magnoliopsida > Fabales > Fabaceae > Lathyrus > Lathyrus tuberosus. The sequence continues at coordinate 2,210,074 of JALAZF010000152.1, read as the reverse complement.
CGGATAATACATCGCGTTCAACAAAAGAGATCAACAAAAGGTCAAGTTTCTACAAATCTTACAACAACAACAGATCTAATAGTCTACATCGCGTTCAAACTCAAAGATTAATAACAAAAAAAACAACAACAATGCTATGATGCTACGAGGAAAGGAGAAAGGGAATAATACCAATCCGAATGTTATCGAAGTGAAGATCCACGGGGTAAGATTTTAGCACTTGTTCTCTTCTACTTCAACCTTTCACCATCTCTTCTATTTATGCGCCTTCTGTTGCTTTTTCTTGTGATTGTGTCGTTGTGTTGTGTGGTTAAGCTCAAAGCTTACTCAGATTCTGATGATGAATCTGAGAGCCTTTGTTGGCAAGAGCTCTGGGGTGAGGGTTTAGGGTATAAAATTAGCAGAGTTTTGCTGAGGTTTTTCTTCTGATCGTTTTGCTTTGCTTTCAAAACTCCCCCAATTGCTGAAAAATGGCTTCGTTTTATAGTAGAAAATTAGGGTTTCTGTGTTTGAATCCTGCTGAGGAATCTTCATTTCCATCCATGCTTGTTAACAACTTTTTTATGCTAAGAAATGTTTTTCCATTTTGGTGAATTCTGTGGTTTCTGAATTTCTCTGCATTCTCTGCGTTCTGCATTTTTGTCATTTTGTGTATGGACTATTCTTGGTGGTCCCTTGATTTTTCACTGCGTGTGAATGAGATTTTCACTGCTTCTTCTGTTATTAATTTTCCCGCTGATGTGGCTTTGGTTTGACTTTTGTTGCTTTTTTTTGCAGGTGCGTTCTAATTGAAGTATTCAATTTTTCCAACTAAAACTCGAGTAAATCCTGGTTTATGGTGTGGATCATTATTTTTGACACACTTTGAGTTGGATTAATCCTTGTCATTGACAAAAGTGATGCGCTGCCTGCTCCTGGACTCCTATAAGCAGGGTATGTTCAACTTCTTGACATAGTCTTCTAAGAGTGAAATTGGCTGTTGAAGCACTTTGAAACATATTGGTCTCTTTTTTGAAATGATGCAGGTTTTAATTATAGGTTGGAGGAATCAAGTGTTACCTGGTAATGGATTCAATGACACTTTAAGGCCTTTTGAAGGTATCTTGGACATGAAGACTTCGAACAAGGGATATGGAGGGTGTAAACTCGGCCAGAAGAGGAGGAAAGTATTTGGCTCATGAAATTTGCACTAGATCTCTAAGGTATGGTGGAATTAAGCTTGTAACTTGAATTCCTTGTAACAAGACTTTGTATTCAAGTATTTGAGATGACCCATTGAACTTTTCACATATTTTGTCCTATGTTTCTTTTTTTGAATGTCTGGCACTTATTTTAGTCACTTATTTTTTAGTCTTGAGTGTTGGTATGATGACTTGTGCACTTGTGGATTCGTTTATTTTGTTTGAATGACCTGTACTACAACTCGTTTTGGATTGCACAGGAAATTTGATAATATCAACTTCCATGTCTTCTTCTTGTAGTGTTGTGATTGACTTAATCCTTTTCCTTTCCATGGTACATTGACCCGAGACATCCGGCTGGATGCAATAGTGATCAGAATGAACGACATCCATGAGGCCTTGGCATGAAGAAGGATTTGCAAACTGTTTTGGGGGGTGAATGGACTATAGACTGGATTGGTATGAAAGTGAAGATATTCTAGGGGCATCTATGAAGAACTTGGGGCAGCAATGATGTCTTGAACATGGAGAGCATAAAGTGACGCAATTTTGACATATTGTCATGGAACTTTGTCATAGATTTTATTACTTAAGCCTTGTAAACTTAAATTCTAGTTGGTGTAATGTCTTAGTTTAGAACTTAGCAAGAACCTTAGGATAAATTGCCATTGTAGCATTTGCATCAAATTGATCTTTTGCAACTTTAACTTTGTAGCACTAGTGGTTTTGTAACTTGTAACATGAATTTTGTAATTCAGATGAGACTTGTAATTCAAGTGATATGCCTAGACATGGTGACTTGATTTTAGAACCAGCTAGAACTGTTACATCATGTAATTTTGGATCAACTTGAGGTTTGGTGATATAGACCTTGTAGCACGCTCAACGTCAAAGTATTTTCATAACTTATGACATGGATGCTTTTGAATTCCAAATAACGCCCCTTTTCATTTTGAAATTTCAACATGTATCCATCATGGATTGAATTTAGCACTATCCTTGAATGTTAATAATTTGAATTTCCAAAGCTAGCACTTGGACACTTGAACCAATTAAGCCATGTCATGAAATATCTTGAAGCAAAATATAGAGTTCTTTGCCATGGTAAATTGAATCACATCTTAAATAGCTCATGACTTAAAAAATTCAAAGTGTCTTGAAACAAATTCTTGACGGCTTACGAAATACACTTCTTATTATAAGATTCACAGTAATTCTTGAAACACACTTGGAAAATGATTTGATCATGGCTTTCAAAGTAACCTCAAATATGACCTAGCGCCAATTTGGAACAAATTGTTTTGGAAAAACTTGACATCACGAGTTAACCTTGTATCTAAACATGACTTGAAAAATGGAACAAAACCAAGCCTGATTTGAAGAAAGAGTTCTAATCATGGTCTTGTACCATTTTGAAGCACAAAAGTGATTTTATTCGTGACTATGTTCATAACCTTAATCCCAACATGACTTGGGTTAAGCACACACCTTGATCCCAACATGAATTATCCACTAATCTTGCAAAAGCTTGTAATTACAAGGAGTACAAACCAAATCTTCATAGCCTAAACTTTAGAGGATTATGACCAAAAGTTATGTGATAATCTTGAGAAAAGTCCAGAAAGCAACCATATACTTAGCACAAGAAAAATGAGAGGGTAGGACAAATTTGGGGTATGACATTGGGCCACAATCATTCTCTAATTCCCTTAATCTTCCCACTGAAGATGGTCAACAAAACCAAAACCTATAGCACAAAAACCATCGCCGAAGGTTTTTCCGGTGGAGGAAACTCTAGACATTCTCGGAGAAAATACGTAAGGCATGTGTTTACGGAAAACCTAATATCCTCTACTTTTTCCAAAAATCATCAAGGGAAAAAGGGGTTGATATCATATTTTCTAAAGAGCACACCCACAGTTTCAACCCTCACAATGAGGACCCTTTGGTCATCACTATTCAAGAGGGAAACTGGAACATTGGACTGGGCGAGCCTACAGTCACTGCACCCTATAAGTTTAAAAACGCCCAAAATTATGTTAGTGCTTGCGCCCGCAAAAAATGGCTCGGGCGAGGCCGGCTCATTAGAGGGTGCAGATGTAACACCCTAAACCCCGCATATAATTTTAACGCATAACTTAATAAAAATTACAACCACATAGGGTGTCACTTACATCAAACATATCATGCTCCGTAACACGAGTTACAAAATATCATATAAGTCATGTTATAACGTGCTCACCTTCACTTAGGGTAACATCGCATCGAAATCATTATCAAATCAATTATACATAATAAATGCAACTCAGGACTTTAAGTCTCATAACTCTAACTTTCATAACGCAATAACAAGAGTCGTAATATTCAACTCATCACAGTGTTGAAATCTCATCAAACATAAATAACAATTTCAACAAAACAAAAGAAATTAAAGAAAATGTTCTTATCCCGATGTTACATTGACCAGAGCAATACCCTACTAAAGGAAACGACAAACTATATGAAGTCATTCCAAGAGCTACCTTTCACTTACTTCAGTAATGCTACTCTTGAGTATTTGCACAATGCCTGTGTAAAAGCAACATTCAAACAAAACAGGTGAGAAACAATAAACCAATATAATCAGTGTAAGGAATTCTAAGGTATCATGTACACATTCATTACACAGGTATCAATGGCATAATCTCACACTCAATTCATGGCAACATCACATAATCGCACCCTATCATAACATCATGAAAAATCATCAACATGTGCAATCATATATGTAAATGTACTCCATACCTGACTCATTATGCATACAATATCATTCATGAAAACTCAGGTTCATCTCGCTCCCGATCCCCACCATAGGACCATAGCACACCAAATTGTTACCACCACTATTGGTAACGCTTCACCAATTCCTACCTGAAACCGACTATTCGCTCCTGATCCCCACCATAGGACCAGAGCACACCAAAACTGGACTGAAGCCTGTACACCATGGTGCATGACTCTCAACAACATGCATTATCATGACAAGGTTCACCAAAAGGATCCCCATAAACATCTCACCATTTATGCATCACATCATTCATCATGCGCAACAATCAATTCATGTTACAACGTCAATAACATCAACAAACAACAACAACTCATCAACACCTTAATAATATTATCATAACACCATCGACATAATAACATCATTATCACAAAACAATATTACAACAAAGCAATAATTCGTCAACCAAACATATAAATCAACACATTTATTGACATAGTAGGCATATGAATAATATTCAAACATTTCACCAATCACTACCATGTTATAGATCTGAGCGTTAGCTTTCTAACACTTCAAACAACACATCATTTGGACATGCGAATCAAAAGGTATAGCCAAAATCATCGACAAATGCAAAACGAACATTCTGGCAGTTATGTGTCGACGCATGACTCGTACAGGCCAACTCATGACCTATACAGGTCGGCACATAACATGTACAAGTCAGCTCATGACCTATACAGGTCGGCATATAACATGTACAGGTCGGCTCATGTACTTTATTTTTAAAGCCTATAACATTATGTTAGATGTGTTGACTGCATGTGTCGACTCCTGACTTATACAGGTCGACACATGACCTTCATATGTCAGCACATACTGCTATTTTTTTTGTAAAAAAATGTCAGTTTTTAACCATCCAAACACTACCTCATGTGTCAAAAACATATGTTATGAAAATCCATCAAATAAATCCAATTTCTTATGGTTATAACTTCCTAATTCATCATTTACTCCATAGGTTCATGAATCAATATCATATTACAAAAACATCATCATGTTCATCATCTCTAAATCACCAATAACACAATCAAGGCCAAAACCTTCAAACATTAATCAATGGCATATTAGCATCTCAAAACAGAATATATGCATACATAGGGTACACGAATTTCACACCAATTCCATCATACAACAACAATTATAACACAAAAAATCATAATTGAGATTTAGAACACTCAATCCTAAAGAGGTTAATGGTTCCTCCATTCTACTCCACATGCTTTACACCTAATTGGTAAACTTTTCTCCTCCTACTCGATTTCCAGCAAAAGTCATTTGATCCTTAGAGTTCTTCTTCGACCTCAAGTCATTGCTCTCCCTCTTTATCTCTTTTGCTCCAACTCTTCAAAATACGTACTGACACTCTCAGGTTCTCAAATTCCCTATTTTATTCCAAGGCATATTTCCTTCCAAATAGATTTTTCCCCTTTTACCCTCCTACTTGTCCTTTTATCCCTTTTCTATCCTCCATATTTTCCTTAATTCCAACCTTGCCCTCAATTTCTCTACACGTCTTATTTTCTTATTAATTAATTAATTAATTCAAATAAAAATATTATTTTAAAATATTATTTATTCTATAATCAATTAAAATTCTAAGTAATTTTTAAACAAATATATCATGCTCTTACTCTTTCTATATATCTTTATTTTAAAGACACCTACTCCCACAATCACATCATAAATAATTTAAAATACTAATTAATTAAATAAAATTTTAAATAATTCAATTAAATTGTTTAATTGAATTCGAGATGTTACACCAAATTTAAATCATTGGCATGTCCTGCATAAAAGCGCGAGAAAAACATGCGATGTCCAATCACCCCTAATTAAAAGCTATGAAAGGTCAATTAATTCAGTATTTCTTAGCAACTATTCTGCCATGGAAAAGGTAGTAAAATTAGAATGCTCGTTATATCTATAAATAGGCCACCAATAAAGCTTGTGTTTGAGTTATCCAAACAATGTTTAAATAAGGAAGGAGAATATGAAGATTTAATTGTTGACCTAGAGTTGTCAATCAACTTTAAAATTAAAAATGTATTTATTCGAGATGATTCGTAGTTAGTGATAAACTAATTGATAGAAATTATAAACGTGAAAGTCCAAATGTGTTGAGGCATTGTAAGATTATTAAATTTCATTAGATAAATTGATGAGGTCACATTAAAATCCATTCCTTGAATGTAAAATCTTTAAGCAAAAGTGTTGGCTTAAAATGCATGCGACTACAAAATTTTAATGAAGCATTTCCACAAAAATTTTAAAATCCAAAAAGCCATATTTTATTGTAATTTTTATGTCACATATATTGAGAACTTGATATTGGAGATTTGAGGTTGGAAACAGTGAAGTATTTGCAAAATTCCACGTAAGTTATGATAAAAAGTTAAGAAATAAATCCTTGTTCTATAGCGTATTTATTGATGAGTAGTATAAACAAATGTAAGATAGTACTCTAGCTAAATATTTGAGAGAAGAAGCAGCAATGATGTAGGACTATCAGAAGTAAACGAAGGAATTTGTGGATCACATCAAGCAGGTGATAAGATGAATTGGGTATTAAAAAAACAAAAAATTAACGATTGATCATTAATTCTGAACTCCTAGTACTCCAAAGTAATTTTTCTTCACAAAAAATCGGCACCATAAGTTTAGGAATCATTTTGCTTTATATATAAAAAATTATGAATCACATAGGTCGGGTCGGGTGTGAGTTTCACATTATCCAAACTAGCACCCGAAATTATCACCCGAATCCAAACCCAAAGGCTATTCAGGTGGCAAAATAACATTCACACCCACACCCGTTGGATTCGGCTTTTTCCACTCAAACCCGAACCCGTAGCAAAAACACAAAAATACAATAGCAACATTGAAATTTGAAACACAAGAATTCCATCATGGTCTCTCATAGAAATTAAAGAATTAAATTACAACTTTCCATCAAGTTTGGTAACATTATAATTAAAATTAAGGTCTTTAACATCTTAACATTACAATTAAAATTAAAGTCTACATATATATTTAGGGGACCTTTATGTAATTTCATGTCTAAGCAGGTGTAGTTTCGGGTTTCGGGTATGGGTTTCACACTACCCAAACCCGCACCCAAAATATCGGGTGGCACCCGAACCCGAATCCGAACCCAGTCAACTCGTGTTTTCACCCGTTGACTCGGGTTCGGGTGTGGGTGAGCCCGGCGGGTTTGGGTCTGCCTGCCATCCCTAAATCACGTATATTGCACCACACCCTCTATCAGGTGCATTGCGTTCCCTAACTTAAGTTGATTGGTCAATTAATGATGGTGTAGCATAATATAAAAAAGGTAAGGGTATTATGGGAATTTTGGAAATTTTGTTTATTGGAGATATGGAATGGCAGGTAAAAATTCCATAGTTTATCTGTTGGAGATTGATTGACATGTTCTGTTGAAGAACTAAGGTCAGCATGGCCGAGTGTTAAAAAGTAATTAACACAGACCAGTGTCAGAAGTCAATATGGATAATTATTGAAAAGGTAAGATTAACATGCACGAGTGTTGGATATCAGTAAGGACTAGTGTTGAAAAGTTAATGTCAACGCGGACGAATGTTGGAAACCAATACAGACGAGTACTGAATTGATAGTGCCAACACAGACAAATGTTGGAAATCAATACATACGAGTATTGAAAAGGTAGTATCAACACGGACGAGTACTGAAAAGAGAGTGTATCAACATGAACAAGTGTTGGAAATCAATACAGCCGAGTATTGAAAAGACAATATCAACACAAAAGAGTGTTGAAAATCAATACGGACAAGTACTAAAAAGATAATATTAACATGGACGAGTGTTGGAAATATATATATATATATATATATATATATATATATATATATATATATATATATATATATATATATATAAAAGGTGTTCAATGAGAGATCATGCTTCCTTCACATCAAATCATTAATTTTAAACAACTCTACTATTGTATTCTATATTTTTAAAATTTCTTTTAATTTACAAATATGAAGTTTGATTTGCTGAAAAAATTCCAATTTGGGATGAAAGAAAAGCTTAGTGTGGTATCTGCGGCTAAAATCAGTCACAGACATGGATTCGATGATTTATTGGATATCTACAGATAAAATTAATGGATATTTAATTATATGTTGTTTTAAAAGTACGAATACGAATTTTATGATAGTCATACATGTGAGTATTTATATCCGTTAATAATTATTAAAATTATTTAAACTTTATCGTATTAAATTTAAAACTATTATTATTATTTTGTTGAATATGAAACTATCATTATTATTAGGCTAAATTACATTGGTCGACTTATTTTGTCCAACTCACGGAATCAACCCCCTATTTATTTTTTAAACATTTTTTGTCCTCATGCTCATTTTTCATTAAAAAAATGTTGATGTGTCAATTTGTTTTAATACGTGGCATTAATGTGATGACATGGCACAAAATAAAATGATATTTTATTCATTAATGTAATTTTTACTTAATAAAATAATTTTTTTAATAATATTTTATTCATTAAGTATATTTTATTAATTAAATTAACGTTTTAAGTGACACATTTGTTAAAGAGAAACTCAGGTTTAAAGTAGACGAAACCAGTAAGTAGACGATATCAATAAGGCAATATCAGAAAACAACGATACAAAGAAGATGACGAGACCATTTACTCGAAACCCTGGTGTTGAAACTCAGGGAAGAAGAAAGCTAAACCTAACTTTATCAGGTATTCTTTGATTCGATTCGTTTTTTTGAAGAGAAAGACAAATCTAAACCCTAACTTCAATTTCAATGTCAAACAACGGTGGAATGTCGTTCTCTTACAGTGAACCCTCATCTTGGAAAAAGGAATATCCCAAATTTTTGTTCAAGGTGTATTTATTCATAACTAATTTATATACTAATATGGTAGTTGTTGGTTGTTGTTGTATGTTGTGAAAATCGTTCTTATTTAATAGTTGCTTTATGTACTGATATGGTAGTTGACATGGTTATTGTTGTTTGTTCATTTTGACATAGTAGTTCTTGGTACTGATATGGTTTTGACATGGTTGTTGTTGTTTGTTCATTTTGTTTTGGTGTAGGCCATCTAAGATAAATGCAGTTAAACTTAGAATTAATCATGGAGGGAGTTTACTTCACTATACTTGCAAGCTATATGTATATGAAAAGGTAGATGAACTGAATTGGAAATGGGATTTTGATTTGATGTCATATATGGAGATATTTGAAGTAATCAAATTATTGGGTTATGTAAGAGTCAAATGTATGTGGTACCACGATTCAAAGTTTTCACTTTAGCGTGCACTTAGACCTATTAACAATGATAAAGTTATTTTAAAATTTGGGAAAGATATGAAAGGTTATGATTGTGCTGATATCTATGTTGAACATATAGTAGATGATAGCAAAGCAAGCTTGAGCTAGGAATGACATTTGCCACAAAGCAGTTTGTTAGAGATGTTGTTAAGACATATCTAATAGTGAGAGAGAAAAAACTTGCACTTCAAGAAAAATGATAGCAAAAGAATAATTATCAGGTGTGATAATGGATGCCCTTTTCACATGAGATTTAGTAAAAGGGTAGCCAAACAATTCTGGCAGTTGGTGAGCCTGACTGATGATCATACTTTCCATAGGACTGCCAAGAATAGGCAAGCTAAAATTGAGTGGCTAGCTAAGAGGTTTATACATGTCCTTAGATATACACCTGAAATGATGCCAAAGGGTTTGATTGTGATCGCTCTATTTAGTGTGCCTAAATAAATCTAACTGCAAGTATACAGTCGTATCGCGTAGTTTTAAAAGATTATCGATCCCACAGAGACTAGAAATCAAACGCACCATTATCTATCGTTATTATGTTTATCTAAGGCTAATCGGAATTTGGTTTTTAAGTTCAAACGGGAAATTAAAGGGAAATTAAAATTTGGGAATACTAGTTATGAATAAGTTATCGGTATATAATTCAGTAAACCTACGTGGAATTTATTAAACCTAAGCGTATAAAGATTTATCACCCTATTCATCTGTAGAAAAAACCGGTTTAAAAGCCCTCACCTCACACTCCCGTGGTTATTGCTTCGGACTATACTTCTAGGTCAATACGTCTGCTCTCGCTAGCCCGTATGAGGTTAAAAATACTTTTTGAAAACTAGTTAAAACTAATTAACTTTAAAGCGTTTCCGCTGTTTTTAAAACTAATGCCCGATTTCAGCTATCCGGGTAAAGTCTCACACTCCCGCGGTCTCGACTTTAACCTATGTTACTTTTTTTTACTCTCGTAATAAAAGTTGGGTTTTAAAATTAAGAAATCGAAGCCAGAAGAAGGATTGATTTTTGATTTTAGCTTAGAGAAATTTAATCCATTTTAGTTACTTCATTACATACCGATAAGATCGGTTTAGCTAGACATAATAATGAAATTAAACGTAAAGGCAAGGAGATAAATAAACACAGACATAGTTAAGAAAGAAATAAACAATGCTTTGAATTAAATAATGGAAACCTGGTAATTCGTAATAACAGCAATAGCAATCCCTCCACAAGCTGGTAGGTTCTTGCTTGAATAAAGTAATTGGCAAATGATGAAGGTAATGAAACAAAAACTAAAACTAAGTTGTAATAGTTCCTCAGTGTGAGAAACTATTACTTTGTTCGGTAATGGTTGACAAGGAAATGGAAATGTAAACAAAGCAGGACAAAATCTGGAAATAATTTGGCAGTAAAACGGTACTTCAGAATGCAGAAAAAATGCCACCTTTTGTTCTTCGTAAGCTCTCGTATTTATAGACTGAATTTAGGTAGAGGTTGGAGAGAATTTAGGCACTCCACTTGACAGTTAATGACTTTGAACCTAGTAATCTTCGGAGGAAAATGTGATCGTGTAACAAACTGGCTCTCTGAAATCTCGTAGACACGTTTCTGCTTCAACGTGTAAAATTGGGGCATGACGACCGTGGTGCATTGTGACGGTCGTGGTGCATTTTGAAGCTGCCACGGTCGTGGCGTACCTATGACGATCGTGATATCAGCAAATTTTGGTTTCTGCAGTTTTTCTTCTCTTTTCTGCTCTTTTCTTGCATGTTTTGGTTCTTTTCCACACTTAGCATACTTTGACTTTGAAAATGGGATTACCTGCAAAAACACTTAAATAATCTCGAGAAAATCGGATATTAGACGAAAAATGGAATAAGAAAATGACATAAATCAAAGTAAAAACATTATATATTTTCGTGTTATCAAACTCTCCCACACTTGAATCTTTGCTTGTCCTCAAGCAATCAATCTATTAAAACGGACAAACTTCATCAAATGCACATACCTGGTATACCAATGGATTTGTAAAATGTTTCTTGTTAGTTAGACATGTACTAGTGTAAAACACTAAGGATACAATGATGACACAAAGCAACAAGCTTGTCATAGACCTCTCTTTTGTACAATCCAGTTCAAATCATTATATTATAGTTCAACCATAAGTTTTCGTATCTATTTCACCCGGTTTCATTCTAACGCAATCACATTAAGCCATTTGCCTTATTCACGCACGTAGTGGAGTAACCGGTTAGTGACTTTGATCCCATTTTCTCTCATGGGGCCTGATACACAAGTGTGGTAACCCTTTATATATCCCATTCGTAGATTGCGGGGGATCAAACCGTAGTTCGCCCTACCAAGTTCAGAATCAGGTACCTCTGAACCAATCGACAACGGATTTTCTTTCTTTTCTTGTAACTTTTCACAACTGTGAGAGTTGTTGCATATTCTATTTTTCTCGGCATATAGATAAGAAAGATTTTTTTCTTTTCATGATCTGGGCATCAAACACTTATATTCATCAGCTCCCCACGTGGTTTGTGATTTAGACGGTGCTGACTGCTAATATAAACTACTAAGGGTTACTTTAGGACTGAACTCAAGGTATCGTATAATAAGTATCGAAACTGATATCGCATACGCAAGAGGTCTAAGGTGTCAAGACGGTATCGATCTTGTTAGCACTTTCCCGGCTTCCTAACATAATTTAAAGCTTGGTATGTCATGATGTGCATTAATCGTAAAAAAAATTTCATTATGGTAGAATAAAATGGGGAAATCGGAATACTGAACGAAAATACTCATATATTAACTTTGATAAGGAAAAAGATAGTACAAGAAAGGGAAATAAAACTGAAATAAACTAACTCTCCCACATAATATCGGACATTGTCCTCAATGTTGCGATATAAAGGGAAACAACAAGAAAAACTAAAAAGAAAAACAAAATAAAATCAGGGAGCTCCACGTCCTCTGCCTCTAGAGCGTCCTCTTCCATGCTGCGCTACGTGATCAGGAATGCCCACGTGATGGATGTACTCATGTAGGCTCTGCACTCACAGTGTCAATGCACCCATCTCGTCAATGACACCGTCAAGCCTCTGACCTTGGTCAACTTGCCCTTGCTGGATTTGACGCATAAGGGTCATCATTTCATTCTGTTGCTAGGTTTGTTGCCATATAGCCCTCAAGATTTCTTCATTAGTAACGGGGTCTTGGTCAGGGCAACGACGACGTCTGGAGGTCGAAGGAGCATCATTGGCAGGCAGTGGTTGGTTTTCTGGGGCGTTGTCCATCTCTTGCTCCATCTCTGAAGTTCAATGTAGATAGGTCTGGAATTTGTCGTGCCATTTTTTGGTTACAGAGAAATTAGGGAAAAAAAAGTAGGTGATGTAGAATGAGGGTTTGTGAAAAGAAGTGGCGTATGGTTTGATTATATAGTGAATGGATAAGATGAATGGTTAATAAAAATGATTAATTTGGGTCAAATGGTAATGATGGGACGGTTATGGAATTGTAAAAGGTAGTGGGACGGCTGGGGTTTGAATGAGGGAAAGAAGAGGGAACGAATGAAGCAGTTCTGTTTTAACGCAGAATTTGTTCCAAACCCACGTGACGGTCGTTACGGGGTCGTCACGATCGTGACGTTCGCAATTTCTGGGTGGTTAAATTGTTTATGATAGAAACAATTCCAAACACAATAATTTAGTAACAGGCTAAGGGAAGCATATAGAAATAGCATTATATTGCATACACAGAGATAAGTAACATGACAACATAAATTAAAACAGAATTAAGAGTATGAACAGGAATGAAATTGAAATCATAAAGAGTTAATATTAGCAGCAAATGAAATTATCCTTTAAAACCAAAGAGGTGCTAGTAAAACACTAGCAATGTATCAAAACTGTATGATGATCAAATTATTCCCGGCATGAAAAATGAAAACTGAAATAATGTAAAATTGTTCTAAAGTAAAATGCATAAAAATCTTGAAAATAAGGTGCTTCATAAATCTAGCCAAGGCGTTTCTTCAAAGATGCGATGGCTTGATTTAAATGATCAAATTGTTCAACGGTCAAATCCATGAGTCCAACAATGTTTTGTCGCATAGTGTTTAGCTCATCCTTTAATAAAGTGATTTCTTTATGATACTCATCCATAGTCTTTAGAATAGAATTCAGATTATCAGCATAGTTAGTGGCATCAACTTTAGGAATGTCAATGTCTTCTTGGAATTCCATATAATCAAGATCATGGTAATGAGGGGGTGTTTTTGGGTCTATCTCAGGTTCAGGAAAGGTTTCTCCCGGTTCAGGCACGGGTTCATCAAGGTCATATAGCCAATTATGTTGATTGTGCACACTTGTGCGTTCATGATTTGGAAGTGTAAAGTGTGGTACGACAACATTGTTAATCAAAAGCTAAAAATGGTTCGGACCTTGGTTCCTAATCATAGCCCTATTGAAACAAAAAGTGATATTCATGGGTCTAAATTCTCCAAAGGGGTTAATCTTAGAAAGTCGGGTTCTGAATCCCTTAGCATCAGCTATTTTTGTAACTAGGCTACCTATCAGAATTGGACTGTTATCATTATTAATAAGTTTGCAAAAGTTGTTCAGCATAAAAGTGAGTCCATTAACCTCTCTAGACTGAGAAGCACAAAACATAATGAAAAGCTCATCCCTCGAAACAGTGTTATCATTCTCAGGTTTACCAAATAAAGTATAGGCCAGGATCATATGAAAGTAACGGAAAGCGGGGTTATGTATTTCTGTTGAAAGCATAGGGTCCATGTCAAAATCAGGTTTCCCTGAAATTCTACCCCAAAAATCACTCAACTCTCCAACCAATACTAAGTCCTCTTGAACCACAGAGAAAACATTGGGTCCTTCAGGAAATCCTAAAAGATCCGACAGTTCCTTTATGGTGAACTGGCAGCTGTATCCAAATAGTCTAAAGGTAATTCTTCCCCTGGTTAAACCTTTTCCACAGTGAGGGTTATAGCTTAAAGAGCTCAGGAATTCTAAAGTCAACCTACGGTAGCACTTATGTTTCTTGTTGGCAAAACCCTCCCAACCTAATTGGCTAAACAGAAAGTCTACACTTTCACCTACACCTAAGGCGGTCATGGTGGGTCTGTGGGCGAATTTTGTCAAGGCAAAAGGTCTAAAAGACAAATCCTCATAGCAATGCCACTGTGCTCCATCTCTGAATTCTACTAACAAGTTATCCTCGTTTGCCATTAATTAGTACTTTTTGCAAAAATGAAAGCAGAAAAGGAGAACAGAAAGAGTAGAGAGACTTTATAATCCTGTAGTTTTTTCAATTTTTAAGATCAGCACAACATTTTCAAATTAAATTTAAAATGATATAAATGAAACTAAAAATTTGCAAAATAAAAAATGAAAATAAAACATAGGAAACATAAAGAAATAACAAATATAAAGCAAGAAAAACAAAAATCATGGGTTGCCTCCCATTAAGCGTTGTTTTTAACGTCGAAAGCCTGACGAATTCAATTAGATGCTTAGTTAGGGGGTTTGGTGGGCAACTCTAAAAGTCTTAGGCAGTTCAAATAATCTCTATTTTCAATGCTGTGATAGTGTTTTAGACGTTGTCCATTAACTAAAAATGGATTACTATTCCTCCCCTTTATTTCTATCGCTCCACTTTGCAGAATTTTTGTAATCTCAAAAGGACCGGACCATCTAGACCTCAATTTCCCAGGAAAGAGTTTTAATCTTGAGTTAAATAGGAGTACAACGTCTCCCACACTAAATTCTTTTCTAGATAAGCGCTTATCGTGCCATTTTTTAGTTCGTTCTTTATATATTTTAGCATTTTTGTAAGCGTCTAATCTTAACTCTTCTAGTTCATGCAGATCTAGGATACGTTTTTCACCTGCGGAATCATACCTTAAGTTCAATGTTTTGATAGCCCAATAGGCTTTATGTTCTAATTCCACTGGTAGATGGCAAGATTTACCATAGACTAGCTTGAAAGGTGTAGTTCCGATTGGTGTTTTGTAGGCCGTCCTATACGCCCATAAAGCTTCGTTGAGTTTTGATGACCAGTCTTTTCTAGAGGTGGCTACGGTCTTTTCTAGAATTTGTTTTATTTCTCGATTCGAGACCTCAACCTGTCCACTTATTTGTGGATGATATGGTGTTGCTACGCGGTGTCTTACTCCATACTTCGATAGTAATTTGTCAAATATTTTTTATATGAAATGAGAGCCACCGTCACTTATGAGAAGTCTCGGCACACCAAATCTAGGAAAGATTGTGTTTTTAAAGAGCTTTATGACTACTCGTGCGTCATTTATCGGAGATGCTATTGCCTCAATCCATTTTGAAACATAATCGACAGCTACGAGTATATATTTATTTCCAAAGGATGATGGGAAGGGTCCCATAAAATCAGTCCCCCATACATCAAAGACTTCTACTTCTAATATACCTTTTTGAGGCATCTCATCGCGTTTTGATATATTACCAGTGCGTTGGCACCGGTCGCAGTTTAGTATTGCAATGTGGGCATCCTTCCAAAGGTTGGGCCAGAATAGGCCGGATTGCAAGATCTTAGCACATGTCTTTGAGGTACTAGCATGTCCTCCATAAGGAGCAGAATGACATTGAGAGATGATGTTTTCTATTTCTTCTTCTGGGACGCAACGACGGAAGATACCGTCGGCTCCTCTCTTAAACAGCAAAGGTTCATCCCAATAATAATGTTTTAGATCATGAAAGAATTTTTTCTTTTGTTGATAAGATAAGTCTGGTGGAAGTACTCCAGCTGCTAAGTAGTTGACTATGTCAGCATACCATGGCAGGGTTGTGTGTATGTTAATTTCTTCCACGACTTCTTCCATCTTTGGGTCATTCAACTGTAGAGTAGACATATCACTTTCCAGTTGGGCTATGAGTCGTTTATATGGGAAATCCTCATTAATGGGTACTGGCTCTGGTTTAATGCCCTCTAATCGGGATAAGTGGTCTGCTACTACATTTTCAGTTCCTTTCTTATCTTTGATCTCTAAATCAAATTCTTGTAAAAGTAGGATCCACCTTAGCAGTCTAGGTTTTGCATCCTTTTTGTTAAGTAAATATCTAATAGCTGCGTGGTCTGTGTAAATGATGATCTTAGCTCCCACTAGGTAGGAACGGAATTTGTCAAGGGCAAAGATCACGACTAAAAGTTCTTTTTCTGTGGTAGCGTAGTTCATTTGGGCAGAATCTAAGGTTCTACTTGCATAGTAAATGGCATGAAGTTTTCTATCCCTCCTCTGTCCTAAAACTGCACCTACAGCATAATCACTTGCATCACACATGATTTCAAAAGGTAATCTCCAATCTGGTGGTTGCATGATAGGTGCGGTAATAAGAGCTGTTTTCAGCTGTTCAAATGCTTTTAGACATTTCTCATCAAAGATAAATTCAGCGTCTTTCATTAATAGACCGGTAAGAGGTTTAGTGATTTTCGAGAAATCCTTTATGAATCGTCGGTAGAAACCGGCGTGTCCTAAGAAACTTCGTATTTCTCGTACGGTTTTCGGAGGTTGAAGATCTTTTATAATTTCTATCTTAGCTTTATCAACTTCAATTCCTCTATCGGACACCACGTGTCCAAGTACGATTCCTTGATTTACCATAAAATGGCATTTCTCCCAGTTTAATACGAGATTAACTTTTACGCATCTTTCCAATACCATTTCTAGGTTCGATAGACATCCTTCAAAGCTCTGCCCACAAACAGAAAAGTCATCCATAAACACTTCCATAATGTCATCAATAAAATCAGCGAAGATTGACATCATGCATCTTTGGAATGTGACAGGTGCGTTACATAGTCCAAACGGCATTCGTCGATAAGCAAATGTTCCATAGGGACATGTGAAGGTCGTCTTTTCTTGGTCATCAGGATGAATAGGAATTTGAAATAATCCTGAATAACCGTCTAAATAGCAGAAGTATGAGTGTTTAGCCAATCGTTCCAACATTTGGTCCATAAAAGGCAATGGGAAATGGTCTTTACGAGTGGCTTTATTTAACTTTCTATAGTCGATGCACATTCTACTTCCAGTTACAACCCTTTTTGTTATAGATTCACCTTTTTCGTTCTTAACAACTGTAACACCTCCCTTCTTTGGAACGACATGTACTAGGCTAACCCATTTACTGTCTGATATCGGGTATATAATTCCTGCTTCTAAAAGTTTTTTCACTTCGTCTTTGACTACAGTACTCAAGATCGGGTTAATCCTTCTCTGATGTTCCCTAGAGGATTTACAGTCTTCCTCCAGCATAATGCGGTGCATAAAAATAGAAGGACTTATTCCTTTAAGGTCGGCGATGTTATAGCCTAACGCAGTTGGGTATTTTCTTAAGACATCTAATAGTTTCTTGGTTTTTGTTTGTCCTAAGTCTGCATTGACTATTACAGGTCGTTCGAGAGCTTCGTCTAGGAATTCATACCTTAAATTTTTGGGTAATGTTTTCAGTTCTAGGGCTGGGTTCTTCGGGCAAGGTAGATGATCTGGTGTAAGTGCTAAGCATTCGCTTAGGCTATCGTCTTGATAAGGTTCATGCCAGTTATCATCTTCGAAAATCGGAGGTATAGGAATTTTTAGAATATCTGAATATATGGTCGGTTCCATCTCTATTTCTCTTATGCACTCATCTATGACATCTAGTAGATAACATGTGTCGTCTATAGTTAGAGCTTGTAAGAATTGTATAAAAATAAATTCAACCTTCTCTTCACCAACTTCAAAAGTTAGTCTGCCTCTCTTTACATCTATAATTGCTCCAGCGGTAGCTAAGAATAGTCTTCCTAATATGATAGGAGTAGTAGAGTCTTCTGTAATATCCATGATTATAAAATCGGTGGGGATATAGAATTGTCCTATACGAACTGGAACATTTTCTAGTATATCAACTGGGTATTTAACAGAGCGGTCAGCTAATTGAACAGACATCTTAGTTGGTCTTAATTCTCCCATATAAAGCTTCTTGCATAAGGATAAGGGCATAACACTAATACTGGCTCCCAAGTCGCATAGAGCTTTGTCTATGACGAACTTCCCAATTACACAAGGTATGGAGAAACTACCTGGGTCTTTCAGCTTAGGAGGCATTTTGTTTTGAATTATTGCGCTACACTCAGCAGTGAGTGTAACTGTTTCGTTTTCCTCAATCTTTTTCTTATTGGATAAGATTTCTTTTAGGAACTTAGCATACGAGGGCATCTGAGTGATGGCTTCTGTAAAAGGTATAGTGATGTTTAATTATTTCAGAAGTTCAACAAATTTCTTAAATTGCCCTGCAGTTTTGGAATTTTTCAATCTTTGAGGATACGGAATAGGTGGTTTATAAGGTGGTGGAGGCACATAAGGTTTTTCTTTGTTGACAGCCTCTTGGTCATTATCTTCCTTTTCCTTGGGTTCATTCTCCTTCTCAGTTGTTGGGTCGTTAGCAGATTTTTGGTACATGGCTGGATTTTGAAGTCTTGGATCAATAGGTTCATCTAATTCTTTTCCACTTCTCAGTATAACAGCATTTGCATGTCCTTTAGGATTAGGTTGTGGCTATCCAGGAAACGTTCCAGCAGGAGCAGTAGTAGGTGCTTGTTGTTGATCCACTTGGGAAATTTCTGTTTCAAGCATTTTGTTGTGAGTGGCCAAAGCGTCTACTTTGTTTGCTAACTGCTTAATCTGTTCACTAGTGTGTACGTTTTGATTCAGGAACTCTTTGTTTGTCTGAGTCTGGGTAGCTATGAAGTTTTCTATCATCAGTTCAAGGTTAGACTTCCTAGGAACATTTGGAGCAGCTGTTGCAGCCTTTTGATAACCTGGTGGTGCAGCAGGTGCTTGACCAGGTGCATACAGTGCATTGTTGTTTTTGTAAGAGAAGTTTGGGTGATTCTTCCAACCAGGATTGTAGGTATTTGCATAAGGGTTTGCTTGAGCATAATTCACTTGATCTGTAGAGGCTCCTTCTAAAACTTGGCATTCAGGGGCAGCGTGTCCAGCTGTTCCACATAATTCGCAGTTTGCCGTTACAGTAGCCACGGTGGCTGTGGGTGTTATGGTCAAGTTGTCTATCTTTTGAGCGATTGCATCTACCTTAGCACGGACATGATCTAGGCTAGAAACTTCGTACATTCCTCCTTTTGGTTGGGATTTATCCATTTGAGTTCGTTCACCTCCCCATTGGTAGTGATTCTGAGCCATACTATCGATGAGTTGTTGGGCTTCATCATAGGGTTTATCCATGAGTGTACCACCAGCGGCAGCATCTATTGTCAATCTTGTATTGTACAAGAGACCATTGTAAAACGTGTGGATAATTAACCAATCCTCAAGACCATGATGCGGGCATATCCTCCTCATATCTTTATATCTTTCCCAAGCATCATATAAAGACTCGTTGTCTTTTTGTCTGAAGCTGTTGATTCGGGCTCTCAGCATAGCTGTTTTGCTCGGCAGAAAATATCGTACCAGAAAGACCTTCTTTAAATCCTCCCAAGAAGTAATAGAGTTGGATGGAAAGGATTGCAACCAAGCCCAAGCTCTATCTCTTAATGAGAATGGAAAAAGACATAGTCTTATGGCGTCTGCAGTTACACCATTTTCTTTCACTGTGTCTGCGTACTGCACAAACTTGGTCAGATGTTCGTTCGGATCTTCTGTTGGGTTTCCAGAAAATTGATTTTATTGCACAGCAGATAACAGCGAGGGTTTCAACTCAAAATCATTTCGGTTGATTGCTGGAGCGACAATGCTGTTGTGAGGTTCTTGTTGAGATGCAGCAGCATAATACTTAAGAGGTCGGTTTTGTGGTAAGTCAGCCATGTCTGTTTCTGATTCGGAATCTGATTCAGATTCGAGTTCAGGATCTGATTGAGATTCAGGTTCTGATAAAGGAAAAGGGATATCGTGAGCTAAGCAGTATTCTTGGATACGTATTTTTACGGTAAGAAGATGTTCAGGTTCGTCTGTCGGTCGTATGAGGTCTTCGCCAGAAGAGCGAGTACTTGGCATACAATCAACAGAAAGGGAATTTTGGTTTTTGCCTTAGTCTATACGACGTAACAAAGGAATTACGATGTCGACTTAATCAGTCCCCGGCAACGGCGCCAAAAACTTGATCGCTCTATTTAGTGTGCCTAAATAAATCTAACTGCAAGTATACAGTCGTATCGCGTAGTTTTAAAAGATTATCGATCCCACAGAGACTAGAAATCGAACGCACCGTTATCTATCGTTACTATGTTTATCTAAGGCTAATCAGAATTTGGTTTTTAAGTTCAAATGGGAAATTAAAGGGAAATTAAAATTTGGGAATACTAGTTATGAATAAGTTATCGGTATATAATTCAGTAAACCTACGTGGAATTTATTAAACCTAAGCGTATAAAGATTTATCACCCTATTCATCTGTAGAAAAAACCGGTTTAAAAGCCCTCACCTCACACTCCCGTGGTTATTGCTTCAGACTATACTTCTAAGTCAATACGTCTGCTCTCGCTAGCCCGTATGAGGTTAAAAATACTTTTTGAAAACTAGTTAAACCTAATTAACTTTAAAGAGCTTCCGCTGTTTTTAAAACTAATGCCCGATTTCAGCTATCCGGGTAAAGCCTCACACTCCCGTGGTCTCGACTTTAACCTATGTTACTTTTTTTTACTCTCGTAATAAAAGTTGGGTTTTAAAATTAAGAAATCGAAGCCAGAAGAAGGATTGATTTTTGATTTTAGCTTAGAGAAATTTAATCCATTTTAGTTACTTTATTACATACTGATAAGATCGGTTTAGCTAGACATAATAATGAAATTAAATGTAAAGGCAAGGAGATAAATAAACACAGACATAGTTAATAAAGAAATAAACAATGCTTTGAATTAAATAATGGAAACCTGGTAATTCGTAATAACAGCAATAGCAATCCCTCCACAAGCTGGTAGGTTCTTGCTTGAATAAAGTAATTGGCAAATGATGAAGGTAATGAAACAAAAACTAAAACTAAGTTGTAATAGTTCCTCAGTGTGAGAAACGATTACTTTGTTCGGTAATGGTTGACAAGGAAATGGAAATGTAAACAAAGTTGGACAAAATCTGGAAATAATTTGGCAGCAAAATGGTACTTCAGAATGCAGAAAAAATGCCACCTTTTGTTCTTCGTAAGCTCTCGTATTTATAGACTGAATTTAGGTAGAGGTTGGAGAGAATTTAGGCACTCCACTTGACAGTTAATGACTTTGAACCTAGTAATCTTCGGAGGAAAATGTGATCGTGTAACAAACTGGCTCTCTGAAATCTCGTAGACACGTTTCTACTTCAACATGTAAAATTGGGCGCATGACGATCGTGGTGCATTGTGACGGTCGTGGTGCATTTTGAAGCTGCCACGGTCGTGGTGTACCTGTGACGATCGTGATATCAACAAATTTTGGTTTCTGCATTTTTTCTTCTCTTTTCTGCTCTTTTCTTGCATGTTTTGGTTCTTTTCCACACTTAGCATACTTTGACTTTGAAAATGGGATTACCTGCAAAAACACTTAAATAATCTCGACAAAATCGGATATTAGACGAAAAACAGAATAAGAAAATGACATAAATCAAAGTAAAAACATGATATATTTTCGTGTTATCAGATTGCATAGTCACTTGAGAAGTGGCGTGTGAAGCTTTACTTAGCTCAAGCATTTAGGGCCAAAACAAGAGCATTGGAACTAATTCAAGGTGCTGAGACTGAGCAAGACTCAAACTTGAGGAATTGAGGAGATCTAATCCTAATAGTACAATGATTATTAAGTGTCGTATGTCTGATATTGGACTTGTTTTTGAGAGAATATGTGTATGTCTTGAGGCGTGAAAAGTTGCATTCGCATATACATGCATGCCTTTAATTGGTCTGGATGCATGTTTCATGAAGGGTGAGTATGGTGGTCAGATAATGGCATCAGTAGGAAAAGATGGAAAAAATCAAATTTATCTGATTGCATATGTTGTGGTGGAAGCGAAGACAAGAGACTCGTAGCAATCATTTTTGGATCTATTACTATAGTATCTGAATAATTTGTTGCAATAGACCAACAAAAGGGTATAAAATTCTTACACATTTTATGTTTGTTAATTTTGCGTATCCATTGTTATTAACTCTTTTATGTTTTTATAGGGTTTGATACCAGCTATTGCTATCCTAGGACCAAATGTAAAACCCATGTTGTGTGTTAAACATTTGTATAAAAATTGGAAAAGGAAGTATTCAGGTGGACACATAAAAGAATTACTTTGGCAAGCAACTAGGGCAACAGTTGTTCAGGATCGGGAAAGATTCATGCAAAAAATAAAAGATATAAATGAAGATGGATGGAAAGACATGATGGAAATTCCACCTTCCATGTGGAATTGGTATGCATTCCGCACAGACAGTCATTGTGATTTGCAAGTGAATAACATGTGTGAGGCGTTCAACATGGCTATATTGGAGTACAGGGATCAGCCCATCATTACTTTGCTTGAAGGTTTGAAGCATTACATAATGGTTAGGATAGTCAAACAAAAGAATCTCATGAGTCGTTTCAGAAACATGAGCTTGGACACCAACTTGGCATGAAGGTGATAAATTCAACCTATTTAGTGTCACAAATGGTATGGACACTTATGAGGTGAACTTACAACGACATCACCTTGCTTGTCGTAAATGGAAACTACGCTCAAACAAAGGCTTTTAGGATCATGATGATGATCAAGAATCAAGATATAATCAACAACATAATCAAAAATTTGATCTTCATCTTCAGGTTATCATCAATCTTCTTTGTTAAACCATCTTTCTTCTTCAACTCATTAACCTTCTTCAAAAGCGAGTTAATCACTTCTTGTGAACGTTCCAGTATCTTTTCATCATACCAATAAAAACACACCATTGCATTCCTTGTAACTGAGTGAAACAGAAAATAAGACAGAATTTAGGAATTACCCAGAAATGTTTCAATTGAGAACATGAATAATACTAAAAATTAGGGATTTAGATTTACCTTGAACAACCCACGGCCTTAGATGTCCACACAAATGCAAGTGGTGATTCCAACCCAAAATAACATTGCATCATTTTCCTCCTAGAATGAGAAAAAGAACTTGATATTTGAACAGACTCATAACCCATCACAAAGGAGACGAATTAGGGCAATGATGAGCTTGAAGAAGATAACGAAAACGGAGACCATGGTGAATAGTAAGACAATGCTGAAGAACGATGAACAATAAGACAATGCTGAAGAATAATGAACACTATGAGATTATGAAAATGGTGAACAACGATTTTATCCTTCCAATGTCAATTATTATAATATATTTATGCATTTTTTTAATCTATTTTTATTTAATAATGACCTGGCAACAAAACTAATGCCATGTATTAATCAAATTGACACATCATCGTTTTTTTATGAAAAATGGGCATGGGGGCCAAAAGTGTTTTAAAAATAAATGGGGGGACTGATTTCGTGAGTTGGAAAAAATAGGGGGACCAAAACTGTAATTTAGTCTTATTATTATGCGGGACTGAATACGTAAGTTGGGCAAAATAGAGGGACGAAAACTGTAATTTAGCCATATTATTATTATTTTGTTGAATCTAATATAATTATGTGGTAAAAAAAATAGAATAAAATGAATGTGATTTATTTTGTTGTTGTTGTTATTATTATTATTATTATTATTATTATTATTATTATTATTATTATTATTATTATTATTATTATTATTATTATTATTATTATTATTATTATTTTGTGTTAAATTTGAAAGTATTTTTATATGTTTTTAAAAAGAGAATAAAGAAACATTTGTTAATTCTAATTTTAAAAAACTGAATTTAAAAAATATTATTCACAAATGTTCCTGAATATTTTAAAATCGACAAATACTTGCATGTTAGACACTCGCCCGAATATGGAACGAATAAGGATATCATATTTATTCAACTACCACTATATATGTCCATGAATATTCATTGTCATCTCTAGTTCTAAGTCACCCACTAAACATTTGAATATGGTCACAAAGGGTTCTAAATTTTAATTGGAGGATTTTGTTTCTGCCTCCTTCTTGAGGTGGATGAGATGAGATTGAGGCGAATAATTTTACTGTCGGGCGTTGGGCAAATATGATCCTAAACCAAATATAACTTTTTCATTCATTTTTGGATGAAATTTTGAAAGATTTAAAGAGAAAACCTTTAGAATTCAAGATTAAGGAATACGTATTTTTGAGGATATATTCTCTAAGTTGGAAAATACATTACAAACATTTTAAATAGTAAAATTTATTGGAGAAAGAATTTAAGATTTTTCTCTTAATTTTTTTTTCGGGTAGTAGAAAAAGAAAAATTATGATTTTTTTAGAAAATGATAAACGCTAATTTCTTATAATCAATTTATTATATTTTAAATCGAGCAAGATAAACAAATATTGATTTGTTGTTTTTCTTCTTCGTTTTGTTTTAGTGTTGTTTGTATTATTTAAGAAGGGAAATTATTGCATAGAAACACATATACCTATTTTTTTAGAAACAACTAATCAAGTGTTGCTATTTTAAATCAAAATTTTAAATTTATTTAAAATTTAATTTCTTTTTTAATTTGAATTATGAGGTGGATGGACGGTGATAAAGAAGGAGAGAGAAAATTTTATTTTTACTTTTTAATTAACAAAAAAATTGTGATCGGTTGTTGTAAAAGCTACGTGTTATGTTTGTTTGTGTTGGAGAAATTTCCAAAATATTTAATTGAAAAATAATACTGATTAAATTGATTTTATGAATTATTTCAAACATAAGTTGCTATGTGGTGTAGTGGTAGAGAATTTTGATATCGGCTCAAAAGTTATGAGTTCGAATATTTATATGTAAATATTTTTGGATTATTTGTTATATATTGGTTTAAATATCCAGTAATTCAAATGTTGTTTTTCTTCACCAATTGTCATGGATTTCTCTATAAAAAGAGATAATTTGTAGATCTGAACACACACGAAAAGTACTTGTTTCAAGTGTCAAAAATTATATCAAAGTCATTCTTTTATTTTTCTAGTGCACGAGAATAAATGAGAGAACTTTATTCTGTAAAATATCGTTGATCGATATGCTTAATATGAATGTACGATTTATGTTAAGGTTTGCAAGCAATTTGCCAAAATTAGTGGGGGAGAATCGAACTTAAAGCTTAGTGTAAACACACGCTTTGGAATTTATTTTGTGCAACTTTTATCGTACAATTTCATCTTCTTGTTCATGTTTTACAGCAGACCCCCAACACAAGATCTAACCATCTTTAGGTTCGATTTTCGATTTTGTTCCATACTTTATTTATAATTAATATTAAAACATGCAACTTTAAAGAAGATGGTAACAATTTTCAATGATGGTGAAAGAAATGAACACTCATACTTCCTTATTCATTACTATGGAGAAAGGTACATAATTATATTAAATAAATATGTAATTTATATGATGTTTTAAACCTATATAAAATATGTTGAAAATAATATTTATTTATGTGAAGTTTTACATGTGCCATAAATTTATGTATGTATAATTTATAAATTATTCATGTATATATGAATTTGGATAATTAAGAAAATATTTGATTATGGTGTATACTTGAATGTAAAATACATGTTAAATATTATTATTTGATTCAAGTAATTTATTTTAATTAATAATGCATTATTTTTGGATGAAATGATTTGGTAAAAAAAACCATGAATTTAAATTTATAATGCATGTATTGGTAACATAAAATGATGTAACAAGAACATGTTTGAATTTTATATTTTATTTATGCAAGAATTTATTATATTTAAAATTATTTATCTCATATTATATGTGTATCATAATATGAAAATATAATTTCTTGTTCATCTTGATATTAAAAGTAATTTGAGTATATTTTAGATTATCGTAAGTTGACAAATATTTATGGAGAAAAGTTATAGAAAATATTAATGATGTGAATTCATTGTTTATTTTGTATTGTGGTTTTTTTATTTGGATATATCATAAATTTATCACATAGAATTTGTTATGCATATGTTAGTTATGCAAGAAAATTGCTTATTTTAACAGAATAGAAATAAGTTCAATGGTGTTGTATATGAATTACATGTTTGAACTCACTTCATGAAATAAAAGTTAGTCATGACAAATTTGTATGATCATGGTTGTTGATTGCTATGAATATTTAATGTATTAAATATATTTTGGATATATTTAAGTGGTGGCTGGTAAGGCTTCAAAATAAAAAGGTCAGCAAATGAAGATTGAGATAAAATTTGTGTATATGACAAAATGTCATGGTGATAGTTTATTGAACTATCAAGAATATAGAATATATGTTGTATATGATAATTATACTAATATGACAAAAGTGTCATGATTTAATGATAGATGGTAACTACTATCAAGAGTACATGAAATAATCATAGACATGACTATTTGAAATAATAAATCAAAGTTTATTAAAGTTTGAAAAATCTTGCAATTCTTTAACGAAAGGATTAACAAAGATATGATGTCTTTGGATATAATTGAAGTCAGTAAAGACCTCATTAGGGATGTGGAACAAGCTCATATCTAATTAATCATCAATAATGAAAACTCAACTCACACTTGATTAATATTAAATCTTGAGTTCAACGATGAAAGTATATTATTAGAATGATTGAAGTACTTGACGTTAGATACATCCCAATGGGTAAAAGTACTTGGACCATAAGAATAAATGTGGTAGGATGAGGTTTTTCTCTTAATAGACATATAACATATGTTTGTTAGAATGCATAATTATTGGTGCATTTATGATATAGTCTACCTATATGAGAATGAAGTGGTGCCACTTCATAGAGTTCAAGAGTTTGTCTCTTAAATTCTCATGAATAGGATATAGGACACAAGATCTTATTTAAGGTGTCATATTAATAATTTGATCAATGGTATCAAAATTTCATGTGTGAGTTATGCACACTTGTTCTAATGAATAATTGGTTCAAAGGTTGTCTACCAATCTATTCGGGGATAAGTGAAAATTGTTGAGATTGTAATTCCTTGTATCGAAGTAGTGTAGCTCGACAGAAACAAGGATTAGTTGAATTAGCCTAATATATGTGTGTCGAGTTGTTTAGATGTCGAAGTGTCAAAGCAGGTTGCTTGACACAGAATTTCGACTTAGATCAAAAATAGTAATTTTTGGGTTTTTGTGTTTTTGGGCTTTCTTCTATTATGAATAGAGGGAGTAACCCCTATTTTGTAATAACTTGAAATCACAGTTTTTGCAGCTGCAAAGTGAATAAGAAATTTTCAGTTTGGAAGCAGAGAGAAGCTCTACAGAAAATTCTCTTCTCTTTTTTTCGTCTTGCTCTAATCATCTTTCTTGTTTAATCTTCTTTCTTTCTTCTTCCATTAAAATTGTTGTGCATAATATTTCTTGCAATCAAAGTGTGATTGTTTCACTCAAGTGACGAGTGAAGAACAAGGGTTTAGATCAGGTTGATTGAATCTTGTTCATCAAGATTGATTAGGAATTCTCAAAAGGTTTTGGGTTAATTCCAACATCTGGTATCTAGAGCTCTGATTGTGATTCGATGGAAGAAAATCACGATGGCGTTGAATCATCCAACCGAGCATTTTCTGGTAAACCTTCTAATTCTCAAGATTAATAATTATGAGAATTGATGCAAGCAGATATAGGTGGTTTTCTGTTATCAAGATCTTTGGGATCTTGTGAAGGGAGGAGTAGCATCGCTTGCAGAAAACGCGACAGACCAAGAAAAGGCTACATACAAAGAATTGAAGAAGAAAGATTATAAAGCTCTCTTTATAATCCATCAATGTGTTGATCCAGATAACTTTGAAAAGGTTAGTGATGTAGAATCAGCGAAAGAAGCATGGGAAATCTTGGAGAAATCATTTGGAGGCGCAGAGAAGGTGAAAGACGTGAGGTTACTAACTCACAAAAGGACGTATGAATTGCTTCAGATGGAAGAAAGTGAGAGCATAACTGATTTCTTCACTAGGGTTACTAAATTGGTGAATCAAATCAAGGTATGTGGAAAAGTGTTGACATCAAGATCAGTTGTTGCAAAGATCTTGAGGTCATTGGCTCTACAGTTTGACCACATGGTAGTAGCCATAGAAGAGTCGAAAAACTTGTCAGCATTGACGAAGGAAGAGCTTCAAGGGACGCTTGAGTCTCATAAACAAAGGATGGTTGAAAGAGTTGCAGGAAAGTTAAATAGTGGTATGGCTTTGCAGGCGCATTCAAAAAAGAAAAGAAATGCAAAGGAAGTTGGAATGGAAATAAAGGCAGAGGAGGCTACAACAATTTGACCAGGCAAAATCAGCAAGAATGAAACTAGTCGGATGAGAGAAAACCCTGAAACCAAGGCAACCAAAGAGGTGGTGATGCAGGTAGAGGAAGAGGTGGTGGTCGAAAACCTAACAAAAGTCACATTCAGTGTTACAATTGTCAGAAGTATGGTCACTATTTTAGTGATTGTCTAGAAAAGAAGAATCAAGAAACTGATGCAAAGCTGGCAAAACATGAAGAAGAAGAGACGTTGTTGATGGTCACCACAAGAGATGAAGAAAAATTTCAAGACCAATGGTACTTGGACTCAGGATTCTCATCACACATGACTGGTAGGAAAGATTGGTTTGTCAACATCAAGCCCTCGATGAAGAACATGGTGAAATTTGCAATTGACAATACTCTAGCAGCTTAAGGTATTGATGATGTTCTGATTATGAGGAAAGATGGCAAGAGGTCGGTAATTTCCAATGTATTGTATATACCAGGCATAAAGAGTAATTTTCTCAGCATAGGGCAGTTGGTCAAAAAGAACTATAAGGTGTCGATCGAAGACAAGATGATGAGAGTTCTCGACTCAGGAGGAAGGTTAATCTTGAAGGCTCTTATGTATCCAAATAGAACCTTCAAGATTGAGCTTAATGTGATGGAGCATAAGTGTCTTGCAACTGCAGCCCACGAAGATGAATGGATATGGAATTATCGACTTGGCCATCTCAACTTCAAACACCTCACATATTTGAAGAGAAGAAATATGGTTTCAGGATTACCAGAAATCGACATTCCAAGCGAAGTGTGTGAAGAATGTATTTATGCTAAAAAACACAAGAATAACTTCAACAAGGATGCAGGAAGCAAGTCGAAGGCAATTCTAAAAGTCATATACTCTGATGTATGTGGTCCTATCCAGGTGGATTCGATTGGAGGTAACAGATGATTTGTCACATTTATAGATGATTTTAGTCAAAAACTATGGACTTACCTTATCAAAAAGAAAAGTGAAGTGATCAAGGTATTTTCCAAATTCAAATCTATGGTCAAAAGAAAGTGTGGTCGAAAGCTAAAGATTCTGAGGACTGATGGTGGTGGAGAGTATGTGTCGAAAGATTTTGATGCATTATGTGAGAAAGAAGGTATTGTGCAGGAGGTGGTGCCACCCTACACTCCACAGAAGAATGGAACTGCAGAAAGGAAGAATAAAACTGTCATAAATATGGTGAGAAACATTCTGAAAGGCAAGCATATACCCAAAGAATTATGGGGAAAAGTTGTGTCGACTGCAACATACATCTTGAATAGATGTCCGACGAAGAAGCTAGAAGGAATCACGCTAGAAGAATGTTAGTCTGGTGTCAAGACTAGCCTAAGTCATTTGAAAGTGTTTGGATCTATAACACATATACATGTGCCAGATCAGTTGAGAAGAAAACTTGATGATAATTCGAGTCAAATGTTCCTAATAGGATATTATTTGACTGGGGGATACAAGTTGTTCGACCCAGTGAACAAGCAAGTAGTGATCAGCAGGAACGTGATCATAGATGAGCTTAAGGAATGGGATTGGACTGAGAATGTTAAGAAGGATTCAATGAGAATCTTATGTGAAGAACCAGCTAGTGAAGTTGAAAGAAAATTTCGACAAGAAGAAGTCAGAGTTGAAGCATGCCCAAGCAGACCTCAACGAACAAGACGCATGCCTGCAAGGTTGCAAGAATGTGTGATTACATCAGATTATGTGGTCGATGAAAAAGGTGAGCTGGTACACTATGTTTTCTATGCAGATTTTGAACCAGTCAATGCAGCTGAGGCATTGAAAGATTTGAAGTGGGTGAAAGCAATAAATGAGGAACTAGAGTCCATCGAAGTCAACAACACTTGGTCACTTGTCGAATTACCTCAAGGCAAGAAGGAAATCGATGTGAAGTGGGTATACAAGGTAAAATTAAATCCTAAAGGAGAAGTAACTCGACACAAGGCAAAACTTGTGGCGAAAGGATTTCTTCAGAAAGAAGGAATCGACTTCGACGAAGTTTTTGCACCTGTTGCTAGGATCGAAACAATCAGGTTGGTTATTGGTCTAGCAAATATGAAAAATTGGCACACATGTCAGATGGATGTGAAATGTGCATTCCTGAATTGCCCCTTAGATGAAGAAGTTTATGTTGCACAACCAGCTGGGTTTGTGAAACATGGAGAAGAAAGAAAGATGTATAGGCTGCATAAAGCCCTGTATGGACTTAAGCAAGCTCCAAGAGCTTGGAATAAGAAGATTGATAGCTTTCTAAGGGAGAAGGAATTTGTGAAGTGCACGACTGAGCAGAGAGTATATGTAAGGAGAAACAATAGTGAATTGCTTATACTATGTCTCTATGTCGATGACCTTTTGATAACATGAAGTTGCAAGAAGGAGATCTAAGATTTCAAACATGACCTAAGTGAAGAGTTTGAAATGTCAGACTTGGGAAATCTCTCATATTTCCTTGGCATCAAATTCTACAAAAGTGGTAAAGTTTTGGTGATGTACCAAAGAAGATATGCAAGCGAAATACTCAAGAGATTTGAGATGCAAGATTGCAACCCAACTTCGACTCCAGCTGAGCCCAGAATGCAACTGTCGAAAGATTAAGATGAAGATGATGTTGAACCAACCCAATATAGAAGACTTATTGGGTCACTTCGATACCTTTGTCACACAAGGCCTGACTTAGCATACAGTATGGGTATGGTAAGTAGATTCATGTAGAAGCCAAAGGTATCACACCTTGCAGCGGCGAAGAGGATACTAAGGTATCTGAAAGGAACTCTCGACTACGACATTTTGTTTCCTGTAGTTGATGAAGGAAAAGAATGCAAGTTAGTGGGATACACCGACTCAAGTTGGTGTAGTGATGTTGAGGATAGAAAATCCACAACTGGCTATGTGTTTATGCTAGGTGGTGCACTAATTGCTTGGAGTTCGAGAAAGGAGCCAGTAGTGGCATTGTCGTCATGTGAAGCAGAATACATAGATGCTTCTCTTTTTGCATGTCAAACAAAGTGGATGGGGAATCTGGTCGAAGAGATTACAGCGAAGAGTCATGGAGCTGTTACGATGAAGATCGACAACATGTCAGCTATCAACCTGGCGAAGAATCCAATAGCACGTGGACGAAGCAAGCACATCGAAATGAGGTTCCATTATCTTTGAGAGTAGGTAGAAGAAGGGAAGATGAATTTGGAACACTACAGAACTGAGAATCAGATTGCAGATATCATGAAGAAAGGAGTGCAAGTCGAAGTGTTCAAAAATCTAAGGTTTATGATGAATGTAGATAGCTTAGACACAATGAATAAGGTGGTGTGTTGAGATTGTAATTCCTTGTGTTCAAGCAGCGTAGCTCGACAGAAACAAGGATTAGTCGAATTAGCCTAATATGTGTGTGTGTGTGTGTGTGTCGAGTTGTTTATATGTTGAAGTGTCGAAGCAGGTTGCTTGACATAGAATTTCGACTTAGACCAAAAATAATAATTTTTGGGGTTTTATGTTTTTGGGCTTTCTTCTATTATAAATTGGGGAAGTAACCCCTATGTTGTAATAACTTGAATTAACATTTTTTGCAGTTGCAAAGTAAATAAGAAATTTCCAATTTGGAAGCAGAGAAAAGCTCTGCAGAAAATTCTCTTCTCTTATTTTCGTCTTGCCCTAATCATCTTTCTTGTTTAATCTTCTTTCTTTCTTCTTCCATTAAAATTGTTGCGCATAATCTTTCTTGTAATCAAAGTGTGATTGTTTCACTCAAGTGACGAGTGAAGAACAAGGGTTTAGATCAGGTTGATTGAATCTTGTTCATCAAGATTGATTAGGAATTCTCAAAAGGTTTTGGGTTAATTCCAACATTTCTGATATAGTCTACCTATATGAGAATGAAGGTGTCACTTCATAGAGTTCAAGGGCTTGACTCTTAATTTCTCATGAATAGGATATAGGACACAAGACCTTATTAAATGTGTCATATTAATAATTCGATCAATGGTACCGAGATTTCATGTGTGAGTTATGCACACTTATTCTAATGAATTATTGGTTCAAAGTTTGTCTACCAATTTATTCGGGGATAAGTGAAAATTTAACTTACTAAGTAATTGTTCAAATCCTAAGATGTCTTTATCTGAAACCATGGAATTTTCTGAATAATGGATTTAGATATATTTTGAAAATGGTGGGGGATTGTTGGAAAATTTTCCAAAATATTTAATTGAAAAATAACAATGATTAAATTAATGTTATGAATCATTTCAATCATAAGTTGCTATGTGATGTAGTGGTTGGGAATTTTGATATTGCCTCAAAGGTCACGAGTTTGAACCTTTATGTAAATATTTTTGGATTTATTTGTTAAATTAACAAAATAAATTGCCAAAAGATGTTTTTGACCAGAATCAAACCGGTGCCTAGTATATTATGGGGCACGCGAATTCAACATATTTACTACTAGACAATTGCAATTGTGTGGTATAAATATGAACGTAATATTATATATTATTTCAAATATTCAATTATTCAAAGGTTGCTTTTCTTCACCAATTGGCATGGATTTCTCTATAAATAGAGATAATTTGTAGACTTGAATACCCTCGAAAATTACTTGTTGAAATTCTGGCATAGATATCAGATGTCCTACACAGATGTTGAGACACTGATATCCACCACAATGAACAAGTTAACAATAATAATAACAGTGCAGAAAGTAAAGAACACAGTGATATGTTTACCCAGTTCGGATCAACAATCCTACTCTGGGGGCTACCAAGCCAGGGACGAAATCAATATGCGATAGTATCAATTCACAGATCATACAACAACCGCACCCGATTACAATCCGCTCACTTAATCACTACCCTTCCTATGACTTCTACCTAAGACTCACCTAGTGTAGCGAGCGATTTTGGACGCGGTTCTTAAGCGTTGGTCGCTCTCACTGCGGTTGAGTTTACTACAGGTCGATTCATTTTTTATCCTATTAAAGCTGATGAAGGAAGGGAAATAGATGTCTCCAATTAACCCTGCTTGCATACTGAGTTTAAATAGCGGTCTGTTAGGTTACGGATGCGATCAATGTGGTGGGGCCTTTGTATCAGTTATTTGTATTTTCGCCGATACTGATTTCTCTCTGGGATTTTATTAGGATACTGCTTCAGACTATGATATAGGGGATTTAGGGTTTTTGTTTAGTGTGCTCGCTAAGATCTTTTCTTTCAATCTTATGCCTACGTATTCCCGCTTACCAAAACAGGGAAATCAGAGCGTTCGTATACTCCTATTCTATGGGAGAATATGAGGAAATGGTTTTTGGTGTCTTGTTCAAAGCCCAAGACGTGAAGCGAAAGGTGGTTTGTATCTTGTTCAAAGCCCAAGATGTGAAGCTGAAAAGTTTATTTGTATCTTGTTTGAAGCCCAAGATGTGAAGCTAAAGGTGTTGACTTTAGAGAGAATTTGTCATCTCTAAAGAGGGTTTGTTTGTCACGACTGTTGGGTGACTGACTGTAAAGGAGGATTACTTTAACCGGGATTTGTGCATTCGACAATGCCATAACTTCCTTTATAGGGGATTTCCAACCTGAAGGGGAAGACTTTAACTCAGTTTAGAGCAATGCCATCTTTCCTTAGGGATTTCTCATGCTAAAAGAAGGACAGTGGCATGGATGTAGATGATCCAGAGACTTGCCGCTTACAGCGATTAGATGAAGGGGAAAGAGTTGTTGATGTTTGTGTACTGTGAACGAGGCACAACTTTGATGCTAAAAGGTTGATTAGATCAACCAGTGGTTTTCTTATACAAAGCCTAAGAGGAGGCTAATATGTGTCTCGTATAAAGCCCGAGAGAGAGGCTAAAAGGTTTTGACTCGACGATGGAGTCTTTTGGTATCTCGTATAAAGCCCGAGATGGAGGCTATTTGACTCAACAAGAGAGTTTTTGTATCTCGTACAAAGCCCGAGATGGAGGCTAAAATTTGTTTGGCTCAGTAAGAACCTTTTTGTATCTCATATAAAGCCCGAGATGGAGGCAAAAGGGGTAATTGACTCAACGAGGGAGTCTCTTTATGTGTCTCGTACAAAGCCCGAGAGAGAGGCTAAACGTGGTTTGACTCCGCTGGGGAGAATCATTATACAAATCCCAAGAGGAGGCTAGGGTAACTGTTTCAGTTGAGTGACAGGTCCAGCATATTATTTTTAGAGAAATCAGTTCTTATATGAGCAATACTGTACTCGAGGATTTGATTCGAAGATCCGGGTTATTCCTGTTCTTTAAGGAAGTGGGAAATCTGAAGGGTATTGAGACTGTCCGAGTCTGCGGGTTTTCTTCCTTTTCTTGAAGGGTGCTTGAGAATGTCTTTGTGACTAAAGGGAATTAGACTATCCAAAGCTAGAGTTTCATCTTTTGTATTATGCTTTGAGAAACAGTAGTAGACTCTTTGAAAGGACGGTTCTATGCAGATGACTAAGTTCTGTTCCTATACCTCTAGGAGGTCGTCGGGACAATTTGTACGAAGCCCAAGAGGAGGCTAGAAACTTTTAAGAAGCCGATCGGTCCTTGTACGAAGCCCAAGAGGAGGCTATTATTCCCGGAGGAAGAGATCATTATACGAAGCCTAAGAGGAGGCTGTGAATACTTCTAAGAAGCCGTAGGGTCCTTGTACTAAGCCCAAGAGGAGGCGGGGTTGCTTTTAGGAAGCCTTTGGGTCCTTGTATGATGCCCAAGAGGAGGCCGATGCTTTTAAGAAGCCCGTGGATCCCCAAACCCCGAGAAATTCAAGGCAAGCTATTCATAAGGAATAGATCAAGTCAGGAAAGTTCGAGAATTTGGAAGAAACTCAAAGATGCCATTCACGGAGAATACATTCATCTCTGGGAGTAGAGTTTCTTGACAATTCCTAATGAGGACAGCCGAAGAGAAGACTGTATCTGGTGATCCTATTGGGGATCTAGTTGTCTATTTCTATGAATAAACAAAACGGCGTCACCTAGTTCTAGACGTAGTTGCCGGGGAAACTCGAAATATCTATACTATTATTACACAGTTGATATGAGTTTATGAAAGAAGACTTACAGTGAAACAGCCCCACAATACAATTATATGTATATGAAAGCGGTAAATGAAAGCGATAACCACTTACTCGGTTGTAGAGCTTCCATGCTGTTTGGTTAGTTGTTCAACAAAGAAAGATTAAGAACAACAGTATATTCAAAATCAAAGGAGAAAGTGCTTTTGAAAAAGAAAGATTTGGGGCTTACAGCTCAAGGAGAGGCCCAGGGTTTTATCAGTGAGCGCACTGTTGAATTTGTACAGGGGATTATATAAGTGACTGAGGCCCAAAATGTTTTCTGTACAAGGGGGTTGGGTCTTACACTCTCTCAAGAGGCCCAAAAAGTTTTAAAGAAAAAGAGTGGGGCTTATAACACGAGGGTAGGCCCAATTGTTTTTTTCGTTTGAAATGGCGATCGCGCCGAGATTTTCTTTTAACGCGAAGGGACTTATACAATAAGTGAGGCCCAAAATGATTTTGGTTAAAAGGGTGTTGGGTCTTACACTCTATTAGAGGCCCAAAAGTTTTGAATGGGTCTTATAGCTCAAGGAGAGGCCCAGTTGGTTAATTTTAAACTGGCGAGCGTGCCGAGGTTTTTGAAAATACAGTGGGACTTATACAATAAGTGAGGCCCAAAATGTTTTGTATTTTACAAAAAAAAAAGGTTGGGTCTTACACTCTAATAGATGCCCAAATGTAATTGTTTAATGAGGGTGGAAATCAAAGAAACCCTAAATTTAATCTTTAAATAATAAATATTTAAAGAAAATCAATAAAAAATACCAAATAGATTTGAATAAATCACTTGTGATTTTGGTTTAAGGTTTGAAAAATGAGGTATAAATCACAAGAGATATTAAAACTCATTTGGTCTTGATTTTTCAAGATGGATGTTCATTTTAAAATGTTTAAAAACAAATAAAAATGAATATATTCACAAAAATACTATTTATATTAAATACATAATATAAATCTAATTTTTTTGTGAAATAAAATATTTCAACATTTTTATGATTTTTTGCAAAAAGAATCAGTCAAAAATAATTAAAATTGAGTGAGTTATTAATTTTTCAAATCATTAACAAAATAATATGAAAAATAGGAAAATGGGAAAAAGTGATAAAAAAAGGTCTGGGGCGAGGGGGATTCGAACCCCAGACCTTTTGCTTGCCAATACATACAAACCAGCTGATCAACCACTGGGGCGCAATGCCAATTCATTAATAACATGGCAAATGAAAAATATATATCAAACTAGTTGGATTTTCTGAAAATGGCGCCATGGCCATCTTCTTCCTCTAGCTCGTGCATGAAGCCCTCCATCTCTCTCGTTTCTCAACTATTTGACATGATTCAAACACCAAACTCACGCGTTTTTTCACAAGGAAGAAGATGGCAATACCCAATTTCATTCATTTTCAGTGTATAACAAATTATATCATTGTGGTCATATGAACCCTAATTTTGTAAAAGCAATCGAGTAGCCATGATTATGAGTGCTATGATCAAATTTTTTGAGGGAAAACAATCAACATATGATGGCAAGCAATTGGCAAAAATATAATGCGAGGAAATATGCATGGATCATGGAGTTAGAGTTTTGAGGCTTACCTTGATGCAAGCTGAAATGGAACTCTGCACAAACCTTGTTCCAGTTGTGAATTACTGATCCCTACAGCTTCAATGGATGTTATGGAGTGTGTTGCAAGCTTTGGAACACTTTGAAACTCTTTGGATCAAGCTGGAGACCTCCACCTGCATAATTGAGGCATAATGGCTTGGTTGAAGGGTGATTTTGAGCCTGAGGTGTTACAGTTAGTGTTTAAGTGTTTGGACACCTCAAATACATCATATGTGATGTGTTTGAGCAGTTGGAATCGATTGCTTAAGGCTGCAACTCAAAACCCGATAGTGGTTACTCAAAAACCAAGAAACTTGAGGTTTAAGGAAGAATGAGAGAAAGCAGTGTTGTAACTGGCTTTGGTGTGAGTTGAATGATCCATTGGAACCTCTATTTATAGGTGATCAACTTTTGTCTTGGAGGAATAGTGAATGGTTGCTGGATCAGATCACATTTGCATGGATTGGCTTGGAGGTTTTCTTCTCAAGTAAGGCAAACTAGCCATTCCCAAGAGCAGGGCTATGCCTTGACCAAAATCACATTCTTCAGATGTTTTTATTGTTGTTTAATCAGAGAACTTGACTGAGTAGAGTGGCTTTGTTGAAAATGCACTATTCCACATTAATGCCCCTTTGAATTCAAGGCAAAATGTGCTAAAGTGGATGAATTTCAAGTTGGAAGATTCCTTGGCTTTTTGACTCAGCCTTATCAGTTGGATCAGGTGCATTGTGATTGGTTTGAGTACATATGACATGCTGATCCTCAGTTTTTGGTTCAAAATCATGTATGGCAAGCAAACATGCAAACTGATTTTTCCAAAATAGCTTGTAGCAACATGGCTTTGGGCATGGATTTCTCTTGGCTCAAGTTGAATCAATTCATGTTGTTAAGCTCTTTGAATTCTTGGCAACATTTGCAACAACATTGATGTTTATATTTGGACTTGATTCAGCTTGCAACTATGTGAAAAGATCTCACAAGTTTTGGTGTTTCAACACAAAATCTGCCTTGCCCAGAATTTTTCTAAGTGTTGAAAAAGTTGTACTTTCATGTTTTTAGTGACTTTGATCACTCCATAACTCAAAATCCCCAATGAATTGGAATTAGGTCTAGTTGAAGTTTTTGTAGAGGGAAATTAGATCTACAAATCAAGCCTTGGATGGGAGAAAATGGCTTTGTGGTTTAGGAGTTATGACCCTCCAAAGTTGGTACCCTAGCCACTTTATTTTTAACTTAGAAAATTTTCTAAGTTTTTATGGTTACCCCTTTTACAAGTTATCCAACTTTTCTTGATTTTTCTTGATGAATGATGATTCAAATCATACATTAACATCATTTTAGGGTTAAAAATCTATTTTTGTGAAAAATCTAAAAAAGTCAAAGTTGACTTTTGTGCACTGTTGACTTTTTATCAGATGAATTCCAAACTGTGCAATTCTTCAGGAAATCATGTCCTTAACCTAAATCAAACTTGATGGACATGTTCCATGGGTGGTATAGAGTATATTGATGCATGTCATAGGGCTTGGGAGCATGTCCTGGTCAAAAGTCAAAGTTACAGTTGACTTTTTCCTTAAAACCCTAACTGTGGTGCAGATGAAATTGCAACCTGTTGCTCAAGCTTCTTGGATCAATCCATTGTTGCAAATGCATCAATGTAGTGTATTAGAGACCCTAAAATCCTCCTTTGAGGTCTTGGCTCATGATTTGCCCTAAAAGTCAACTTAGGGGTGAATTAGGTCAAGAAACCCTAATTCCTGATTTTTTATGAATGCATCCCCTGAGGCAAAATTGACTGGATGATTGGGTCCATGAGGTTTCATGGAGTATATTAGGTTATGTTTTGGATCATTGGCTTGTGCCCAGAGGAAAATTTCCATCTAGAGGCCCTGGTCGACCAAAACCCTAATTTGGTGACACTGTCGATCTTGAGACTTGATCCACCTAGAAGGGAGCAACCTTGTGCTTAATCCTTGAAGTGGGAGTCCTCTTGATCCATTGTGGATGTTTGAGAGGTTAGACAAGTTGAAGATCATGTCATTCCTTGATTGACCCTTTGTCTAAGCACTCATAGAGGGCTTGAAACCCTAATTTTGATTGTAGTGGATGCTCACCCATCTTTGGGGAGACTAATGAGGTATGATGGTTCATCCATATTGTGATGATGATTTTCACAATGATGGGAATCTTAGTGGTCAAAATTTGGGGTATGACAGATGCCCCTATTTAATCTTCTTGGACACGAAGGTGTGAATGACGAAGGTATTCAGGCATTCGGGGTGCAAGAGGATTAAATATCGGAATACCCGAAATTTTGACGGCTATGAATGGTAGCTTGCGTATTTATCTTTTTTTGCTAAGCAATGATGCTTAGAAAAGGTAAACTTCCCCTCGATCCTGGTTTTCAGCCAAGGAACTGGTCTCAGTTTTCTTTTGAGATGAACTTCCCCTCGATCCTGGTTTCCTACCAAGGAACTGGTCTTAGTTTCTGAAATAAACTTCCCCTCGATCCTGGTTTCCTACCAAGGAACTGGTCCCGGTTTCTGAAATAAACTTCCCCTTGATCCTGGTTTCCTACCAAGAAACTGGTCTCAGTTTCTTTTGTCAATAAACTTTATTGACAAGGGACGCTATTCGTAGCGGCTTTCCTCAAACTTCTCGCCGAATTTTCCTGGAGAGATGCCATTTAACGGAAAAACTTTTGATGTCAGACTTGCTGGGGAACCCAGTCGTCTGAGTTGTAGAGTTGCACAAACTTCTCTGTTGGAGACGCCATTTGTTTCTACTGGGGAAAGCGAGTCTCTTGAGAGGCTGCTTCTACGTGGGATCTTAGATCATACTTTTCTCAGGATCATCCCAGAGAAATGCCATATGATGGGGTCCAATTTTGAGGTGCCGATGACCTTTTAATCAGTGGTCCTTTCGGAGCGAAACTAGCATGTTGTCGAATCTCTGATTACGAGGCTTTCTCTGTGGATTTTCCCTAATCCGGGAAAGTAAGGATATCATCTTCAATGGCGAAGAGTGATGCTGAGTGAAAGTTCCTCTGGTTTTTCAGAGGTTCAAGTTATAAATTGGTCAAGGGCCAACTTCCTTCCAGAAATAAACTGGAGGCTAGGCTGTTCAGACACAGCGTTTCCTGACGAGGCAAGAACTGACGACTCGATTGAGAGAACTTCTATCACTAGGGGACAAGACCGACTAGAGTGATAGTGATGCAATATGAAATGTGAATGCAAATCAAGAATGCATGATGTGTGTATGTATATGCTGATAAAACTGACGCGACACACAACTGAAAGATGAACACGACTGGATACTCGGCCATCGCGGGGCGTGTAGAAATATCGCGAGTTCAAGATAGCAATTCCACCTTGCTTAGGAAAATTAGTCCTCGCGGGGAACTATGTTGGTCGGGCTTAGGAGATAAGAACTCGGTCGTGGCGTGTCAGACGAAACAAGGTCTCTGACATAGTTGATCCCTTCATTCAGGCGTACTGGGTTAGAAGGAGTACTTTGATTCTGCACTTTGAAGTTCGCTTACTTCTGGAGAAGCGGTTGATGCTCTTTTGATGTTCAACA
Source organism: Lathyrus tuberosus (assembly GCA_022829125.1). Taxonomy (NCBI): domain Eukaryota; kingdom Viridiplantae; phylum Streptophyta; class Magnoliopsida; order Fabales; family Fabaceae; genus Lathyrus; species Lathyrus tuberosus. The sequence continues at coordinate 2,169,075 of JALAZF010000152.1, read as the reverse complement.
GTCAAAAGAAATTACCGTCTTTATTAAAAAGCAGAGAAAGTTTTAACAAGTAAATTCATTTTTGTTTTATTTCAAGAATCGTTAATCATGTTAAAATGTCGTTCTGTAAAGCTAAAACAAATAAGAATTACAAACAAAAGCACAAGGGCTCAAATTTTATTGATAAGATGGAGATCATCCAAACGCGTGATTCCAAAGAGTATTTACAAAGTTAGAAAATGGTAATTTATAGGGAAAAGGGCTACGTTGAAACATAACGACCGCTATCCTTCTACCGACTTTGAATTCGGGACACCCTGAGCTTCTGTCGAAGATGACCTTGACCGGAGTTTTCTCCGATGGATGGTGTAACTGCTGCTGCTGAGGGGCTTTCCTCTGTTGGACATAGTTACTTGCCATTATCCCTAATTTTTGCCTGGATTGTACTATGATGTTTCCAATCCACCGGGATGATTTTTTTTTTATTTTGTCTCTAACTTTTGCCTGGACCGCCCTTTCGGGTTTTCGATCCACCGAGACGTTTTTTTTAGTTTAGGTGAAGTATTTCTTGACTACATCAACATTTGTGGGGTAGGAAAATTCCTCTCCGTCCATGGTTGCAAGTCTCAAGGCACCGCCTGAGAAAGCTTTCGTGACCACATAGGGGCCATCATAATTCAGAGTCCACTTGCCCCGGGAGTCAGTGAGAAATGATTGTATCTTCTTAAGCACGAGGTCTCCTTTCCTGAAGACGCGAGGTCGGACCTTTTTGTCGAACGTCTTCTTCAATCTCTGTTGATACAGCTGACCATGGCATAGTGCCGTGATTCGTTTCTCTTCGATCAGGTTTAATTCGTCGTGTCGGCTTTGACACCATTCAGCTTCGGTGAGCTTAGCTTCCATCAATACTCGGATTGACGGGATCTCTACTTCTATGGGGAGCACTGCTTCCATGCCATACACTAGAGAGAAAAGGGTTGCCCCTGTAGAAGTGCGAACAGATGTGCGATAACCGTGAAGAGCAAAGGGTGGCATTTCGTGCCAATCTTTGTAGGTTACAACCATCTTCTGAACAATCTTCTTGATGTTCTTGTTAGCCGCTTCCGCCGCTCCGTTCATCTTGGGTCGGTAGGGAGATGAGTTATGATGTTCAATCTTGAACTCTGCGCACAACTCTTTCATCATCTTGTTGTTTAAGTTAGATCCATTATCAGTAATGATCTCGCTTGGAACACCATAACGGCAGATGATATTATTTTTGATAAATCGGACCACCACTTGTCGGGTTACATTGGCGAATGACGCTGCTTCGACCCATTTGGTGAAGTAGTCAATGGCTACTAGGATGAACCGATGTTCGTTTGAAGCCTTGGGCTCAATCAAGCCAATCATGTCGATTCCCCATATGGAAAAAGGCCACGGGGAAGAAAGAACTTTGAGATGTGATGGTGGTACATGAATTTTGTCGGAGTATATCTGACACTTGTGACACCTCCTCATGTATTTGTAGCAGTCGGATTCCATTGTCAACCAATAGTACCCTGCTCTTAGGATTTTTCTCGCCATTGCGTGTCCATTGGCATGAGTGCCAAAGGATCCTTCGTGAATTTCCTTCATCAGCATGTCTGCTTCTGGTCTGTCCACGCATCGGAGCAAGACCAAGTCAAAATTTCTCTTATAGAGTGTATCACCGCTCAGGAAGAAGTTTCCAGCCAATCTTTTGAGTGTTTTCCTGTCTTTTCTGAGTGCCCCAGGTGGGTACTCTTGTTTCTGAAGGAAGCATTTGATATCATGATACCAAGGTTTGTCGTCTATGACTGCTTCAATCGTGAAGATGTAAGCGGGCCTTTCAAGGCGCATTATGTCGATCTTAGGTAAGTCGTTCCATGGACCTACACTAATCATGGAAGAGAGAGTGGCTAATGCATCAGCCATGTGATTCACGAGGGATATGATGAAACTCAACTCTGTCGAAGAAAGGTAACAACCTTCTTGCATAGTCTTTGTAAGGGATCAGTCCTGATTGGTATGTGTTCCAATCTCCTTTTATCTGATTGATAACCAAGGCTGAATCGCCGTATACGTCCAAGTTTTTGATCCTTAAATCAATTGCTTATTCGAGACCCATAATACAAGCTTCGTATTCGGCCTCGTTGTTCGTACATTTGAACGTAAGTCTGGCAGTGAAAGGAATGTGGGTACCCTGAGGGGTAATAATGATTGCCCTAACTCCGTTTCCATAATGATTAACTGCTCCGTCAAAGATTAGTCCCCATTGGGAACCTGGTTCTGGCCCTTCACTGGGTAACGGTTCATCGCAATCTTTCATTTTTAGATACATGACATCTTCGTCTGGGAAGTCAAACCCGATTGATTCTTGATTGTCAATCGGTTGATGAGCCAAATGATCGGCTAAAATACTTCCCTTAACGGCTTTCTGAGCGTGGTACTCTATGTCATATTCTGATAACAGCATCTGCCAACGAGCGATTCTTCCCGTGAGAGCAGGCTTTTCGAAGACGTACTTGATTGGATCCATTTCGGAGATTAACCAAGTAGTATGACGAATCATGTATTGGCGAAGACGTTTGGCTGCCCAAGCCAAAGCGCAGCAAGTTTTCTCAAGCATCGTGTACCGAGTTTCGCAGTTGGTGAATTTCTTGCTCAAATAGTAAATGGAAGACTCTTTCCGTTTGGTTTCGTCCTGTTGGCCAAGTACACATCCCATTGAGTCCTCTAGGACTGTGAGGTAAATGATCAGTGGTCTTCCTTCCACTGGAGGTGATAGGATCGGCGGATTCAACAGGGATTCCTTGATACTGTCGAAGGCGGTTTGGCAATCTTCTGCCCAAACGCAATCCTGGTTCTTTTTGAGTAATTTGAAAATCGGCGCACACGTCGCGGTCATGAGGAATATGAATCTGGAGATGTAGTTCAAACGTCCCAGGAATCCTCTGACTTGTTTTTCAGTTTTTGGAGAAGGCATTTCTTGAATGGCCTTGACCTTGTCAGGATCAACCTCAATTCCTTTCTGGCTGACGATGAACCCTAGTAGTTTCCCTGAACGGACACCGAAGGTGCACTTGTTGGGATTCAAGCGGAGCTTGAATTTTCTTAGACGTTCGAACAATTTTGACAAATGTTCAACGTGCTCACTCTCTATTTTAGATTTTGTAATCATATCATCGACATATACCTCTATCTCTTTGTGTATCATGTCATGAAACAGAGTAGTCATGTCCCTTTGATAGGTTTCCCTGGCGTTCTTCAAACCGAACGGCATTACCTTGTAACAAAAGGTACCCCATGGGGTAATGAATGAAGTTTTCTCCATGTCTTTCGGTGCCATTTTGATCTGGTTATAGCCCGAGAATCCATCCATGAAGGAGAAGACTTTGAACTTTGTTGTACTGTCTACCAGCATGTCAATGTGTGGTAAAGGAAAGTCGTCCTTTAGACTAGCCTTATTCAGATCCCTGTAGTCGTCACACATTCTAACCTTTCCGTCCTTTTTGGGAACGGGTACGATGTTGGCTAACCATTGAGGATATTCTGATGTGGCGAGGAAACCCGCGTCAATCTGTTTCTGTACCTCTTCTTTGATTTTGATGGCCATGTCCGGGTGAGTCTGTCTCAATCTCTGCTTTACTGGCAGACATTCTGATCTCAACGGTAAGTGATGTTCCACGATGCTGGTATCCAACCCTGGCATATCCTGATAGGACCAAGCGAATACATCGGGAAATTCTTTGAGAAGCTTTATCAAACTCTCTCTGGAAGTTGGACTGAGCAGTGCCCCAATCCTGATTTCTTTTCTCTCTTTTTCTGAACCCAAGTTTACCGTTTCCAACGGTTCTTTATGAGGTTCAATGGACCTTTCCTCTTGTCTGAGTAATCGGGAGATCTCTTCTGGAATTTCGTCGTTATTTTCTTCTTCAGCCTCGAATACCGGGAAATCAAAGTTGGGAGAAGGCATCGGATCGTATGTTTCAATGGGGTTTAAAACAAGCAATCTGCATGACGTGATGATTCGTGTTTAGAAGAGATAGAGAAAATGCAAGTGTGTGCAGTGTTTTATTTTACTGCTTGTTTTTATTATTGAATTGTTTTTTAGGATTACCATTTTCTGAAAAAGCAAAAAGAGAAAATAGCAATTAATGCGGAATTTACAGAACAACGTTATTTTATTAATGAATAAGTCGATCCTCGAAACTACAGCCCTATAAAACAAAACTCTGTCGCTTTGGGCGAAGCGAAGAGGGATAATTTATAGAAAGTGAGCCCTATCAAAACATCTGTTTCACCTGGGCAGGGTGAAAGGTTAAAAGATGGCAATTACTTTGACTGACGAACGATCTTCGGAGCATCAACAACAACCCATTAGCGGCGAACTCCTCGGTGAATCACAAAGTCTGGCACCTTCCTTGATTTGTCTTCAGCAATGACGCTGATTTCTGGTGGAGCAGGATCATTGGAATCTGTCTCCCAGGCAGAATTGTCGTAGAAGAATTCCTCAGTTGTATTTTGCATAGTAGTTGTGCTCTCAGCTGTATCTCCCTATCCAGTAGGCTGGATATCTTCGAGCCTGATACGAGAGCTTTCGGGAGTGGTGTACCTGACCATATAGTCGTATTTTCCACTCAGTTATCCCAAGATGTCCCAAACTTATTTGGAACTGGAGGAGTCATCTCTCTCGATGATGTTGACCTCGGGAAAAGCATAGTTGATGAATTCAAGTCCTGCAAACGTTGCAAATTCTTCGTCATATTGAGTAGTTTTTGAATGACCTGAGTGTTGATCCCATGACATGGTGGGGACACAGGTATTCTGTTCCATGACGGTCAGCTGATTTTCGTTGTTCGGCTGACTTTCTTGCCCCAAATCTCCTGGATAAGGTTGCCACATTGGCAGACCATCCATTGGGCCATAGTAGTTATGGTCAAAGTTGTCTTTCATCAGAGTGTCCTCCTCTAATGAATTTGGCGGAGCACGACATCCTTCCGGATAACAATCTCCATATATCATTTCGACATCTGACCTTGGTATAAATCTCGGACTCTGGGCGGGATAGCAAAATGGTGTAGGCACCTCTTCCTGAGACATATAACCGTCCTCGTTAAGGTAGGACTTCCATTCTTCATCTGTATCAGAGGGATCTTCCTCATTGATAGCATGTACTGCTTGAGACACTGGGTGAAGAAAACCTCCACTGTGGAAGAAGTTTTGAAGGGGATGAAGACTTTCATCGCTGGCAGCTGTCCGGGCACAAGTTGCAGAAAAACCAAGACCCTTCTTTGTTTTATTGTCACTAGGAATGACAAGTTGTCCCCATTCGGTTGTATTGGTACTCTCGACTGCTTTGATAGCATCGTTGTATGAAGAAATGGAAGTTCCTTCTTTGAACTGATTGTTCTTGCTTACCGACAGTGCTTGGAACTGCGTTCCAATAACCTCCTCGGGTTCTATACCAGTAGACGATGACAAGTTGCTTACAAGCAAGGCTTGTTCCCCATAAACTGTGACAAGTTGATCGTTCTTGACGAACTTTAGCTTTTGGTGAAGGGTTGAAGTAACCGGTCCAGCCTGATGTATCCAAGGTCTTCCTAATAAACAACTGTACGTTGCCCGGATGTCCATGACCTGGAAAGTGACTTGGAAAGTATGAGGACCTATAGTTATGGGAAGATCAACTTCGCCGATAACCGCTTTTCTGGATCCGTCGAATGCTTTGACGACGACCTCGTTGATTCTCATCGGAGGGCCTTTTAATGATAATTGCATCAAAGTGGACTTCGGCATAACATTCAGGGCTGACCCTGTGTCTACCAGTTGTAGCGAGCGATTTTGGACGCGGTTCTTAAGCGTTGGTCGCTCTCTGCGGTTTGGGCTTAAACTACAGGTCGATTCATTTTTTTATCCTATTGTGAGCTGAATAAGGAAGGGAAATAGATGTCTCTAATTAACCCTGCTTTGCATACTGAGCTTGAACAGCGGTCTGTTAGGTTACGAATGCTATCAATGTGGGGGGCCTTTGTACTGGTTATTTGTATTTTCGCCAATACAGTTTCTTTCTTTTTATCTAGACAGAAGGTTTCTGGCGGGGAACAAGGATTAGGATGTTAGGACTGATGTCTTGAATTACTGCTTTTGATTGATACATGAGAGTATGGGATTTTGGGTTTTTGTTTAGTGCGCTCGCTAAGATCTTTCTTTCAATCTTATGCCTACGTATTCCCGTTTACCGAAACAGGGAAATCAGAGCGTTCGTAGTTCCTCCTATTCTATGGGAGGAAATGGGTTTTTGGTGTCTTGTTCAAAGACCAAGACGTGAAGCGAAAGGTAGTTTGTATCTTGTTCAAAGCCCAAGATGTGAAGCTGAAGGTTCTATTTGTATCTTGTTCAAAGCCCAAGATATGAAGCTAAAAGGGTGTTGACTTTAGAGAGAATTTGTCATCTCTAAAGAAGGGTTTATCTGTTACGACTGTTTTATAAAGGATAATTACTTTAACTGGGATACGCGGATCCTAGTAATGCCATAATTTCCTTTAAAGGGGATTTTAACCTGAAGGAGAAGACTTTAACTCAGTGTAGAGCAATGCTATCTTTCCTTAGGAATTTCTCATGCTAAAAGAGGGACAGTGGCATGGATATAGATGATCCAGAGGCTTGCCGCTTACAGCGATTAGATGAAGGGGAAAGAGTTGTTGATGTTTGTGTACTGTGAACGAGGCACAACTTTGATGCTAAAAGGTTGATTGTATCAACCAGTGGTTTTCTTATATAAAGCCTAAGAGGAGGCTATTGGCCCAACCAGAGGGTTTTTATATGTGTCTCGTACAAAGCCCGAGAGAGAGGCTAAAAGGGTTGACTCAACAGGAGAATCTTTTATACTCTACAAGAGAGTGTTTTAGTATCTCGTACGAAGCCCGAGATGGAGGCTAAAGGGGAGATTGGCTCAACAAGAGAGCCTTTTGGTATCTCGTATAAAGCCCGAGATGGAGGCTATTTGACTCAACGAGAGAGTCTTTTGTATCTCGTACGAAGCCCGAGACGGAGGCGAAAAGGTTTTTGACTCAACGAGGGAATCTTTTATGTGTCTCGTACAAAGCCCGAGAGAGAGGCTAGGGTTACTGTTTCAGTCGAGTGACAGGTCCAGTATACTGATTTTAAAAGAGAAAATCAGTTCTTATATGAGCAACGCTGTACTCAAGGATTTGATTCGAGGATCCGGGTTATTCCTGTTCTTTAAGGAAATGGGAAATCCGAAGGGTATTGAGACTGTCTGAGTCTGCGGGTTTCCTTCCTATTTAACGAAGGGGTGCTTGAGAATGTCTTTGAGACTCAAGGGAATTAGACTGTCCAAGTCTAGAGTGTCATCTTTTGTACTATGCTTTGAGAAACAGTAGTAGACTCTTTGAAAGGATTGTTCTATTAAGATGACTAGGTTATGTTCCTATACCTCTAGGAGGTCGTCGGGACAATTTGTATGAAGCCCAAGAGGAGGCTGGAAAACTTTTAAGAAGCCGACGGGTCCTTGTACGATGCCCAAGAGAAGGCTATCATTCCCGGAGGAAGAGATCATTATACGAAGCCTAAGAGGAGGCTGTGATTACTTCTAAGAAGCCGTAGGGTCCTTGTACTAAGCTCAAGAGGAGGCGGGGTTGCTTTTTAGGAAGCCTGTGGGTCCTTGTACGATGCCCAAGAGGAGGCCGATGCTTTTAAGAAGCCCGTGGGTCCCAAACCAAAGAAACGTTCAAGAAAAGTTTCACCGAGAATAATTCATTTAGTGAACAGTTCTGAGGTTTGAAGAAATTCAAGAGAAGTTTCACCGAGAATAATTCATCTCTGGGGAATAGAATTTCTTGACAATTCCTAATGAGGACAGCCGAAGAGAAGACTGTATCTGGTGATCCTATTGGGGATCTAGTTGTCTATTTCTACGAACAAACGAAACGGCGTCACCTAGTTCTAGACGTAGTTGTCGGGGAAACTCAAAATATCTATACTATTATTATACAGTTGATATGAGTTTATGAAAGAATACTTACAGTGAAACAGCCCCACAGTACAGTTATATATATATGTGAAAGCGGTAAATGAAAGCGTATAAACACTTACTCGGTTGTAGAGCTTCCATGCAGTTTGGTTAGTTGTTCAACAAAGAAAGATTGAAAACAACAGTATATTCAAAATCAAAGGAGAAAGTGCTTTGAAAAATAAAGATTTGGGGCTTACAGCTCAAGGAGAGGCCCAGGGTTTTATCAGTGAGCGCACTATTTGAATTTGTACAGAGGGACTTATACAAGTGACTGTGGCCCAAAAATTGTTTTCTGTACAAAGGGATGGGTCTTACACTCTCTCAAGAGGCCCAATAAGTTTAAAGAAAAAGAATGGGGCTTATAACACGAGGGTAGGCCCAATTGATTTTTTCGTTTAAAAATGGTGATCGCACCGAGATTTTCTTTTAACGCGGAGGGACTTATACAATAAGTGAGGCCCAAAATGATTTTGGTTAAAAGGGGATTGGGTCTTACACTCTATTAGAGGCCCAAAATATTTTGAATGGGTCTTATAGCTCAAGGAGAGGCCTAAGGTTATTTTTCAAAAGGCGACGATTGCGCCGTTCGTTTTTTGACGGTATCGGGACTTATACAATACACTGAGGCCCAAAATGTTTTGGTCAAGAAAGGATTGGGTCTTACACTCTATTAGAGGCCCAAAGAGTTTTGAATGAGTCTTATAGCTCGAGGAAAGGCCCAATTTTGGTTTTTCAACGGACGATGATCGCGTCGAACTTTTGAAATACAACGGGACTTATACAATAAGTGAGGCCCAAAATTAGGGTTGTATTTACAAAGGGTTGGGTTTTACACTCTATTAGAGGCCCAAAGTGTTTTGAAAATGATTTATGAGGGTTGAATTAATCCAAAAACCCTAATTTGTTTTCAAAAATGTATTTAATTGAATAAAAATTCAATTAAAATGATCAAAATTGTTTAACATGTGAAAAACAAATTGTGATTTTGGATTAATGCTTCAAAAATTAAGTATTGACCTACAAAATAATTAGAAAGCATTAAAAGTTGCAAAATCAATGTAGAAAAAATATTTAAAATGTCAAAAACAATTAAAATATTAATTCTTTGCAAAAATATCAATTATACAAAATAAATAATATTTTTGGGATTTTTTTATAAAATAAAATATTTTAACATTTTTGTGAATTATTAAAAAAAGAATCAACTCAAAATCATTAAAACTCAGAGAGAAATTAATTTTTGAATCAATTAAACAAAATCACAAAATTCAAATATTTGAATTTGTGAAAAAGGCGCCAAGAACACAAGCAAGAACACGCGCGTTTTTCTGGGTTTGGCTGATTTGCGTTTTCCATCCAATCTCATTGAATACGTAATCATATCATGCAATCCACATATCAATTTGCTCGTCTCAACCTCACGATCATGTTTATAACACTTAATTTCATTTAAATTAAACATAAAACATGAAATCACGAAGAAACCTCAAGAACCCTAATTTTTGCATGAAGGCTAGGATTTTTGATACACGATTCAAATAATGCAATTAATTGAGGGAAAACATTCCATGCATGATTATGAACATATGGCCAAATTATTGTGCGAGGAAATATGCATAGATTGAGAGATGACCAAGTATGTGCTTACCTCCAAGCCGTGACAGCAAGTGCAAGGTGATTTTTGATTTGGAGGTGTTACAGATGAGTGGTGATGATCTGAACAGCTTCCCTACACCCTATGGAGTGTGTTTGAATGGTTGGACTTGATGGAAATTGGCTGGATCACTTTGTGGTACCTCAGCTGCAACTTGTTTGAAAATTTGAGCAACTAGCTGGTGATTTTGTGAAATTGGTGTTTCAGAAGTGATCTAAGTGTTGGATCAGCTCATATGTGATGTATATGAGGTGTGTGAGTGATTGGTTTGATTGGAATTGCTCTTAAACTCAAAACCCGATAGCTACCTTGCTAAGAAAGGCATTTTTGCCAAGAGAAAGAGATTTTGAGGAAAGCATCTGTTAGATGGCTTTGGTGTACTCAAGCTGATCACAATTGAGCTCTATTTATAGTAGAGCAAGTTTGTTTTGCAAGGAATAGTGAATGGCAGCTGGTAAGTAGGTTTGGCCAATGTTGGCAAATGAAAATCCAAGTCTCCTCTAGCCATTGACTAGAGGTTAGGGCACAGAGCTTTGGTTCCCTTGGTCTTGGATAAGTCTTGACTGATTTCAGATGAGAATGGCTCAGTCCATGCCACCTTGATGCTTCCATTGAATGCTTCAATCCAAATTTGGAGTCTTGTCCCTATTTTGGCCATTCTAGGTTCAACATGCTATTTCTTGTTCCATGGACTTTGGAGGCTTGGCTCAGTGATTGTCCCCTTTAGATTCAATCCTCAGATGTGTCCAAGTGGATAGGAGCATTTGAATTTGGCTGATTTTGGTAAATCGAGCAAAATTGCAAATTCTGCCTTGCCTTTGACAGATTTCAGCAAGGCAACTTGCCAATGTCATATCTCATGGTGTAAGTTGAATTTGGGAATGCTCTTGACCATTTTGGAAAGCCCTTACATGATACAACAACTGTTTGAACAAGTTTGGTTTTGATCTCTTTTGATTCCAAGTGAAAAATCCCTCTACATTTGGCAAAAAGTGAAGCAAATTCTGACTTAGTGAAATTTTCACCAAGTGTTGGAACAAAGTGTGATTTCTTGATTTTGATCACTCCATAACTCAAAATCCTTAATGAATTGGACTTAGGTCTAGTTGAAGTTTTTGTAGAGGGTAATGAGGGCTACAAATCCATCTTTGGATGAGAAAAAATGGCCATGTGGTTTAGGAGTTATGATCCTCCAAAGTTAGTGTATTAGTGGTACTTTTTCCATAACTTAGAAAAATTTCTAAGTTTTATGGTTACCCCTTTTACAAGTTATCCCACTTTCTTTGGTTTTTCTTGATGAATGAGGATTCAAATCATACATTAACATCATTTTAGGGTTAAAAATCCATTTTGGTGAAAAATCTCAAAAAGTCAAAGTTGACTTTTGTGCACAGTTGACTTTTTATCAGATGAATTCCAAACTGTGCAATTCTTCAGGAAATCATGTCCTTGACCTAAATCAAACTTGGTGGACATGTTCCATGGGTGTCATAGGGTATATTGAGGCATGTCCTAGGGTTTGGGAGCATGTCCTGGTCAAAAGTCAAAGTTACAGTTGACTTTTTCCTTAAAACCCTAATTGTGGTGCAGATGAAAATGAGACTTGTTGCTAAGCTTCTTGGATTAATCCATTGTTCCAAATGGATCAATATAGTTCATTTGAGACCCTCAAACCCTCTCTTGAGGTCTTGGCTCATGATTTGCCCCAAAAGTCAACTTAGGGGTGAATTAGGTCAAGAAACCCTAATTCATGATTTTTGAGGTATGCATCCCCTGAGGCCAAATTGACTTGATGATTGGGTCCATGTGGTTCCATGGAGTATATTAGGTTGTGTTTTGGATCATTGGCTTGTGCCCAGATGAAAATTTCCATCTGGAGGCCCTGGTTGACCAAAACCCTAATTTGGTGACACTGTCAATCTTGAGACTTAATCCACTTAGAAGGGAGCAACCTTGTGCTTAATCCTTGAAGTGGGAGTCCTTTTGATCCATTGTGGATGTTTGAGAGGCTAGACAAATTGAAGATCATGTCATTCCTTGATTGATCCTTTGTCTAAGCACTCAGAGAGGGCTAAAAACCCTAATTTTGATTGTAGTGAATACTCACCCATCTTTGGGGAGACTGATGAAATAGAATGGTTCCCCCATATTGTGATGATGATTTGCACAATGATGGGAAATCTTAGTGGTCAAAATTTAGGGTATGACAGATGCCCCTATTTAATCTTCTTGGACACGAAGGTGTGAATGGCGAAGGTATTCGGGCATTCGAGGTGCAAGAGGATTAAATATCGGAATACCCGAAATTTTGATGGCGGCTATGAATGGTAGCTTGTGCATTCATCTTCTTTAGCTAAGCGATGATGCTTAGAAAAGGTAAACTTCCCCTCGATCCTGGTTTCCTACCGAGGACCTGGTCTTATTTGCTGAAATAAACTTCCCCTCGATCCTGGTTTCCTACCAAGGACCTGGTCTCAGTTGCTGAAACGAATTTCCCCTCGATCCTGGTTTCCTACCAAGGACCTGGTCTCAGTTTCTTTTGTCAATAAACTTTCTTGACAAGGAACGCTGTTAGTAGCGGATTTTCTTCAAACTTCTCGCCGAATTTTCCTGGAGAGATGCCATTTGACGGAAAAAGCTTCGACGTCAGACTTGCTGGGGAACCCATTCGTCTGAATTGTAGAGTTGCACAAACTTCTCTGTTGGAGACGCCATTTGTCGATTCTACTGGGGGAATGCGAGTCTCTTGAGAGACTGTTGTCGCTTAGGATCTTACATCATACTTTTCTCGGGATCTTGTAGCGAGCGATTTTGGACGCGGTTCTTAAGCGATGGTCGCTCTCTACGGTTTGAGCTTTGACTACAGGTCGATTCATTTTTTATCCTATTGTGAGCTGAATAAGGAAGGGAAATAGATGTCTCCAATTAACCCTGCTTGCATACTGAGTTTAAACAGCGGCTGTTAGGTTACGAATGCTATCAATGTGGGGGGCCTTTGTACTGGTTATTTGTATTTTCGCCAATACGGTTTTCTAGGCAGAAGGTTTCTGGCGGGGAACAAGGATTAGGATGTTAGGACTGATGCTTTTGAAATACTGCTTTTGATTGATGGAGATATGGGATTTGGGTTTTTTGTTGATTGCGCTCGCTAAGATCTTTTCTTTCGATCTTATGCCTACGTATTCCCGTTTACCGAAACAGGGAAATCAGAGCGTTCGTAGTTCCTCCTATTCTATGGGAGGAAATTGGTTTTTGGTGTCTTGTTCAAAGCCCAAGACGTGAAGCGAAAGGTGATTTATATCTTGTTTAAAGCCCAAGATGTGAAGCTGAAAGGTCTATTTGTGTCTTGTTCAAAGCCCAAGACGTGAAGCTGAATGACCTTGACTTTAGAGAGAATTTGTCATCTCTAAAGAGGGGAGAAGGAGAATTACTTTAACTGGGATACGCGGATCCGAGCAATGCCATAATTTCCGAAGAAAGAGTTTTAACCTGAAGGAGAAGACTTTAACTCAGTATAGAGCAATGCCATCTTTCCTTAGGAATTTCTCATGCTAAAAGAGGGACAGTGGCATGTATATAGATGATCCAGAGGCTTGCCGCTTACAGCGATTAGATGAAGGGGAAAGAGTTGTTGATGTTTGTGTACTGTGAACGAGGCACAACTTTGATGCTAAAAGGTTGATTGTATCAACCAGTGGTTTTCTTATATAAAGCCTAAGAGGAGGCTATTGGCCCAACCAGAGGGTTTTGATCTGAGGATCAGGGATATTTCCTTCTCTTTGAGGAAATGGGAAATCCAAAGGGTATTGAGACTGTCCGAGTCTGCGGGTTTCCTTCCTATTTAACGAAGGGGTCACTTGAGAATGTCTTTGAGACTCAAGGAAGTTAGACTATCCAAGTCTAGAGTTTTATCTTTTGTACTATGCTTTGAGAAACAGTAGTAGACTCTATGAAAGGCCTGTTCTATGAGGATGACTAGGTTCTGTTCCTATACCTCTAGGAGGTCGTCGGGACAATTTGTACGAAGCCCAAGAGGAGGCTGGAAATTTTTAAGAAGCCTACGGGTCCTTGTACGAAGCCCAAGAGGAGGCTATCATTCCCGAAGGAAGAGATCATTATACGAAGCCTAAGAGGAGGCTGTGAATACTTCTAAGAAGCCGTAGTGTCCTTGAATAATGCCCAAGAGGAGGCCGATGCTTTTAAGAAGCCCGTGGGTCTATCATCTCCTTTCCATTAGGAGAGATAACTCTTTTAAAGATAAAAACCACTGGTAAACGTGCGAGGTTTACTATCCAGCGACTTTTAGCTTTTAAAGAGGGTTCCTTAGTTAAGGTCTAAGATTATGACCGTAGTGGGTACCCAAACTCCGAGACATTCAAGGCAAGCTATCCACAAGGAATAGATCAAGTCAGGAAAGTTCGAGAATTTGGAAGAAACTCAAAGATGCCATTCACGGAGAATACATTCATCTTGGGGAGTAGAGCTTCTTGACGATTCCTAAGGAGGACAGCCGAAGAGAAGACTGTATCTGGTGCTCCTATTGGGGATCTAGTTGTCTATTTCTACGAATAAACGAAACGGCGTCACCTAGTTCTAGACGTAGTTGTCGGGGAAACTCGAAATATCTATACTATTATTACACAGTTGATATGAGTTTATGAAAGAATACTTACAGTGAAACAGCCCCACAGTACAGTTATATATATATATGTGAAAGCGGTAAATGAAAGCGTATAAACACTTACTCGGTTGTAGAGCTTCCATGCAGTTTGGTTAGTTGTTCAACAAAGAAAGATTGAAAACAACAGTATATTCAAAATCAAAGGAGAAAGTGCTTTGAAAAATAAAGATTTGGGGCTTACAGCTCAAGGAGAGGCCCAGGGTTTTATCAGTGAGCGCACTATTTGAATTTGTACAGAGGGACTTATACAAGTGACTGTGGCCCAAAAATTGTTTTCTGTACAAAGGTATGGGTCTTACACTCTCTCAAGAGGCCCAATAAGTTTAAAGAAAAAGAGTGGGGCTTATAACACGAGGGTAGGCCCAATTGATTTTTTCGTTTAAAAATGGCGATCGCACCGAGATTTTCTTTTAACGCGGAGGGACTTATACAATAAGTGAGGCCCAAAATGATTTTGGTTAAAAGGGGATTGGGTCTTACACTCTATTAGAGGCCCAAAATATTTTGAATGGGTCTTATAGCTCAAGGAGAGGCCTAAGGTTATTTTTCAAAAGGCGACGATTGCGCCGTTCGTTTTTTGACGGTATCGGGACTTATACAATACACTGAGGCCCAAAATGTTTTGGTCAAGAAAGGATTGGGTCTTACACTCTATTAGAGGCCCAAAGAGTTTTGAATGGGTCTTATAGCTCGAGGAAAGGCCCAATTTTGGTTTTTCAACGGACGATGATCGCGTCGAACTTTTGAAATACAACGGGACTTATACAATAAGTGAGGCCCAAAATTAGGGTTGTATTTACAAAAGGTTGGGTTTTACACTCTATTAGAGGCCCAAATTGTTTTGAAAATGATTTATGAGGGTTGAATTAATCCAAAAACCCTAATTTGTTTTCAAAAATGTATTTAATTGAATAAAAATTCAATTAAAATGATCAAAATTGTTTAACATGTGAAAAACAAATTGTGATTTTGGATTAATGCTTCAAAAATTAAGTATTGACCTACAAAATAATTAGAAAGCATTAAAAGTTGCAAAATCAATGTAGAAAAAATATTTAAAATGTCAAAAACAATTAAAATATTAATTCTTTGCAAAAATATCAATTATACAAAATAAATAATATTTTTGGGATTTTTTTATAAAATAAAATATTTTAACATTTTTGTGAATTATTAAAAAAAGAATCAACTCAAAATCATTAAAACTCAGAGAGAAATTAATTTTTGAATCAATTAAACAAAATCACAAAATTCAAATATTTGAATTTGTGAAAAAGGCGCCAAGAACACAAGCAAGAACACGCGCGTTTTTCTGGGTTTGGCTGATTTGCGTTTTCCATCCAATCTCATTGAATACGTAATCATATCATGCAATCCACATATCATTATGCTCGTCTCAACCTCACGGTCATGTTTATAACACTTAATTTCATTTAAATTAAACATAAAACATGAAATCACGAAGAAACCTCAAGAACCCTAATTTTTGCATGAAGGCTAGGATTTTTGATACACGATTCAAACAATGCAATTAATTGAGGGAAAACATTCCATGCATGATTATGAACATATGGCCAAATTATTGTGCGAGGAAATATGCATAGATTGAGAGATGACCAAGTATGTGCTTACCTCCAAGCCGTGACAGCAAGTGCAAGGTGATTTTTGATTTGGAGGTGTTACAGATGAGTGGTGATGATCTGAACAGCTTCCCTACACCCTATGGAGTGTGTTTGAATGGTTGGACTTGATGGAAATTGGCTGGATCACTTTGTGGTACCTCAGCTGCAACTTGTTTGAAAATTTGAGCAACTAGTTGGTGATTTTGTGAAATTGATGTTTCAGAAGTGATCTAAGTGTTGGATCAGCTCATATGTGATGTATATGAGGTGTGTGAGTGATTGGTTTGATTGGAATTGCTCTTAAACTCAAAACCCGATAGCTACCTTGCTAAGAAAGGCATTTTTGCCAAGAGAAAGAGATTTTGAGGAAAGCATCTGTTAGATGGCTTTGGTGTACTCAAGCTGATCACAATTGAGCTCTATTTATAGTAGAGCAAGTTTGTTTTGCAAGGAATAGTGAATGGCAGCTGGTAAGTGGGTTTGGCCAATGTTGGCAAATGAAAATCCAAGTCTCCTCTAGCCATTGACTAGAGGTTAGGGCACAGAGCTTTGGTTCCCTTGGTCTTGGATAAGTCTTGACTGATTTCAGATGAGAATGGCTCAGTCCATGCCACCTTGATGCTTCCATTGAATGCTTCAATCCAAATTTGGAGTCTTGTCCCTATTTTGGCCATTCTAGGTTCAACATGCTATTTCTTGTTCCATGGACTTTGGAGGCTTGGCTCAGTGATTGTCCCCTTTAGATTCAATCCTCAGATGTGTCCAAGTGGATAGGAGCATTTGAATTTGGCTGATTTTGGCAAATCGAGCAAAATTGCAAATTCTGCCTTGCCTTTGACAGATTTCAGCAAGGCAACTTGCCAATGTCATATCTCATGGTGTAAGTTGAATTTGGGAATGCTCTTGACCATTTTGGAAAGCCCTTACATGATACAACAACTGTTTGAACAAGTTTGGTTTTGATCTCTTTTGATTCCAAGTGAAAAATCCCTCTACATTTGGCAAAAAGTGAAGCAAATTCTGACTTAGTGAAATTTTCACCAAGTGTTGGAACAAAGTGTGATTTCTTGATTTTGATCACTCCATAACTCAAAATCCTTAATGAATTGGACTTAGGTCTAGTTGAAGTTTTTGTAGAGGGTAATGAGGGCTACAAATCCATCTTTGGATGAGAAAAAATGGCCATGTGGTTTAGGAGTTATGATCCTCCAAAGTTAGTGTATTAGTGGTACTTTTTCCATAACTTAGAAAAATTTCTAAGTTTTATGGTTACCCCTTTTACAAGTTATCCCACTTTCTTTGGTTTTTCTTGATGAATGAGGATTCAAATCATACATTAACATCATTTTAGGGTTAAAAATCCATTTTGGTGAAAAATCTCAAAAAGTCAAAGTTGACTTTTGTGCACAGTTGACTTTTTATCAGATGAATTCCAAACTGTGCAATTCTTCAGGAAATCATGTCCTTGACCTAAATCAAACTTGGTGGACATGTTCCATGGGTGTCATAGGGTATATTGAGGCATGTCCTAGGGTTTGGGAGCATGTCCTGGTCAAAAGTCAAAGTTACAGTTGACTTTTTCCTTAAATCCCTAATTGTGGTGTAGATGAAAATGAGACTTGTTGCTAAGCTTCTTGGATTAATCCATTGTTCCAAATGGATCAATATAGTTCATTTGAGACCCTCAAACCCTCTCTTGAGGTCTTGGCCATGATTTGCCCCAAAAGTCAACTTAGGGGTGAATTAGGTCAAGAAACCCTAATTCATGATTTTTGAGGTATGCATCCCCTGAGGCCAAATTGACTTGATGATTGGGTCCATGTGGTTCCATGGAGTATATTAGGTTGTGTTTTGGATCATTGGCTTGTGCCCAGATGAAAATTTCCATCTGGAGGCCCTGGTTGACCAAAACCCTAATTTGGTGACACTGTCAATCTTGAGACTTAATCCACTTAGAAGGGAGCAACCTTGTGCTTAATCCTTGAAGTGGGAGTCCTTTTGATCCATTGTGGATGTTTGAGAGGCTAGACAAATTGAAGATCATGTCATTCCTTGATTGATCCTTTGTCTAAGCAATCAGAGAGGGCTAAAAACCCTAATTTTGATTGTAGTGAATACTCACCCATCTTTGGGGAGACTGATGAAATAGAATGGTTCCCCCATATTGTGATGATGATTTGCACAATGATGGGAAATCTTAGTGGTCAAAATTTAGGGTATGACAGATGCCCCTATTTAATCTTCTTGGACACGAAGGTGTGAATGGCGAAGGTATTCGGGCATTCGGGGTGCAAGAGGATTAAATATCGGAATACCCGAAATTTTGATGGCGGCTATGAATGGTAGCTTGCGCATTCATCTTCTTTAGCTAAGCGATGATGCTTAGAAAAGGTAAACTTCCCCTCGATTCTGGATTCCTACCGAGGACCTGGTCTTATTTGCTGAAATAAACTTCCCCTCGATCCTGGTTTCCTACCAAGGACCTGGTCTCAGTTGCTGAAATGAACTTCCCCTCGATCCTGGTTTCCTACCAAGGACATGGTCTCAGTTGCTGAAACGAATTTCCCCTCGATCCTGGTTTCCTACCAAGGACCTGGTCTCAGTTTCTTTTGTCAATAAACTTTCTTGACAAGGAACGCTGTTAGTAGCGGATTTTCTTCAAACTTCTCGCCGAATTTTCCTGGAGAGATGCCATTTGACGGAAAAAGCTTCGACGTCAGACTTGCTGGGGAACCCATTCGTCTGAATTGTAGAGTTGCACAAACTTCTCTGTTGGAGACGCCATTTGTCGATTCTACTGGGGGAATGCGAGTCTCTTGAGAGACTGTTGTCGCTTAGGATCTTACATCATACTTTTCTCGGGATCTTGTAGCGAGCGATTTTGGACGCGGTTCTTAAGCGATGGTCGCTCTCTACGGTTTGAGCTTTGACTACAGGTCGATTCATTTTTTATCCTATTGTGAGCTGAATAAGGAAGGGAAATAGATGTCTCCAATTAACCCTGCTTGCATACTGAGTTTAAACAGCGGCTGTTAGGTTACGAATGCTATCAATGTGGGGGGCCTTTGTACTGGTTATTTGTATTTTCGCCAATACGGTTTTCTAGGCAGAAGGTTTCTGGCGGGGAACAAGGATTAGGATGTTAGGACTGATGCTTTTGAAATACTGCTTTTGATTGATGGAGATATGGGATTTGGGTTTTTTGTTGATTGCGCTCGCTAAGATCTTTTCTTTCGATCTTATGCCTACGTATTCCCGTTTACCGAAACAGGGAAATCAGAGCGTTCGTAGTTCCTCCTATTCTATGGGAGGAAATTGGTTTTTGGTGTCTTGTTCAAAGCCCAAGACGTGAAGCGAAAGGTGATTTATATCTTGTTTAAAGCCCAAGATGTGAAGCTGAAAGGTCTATTTGTGTCTTGTTCAAAGCCCAAGACGTGAAGCTGAATGACCTTGACTTTAGAGAGAATTTGTCATCTCTAAAGAGGGGAGAAGGAGAATTACTTTAACTGGGATACGCGGATCCGAGCAATGCCATAATTTCCGAAGAAAGAGTTTTAACCTGAAGGAGAAGACTTTAACTCAGTATAGAGCAATGCCATCTTTCCTTAGGAATTTCTCATGCTAAAAGAGGGACAGTGGCATGTATATAGATGATCCAGAGGCTTGCCGCTTACAGCGATTAGATGAAGGGAAAGAGTTGTTGATGTTTGTGTACTGTGAACGAGGCACAACTTTGATGCTAAAAGGTTAATTGGATCAACCAGTGGTTTTCTTATACAAAGCCTAAGAGGAGGCTAATTTCCGCTAGGAAAATCATTATACAAAGCCTAAGAGGAGGCTAATTTCCGCTAGGAAAATCATTATACAAAGCCTAAGAGGAGGCTATTTTGTGTCTCGTACAAAGCTCGAGAGAGAGAGGCTAAAAGTTTTTGACCCGACGATAGAGTCTTTGTGTCTCGTACGAAGCCCGAGATAGAGGCTATTGTTTATTTGACTCTACGAGGGAGTCTTTGATACTCAACAAGAGAGTGTTTTTGTATCTCGTACGAAGCCCGAGATGGAGGCTAAAGGTTTGTTTTAGTTGAGTAACAGATCCAATATACTGATTTTAAAAGAGAAAATCAGTTCTTATATGAGCAACACTGTACTCAGGGATTTGATCTGAGGATCAGGGATATTTCCTTCTCTTTGAGGAAATGGGAAATCCAAAGGGTATTGAGACTGTCCGAGTCTGCGGGTTTCCTTCCTATTTAACGAAGGGGTCACTTGAGAATGTCTTTGAGACTCAAGGAAGTTAGACTATCCAAGTCTAGAGTTTTATCTTTTGTACTATGCTTTGAGAAACAGTAGTAGACTCTATGAAAGGCCTGTTCTATGAGGATGACTAGGTTCTGTTCCTATACCTCTAGGAGGTCGTCGGGACAATTTGTACGAAGCCCAAGAGGAGGCTGGAAATTTTTAAGAAGCCTACGGGTCCTTGTACGAAGCCCAAGAGGAGGCTATCATTCCCGAAGGAAGAGATCATTATACGAAGCCTAAGAGGAGGCTGTGAATACTTCTAAGAAGCCGTAGTGTCCTTGAATAATGCCCAAGAGGAGGCCGATGCTTTTAAGAAGCCCGTGGGTCTATCATCTCCTTTCCATTAGGAGAGATAACTCTTTTAAAGATAAAAACCACTGGTAAACGTGCGAGGTTTACTATCCAGCGACTTTTAGCTTTTAAAGAGGGTTCCTTAGTTAAGGTCTAAGATTATGACCGTAGTGGGTACCCAAACTCCGAGACATTCAAGGCAAGCTATCCACAAGGAATAGATCAAGTCAGGAAAGTTCGAGAATTTGGAAGAAACTCAAAGATGCCATTCACGGAGAATACATTCATCTTGGGGAGTAGAGCTTCTTGACGATTCCTAAGGAGGACAGCCGAAGAGAAGACTGTATCTGGTGCTCCTATTGGGGATCTAGTTGTCTATTTCTACGAATAAACGAAACGGCGTCACCTAGTTCTAGACGTAGTTGTCGGGGAAACTCGAAATATCTATACTATTATTACACAGTTGATATGAGTTTATGAAAGAATACTTACAGTGAAACAGCCCCACAGTACAGTTATATATATATATGTGAAAGCGGTAAATGAAAGCGTATAAACACTTACTCGGTTGTAGAGCTTCCATGCAGTTTGGTTAGTTGTTCAACAAAGAAAGATTGAAAACAACAGTATATTCAAAATCAAAGGAGAAAGTGCTTTGAAAAATAAAGATTTGGGGCTTACAGCTCAAGGAGAGGCCCAGGGTTTTATCAGTGAGCGCACTATTTGAATTTGTACAGAGGGACTTATACAAGTGACTGTGGCCCAAAAATTGTTTTCTGTACAAAGGTATGGGTCTTACACTCTCTCAAGAGGCCCAATAAGTTTAAAGAAAAAGAGTGGGGCTTATAACACGAGGGTAGGCCCAATTGATTTTTTCGTTTAAAAATGGCGATCGCACCGAGATTTTCTTTTAACGCGGAGGGACTTATACAATAAGTGAGGCCCAAAATGATTTTGGTTAAAAGGGGATTGGGTCTTACACTCTATTAGAGGCCCAAAATATTTTGAATGGGTCTTATAGCTCAAGGAGAGGCCTAAGGTTATTTTTCAAAAGGCGACGATTGCGCCGTTCGTTTTTTGACGGTATCGGGACTTATACAATACACTGAGGCCCAAAATGTTTTGGTCAAGAAAGGATTGGGTCTTACACTCTATTAGAGGCCCAAAGAGTTTTGAATGGGTCTTATAGCTCGAGGAAAGGCCCAATTTTGGTTTTTCAACGGACGATGATCGCGTCGAACTTTTGAAATACAACGGGACTTATACAATAAGTGAGGCCCAAAATTAGGGTTGTATTTACAAAGGGTTGGGTTTTACACTCTATTAGAGGCCCAAATTGTTTTGAAAATGATTTATGAGGGTTGAATTAATCCAAAAACCCTAATTTGTTTTCAAAAATGTATTTAATTGAATAAAAATTCAATTAAAATGATCAAAATTGTTTAACATGTGAAAAACAAATTGTGATTTTGGATTAATGCTTCAAAAATTAAGTATTGACCTACAAAATAATTAGAAAGCATTAAAAGTTGCAAAATCAATGTAGAAAAAATATTTAAAATGTCAAAAACAATTAAAATATTAATTCTTTGCAAAAATATCAATTATACAAAATAAATAATATTTTTGGGATTTTTTTATAAAATAAAATATTTTAACATTTTTGTGAATTATTAAAAAAAGAATCAACTCAAAATCATTAAAACTCAGAGAGAAATTAATTTTTGAATCAATTAAACAAAATCACAAAATTCAAATATTTGAATTTGTGAAAAAGGCGCCAAGAACACAAGCAAGAACACGCGCGTTTTTCTGGGTTTGGCTGATTTGCGTTTTCCATCCAATCTCATTGAATACGTAATCATATCATGCAATCCACATATCATTATGCTCGTCTCAACCTCACGGTCATGTTTATAACACTTAATTTCATTTAAATTAAACATAAAACATGAAATCACGAAGAAACCTCAAGAACCCTAATTTTTGCATGAAGGCTAGGATTTTTGATACAAGATTCAAACAATGCAATTAATTGAGGGAAAACATTCCATGCATGATTATGAACATATGGCCAAATTATTGTGCGAGGAAATATGCATAGATTGAGAGATGACCAAGTATGTGCTTACCTCCAAGCCGTGACAGCAAGTGCAAGGTGATTTTTGATTTGGAGGTGTTACAGATGAGTGGTGATGATCTGAACAGCTTCCCTACACCCTATGGAGTGTGTTTGAATGGTTGGACTTGATGGAAATTGGCTGGATCACTTTGTGGTACCTCAGCTGCAACTTGTTTGAAAATTTGAGCAACTAGTTGGTGATTTTGTGAAATTGATGTTTCAGAAGTGATCTAAGTGTTGGATCAGCTCATATGTGATGTATATGAGGTGTGTGAGTGATTGGTTTGATTGGAATTGCTCTTAAACTCAAAACCCGATAGCTACCTTGCTAAGAAAGGCATTTTTGCCAAGAGAAAGAGATTTTGAGGAAAGCATCTGTTAGATGGCTTTGGTGTACTCAAGCTGATCACAATTGAGCTCTATTTATAGTAGAGCAAGTTTGTTTTGCAAGGAATAGTGAATGGCAGCTGGTAAGTAGGTTTGGCCAATGTTGGCAAATGAAAATCCAAGTCTCCTCTAGCCATTGACTAGAGGTTAGGGCACAGAGCTTTGGTTCCCTTGGTCTTGGATAAGTCTTGACTGATTTCAGATGAGAATGGCTCAGTCCATGCCACCTTGATGCTTCCATTGAATGCTTCAATCCAAATTTGGAGTCTTGTCCCTATTTTGGCCATTCTAGGTTCAACATGCTATTTCTTGTTCCATGGACTTTGGAGGCTTGGCTCAGTGATTGTCCCCTTTAGATTCAATCCTCAGATGTGTCCAAGTGGATAGGAGCATTTGAATTTGGCTGATTTTGGCAAATCGAGCAAAATTGCAAATTCTGCCTTGCCTTTGACAGATTTCAGCAAGGCAACTTGCCAATGTCATATCTCATGGTGTAAGTTGAATTTGGGAATGCTCTTGACCATTTTGGAAAGCCCTTACATGATACAACAACTGTTTGAACAAGTTTGGTTTTGATCTCTTTTGATTCCAAGTGAAAAATCCCTCTACATTTGGCAAAAAGTGAAGCAAATTCTGACTTAGTGAAATTTTCACCAAGTGTTGGAACAAAGTGTGATTTCTTGATTTTGATCACTCCATAACTCAAAATCCTTAATGAATTGGACTTAGGTCTAGTTGAAGTTTTTGTAGAGGGTAATGAGGGCTACAAATCCATCTTTGGATGAGAAAAAATGGCCATGTGGTTTAGGAGTTATGATCCTCCAAAGTTAGTGTATTAGTGGTACTTTTTCCATAACTTAGAAAAATTTCTAAGTTTTATGGTTACCCCTTTTACAAGTTATCCCACTTTCTTTGGTTTTTCTTGATGAATGAGGATTCAAATCATACATTAACATCATTTTAGGGTTAAAAATCCATTTTGGTGAAAAATCTCAAAAAGTCAAAGTTGACTTTTGTGCACAGTTGACTTTTTATCAGATGAATTCCAAACTGTGCAATTCTTCAGGAAATCATGTCCTTGACCTAAATCAAACTTGGTGGACATGTTCCATGGGTGTCATAGGGTATATTGAGGCATGTCCTAGGGTTTGGGAGCATGTCCTGGTCAAAAGTCAAAGTTACAGTTGACTTTTTCCTTAAAACCCTAATTGTGGTGTAGATGAAAATGAGACTTGTTGCTAAGCTTCTTGGATTAATCCATTGTTCCAAATGGATCAATATAGTTCATTTGAGACCCTCAAACCCTCTCTTGAGGTCTTGGCCATGATTTGCCCCAAAAGTCAACTTAGGGGTGAATTAGGTCAAGAAACCCTAATTCATGATTTTTGAGGTATGCATCCCCTGAGGCCAAATTGACTTGATGATTGGGTCCATGTGGTTCCATGGAGTATATTAGGTTGTGTTTTGGATCATTGGCTTGTGCCCAGATGAAAATTTCCATCTGGAGGCCCTGGTTGACCAAAACCCTAATTTGGTGACACTGTCAATCTTGAGACTTAATCCACTTAGAAGGGAGCAACCTTGTGCTTAATCCTTGAAGTGGGAGTCCTTTTGATCCATTGTGGATGTTTGAGAGGCTAGACAAATTGAAGATCATGTCATTCCTTGATTGATCCTTTGTCTAAGCAATCAGAGAGGGCTAAAAACCCTAATTTTGATTGTAGTGAATACTCACCCATCTTTGGGGAGACTGATGAAATAGAATGGTTCCCCCATATTGTGATGATGATTTGCACAATGATGGGAAATCTTAGTGGTCAAAATTTAGGGTATGACAGATGCCCCTATTTAATCTTCTTGGACACGAAGGTGTGAATGGCGAAGGTATTCGGGCATTCGGGGTGCAAGAGGATTAAATATCGGAATACCCGAAATTTTGATGGCGGCTATGAATGGTAGCTTGCGCATTCATCTTCTTTAGCTAAGCGATGATGCTTAGAAAAGGTAAACTTCCCCTCGATTCTGGATTCCTACCGAGGACCTGGTCTTATTTGCTGAAATAAACTTCCCCTCGATCCTGGTTTCCTACCAAGGACCTGGTCTCAGTTGCTGAAATGAACTTCCCCTCGATCCTGGTTTCCTACCAAGGACATGGTCTCAGTTGCTGAAACGAATTTCCCCTCGATCCTGGTTTCCTACCAAGGACCTGGTCTCAGTTTCTTTTGTCAATAAACTTTCTTGACAAGGAACGCTGTTAGTAGCGGATTTTCTTCAAACTTCTCGCCGAATTTTCCTGGAGAGATGCCATTTGACGGAAAAAGCTTCGACGTCAGACTTGCTGGGGAACCCATTCGTCTGAATTGTAGAGTTGCACAAACTTCTCTGTTGGAGACGCCATTTGTCGATTCTACTGGGGGAATGCGAGTCTCTTGAGAGACTGTTGTCGCTTAGGATCTTACATCATACTTTTCTCGGGATCTTGTAGCGAGCGATTTTGGACGCGGTTCTTAAGCGATGGTCGCTCTCTACGGTTTGAGCTTTGACTACAGGTCGATTCATTTTTTATCCTATTGTGAGCTGAATAAGGAAGGGAAATAGATGTCTCCAATTAACCCTGCTTGCATACTGAGTTTAAACAGCGGCTGTTAGGTTACGAATGCTATCAATGTGGGGGGCCTTTGTACTGGTTATTTGTATTTTCGCCAATACGGTTTTCTAGGCAGAAGGTTTCTGGCGGGGAACAAGGATTAGGATGTTAGGACTGATGCTTTTGAAATACTGCTTTTGATTGATGGAGATATGGGATTTGGGTTTTTTGTTGATTGCGCTCGCTAAGATCTTTTCTTTCGATCTTATGCCTACGTATTCCCGTTTACCGAAACAGGGAAATCAGAGCGTTCGTAGTTCCTCCTATTCTATGGGAGGAAATTGGTTTTTGGTGTCTTGTTCAAAGCCCAAGACGTGAAGCGAAAGGTGATTTATATCTTGTTTAAAGCCCAAGATGTGAAGCTGAAAGGTCTATTTGTGTCTTGTTCAAAGCCCAAGACGTGAAGCTGAATGACCTTGACTTTAGAGAGAATTTGTCATCTCTAAAGAGGGGAGAAGGAGAATTACTTTAACTGGGATACGCGGATCCGAGCAATGCCATAATTTCCGAAGAAAGAGTTTTAACCTGAAGGAGAAGACTTTAACTCAGTATAGAGCAATGCCATCTTTCCTTAGGAATTTCTCATGCTAAAAGAGGGACAGTGGCATGGATATAGATGATCCAGAGGCTTGCCGCTTACAGCGATTAGATGAAGGGAAAGAGTTGTTGATGTTTGTGTACTGTGAACGAGGCACAGCTTTGATGCTAAAAGGTTAATTGGATCAACCAGTGGTTTTCTTATACAAAGCCTAAGAGGAGGCTAATTTCCGCTAGGAAAATCATTATACAAAGCCTAAGAGGAGGCTAATTTCCGCTAGGAAAATCATTATACAAAGCCTAAGAGGAGGCTATTTTGTGTCTCGTACAAAGCCCGAGAGAGAGGCTAAAAGTTTTTGACCCGACGATAGAGTCTTTGTGTCTCGTACGAAGCCCGAGATAGAGGCTATTGTTTGTTTGACTCTACAAGGGAGTCTTTGATACTCAACAAGAGAGTGTTTTTGTATCTCGTACGAAGCCCGAGATGGAGGCTAAAGGTTTGTTTCAGTTGAGTGACAGATCCAATATACTGATTTTAAAAGAGAAAATCAGTTCTTATATGAGCAACACTGTACTCAGGGATTTGATCTGAGGATCAGGGATATTTCCTTCTCTTTGAGGAAATGGGAAATCCAAAGGGTATTGAGACTGTCTGAGTCTGCGGGTTTCCTTCCTATTTAACGAATGGGTCACTTGAGAATGTCTTTGAGACTCAAGGAAGTTAGACTGTCCAAGTCTAGAGTTTTATCTTTTGTACTATGCTTTGAGAAACAGTAGTAGACTCTATGAAAGGCCTGTTCTATGAGGATGACTAGGTTCTGTTCCTATACCTCTAGGAGGTCGTCGGGACAATTTGTACGAAGCCCAAGAGGAGGCTGGAAATTTTTAAGAAGCCTACGGGTCCTTGTACGAAGCCCAAGAGGAGGCTATCATTCCCGAAGGAAGAGATCATTATACGAAGCCTAAGAGGAGGCTGTGAATACTTCTAAGAAGCCGTAGTGTCCTTGAATAATGCCCAAGAGAAGGCCGATGCTTTTAAGAAGCCCGTGGGTCTATCATCTCCTTTCCATTAGGAGAGATAACTCTTTTAAAGATAAAAACCACTGGTAAACGTGCGAGGTTTACTATCCAACAACTTTTAGCTTTTAAAGAGGGTTCCTTAGTTAAGGTCCAAGATTATGACCGTAGTGGGTACCCAAACCCCGAGACATTCAAGGCAAGCTATCCACAAGGAATAGATCAAGTCAGGAAAGTTCGAGAATTTGGAAGAAACTCAAAGATGCCATTCACGGAGAATACATTCATCTTGGGGAGTAGAGCTTCTTGACGATTCCTAAGGAGGACAGCCGAAGAGAAGACTGTATCTGGTGCTCCTATTGGGGATCTAGGCGTCTATTTCTACGAATAAATGAAACGGCGTCACCTAGTTCTAGACGTAGTTGCCAGGGAAACTCGAAATATCTATACTATTATTACACAGTAGATATGAGTTTATGAAAGGAGACTTACAGTGAGCAGCCCCACAATACAGTTATATATATATAAAAGCAGTAAATGAAAGCGATAACCACTTACTCGGTTGTAGTGCTTCCATGCTGTTTGGTTAGTTGTTCAACAAAGAAAGATTGAAAACAACAGTATATTCAAAATCAAAATAGAAAGTGCTTTGAAAAAGAAAGATTTGGGGCTTACAGCTCAAGGAGAGGCCCAGGGTTTTATCAGTGAGCACACTGTTTGACTTTGTACAGCGGGACTTATACAAGTGACTGGGGCCCAAAAAGGTTTTCTGTACAAAGAGATGGGTCGTACACTCTCTCAAGAGGCCCAAAAAAGGTTTAAAGAAAAGAGAGGGGCTTATAACACGAGGGTAGGCCCAGATGATTTTTCGTTTAAAAATGGCGATCGCGCCGAGGTTTTCTTTTAACGCAGAGGGACTTATACAATAAGTGAGGCCCAAAATGTTTTGGTTAAAAGGGGGATTGGGTCTTACACTCTAATAGAGGCCCAAAGTGTTTTGAATGGGTCTTATAGCTCAAGGAGAGGCCCAGATGATTTTTATTTTTAAACGGGCGACGATCGCGCCGTTTACTTGTACAGAGGGACTTATACAACGAGTGAGGCCCAAAAAGTTTTTGTACAAGGGGGGATGGGTCTTACACTCTCTCAAGAGGCCCAAAGTGTTTTGAAAATGATTTATGAGGG
Organism: Lathyrus tuberosus; assembly: GCA_022829125.1. Classification (NCBI taxonomy): domain Eukaryota; kingdom Viridiplantae; phylum Streptophyta; class Magnoliopsida; order Fabales; family Fabaceae; genus Lathyrus; species Lathyrus tuberosus. The sequence continues at coordinate 2,140,616 of JALAZF010000152.1, read as the reverse complement.
TTGAATTAATCCAAAACCCTAATTTGTTTTCAAAATGTATTTAATTGAATAAAAATTCAATTAAAATGATCAAAAATTGTTTAACACATGGAAAACAAATTGTGATCTTGGATTAATGCTTCAAAAATTAAGTATTGACCTACAAAATAATTAGAAAGCATTAAAAGTTGCAAAATCAATGTAGAAAAAATATTTAAAATGTCAAAAACAATTAAAATATTAATTCTTTGCAAAAATATCAATTATATGAAATAAATAATATTTTTGGGATTTTTTGTGAAAATAAAATATTTTAACATTTTTGTGAATTATTAAAAAAAGAATCAACTCAAAATCATTAAAACTCAGAGAGAAATTAATTTTTGAATCAATTAAACAAAATCACAACATTCAAATATTTGAATTTCTAAAAATGGCGCCAAGAACAAGCTGAAGAACACGCGCGTGTTCTTGGTTTCTCAGATTTGCATTTTCTATCCAATCTCCATGAATACGTAATCATATCATGCAATCCACATATCATTATGCTCGCCTCAACCTCACGATCATGTCTATGTACTTTAATTTCATTTAAATTAAACATACAACAAGAAATCACGAAGAGACCTCAAGAACCCTAATTTCTGCATGAAGGCTAGGATTTTTGATACACGATTCAAACAATGCAATTAATTGAGGGAAAACATTCCATGCATGATTATGAACATATGGCCAAATTATTGTGCGAGGAAATATGCATAGATTGAGAGATGACCAAGTATGTGCTTACCTCCAAGTCGTGACAGCAAGTTCAAAGTGATTTTTGATTTGGAGGTGTTACAGATGAGTGGTGATGATCTGAACAGCTTCCCTACATCCTATGGATTGTGTTTGGATGGTTGGACTTGATTGAAATTGGCTGGATCATTTTGTGGTACCTCAGCTGCACTTTGGTTAAAACCTTGAGCAACCAGCTGGTGATTTTGTGAAATTGATGTTTCAGAAGTAATATAAGTGTTTGATAAGCTCATATGTGATGTATGTGAGGTGTGTGAGTGATTGGTTTGTTGGAATTGCTCTCAAACTCAAAACCCGATAGTGACTTGCCTTAGAAGGCAAAATTGGAGTGAAAGAAGAGATTTTGAGGAAAGCATATGTTAGATGGCTTTGGTGTACTCAAACTGACCACAATTGAGCTCTATTTATAGTAGAGCAAGTTTGTTTTGCAAGGAATAGTGCATGGCAGCTGGTAAGTAGGTTTGACCAATGTTGGCAAATGAAAATCCAAGTCTCCTATAGCCATTGACTAGAGGTTAGGGCACAGAGCTTTGGTTCCCTTGGTCTTGGATAAGTCTTGACTGATTTCAGATGAGAATGGCTCAGTCCATGCCACCTTGATGGTTTCATTGAATGCCTCATTCCAAATTTGAAGTCTTGTCCCTATTTTGGCCATTCTAGGTTCAACATGCTATTTCTTGTTCCATGGACTTTGGAGGCTTGGCTCAGTGATTGTCCCCTTTAGATTCAATCCTCTGAGGTGTCCAAGTGGATAGGAGCAATTGAATTTGGCTGATTTTGGCAAATCGACCAAAGTTGCAAATTCTGCCTTGCCTTAACAGATTTCAGCAAGGCAACTTGGCAATGTTGTATCTCATGGTGTAGGTTGAATTTGGCAATGTTCTTGGCCATTTTGGAAAGCTCTTACATGATACAACAACTGTTTGAATAAGTTTGGTTTTGATCTCTTTTGATTCCAAGTGAAAAATCCCCCTACATTTGGCAAAAAGTGAGGCAGAATCTGACTTAGTGAAAATTTCACTAAGTGTTGGAAAAAGTGACATTTTCACTTTTCAGCCACTTTGATCACTCCATAACTCAAAATCCTTAATGAATTGGAATGACTTGTAGTTGAAGTTTTTGTAGGTGATAATGAGGGCTACAAATCCATCTTTGGATGAGAAAAAATGGCCTTGTGGTTTAGGAGTTATGGTCCTCCAAAGTTGGTACCTTTGCCACTTTATTTTTAACTTAGAAAAATTTCTAAGTTTTATGGTTACCCCTTTTACAAGTTATCTCACTTTTCTTGATTTTTCTTGATGAATGATGATTCAGATCATACATTAACATCATTTTAGGGTTAAAAATCCATTTTGGTGAAAAATCTCAAAAAGTCAAAGTTGACTTTTGTGCACAGTTGACTTTTTATCAGATGAATTCCAAACTGTGCAATTCTTCAGGAAATCATGTCCTTGACCTAAATCAAACTTGATGGACATGTTCCATGGGTGTCATAGGGTATATTCAATCATGTATTAGGGTTTGGGAGCATGTCTTGGTCAAAAGTCAAAGTTACAGTTGACTTTTCTCTTAAAACCCTAATTGTGGTGCAGATGAAATTGAGACTTGTTGCTCAAACTTCTTGGATCAATCCATTGTTCCAAATGGATCAATATGGTATATTAGAGACCCTCAAATCATGTCTTGAGGTCTTGGCTCATGGTTTGTCCCAAAAGTCAACTTAGGGGTGAATTAGGTCAAGAAACCCTAATTCCTGATTTTTTATGACTGCATCCCCTGAGGCAAAATTGACTTGATACATGGGTTCATGAGGTTCCATGAAGTATATTAGGTCATGTTTTGGATCATTTCCTTGTGCCCAGATGAAAATTTTCCATCTCGAGGCCCTGGTCGACCAAAACCCTAATTTGGTGACACTGGCGATCTTGAGGCTTGATCCACCTAGAAAGGAGCATCCTTGTGCTTAATCCTTGAAGTGGGAGTCCTTTTGATCCTTTGTAGTTACTTGGGAGGTTAGACAAGTTGAAGATCATGTCATTTCTTGATTGATCCTTTGTCTAAGCACTCAGAGAGGGCTTGAAACCCTAATTTTGATTGTATTGGATGCTCACCCATCTTTGGGGAGACTGATGAAGCATGATGGTTCATCCATATTGTGATGATGATTTTCACAATGATGGGAAATCTAAGTGGTCAAAATTTTGGGTATTACAGATCTTCCCGGAGAAATGCCAAATGATGGGGTCCAATTTTGAGGTACCGATGACCTTTTCATCAGCGAATTTTTCGGAGCGAAACTGGCGTGCCACCGAATCTCTGATTAAGAGGCTTTCTCTGGGGATTTTCCTTAATCTGGGAAAGCAAGGATATCATCTTCAATGGCGAAGAGTGATATTGGTTGAAGGTTTCTCTGGTTTTTCAGAGGTTCAAGTTATCAAAGTGGTCAAGGACCAACTTTCTCCCAGAAATAAACTGGAAGTGAGGTTGTTCAGACGCAGCATTTCCTGACGAGGCAAGAACTGACAACTCGATTGAGAGGACTTCTACCACTAGGGGACAAGACCGACTGGAGTGATAGTGATGCAATATGAATGTGAATGCAAATCAATAATGCATGATGTATGTATGTATATGCGGACAAAACTGACGCGACATACAAACTGACAGGTGAACATGACTGGATACTCGGCCATCGCGGGGCGTGTAAAAATATCGCTGGTTCAAAATAGCAATTCCACCTTGCTTAGGAGAGATAATCCCTGTTGGGGAGCTACCGTTGGTCGGGCTTAGGAGATGAGAACTCGGCTGAGGCGGGTCAGACGAAACAAGGTCTCTGACATAGTTGAGCCTTTATTCAAGCGTACTAGCATAGAAGAAGTACTTTGATTCTGCACTTTGAAGTTCGCCCACTTCTGAAGAAGCGGCCGATGTTCTTCTGATGTTCAACAGTCAAAAGAAATTGCCATCTTTAAAAGCAGAAAAAGTTTTAACAAGTAAATTCATTTTTGTTTCATTTCAAGAATTGTTAATCATGTTAACAACGTCGTTCTATAAAGCTAAAACAAATAAGAAATACAAACAAAAGCACAAGGGCTCAAATTTTATTGATAAGATGGAGATCAGCCAAACGCGTGATTCCACAGAGTATATACAAATTTAGAAAATGGTAAGTTACAGGGAAAAGGGCTACGTTGAAACATAACGACCACTATCCTTCCACCAACTTTGAATTCAGGGCATCCTGAGCTTCTGTCGAAGATGACCTTGACTGGAGTTTTCTGACAGATGATGTAACTGCTGCTGAGGGATTTGCCTCTGCTGAACATAGTTACTTGCCATTATCCCTAATTTTTGCCTGGATTGTACAATGAGATTTCCAATCCATTGGGATGATTTTTTTCATGTCTCTAACTTTTGCCTGGACCGCCCTTTCGGGTTTTCAATCCACCGAGACGTTTTTTTTTTTAGTTTAGGCGAAGTATTTCTTGACTACATCAACATTCGTGGGGTAGGAAAATTCCTCTCCGTCCATGGTTGCAAGTCTCAAGGCACCGCCTGAGAAAGCTTTCGTGACCACATAGGGGCCATCATAATTCGGAGTCCACTTGCCTCACGAATCAGTGAGAAAAGATTGTATCTTCTTGAGCACGAGGTCTCCTTTCCTGAAGATGTGAGGTCGGACGTTTTTGTCAAATGCCCTCTTCATTCTTTGTTGATACAACTGACCGTGGCATAGTGCCGTGATTCTCTTTTCTTCGATCAGATTCAATTCGTCGTGTCGACTTTGACACCATTCAGCTTCGGTGAGCTTCGCTTCCATCAATACTCGGATTGACGGGATCTCTACTTCTATGGGGAGCACTGCTTCCATGCCATACACTAGAGATAAAGGGGTAGCCCCTATTGAAGTACGGACAGATGTGTGATAACCGTGAAGAGCAAAGGGTAGCATTTTGTGCCAGTCTTTGTAGGTTACAACCATCTTTTGAATGATCTTCTTGATATTCTTGTTAGCCGCTTCTACCGCTCCATTCATCTTGGGTCGGTAGGGAGATGAGTTATGGTGTTCGATCTTGAACTCATCACACAACTCTTTTATCATCTTATTGTTCAAGTTAGATCCATTATCAGTAATGATCTCGCTTGTAACACCATAACCACAGATGATATTGTTTTTGATAAATCGGACCACCACTTGTCGGGTTACATTGGCGAATGATGCTGCTTCGACCCACTTGGTGAAGTAATCAATGGCTACCAGGATGAACCGATGTCCGTTTGAAGCTTTAGGTTCAATCATGCCAATAACGTCGATTCCCCATATGGAAAAAGGCCACGGGGAAGAAAGATCTTTGAGATGCGTTGGCGGTACATGGATTTTGTCGGAGTATATCTGACACTTGTGACACCTCCTCATGTACTTGTAGCAGTCGGATTCCATGGTCAACCAGTAGTACCCTGCTCTGAGAATTTTTCTCGCCATTGTGTGTCCGTTGGCATGAGTGCCAAAGGATCCTTCATGAATTTCTTTCATAAGCATGTCTTCTTTTGGTCTGTCGACGCATCGGAGCAAAACCATGTCAAAATTTCTCTTATAGAGAGTGTCACCGCTCAGGAAGAAGTTTCCAGCCAATCTTCTGAGGGTTTTCCTGTCTTTTCTGAGTGCCCCAGGTGGGTACTCTTGTTTCTGAAGGAAGCATTTGATATCGTGATACCAAGGTTTGTCGTCTATGACTGCTTCAATCGTGAAGATGTAAGCGAGCCGTTCAAGGCGCATTATGTCAATCTTAGGTATGTCATTCCATTGACCTACACTAATCATGGACGAGATAGTGGCTAATGCATCAGCCATATGATTCTCATCACGAGGGATGTGATGAAACTCAACTCTGTTGAAGAAAGGCAGCAACCTTCTTGCATAGTCTTTGTAAGGAATCAACCCTGATTGGTATGTGTTCCAATCTCCTTTTATCTGATTGATAACCAGGGCTGAGTCGCCATATACGTCCAAGTTTTTGATCCTTAAATCAATCGCTTCATCGAGACCCATGATACATGCTTCGTATTCGGCCTCGTTATTTGTACACTTGAACGTAAGTCTGGCAGTGAAAGGAATGTGGGTACCCTGAGGGGTAACAATGATTGCCCCAATTCCGTTTCCATAATGATTAACTGCTCCGTCAAAGATAAGTCCCCATTGGGAACCTGGTTCTGGCCCTTCACTGGGTAACGGTTCATCGCAATCTTTCATTTTTAGATACATGACATCTTCGTCTGGGAAGTCAAACCCGATTGATTCCTGATCGTCAATCGGTTGATGAGCCAAATGATCGGCTAAAATACTCCCCTTAACGGCTTTTTGAGCGTGGTATTCTATGTCATATTCTGATAACAACATCTGCCAACGGGCGATTCTTCCCGTAAGAGCAGGTTTTTCGAAAACGTACTTGATTGGATCCATTTCGGAGACCAACCAAGTAGTATGCCGAATCATGTATTGGCGAAGACGTTTGGCTGCCCAAGCCAAAGCGCAACAAGTTTTCTCAAGCATCGTGTACCGAGTTTCGCAGCCGGTAAATTTCTTGCTCAAATAGTAGATGGCAGACTCTTTTCTTTTAGTTTCGTCTTGTTGGCCAAGTACACACCCCATTGAGTCCTCTAGAAATGTGAGGTAAATGATCAGCGGTCTTCCTTCCACTGGAGGTGATAGAATCGGAGGATTCAACAGATATTCCTTAATGTTGTCGAAGGCAGTTTGGCCATCTTCTGACCAAACGCAATCCTGGTTCTTTTTCAATAATTTGAAAATCGGCGCACACGTGGCGGTCATAAGGAATATGAATCTGGAGATGTAGTTCAAACGTCCCAGGAATCCTCTGACTTGTTTTTCAGTTTTCGGAGAAGGCATTTCTCGAATGGCCTTGACTTTCTCAGGATCAACTTCAATTCCTTTCTGGCTGACGATGAACCCTAAGATTTTCCCTGAACGGACACCGAAGGTGCACTTGTTGGGATTCAAGCGGAGCTTGAATCTACTTAGAGGTTCGAACAATTTTGACAGATGTTCAACATGCTCACTCTCTGTTTTAGATTTTGCAATCATATCATCGACATATACCTCGATTTCTTTGTGTATCATGTCATGAAACAGAGTAGTCATGGCCCTTTGATAGGTTGCCCCGGCGTTCTTCAAACCGAACGGCATTACCTTGTAACAAAAGGTGCCCCATGGGGTAATGAACGAAGTTTTCTCCATGTCTTTCAGCGCCATTTTAATCTGGTTATAGCCCGAGAATCCATCCATGAAGGAGAAAACTTTGAACTTTGTTGTACTGTCTACCAGCATGTCAATGTGTGGTAAAGGAAAGTCGTCCTTTGGACTTGCCTTGTTTAGATCTCTGTAATCAACACACATTCTGACCTTTCCGTCCTTTTTGGGAACGGGTACGATGTTGGCTAACCATTGAGGATATTCAGATGTAGCGAGGAAACCCGTGTCAATCTGTTTCTGTACTTCTTCTTTGATTTTGATGGCCATGTCCGGATGAGTCCGTCTCAACCTTTGCTTTACTGGCAGACATTCCGATCTTAACGGTAAATGATGTTCCACGATGCTGGTATCCAACCCTGGCATATCCTGATAGGACCAAGCGAATATATCGGGGAATTCTCTAAGAATCTTTATCAAACCCTCTCTGGCAGTTGGACTGAGCAGTGCCCCAATCCTGATTTCCTTTCTCTCTTGCTCTGAACCCAAGTTTACCGTTTCCAACGGTTCTTTGTAAGGTTCAATGGACCTTTCCTCTTGTCTGAGTAGTCGGGAGATCTCTTCTGGAATTTCGTTGTCATCTTCTTCTTCAGCCCCAAATACTGGGAACTCAAAGTCGGGAGAAGGCATCGGATCGTATGTTTCAACGGGGTGTAAAACAAGCAATCTGCATGACGTGATGATTCGTGTTTAGAAGAGATAGAGAAAATGTAAGTGTGTGCAGTGTATTTATTTTACTGCTTGTTTTTATTTGAATTGTTTTTTAGGATTACGATTTTCTGAAAAAGCAAAAAGAGAAAACAGCAATAAATGCGGAAATTACAGAACGACGTTATTTTATTAATGAACAAGTCGAATCTTGAAACTACAGCCCTATAAAACAAAACTCTGTCGCTTCGGGCAAAGCGAAGAGGGAAATTTATAGAAAGCGAGCCCTATCAAAACATCTGTTTCACCTGGGCAGGGTGAAAGGTTAAAAGACGGCAATTACTTTGACTGATGAACGACCTTCGGAACCTCGACGGCAACCCATTGGCGGCGAACTCCTCGGTGAACCACAAAGTCAGGCACTTTCCCTGATTTGTCTTCAGAAATAACGCTGATTTCTAGAAGAGCAGGATCATTAGAATCTGTCTCCCAGGCAGAATTGTCGTAGGAGAATTCCTCTGTTGCATTTTGCAGAGTAGTTGTGCTCTCAGCTGTATATCTCCATCCAGTAGGCTGGATATCTTCGAGCCTGATACGAGAACTTTCGGGAGCGGTGTACTTGACCATGAAGTCGTATTTTCCACTTGGTTCTCCCAGAGTGTCCCAAACTTCTTTGGAACTGGAGGAGTCATCCCTCTCAATGACATTGACCTCGGGAAAAGTATAGCTGATGAATTCAAGTCCTGCAAATGTTGCGAATTCATCTTCATGTTGAGTAGTTTCTAAATGACCTGAGTGTTAATCCCATGACATGGTGGGGACACAGGTATTCTGTTCAATGATGGTCAGCTGATTTTCATTACTCGGCTGACTTTCTTGCCCCAAGTTTCCTGGGTAAGGCTGCCACATTGGCAGGCCATCCATTGGGCCATAGTAATTATAGTCAAAATTGTCTTTCATCGGAGTGTCTTCCTCTAATGAATTTGGCGGAGCACGGCATCCTTCTGGATCACAATCTCCATATATCATTTCTACGTCTGATCTTGGTATAAATCTCAGACTTTCTGTAGGAAAGCAAAAAAGGCATAGGCACCTCTTCCTGAGACATATAACCGTCCTTGTTAAGGTAGGACCTCCACTCTTCATCCGTGTCAGAGGGATCTTCCTCATTAATAGCGTGAACTGTCTGAGACACTGGGTGAAGGAAACTTCCACTGCGGAAGAGATTTTGAAGGAGGCGAAGACTTTCATCGTCGACAGCTGTCTGGGTACAGGTCGCAGAAAAACCAAGACCCTTCTTCGTTTTATTGTCAGTAGGAATGACAAGCTGCCCCCATCCTGTTGTATCGGTACTCTCGACCGCTTTGATAGCATCTTTGTATGAGGAAATCGAGGTTCCTCCTTTGAAATGATTGTCTTTGCTTACCGACAGTGCTTGGAACTGCGTTCCAATAACCTCCTCAGGTTCTACACAAGCAGATGATGATAAGTTACTCACAAGCAAAGCCTGTTCTCCACAGACTGTGATGAGTTGGCCGTTCTGGACGAACTTTAGCTTTTGGTGGAGGGTGGAAGTAACCGGCCCAGCCTGATGTATCCAAGGTCTTCCTAATAAACAACTGTATGTTGCCCGGATGTCCATGACCTGGAAAGTGACTTGGAAAGTATGAGGACCGATAGTTATGGGAAGATCAACTTCGCCGATAACCATTTTTCTGGATCCGTCGAATGCTTTGACGACAACTTCACTGACTCTCATCGGAGGGCCTTTGAATGATAACTGCATCAAAGTATACTTCGGCATAACATTCAGGGTTGACCCTGTGTCTACCAGTATGCTGGCTAAAGCATCGTCCTGGTAGTTGACTGTGATATTGAGCGCCATGTTATGACGGCGACCCTCTTCAGGTAATTCCTCATCACTAAATCCCAAATTGTTGCAAGAAGTGATGTTAGAGACAATGTTATCGAACTGTCTGATTGTTACATCCTGTTCCACAAAGACTTGCTCCAAGACTTTCTATAGAGCCTCCCTGTGGGCTTCTGAACTGAGTAACAGTGATAACACCGAGATCTTTGAAGGAGTCTGTAACAGTTGATCGACAATGTTGTATTCACTCCTTTGGATGAGCTTCAGCATCTCATCATTATCTTTCGAAAGGTCGGGATTACCGGATCGACCGACTGGTGGATCAGGAGTTTCAGACTGAAGTTCCTTTTCCTTGTTAAGTTCTTCAACTCCTCGGTTGAAGATTCTACCACTCCGTGTTACACGACTGATGTCTGCAATATTCACGATGGAGGGTAATGGAATTTCCTTTCCATTTTCAATGGTTGTTGCACCGCATTTGTAAGGGATAGCCTTAGTTGATTCATACGGTAGTGGTCCCGGTAGATAAATGACTACGGGAACCTTCTGATTTTTCTGACCATCATAAGTAATCTCGATCCGTTCCCGGTTGGGAACCTTAGATTCGTCGAGTAGGGGGATAATGGCAAAAACATCCCTGGTCCTGTGATGACCAGCGATCGTGACAACATCCTCAACTTGCTCGGCAAGGTAGTTTGGCATCCAGTTGATGGGTCCAGAACCCGGATATGGACGAATTCCTCCACGGTCGACCTGACCCTGAAGAGCTGCTCTCACAAGGTAACACCCTTGGTTACTTTCCGAACAGACGCCGCAACGTTCATAGTTGTGTGGTGGCACCTGGCCACGCCCACTTTGAATACAATGTAACCTCACTAGGTTAGCTTCCACAGATCGGACATCCTGACTCTGACGCCGAGTGGGGTTTCTGTTATTGATACTAATTTGTCGAGTATCTTCATCCATATAGATTGGCATCCACCAGTGATTTAACAAGTGCTGAAGTGCCTCCTGGACCAGGGTACAACCTCGATCGTTTTTGCAACCCGCTTTACAGCTTTGATAGTCATGTGATATTAAGAATCCGAGTCGGACCTGCTCAGCATGTAACTCCACCAGGTTGGTATTCATCACGCGAACATCGAAGATCTGAACCATGTTGATTTGATAAGGGTTCCTATCATGGTAGTCTTGGATCCATCCAAGGTCCATCTGACGCTGGAGGGCCTCTTGTATGAAAGAGCATCCCTGTTTGTTTACCGAGCAAATCAGACAGGAACTGTAATCATGCCTTGGCAGATTATGATACTGGCTTTGCCTTGAGTGCATCGCCACCAAGTTGACTTCATTGCACGGATATCGTGGTTCTGAATGACGTTAGAATTCGTGTAAACCATGTTAACTCCACGAATCCGGTGCTCTTGGATCCATCCGAGATCCATCTGTTCCTGCAGAGCTGCTTGCACCACAGAACATCCTTGGTTGTCTTTAGAGCAGATATCACACTGATGATAGTTATGAGGTGGCACATGGCCATATCCACTCTGTCTACAATGCATCTTGACCAGATTGGTTTTCAACAAGAGTACATCGTGAATTTGATAGACGTTGTTCGTCTCTCCTTTTATCAAATTGACTGCAGCCTTGTCATGTTGAGACAGTGGGTTCGTAAGAACATTGGGATTTGTATCCTTGAAAGATAAAAGCCCGCTCCTAACAAGCTTTTGCACGTCGGACTTGAAATTGAGACAAGTCTCTATGTTATGCCCTGAACCTCCTTGATGATAAGGGCATGTTTGATCCACCTTAAACCAAAAATGCGGATTTTCCGGTACTGTAAGAGGAGACTTAGTCTGGATATGCCCCTTAGCTAGTAGTAACGGAAATAGTTCTGCGTACAACATGGGTATAGGATCAAACCCTGATGGTCGTGTTGTACGGTTGCTGTTATATGGAGGACGGGCCTGCTGAAGAGGCTGTTGTGTCCTTTGCTGATTAGGTTGGCTTTGCGCAACCTGAGGTTGATACGTAGGAATAGGCGCAGGGCCGATAGCAGGAATTACAGCTGCTACTGGTTGATAACGTCGCCTTTGCTTTCTGAGAGAGATATTCCCAATATCTTGCTCTTTTTTCTTAGGGAGAGCACTACCATATTTTTTAGTACCGCTCGTCGATCCAGTGTCTTTTACCAAACGTCCTTCTCGGACGGCTTCCTCAAGATGTACGCCCATGCCGACCATTTCGGTGAAATCACTGGGCGCACTGGCAACCATTCGGTCATAGTAAAATGAGCTTAAGGTCTTTAAGAAGATCTTTGTCATCTCTTTTTCCTCAAGAGGTGGACAAATTTGAGCGGCAATTTCACGCCATCTTTGAGCGTACTCCTTAAAGGTTTCCTTGTCCTTTTGTGACATCGATCTGAGTTGATCTCTGTCGGGTGCCATGTCCAAATTGTATTTGTATTATTGGATGAAGGCTTTGCCAAGATCTCTGAAAGTGCTGATCGTAGCACGGTTTAAATCCATGTACCATTTGAGTGCGGCACCGGTTAAACTATCCTGAAAGTAGTGAATCAGCAGGTCCTGATTTTCCGTCTGAGCTGACATTCGTCGAGCGTACATTGTCAAGTGACTTTGAGGGCAAGAGTTACCCTTGTATTTTTCAAAGTCGGGCACTTGGAACTTGTGCGGGACTTTCACATTGGGGACCAAACAGAGATCTGTGGCGTCCTTCCCAAATAGATCCCGACCGCGAATGGCCTGCAGCTCTTTCTGCATTCCCAGGAACTATTCCTGGAATTCATCCATTCGGTCGAACATAGTTTCCTTTTTACCAGAAGGTATCGGCGAAATCTGTCCTCCCGGGACAGTGTGCACCACAGGGGGTGGTACCGTGACTACGGCGGTGAATCTTGGCATTTCCCGAAGTTTGTAACCTTCAGGAGTCTTCAGTATGCCCCTGGCATCTTCGTTTTCCCGAAGTTTGTAACCTTCAGGCCCAGCGGCTTCTGTTGTGATTCCCTGATCCTCAGTGATCGGCGGAACATATCCTTCTGGGATATAGTTAACAGGCATACCCCAAGGGCGATCTTTCGGTATCTGATACCTAGGATCATACTTCTCCACTATGGGCGTTGAGGTGATCTCTGAGATCACGATCCTTTGTAGCTGAGCTTCTGCCATGGCTTGCATGTCGTTACGAAGCTTTCTCATATCCTCTCTCAGAGCGTCGATCTCTTCTTTCAACTCTCTGTTTTCTTCCTCAAGATCATCCATCTTTTTCAGACGATTGGCCCGAGTGTTATACGAATGAGACAGTTTGACTCTAGAATCGAGACACAAAACGTGAGATTCGTAGGTAAGAAGAATACGCGATGTGAGAATGATGAATGCAATGATTATATTAATTGTTTAAGGTTTAATCAAAATAAACTTCGACAATTAGATTGCAAATATCAAACGGTGGGGAAACCCCTTTTTATTAAATTTCAAAGGATTACAGAAATGGAAATACAGTAGATTACAAGGTGCAGAAATAGAAACCTAGGCTAATGGGTCCCGAGTCCTCTCTGAAGAGAAATCGGGTGCTGATTCTGGTATCTTCCTTTTCTTTGACCGGGGCTCTTGGGCCGTTGTCAGGTTGTCATTCCTTTGCCAAGCGAAAGGAGCGAGCAAATTCCTTTGGTCATCTTGATTCTCTACAGCATGTTGCTCCAAAATCTCAATCAGAGCATCTTTCTCTTTCAGTAGTTGCTGTATTTTGATGCACTCTATGTCGAGGGTGCGGTACTTGTTCTTCCAAGACCTTCTCTCCTTCTGGACTTTGTTGAGAGTAACCTGAAGCTTTTCAGTCTCATTCATGAAGTACATGATAGATTCCTTTGGCGGAAGAATTCCGTAACGAGGATAAGGCATCTTCAGCTTGAGAGCTCTAGTTTGTACCCAGTGGAGATAAGGCTCCACCGAGACACAGTCTGGTTTTCCCAGAGACTCTCGTCCTTTCTTATGAACGTGTTTCCAAGCGTGCACTATTTCCATCTTTAGTGCTCTGTCGTTTTCTCCTTCTTTGAAGAAAATACCTTCCAGATGAACACCCAGCGGGATGTGTCTCATCGGGTATCCAAATTGACGACGAACCAATATCGGATGATAGTTGATTCCTCCTTTAGTTCCTATGAGGGGTAAGTTGGGGAAGTTTCCACAACGATCAATGATTCTGATTCCCTCAAAAATCCTATTACACCAACCTATATCAGAGTTGGTAAGAGACATGATCTTTTGCGACCAACGTAAGACACTCTTGCAGTCCCAAAAAGCAGCAGACTTGGGCAAGTGAGAGATAAACCATTTCTAAAGCAGAGGTACACAGCATGTGATCTCCCCTCCGCTGTACAAATTTCCCAAGTGTACAGAATGATACGCATCCGCGAGCAAAGTTGGCACAGGGTTTCCAGTGAGAAAAACCTTAATGGCGTTGATATCGACGAAGTTATTGATGTTGGGAAACAAAAATAATCCGTAGGTGAGTAAAACAAAGATGCTTTCAAAAGCAGTCCCGTTCCCTATACTAGCAAAGTACAGAGCTTTCTTTGTTAAGAACTGGGCTGGAAAACCTTGGATGCCACCCTTAGTAGTCATGTGAGTCCTGACCTCAGACTCATCCAAATGAATTGCTCTTGCAATGGTCTGATTCTTTGGAATTTCTTCCAGTCCAGAAAATGGAGCTCGATCTGTGATGTGTAGATCGATCAGATGAGAATACTCCTCCAGCGTTGGTGCTAGCTGGTAATCCGGGAATGTGAAACAGTGATAAACCAGATCGTAGAATTGAATGAGTGCATCCATGATTCCCTCAATCACATGGACTCTTAATAGTGGTAGCAGACCTCCGTGCTTGGCTCTAAAAGCCTCAGGGCTAGTGATCATCCTTGCTAACCTTCTCAAATCCCCTAACTTTGGAACCTTGAAGGTATACTAGTGAGTTCTCCTTCTACCGAAATCCATTAGCGTAATCCTCTTCTCTGATATTTACAATCACAGTCTTAGTTTAATTTGAAAAACAGAGAGACTAGAAGAGAAGTTTTTTGAATGTTTTAATGTTTTATTAAATGAATACATGAATGCAGGACACAAAAACATAGAAAAAACATGGGGTCAAAGGGTCGTTGTCATGAAGTCAAGGATCTACCCATCCCCAAAGGTTTATACTAGGGTGATTTTTGCACCTGTACTCATTATCATCAGCACCTCCCAGGAAGGCAGACAACAAGCGGATCTCCAGCGAGTTGTGTGCAATCTTAGAGTAAGTGTCATTCACCGAGAATAGATCACCAGCCTCAAATGAGGGTAGTATCGCGTAACAACTATTTCTGATAGTTTCCGCACTACAAAAAAGGTTTGGCTTTTCTTAAGTGTATACTCAATCTCACCACATGCGGCATCACACGCATTCCCAGTAGCAGAAAAATAAACACATATTCAATTAGGAAAAGCAGTATATATATTTGTCTCAAAAATCCTAGACTTATAAAGCTAAGAATCCTAAGTTCCTGACAGAAATGGGTTCCCCGGCGGAAGCCCCAATCTGTGGTTTTCACATAAGTGAAGAGAAAAAAGAAAGACGGACCCCACGGTGGGCGCCATTTTTTCTGTAGCGAGCGATTTTGGACGCGGTTCTTAAGCGTTGGTCGCTCTCTGCGGTTTGGGCTTAAACTACAGGTCGATTCATTTTTTATCCTATTGTGCGCTGAATAAGGAAGGGAAATAGATGTCTCTAATTAACCCTGCTTTGCATACTGAGCTTGAACAGCGGTCTGTTAGGTTACGAATGCTATCAATGTGGGGGGTTTTGTACTGGTTATTTGTATTTTTGCCAATACAGTTTCTTTCTTTTTATCTAGACAGAAGGTTTCTGGCGGGGAACAAGGATTAGGATGTTAGGACTGATGTCTTGAATTACTGCTTTTGATTGATACATGAGAGTATGGGATTTTGGGTTTTTGTTTAGTGCGCTCGCTAAGATCTTTTCTTTCAATCTTATGCATACGTATTCCCGTTTACCGAAACAGGGAAATCAAAGCGTTCGTAGTTCCTCCTATTCTATGGGAGGAAATGGGTTTTTGGTGTCTTGTTCAAAGCCCAAGACGTGAAGCGAAAGGTAGTTTGTATCTTGTTCAAAGCCCAAGATGTGAAGCTGAAGGTTCTATTTGTATCTTGTTCAAAGCCCAAGATATGAAGCTAAAAGGGTGTTGACTTTAGAGAGAATTTGTCATCTCTAAAGAAGGGTTTATCTGTTACGACTGTTTTATAAAGGATAATTACTTTAACTGGGATACGCGGATCCTAGTAATGCCATAATTTCCTTTAAAGGGGATTTTAACCTGAAGGAGAAGACTTTAACTCAGTGTAGAGCAATGCTATCTTTCCTTAGGAATTTCTCATGCTAAAAGAGGGACAGTGGCATGGATATAGATGATCCAGAGGCTTGCCGCTTACAGCGATTAGATGAAGGGGAAAGAGTTGTTGATGTTTGTGTACTGTGAACGAGGCACAACTTTGATGCTAAAAGGTTGATTGTATCAACCAGTGGTTTTCTTATATAAAGCCTAAGAAGAGGCTATTGGCCCAACCAGAGGGTTTTTATATGTGTCTCGTACAAAGCCCGAGAGAGAGGCTAAAAGGGTTGACTCAACAGGAGAATCTTTTATACTCAACAAGAGAGTGTTTTAGTATCTCGTACGAAGCCCGAGATGGAGGCTAAAGGGGAGATTGGCTCAACAAGAGAGCCTTTTGGTATCTCGTATAAAGCCCGAGATGGAGGCTATTTGACTCAACGATAGAGTCTTTTGTATCTCGTACGAAGCCCGAGACGGAGGCGAAAAGGTTTTTGACTCAACAAGGGAATCTTTTATGTGTCTCGTACAAATCCCGAGAGAGAGGCTAGGGTTACTGTTTCAGTCGAGAGACAGGTCCAGTATACTGATTTTAAAAGAGAAAATCATTTCTTATATGAGCAACGCTGTACTCAAGGATTTGATTCGAGGATCCGGGTTATTCCTGTTCTTTAAGGAAATGGGAAATCCGAAGGGTATTGAGACTGTCCAAGTCTGCGGGTTTCCTTCCTATTTAACGAAGGGGTGCTTGAGAATGTCTTTGAGACTCAAGGGAATTAGACTGTCCAAGTCTAGAGTGTCATCTTTTGTACTATGCTTTGAGAAACAGTAGTAGACTCTTTGAAAGGACTGTTCTATTAAGATGAGTAGGTTCTGTTCCTATACCTCTAGGAGGTCGTCGGGACAATTTGTATGAAGCCCAAGAGGAGGCTGGAAAACTTTTAAGAAGCCGACGGGTCCTTGTACGATGCCCAAGAGAAGGCTATCATTCCCGGAGGAAGAGATCATTATACGAAGCCTAAGAGGAGGTTGTGATTACTTCTAAGAAGCCGTAGGGTCCTTGTACTAAGCCCAAGAGGAGGCGGGGTTGCTTTTTAGGAAGCCTGTGGGTCCTTGTACGATTCCCAAGAGGAGGCCGATGCTTTTAAGAAGCCCGTGGGTCCCAAACCAAAGAAACGTTCAAGAAAAGTTTCACCGAGAATAATTCATTTAGTGAACAGTTCTGAGGTTTGAAGAAATTCAAGAGAAGTTTCACCGAGAATAATTCATCTCTGGGGAATAGAATTTCTTGACAATTCCTAATGAGGACAGCCGAAGAGAAGACTGTATCTGGTGATCCTATTGGGGATCTAGTTGTCTATTTCTACGAACAAACGAAACGGTGTCACCTAGTTCTAGACGTAGTTGCCGGGGAAACTCGAAATATCTATACTATTATTACACAGTTGATATAAGTTTATGAAAGAATACTTACAGTGAAACAGCCCCACAGTACAGTTATATATATATGTGAAAGCGGTAAATGAAAGCGTATAAACACTTACTCGGTTGTAGAGCTTCCATGTTGTTTGGTTAGTTATTTAACAAAGAAAGATTGAAAACAACAGTATATTCAAAATCAAAGGAGAAAGTGCTTTGAAAAATAAAGATTTGGAGCTTACAGCTCAAGGAGAGGCCCAGGGTTTTATCAGTGAGCGCACTATTTGAATTTGTACAGAGGGACTTATACAAGTGATTGTGGCCCAAAAATTGTTTTCTGTACAAAGGGATGGGTCTTACACTCTCTCAAGAGGCCCAAAAAGTTTAAAGAAAAAGAGTGGGGCTTATAACACGAGGGTAGGCCCAATTGATTTTTTCGTTTAAAAATGGCGATCGCGCCGAGATTTTCTTTTAACGCGGAGGGACTTATACAATAAGTGAGGCCCAAAATGATTTTGGTTAAAAGGGGATTGGGTCTTACACTCTATTAGAGGCCCAAAATATTTTGAATGGGTCTTATAGCTCAAGGAGAGGCCCAAGGTTATTTTTCAAAAGGCGACGATCGCGCCGTTCGTTTTTTGACGGTATCGGGACTTATACAATACACTGAGGCCCAAAATGTTTTGGTCAAGAAAGGATTGGGTCTTACACTCTATTAGAGGCCCAAAGAGTTTTGAATGGATCTTATAGCTCGAGGAGAGGCCCAATTTTGGTTTTTCAACGGACGATGATCGCGTCGAACTTTTGAAATACAACGGGACTTATACAATAAGTGAGGCCCAAAATTAGGGTTGTATTTACAAAGGGTTGGGTCTTACACTCTATTAGAGGCCCAAAGTGTTTTGAAAATGATTTATGAGGGTTGAATTAATCCAAAAACCCTAATTTGTTTTCAAAAATGTATTTAATTGAATAAAAATTCAATTAAAATGATCAAAATTGTTTAACATGTGAAAAACAAATTGTGATTTTGGATTAATGCTTCAAAAATTAAGTATTGACCTACAAAATAATTAGAAAGCATTAAAAGTTGCAAAATCAATGTAGAAAAAATATTTAAAATGTCAAAAACAATTAAAATATTAATTCTTTGCAAAAATATCAATTATACAAAATAAATAATATTTTTGGGATTTTTTGATAAAATAAAATATTTTAACATTTTTGTGAATGATTAAAAAAAGAATCAACTCAAAATCATTAAAACTCATAGAGAAATTAATTTTTGAATCAATTAAACAAAATCACAAAATTCAAATATTTGAATTTGTGAAAAAGGCGCCAAGAACACAAGCAAGAACACGCGCGTTTTTCTGGGTTTGGCTGATTTGCGTTTTCCATCCAATCTCACTGAATACGTAATCATATCATGCAATCCACATATCATTATGCTCGTCTCAACCTCACGATCATGTTTATAACACTTAATTTCATTTAAATTAAACATAAAACATGAAATCACGAAGAAACCTCAAGAACCCTAATTTTTGCATGAAGGCTAGGATTTTTAATACACGATTCAAACAATGCAATTAATTGAGTGAAAATATTCCATGCATGATTATGAACATATGGCCAAATTATTGTGCGAGGAAATATGCATAGATTGAGAGATGACCAAGTATGTGCTTACCTCCAAGCCGTGACAGCAAGTGCAAGGTGATTTTTGATTTGGAGGTGTTACAGATGAGTGGTGATGATCTGAACAGCTTCCCTACACCCTATGGAGTGTGTTTGAATGGTTGGACTTGATGGAAATTGGCTGGATCACTTTGTGGTACCTCAGCTGCAACTTGTTTGAAAATTTGAGCAACCAGCTGGTGATTTTGTGAAATTGGTGTTTCAGAAGTGATCTAAGTGTTTGATCAGCTCATATGTGATGTATATGAGGTGTGTGAATGATTGGTTTGATTGGAATTGCTCTTAAACTCAAAACCCGATAGCTACCTTGCTAAGAAAGGCATTTTTGCCAAGAGAAAGAGATTTTGAGGAAAACATCTGTTAGATGGCTTTGGTGTACTCAAACTAATCACAATTGAGCTCTATTTATAGTAGAGCAAGTTTTTTTTGCAAGGAATAGTGAATGGCAGCTGGTAAGTAGGTTTGGCCAATGTTGGCAA
The DNA here is from genome assembly GCA_022829125.1 of Lathyrus tuberosus. Classification (NCBI taxonomy): domain Eukaryota; kingdom Viridiplantae; phylum Streptophyta; class Magnoliopsida; order Fabales; family Fabaceae; genus Lathyrus; species Lathyrus tuberosus. Next base: position 2,121,063 of record JALAZF010000152.1, on the reverse strand, counting down.
ATGAAAATCCAAGTCTCCTCTAGCCATTGACTAGAGGTTAGGGCACAGAGCTTTGGTTCCCTTGGTCTTGGATAAGTCTTTACTGATTTCAGATGAGAATGGCTCAGTCCATGCCACCTTGATGCTTCCATTGAATGCTTCAATCCAAATTTGGAGTCTTGTCCCTATTTTGGCCATTCTAGGTTCAACATGCTATTTCTTGTTCCATGGACTTTGGAGGCTTGGCTCAGTGATTGTCCCCTTTAGATTCAATCCTCAGATGTGTCCAAGTGGATAGGAGCATTTGAATTTGGCTGATTTTGGTAAATCGAGCAAAATTGCAAACTCTGCCTTGCCTTTGACAGATTTCAGCAAGGCAACTTGCCAATGTCATATCTCATGGTGTAAGTTGAATTTGGTAATGCTCTTGACCATTTTGGAAAGCCCTTACATGATACAACAACTGTTTGAACAAGTTTGGTTTTGATCTCTTTTGATTCCAAGTGAAAAATCCCTCTACATTTGGCAAAAAGTGAAGCAAAATCTGACTTAGTGAAATTTTCACTAAGTGTTGGAACAAAGTGTGATTTCTTGATTTTGATCACTCCATAACTCAAAATCCTTAATGAATTGGACTTAGGTCTAGTTGAAGTTTTTGTAGAGGGTAATGAGGGCTACAAATCCATCTTTGGATGAGAAAAAATGGCCATGTGGTTTAGGAGTTATGATCCTCCAAAGTTAGTGTATTAGTGGTACTTTTTCCATAACTTAGAAAAATTTCTAAGTTTTATGGTTACCCCTTTTACAAGTTATCCCACTTTCTTTGGTTTTTCTTGATGAATGAGGATTCAAATCATACATTAACATCATTTTAGGGTTAAAAATCCATTTTGGTGAAAAATCTCAAAAAGTCAAAGTTGACTTTTGTGCACAGTTGACTTTTTATCAGATGAATTCCAAACTGTGCAATTCTTCAGGAAATCATGTCCTTGACCTAAATCAAACTTGGTGGACATGTTCCATGGGTGTCATAGGGTATATTGAGGCATGTCCTAGGGTTTGGGAGCATGTCCTGGTCAAAAGTCAAAGTTACAGTTGACTTTTTCCTTAAAACCCTAATTGTGGTGCAGATGAAAATGAGACTTGTTGCTCAAGCTTCTTGGATTAATCCATTGTTCCAAATGGATCAATATAGTTCATTTGAGACCCTCAAACCCTCTCTTGAGGTCTTGGCTCATGATTTGCCCCAAAAGTCAACTTAGGGGTGAATTAGGTCAAGAAACCCTAATTCCTGATTTTTTAGGTATGCATCCCCTGAGGCCAAATTGACTTGATGATTGGGTCCATGTGGTTCCATGGAGTATATTAGGTTGTGTTTTGGATCATTGGTTTGTGCCCAGATGAAAATTTCCATCTGGAGGCCCTGGTCGACCAAAACCCTAATTTGGTGACACTATCAATCTTGAGACTTAATCCACTTAGAAGGGAGCAACCTTGTGCTTAATCCTTGAAGTGGGAGTCCTTTTGATCCATTGTGGATGTTTGAAAGGCTAGACAAATTGAAGATCATGTCATTCCTTGATTGATCCTTTGTCTAAGCACTCAGAGAGGGCTAAAAACCCTAATTTTGATTGTAGTGAATACTCACCCATCTTTGGGGAGACTGATGAAATAGAATGGTTCCCCCATATTGTGATGATGATTTGCACAATGATGGGAAATCTTAGTGGTCAAAATTTGGGGTATGACACTAGTACGCTGGCTAAAGCATCGTCCTGGCAGTTAATTGTGATATTGAGCGCCATGTTATGACGACGACCTTCTTCGGGTAATTCCTCGTCACTAAATCCCAAATTGTTGCAGGAAGTGATGTTAGAGACAATGATATCGAACTGTCTGATTGTAACATCCTGTTCCACAAAGGCTTGCTCCAAGACTTTCTGTAGAGCCTCCCTGTAGGCTTCTGAACTGAGTAACAGTGATAATACCGAGATCTTTGAAGGAGTCTGCAACAGCTGATCAACAATGTTATATTCACTCCTTTGGATGAGCTTCAGCATCTCATCATTATTTTTCAAAAGGTCGGGATTACTGGATTGACCGACTGGTAGATCAGGAGCTTCCATCTGAAGTTCCTTTTCTTTGTTAGCTTCCCCAACCCCTCGGTTGAAGATTCTACCACTCCGTGTTACTCGACTGATGTCTGCAATATTCACGACGGAGGGTAATGGAATTTCCTTTCCATTTTCAACTGTCGTTGCACCGTATTTGTAAGGGATAGCCTTAGTTGATTCATACGGTGTTGGTCCCGGCAGATAGATGACTATGGGAACCTTCTGATTTTTCTGACCATCATAAGTAATCTCGATCCGTTCCCGGTTGGGAACTTTAGATTCGTCAAGTAGAGGAATAATGGCAAAAACATCCCTGGTCCTGTGATGACCAGAGATCGTGACAACATCCTCAACTTGATCGGCAAGGTAGTTCGGCGTCCAGTTGATGGGTCCGGAACTGGATATGGACGAATTTCTCCATGATCCACCTGACCCTAAAGAGCTGCTCTCACAAGGTAACACCCTTGGTTACTTTCCGAACAGACGCTACAACGGTCATAATTGTGTGGTGGCACCTGGCCACGCCCACTTTGAATACAATGTAACCTCACTAGGTTAGCTTCCATTGATCGGACATCCTGACTCTGACGCCGAGTAGGATTCCTGTTACTGATACTAATTTGCTGAGTATCTTCATCCATATAAATTGGCATCCACCAGTGATTTAACAAGTACTGAAGTGCCTCCTGGACAAGGGTACAACCTCGATTGTTTTCGCAACCCGCTTTACAGCTTTGATAGTCATGTGATATTAAGAATCTGAGTCGGACCTGCTCAGCATGTAACTCTACCAGGTTGGTATTCATCACGCGAATATCGAAGATCTGAACCATATTGATCTGATAGGGATTCCTATCATGGTAGTCTTGGATCCATCCAAGATCCATCTGACGCTGGACGGCCTCCTATATGAAAGAGCAACCTTGTTTGTTTACCGAGCAAGTTAGACAAGAACTGTAATCGTGCAGCGGTAGATTATGATACTGGCTTTGCCTTGAATGCATTGCCACTAAGTTGACATTCATCGCACGGATGTCGTGGTTTTGAATGACGTTAGAATTCGTATAGACCATGTTAACTCCATGAACTCGGTGCTCTTGGATCCATCTGAGATCCATCTGTTCCTATAGAGCTGCTTGCACCACAGAACATCCTTGGTTGTCTTTAGAGCAGATATCACACTGATGATAGTTATGAGGTGGTACATGGCCATATCCACTCTGTCTACAATGCATCTTGACCAAATTGGTTTTCAACAAGAGTACATCATGAATTTGATAGACATTGTTAGTCTCTCCTTCTATCAAATTGACTGCAGCCTTCTCATGTTGAGGCAGCGGGTTTGTGAGAACATTAGGATTTGTATCCTTGAAGGATAAGACCCCGCTCCTAACAAGTTTTTGCACGTTGGACTTGAAATTGAGACAATTCTCGATGTTATGCCCTGGACCTCCTTGATGATAAGGGCAAGTTTGATCCACCTTAAACCAGAAAGGCGGATTTTCCGGTACTGTAAGAGGAGATTTAGTCTGAATGTGCCCCTTAGCCAGTAGTAATGGAAACAGCTCTGCGTACGACACGGGTATAGGATTAAATCCTGGTGGCCGTGTTGTACGGTTGTTGTTGTATGGAGGACGAGCCTGCTGAAGAGGTTGTTGTGTCCTTTGTTGATCAGGTTGGCTCTACGCAACCTGAGGTTGATACGTAGGAATAGACGCATGGTTGATAGCAGGAGTCACAGCTGCTACCGGTTGATAACGACGCCTTTGCTTTCCAAGAGAGACATTTCTAATATTTTGCTCTTTTTTCTTAGGGAGAGCACTACCGTATTTTTTAGTACCGCTCGTCGATCCAATGTCTTTTACCAAACGTCCTTCTCGGACGGCTTCCTCAAGACGTACGCCCATGCCCACCATCTCGGTGAAATCACTGGGTGCACTGGCAACCATTCGGTCATAATAAAATGAGCTTAAGGTCTTTAAGAAGATCTTTGTCATCTCTTTTTTCTCAAGAGGTGGACAAATTTGAGCGGCAATTTCACGCCATCTTTGAGCGTACTCCTTAAAGGTTTCCTTGTCCTTTTGTGACATCGATCTGAGTTGATCTCTGTCGGGTGCCATGTCCAAATTGTATTTGTATTGTTGGACGAAGGCAGTGCCAAGATCTCTGAATGTACTGATCGTAGTACGGTTTAAACCCATGTACCATTTGAGTGTGGCACCGGTTAAACTATCCTGAAAGTAGTGAATCAGTAGGTCCTGATTCTCTGTCTGAGCTGACATCCGCCGAGCGTACATCACCAGATGGCTTTGAGGGCAAGAGTTGCCCTTGTACTTTTCAAAGTCGGGCACTTGGAACTTGTGCGGGACTTTCACTTTTGGGACCAAGCAGAGATCTGCGGCGTCCTTTCCAAATAAATCCTGACCGCGAATGGCTTGCAGCTCCTTCTGCATTTCCAGGAACTGCTCCTGGAATTCCTCCATTCGGTCAAACATAGTTTCCTTTTTACCAGCAGGTATCTGTGGAATCTGTCCTTCTGGGACAGTGTGCACCACAGGGGGTGGTACCGTGACTACGGTAGTGAGTCTTGGCGTCTCTCGAAGTTTGTAACCTTCGAGAGTCTTCAGTATGCCCCTGGCATCTTCGCTTTCCCGAAGTTTGTAACCTTCAGGCCCAGCGGCTTCTGTTGTGATTCCCTGATCTTCAGTAATCGGCGGAACATATCCTTCCGGGATATAGTTAACAGGCATGCCCCAAGGACGATCTTTCGGAATTTGATACCTAGGATCATACTTCTCCACTATGGGCGTTGAGGTGATCTCTGAGATAACAGTTCTTTGTAGCTGAGCTTCTGCCATGACTTGCATGTCGTTACGAAGCTTTCTCATATCCTCTCTCAGAGCGTCGATCTCTTCTTTCAACTCTCTGTTCTCTTCCTCAAGATCATCCATCTTTTTCTGACGATTAGCCCGAGTATTATACGAATGAGACGGTTTGACTCTAGAATCGAGACACAAACGTGAGATTCGTAGGGAAGAAGAATACGCGATGTGAGAATGATGAATGCAATGATTATATTAATTGTTTTTTGGTTTAATCAAAATAAACTTCGACAATTAGATTGCAAATATCAAACAGTGGGGAAACCCATTTTTTTTTAAATTCAAAGGATTACAGAAATGGAAATACAGTAGATTACAAGGTGCAGAAATAGAAACCTAAGCCAATGGGTCCCGAGTCCTCTCTGAAGAGAAATCGGGTGCTGATTCTGGTATCTTCCTTTTCTTTGACCAGGGCTCTTGGGCCGTTGTCGGGTTGTCATTCCTTTGCCAAGTGAAAGGAGCGAACAAATTCCTTTGGTCATCCTGACTACCCATAACATGTTGCTCCAAAATTTCAATCAGAGCATCCTTATCTTTCAGTAGTTGTTGTATTTTGATGCACTCTACGTCGAGGGTGCGGTACTTGTTCTTCCAAGACCTTCTCTCCTTTTAAACTTTGTTGAGAGTAACCTGAAGCTTTTCAGTTTCCGTCATGAAGTACATGACAGATTCCCTCGACGGAAGAATTTCGTAACGAGGATAAGGCATTTTTAGCTTGAGAGCTCTAGTTTGTACCCAATGGAGATAAGGCTCCACCGAGACACAGTCTGGTTTTCCCGGAGACTCTCGTCCTTTCTTATTAACATGCTTCCAAGCGTGCACTATTTTCGTCTTTAGTGCTCTTTCATTTTCTCCTTCTTTGAAGAAAAGACCTTCCAGATGAACACCCCGTGGGATGTGTCTCATCGGGTATCCAAATTGACGATGAACGAGAACTGGATGGTAATTGATTCCTCCCTTAGTTCCTATAAGGGGTACGTTGGGGAAGTTTCCACAACGGTCAATGATCCTGATCCCATCATAGATCCTATTACACCAATCTATATCAGAGTTGGTAAGAGATATAATCTTCTGCGACCAACGTAAGGCACTCTTGCAATCGCAAAAAGCAGCAGACTTGGGCAAGTGAGAGATAAACCATTTGTAAAGCAGAGGTACACAGCATGTGATCTCCCCTCCGCTGTAAAAATTTCCCAAGTGTACAGAATGATACGCATCTGCGAGCAAAGTCGGTACAGGGTTTCCAATGAGAAAAACCTTAATGGAGTTGATATCGACGAAGTTATTGATGTTGGGAAACAAAAATAACCCGTAGGTGAGCAAGACAAAGACGCTCTCAAAAGCAGTCACGTTTCCTATACTGGAAAAATACAGGGCTTTCTTTGTCAAGAACTGGGCTGGCAATGGTCTGATTCTTTTGAATTTCTTCCAGTCCAGAAAATGAATTGCTCGATCTGTGATATTTAAATCGATCAGATGAGAATACTCCTCCAGCGTTGGTGCGAGCTGGTAATCCGAGAATGTGAAACAGTGATAAACTGGATCATAAAACTGAATGAGCGCATCCATGATTCCCTCAATCACATGGACTCTTAACAGTGGTAGCAGACCTCCGTGCTTGGCTCTGAAAGCCTTTTTGTTTGTGATCATCCTCGCTAACCTTCTCAAATCCTCTAGCTTTGGAACCTTGAAGGTATAACTATGAGTTCTCCTTCTACCGAAATCCATTAGCGCAATTCTTTTCTCTGATATTTGCAATCACAGTCTTAGTTTAATTTGAAAAACAGAGACACTAGAGGAGAAATTTTTTGAATGTTTTAATGTTTTTTTTTAAATGAATGCATGAATACAGCACACAAAAACATAGAAAAAATATGGCGTCAAAGGGTCGTTGTCATGAAGTCAAGGCTCTACCCATCCCCAAAGGGTTATACTAGGGTGATTTTTGTACCTGTACTCATTATCATCAGCTCCTCCCAGGAAAGCAAAACAACAAGCGGATCGCCAGCGAGTTGTAGAGCAATCTTAGAGTAAGTGTCATTCACCGAGAATAGATCACCAGCCTCAAATGAGGGTAGTATCGCGTAACAACGATTCCTGATAGTTTCCGCACTACAAAAGGGTTTGGCTCCTCAGCTTCTCAGACATCACAATCGGCCCATTGTCTAGGTGAGAGAATGGGTTGCATTGGTCAGCCTCCACTGAGGTTGATGGTCGACCTCGTCGCCATCACTTATCTTAAGTGTATACTCATTCTTTCCACGTGCGGCATCACACGCATTCCCATTAGCAGAAAAATAAACATGTATAGCAATTAGGAAAAGCAGTATATATATTTGTCCTAAACATCCTAGACCTTTAAAGCGATGAATCCTAAGTTCCTGACAGAAAATGGGTTCCCCGGCGGAAGCCCCAATCTGTGGTTTTCACATAAGTGAAGAGAAAAAAGGTTTAGAAATTGGCCCCACGGTGGGCGCCATTTTTCTGTAGCGAGCGATTTTGGACGCGGTTCTTAAGCGCTGGTCGCTCTCACTGCGGTTAAGTTTACTACAGGTCAATTCATTTTTTATCCTATTAAAGCTGATGAAGGAAGGGAAATAGATGTCTCCAATTAACCCTGCTTGCATACTGAGTTTAAATAGCGGTCTGTTAGGTTACGGATGCGATCAATGTGGTGGGGCCTTTGTATCGGTTATTTGTATTTTCGCCGATACTGATTTCTCACTGGGATTTTGTTAGGATACTGCTTCAGATTATGATATAGGGGATTTAGGGTTTTTGTTTAGTGTGCTCGCTAAGATCTTTTCTTTCAATCTTATGCCTACGTATTCCCGCTTACCAAAACAGGGAAATCAGAGCGTTCGTAGTTCCTCCTATTCTATGGGAGGAAATGGTTTTTGGTGTCTTGTTCAAAGCCCAAGACGTGAAGCGAAGGCTGGTTTGTATCTTGTTCAAAGCCCAAGATGTGAAGCTGAAAAGTTTATATGTATCTTGTTTGAAGCCCAAGATGTGAAGCTAAATGTGTTGACTTTAGAGAGAATTTGTCATCTCTAAAGAGGGTCTGTTTGTCACGACGGTTGGGTGACTGACTGTAAAGGAGGATTACTTTACCCGGGATTTGTGCATTCGACAATGCCATAACTTCCTTTATAGGGGATTTCCAACCTGAAGGGGAAGACTTTAACTCAGTTTAGAGCAATGCCATCTTTCCTTAGGGATTTCTCATGCTAAAAGAAGGACAGTGGCATGGATGTAGATGATCCAGAGGCTTGCCGCTTACAGTGATTAGATGAAGGGGAAAGAGTTGTTGATGTTTGTGTACTGTGAACAAGGCACAGCTTTGATGCTAAAAGGTTGATTAGATCAACCAGTGGTTTTCTTATACAAAGCCTAAGAGGAGGCTAATATGTGTCTCGTACAAAGCCCGAGAGAGAGGCTAAAAGGTTTTGACTCGACGATGGAGTCTTTTGGTATCTCGTATAAAGCCCGAGATGGAGGCTATTTGACTCAACAAGAGAGTTTTTGTATCTCGTACAAAGCCCGAGATGGAGGCTAAAATTTGTTTGGCTCAGTAAGAACCTTTTTGTATCTCGTATAAAGCCCGAGATGGAGGCAAAAGGGGTAATTGACTCAACGAGGGAGTCTCTTTATGTGTCTCGTACAAAGCCCGAGAGAGAGGCTAAACGTTGTTTGACTCTGCTGGGGAGAATCATTATACAAATCCCAAGAGGAGGCTAGGGTAACTGTTTCAGTTGAGTGACAGGTCCAGCATATTGATTTTTAGAGAAATCAGTTCTTATATGAGCAATACTGTACTCGAGGATTTGATTCGAAGATCCGGGTTATTCCTGTTCTTTAAGGAAGTGGGAGATCCGAAGGGTATTGAGATTATCCGAGTCTGCGGGTTTTCTTCCTGTTCTTGAAGGGTGCTTGAGAATGTCTTTGAGACTCAAGGGAATTAGACAGTCCAAGTTTAGAGTTTCATCTTTTGTACTATGCTTTGAGAAATAGTAGTAGACTCTTTGAAAGGATGGTTCTATGCAGATGACTAAGTTCTATTCCTATACCTCTAGGAGGTCGTCGGGACAATTTGTATGAAGCCCAAGAGGATGCTAGAAACTTTTAAGAAGCCGATCGATCCTTGTACGAAGCCCAAGAGGAGGCTATCATTCCCGGAGGAAGAGATCATTATAAGAAGCCTAAGAGGAGGCTGTGAATACTTCTAAGAAGCCGTAGGGTCCTTGTACTAAGCCCAAGAGGAGGCGGGGTTGCTTTTAAGAAGCTTGTGGGTCCTTGTATGATGCCCAAGAGGAGGCCGATGCTTTTAAGAAGCCCGTGGGTCCCCAAACCCCGAGAAATTCAAGGCAAGCTATTCACAAGGAATAGATCAAGTCAGGAAAGTTCGAGAATTTGGAAGAAACTCAAAGATGCCATTCACGGAGAATACATTCATCTCTGGGAGTAGAGTTTCTTGACAATTCCTAATGAGGACAGCCGAAGAGAAGACTGTATCTGGTGATCCTATTGGGGATCTAGTTGTCTATTTCTATGAATAAACGAAACGGCGTCACCTAGTTCTAGACGTAGTTGCCGGGGAAACTCGAAATATCTATACTATTATTACACTGTTGATATGAGTTTATGAAAGAAGACTTACAATGAAACAGCCCCACAATACAGTTATATGTATATGAAAGCGGTAAATGAAAGCGATAACCACTTACTCGGTTGTAGAGCTTCCATGTTGTTTGGTTAGTTGTTCAACAAAGAAAGATTAAGATCAACAGTATATTCAAAATCAAAGGAGAAAGTGCTTTTGAAAAAGAAAGATTTGGGGCTTACAGCTCAAGGAGAGGCCCAGGGTTTTATCAGTGAGCGCACTGTTCAATTTGTACAGAGGGACTTATACAAGTGACTGAGGCCCAAAATGTTTTCTGTACAAGGGGGTTGGGTCTTACACTCTCTCAAGAGGCCCAAAAAGTTTTAAAGAAAAAGAGTGGGGCTTATAACACGAGGGTAGGCCCAATTGTTTTTTTCGTTTGAAATGGCAATCGCACCGAGATTTTCTTTTAACGCGAAGGGACTTATACAATAAGTGAGGCCCAGAATGATTTTGTTAAAAGGGGGTTGGGTCTTACACTCTATTAGAGGCCCAAAAGTTTTGAATGGGTCTTATAGCTCAAGGAGAGGCCCAGTTGGTTAATTTTAAACTGGCGAGTGTGCCGAGGTTTTTGAAAATACAGTGGGACTTATACAATAAGTGAGGCCCAAAATGTTTTGTATTTTACAAAAAAAAAGGGTTGGGTCTTACACTATAATAGAGGCCCAAATGTAATTGTTTAATGAGGGTGAAAATCAAAGAAACCCTAAATTTAATCTTTAAATAATAAATATTTAAAGAAAATCAATAAAAAATACCAAATAGATTTGAATAAACCACTTGTGATTTTGGTTTAAGGTTTGAAAAATGAGGTATAAATCACAAGAGATATTAAAACTCATTTGGTCTTGATTTTTCAAGATGGATGTTCATTTTAAAATGTTTAAAAACAAATAAAAATGAATTTATTCACAAAAATACTATTTATATTAAATACATAATATAAATCTAATTTTTTTTTGTGGAATAAAATATTTCAACATTTTTATGATTTTTTGCAAAAAGAATCAGTCAAAAATAATTAAAATTGAGTGAGTTATTAATTTTTCAAATCATTAACAAAATAATATGAAAAATAGGAAAATGGGAAAAAGTGATTAAAAAAAAGGTCTGGGGCGAGGGGGATTCGAACCCCAGACCTTTCGCTTGCCAATACATACAAACCAGCTGATCAACCACTTGGGCGCAATGCCAATTCATTAATAACATGGCAAGTGAAAAATATATATCAAACTAGTTGGATTTTATGAAAATGGCACCATGGCCATCTTCTTCCTCTAGGTCGTGCATGAAGCCCTCCATCTCTCTCGTTTCTCAACCATTTGACATGATTCAAACACCAAACTCACGCGTTTTTTCACAAGGAAGAAGATGGCAATACCCAATTTCATTCATTTTCAGTGTATAACAAATTATATCATTGTGGCCGTATGAACCCTAATTTTGTAAAAGCAATCGAGTAGCCATGATTATGAGTGCTATGATCAAATTTTTTGAGGGAAAACAATCAACATATGATGGCAAGCAATTGGCAAAAACATCATGCGAGGAAATATGCATGGATCATGGAGTTGGAGTTTTGAGGCTTACCTTGATGCAAGCTGAAATGGAACTCTGCACAAACCTTGTTCCAGTTGTGAATTAATAATCCCTACAGGTTCAATGGATGTTATGGAGTGTGTTACAAGCTTTGGAACACTTTGAAACTCTTTGGATCAAGCTGGAGACCTCCACCTGCATAATTGAGGCATAATGGCTTGGTTGAAGGGTGATTTTGAGCCTGAGGTGTTACAGTCAGTGTTTAAGTGTTTGGACACCTCAAATACATCATATGTGATGTGTTTGAGCAGTTGGAATCGATTGCTTAAGGCTGCAACACAAAACCCGATAGTGGTTACTCAAAAACCAAGAAACTTGAGGTTTAAGGAAGAATGAGAGAAAGAAGTGTTGTAACTGGCTTTGGTGTGAGTTAAATGATCCATTAGAACCTCTATTTATAGGTGATCAACTTTTGTCTTGGAGGAATAGTGAATGGCTGCTGGATCAGATCACATTTGCATGGATTGACTTGGAGGATTTCTTCTCAAGCAAGGCAAACTAGCCATTCCCAAGAGCAGGGCTATGCCTTGACCAAAATCACATTCTTCAGATGTTTTTATTGTTGTTTAATCAGAGAACTTGATTGAGTAGAGTGGCTTTGTTGAAAATGCACTATTCCACATTAATGCCCCTTTGAATTCAAGGTAAAATATGCCAAAGTGGATGAATTTCAAGTTGGAAGATTCCTTGGCTTTTTGACCCAGCCTTATTAGTTGGATCAGGTGCATTGTGATTGGTTTGAGTACATGTGACATGCTGATCCTCAGTTTTTGGTTCAAAATCGTGTGTGGCAAGCAAACATGCAAACTGATTTTTCCAAAACAGCTTGCAGCAGCATGGCTTTGGGCATGGATTTCTCTTGGCTCAAGTTGAATCAATTCATGCTGTTAAGCTCTTTGAATTCTTGGCAACATTTGCAACAACATTGATGTTTATCTTTGGACTTGATTCAGCTTGCAACTATGTGAAAAGATCTCACAAGTTTTGGTGTTTCAACACAAAATCTGCCTTGCCCATAATTTTTCTAAGTGTTGAAAAAGTTGTACTTTCATGTTTTTAGCGACTTTGATCACTCCATAACTCAAAATCCCCAATGAATTAGAATTAGGTCTAGTTGAAGTTTTTGTATAGGCCAATGAGATCTACAAATCAAGCCTTGGATGGGAGAAAATGGCTTTGTGGTTTAGGAGTTATGACCCTCCAAAGTTGGTACCCTAGCCACTTTATTTTTAACTTAGAAAATTTTCTAAGTTTTTATGGTTACCCCTTTTACAAGTTATCCAACTTTTCTTGATTTTTCTTGATGAATGATGATTCAAATCATACATTAACATCATTTTAGGGTTAAAAATCTATTTTTGTTAAAAATCTCAAAAAGTCAAAGTTGACTTTTGTGCACAGTTGACTTTTTATCAGATGAATTCCAAACTGTGCAATTCTTCAGGAAATCATGTCCTTAACCTAAATCAAACTTGATGGACATGTTCCATGGGTGGTATAGAGTATATTTATGCATGTCATAGGGCTTGGTAGAATGTCCTGGTCAAAAGTGAAAGTTACAGTTGACTTTTTCCTTAAAACCCTAACTGTGGTGCAGATGAAATTGCAACTTGTTGCTCAAGCTTCTTCGATCAATCCATTGTTGCAAATGGATAAATGTAGTGTATTAGACACCCTCAAATCCTCCTTTGAGGTCTTGGCTCATGATTTGCCCTAAAAGTCAATTTAGGGGTGAATTAGGTCAAGAAACCCTAATTCCTGATTTTTTATGAATGCATCCCCTGAGGCAAAATTGACTGGATGATTGGGTCCATGAGGTTTCATGGAGTATATTAGGTTATGTTTTGGATCATTGGCTTGTGCCCAGAGAAAAATTTCCATCTGGAGGCCCTGGTCGACCAAAACCCTAATTTGGTGACACTGTCGATCTTGAGACTTGATCCACCTAGAAGGGAGCAACCTTGTGCTTAATCCTTGAAGTGGGAGTCCTCTTGATCCATTGTGGATGTTTGAGAGGTTAGACAAGTTAAAGATCATGTCATTCCTTGATTGACCCTTTGTCTAAGCACTCGGAGAGGGCTTGAAACCCTAATTTTGATTGTAGTGGATGCTCACCCATCTTTGGGGAGACTAATGAGGTATGATGGTTCATCCATATTGTGATGATGATTTCCACAATGATGGGAATCTTAGTGGTCAAAATTTGGGGTATGACACCTAGGTATGAGGCCCTCCTCAAATCCCTCTTCAATCACAACCCGTGACTGGTTCCTTTCAACACAAGTAACAAAACGAAAGCCACACTTTCAAAACACACAATTCTCAATACTTCAAAGCTTATGAGAATTGACACACAAGAAACTCAATGCTTAAAAGCTTATGAGTAACTGACAGAACTTACAACACAAAACCAGTCCTTGTATTATTATCAGAATGATACCAGTTAGGCTCATAAATAACACTCAAAAACCCTAACAAAACACACGTAAGTTCCACACCTAAACTAGGTTTACACCAGTCAATATATAGCATTAAATCTGAACTGGATTGGGCTTCAAAATGCAGCAAAGAGACTGCACACAATTCTGCAAAATAAACTCCAAGAAAATAGGTCTTCAATCTAAAGTTTCCTAATATGTCTCCATATTTAGAAAATGTTGAAAATCCGAAAACCAACACACAAAAACCAACCCAAAATACTTTGGATGCCACATAGGATAACTAAATATTCGCAGAATATTCAGTAACAAATACCAACAACATAATCTTCCTTTTAAACCAAAATCGGACGCGATGTCCTATGATCCAGGATGGGACATCTTTATCCGACATGTTAAATGCAAAATATTAGAACATCTTATTTCAACATCTTGCTGCTAGAATAGTTTTAGCAAAATAAATGCCAGCCACAAAATCAAAGAAATAACAATCTCCCCCTTTGGCTTATTTTGGCTAAAACTACACACCAAACAATCTTGCAAAGATAACACAAGCAGCACAACAATATCAGAGACAGCAGCGAAAAACACACCATAATACCAACACAAACCATAGCAGCAAAAATTCACACCAAAAAAAAAACTCCCCCTCAACTGCATTAACACAACAACATTCAACATTCTCCTCCTCAGTTGCAGCACCAGCACAAGCACACCACAAGACTCACCACAAGCACACCACAAGCACACTACTCCCCCTTTTTAGCCATAAATATGACAAAGGCAAGTAGAGCAGTTATTAATTTTGAGAAATGGTCAAGTCAAAAACTAGAATAAACAGCATCAGAAAGTAGATGCACACAACATCACATGACCAAATGTCATGCACAAACTTCAGCATCTTTCCCTTTATAAACACCTGCACAAGCTGCACTACCAGAATTACCTTTATTCTTTTTAGTCTGGCAGCCAGAAAGAACATTAATTGCTATAGTTCTTCATGAATACAAACCCCAAGTCTACTCCTCAGGTTTTCAAACTGAACTGCATCCAGAGCCTTGGTAAATATGTCAGCAAGCTGATTTTCTGTGCTAACATGCTCAAGAGTTATGACTTTGTCCTCCACAAGTTCTCTGATGAAGTGATGCCTGATATCAATGTGCTTAGTCCTGCTATGTTGAATAGGATTTTTAGAAATATTAATAGCACTCAGGTTGTCACAAAATAATGTCATGACATCTTGTGTGACATTATACTCAGATAGCATTTGCTTCATCCACACCAGTTGAGCACAACTACTTCTAGTTGCTATGTACTCAGCTTCAGCAGTAGAAAGAGATACAGAATTCTGCTTCTTACTAAACCATGAAATAAGATTATTTCCCAAAAAGAAACAACCTCCAGAGGTACTTTTCCTATCATCAGCACTTCCAGCCCAATCAGCATCACAGTATCCTACTAAAGTGGAACTTGAGTCATGGGAGTACAACAACCCATAATCACATGTACCACTCACATACTTAAGAATTCTCTTAACTTGATTGATGTGACTGACCTTGGGTTCTGCTTGGTATCTTGCACATACACCTGTTAATGTAGTGATAGGGGGTGTTTTTATCGTCTCCACAGGGATTGCCTGATATTTGATGCTTGTCGTTCAATAGTTACACCGTTTTAAGTTCAAAGGTTTCAATTGGTTCTCAATTTCGTTTAACATCAATTGGTAGCAAAGAGTAATTTTTGACAAAGAGTTTGAAAGTTTTTTTATAAAAGCATGTCAAGGTTAGGTTTCGCTAATCCTTTTCACATATATACGATTAATCAAGCGTATGAACTCAGTTTCTGACCAATACAATCGCGTATCCTCCCGACTAAGTTTATGTCTAAAGCAAGGTCGTGAGTATCATTGTTTAGACCGTCAGATGATGTCTCACGCTAACAATCTAAACAATAATCCTTAAGATCAACACAAAGCGAATAGCAAATCCCAAATCTATGTCTAGAGTTTGGTTTTTAAGAGATGAATTTATTAGGTTATGATTTGTAGAATCTATGTCTAGAGCAATACAAATCGCACATATTACATTAAGAGAAAATAACTTCATCTATATTGATCAAAGACTTTGTTCATACACAAAAGATCAAAAGCAATACATATAATCAGGATCAACTACATCTAACCTCAACATTGAGTGTTTAGCTACACATTCTCATGGTAGCTTGGATGATAAGTTGAAAGAGGAGATGAATGAACATCCACGTCGAATAATCGAGAATGGATGTGACTTCAGCTTCTCAAAGTGAAAATCCACTCTTAGATGATCAAAATGCAGAAACTATGGTTTTTGGGTGAAAATGAACAAAAGATCCTTTTCAAGAAAAGTAAAATTCTATTTATACATATCAGAATTCCGCAGGATTCGCACTGCGAGTGAATCATTCGCACTTCGAATGAGAGAAAATGGCACCTTAAGTGCCTCTGAGACTTAAACCGCCCAATGCTGAGATCGTGGGTTCGCACTACGAACAATCCATTCGCACTGCGAATGAGAGAAAATTTGCCTCAAAAACATTCTGCCACCCTTCGCCAGGACCTTCGCACGGCGAACCAACCAGCGAGCCTTCGCTGGGAGTTCGCAGTGCAAACTTTATGATATTTTCCAAGAAAAACATTCTACCACCATTCGCTGGGAGCTTCGCTGACGTTCGCAGTGCGAACCTTCGCTGCACCTTCTCCAGCTCCTTCGCACTGCGAATACCCTGTTGCAGCAAAAACTCAGTGGAAACTTGCATCCACTCCATGTGTCTCACAATTTTTATCCTTTCATGCCTATACCTGCACATTAACACACAAATTACAAGCTCCACACATGTATTCCAATGAAAGCACTACAACACAGTTCACCACTTAAATCAACCGATTACGCATGGAAAGTAATGAAAAATGTCAATTATTGCATATAAATATATAACATGTTTTACATCTAACAACACCAACTGCAGAGGTTATGTCTGGCCTACTTGCTGTGAGATACAGCAGACTGCCAATCATGCTTCTGTATAAACTCTGTTCAACATTCACTCCCTTTTCATCTTTGGATAACTTCAAGTGAGTAGGAGCAGGAGTTCTCTTGTGCTTGGCATTATCCAATCCAAACTTCTTCACAATATTCCTTACATATTTGCTCTGACAAATAAAAATGGAATCTTCCATCTGTTTGACTTGCAATCCAAGGAAGTAAGTCAATTCACCTACCAAGCTTATTTCAAATTCAGATTGCATTTGGTTGACAAAATGTTGGACCATTTCATCCGACATCCCACCAAACACAATATCATCTACATAAATCTGAGCAATCATTAGTTTCCCATCCTTCTCCTTGACAAAGAGAGTTTTATCAATACCACATTTCCTGTATCCATGTTTGACTAAGAACTCAGTCAGCCTTTCATGCCAAGCTCTTGGAGCTTGTTTCAAACCATACAAAGCCTTCTTTAGCTTGTAGACATGATCAGGAAAATTTGGATCCACAAACCCTTTAGGCTGCTCAACATAAACTTCCTCATTAAGATAGCCATTCAGAAAGGCACTCTTGACATCCATTTGAAACAATTTAAATTTCAAAAAACATGCCACTCCTAGCAACAGTCTGATGGATTCCAATCGAGCCATATGAGCAAATGTTTCATCAAAATCTACTCCTTCAACCTGTGTGTATCCTTGAGCAACTAGTCTGGCTTTGTTTCTGGTAACAACTCCTTGTTCATCAGACTTATTCTTATAAACCCACTTTGTTCCAATCACATTTGTTCCTGCTGGTCGTGGTACCAGTTCCCAGACTTCATTCCTCTTGAATTGACAAAGCTTATCCTGCATAGCACTTATCCAGAACTCATCTGTCAATGCCTCTTTAACATTCTTTGGTTCAAGCTTTGAAACAAAACAGGCATTTGACACAGCCTCCCTCGATCTGGTTCTTACACCTTCATTCAGATTTCCAATAACCAACTCCTTAGGATGATCCTTCTGAACCCTTATAGAGGGTCCCCTGTTAGCATCCTCTACCTCTTCATTCTCAGGTCTAGTGTCGGTCTCTTGAGCCTTATCTTCTATGGACTCAGTGCCTTGTGAGATTTCATTGTTCATGGGAAAGCATGTTCCAACATCATCTGGGACATCTTCGTCTTTGCCAGAGTCACAACCACCACATTTATGGATTCCATCATCACCTTAGTTCTGGAATTAAATACCCTATATGCTTTACTATTTGTAGAGTATCCCAAAAATATTCCTTCCTCACTCTTAGGATCCATCTTTCGCCTCTGCTCACGATCCGCCAAGATATAGCACTTACTCCCAAAAACATGAAAATATTTCACATTTGGCTTTCTACCTTTCCATAGCTCATAAAGAGTAATAGAAGTACCTGATCTGATAGTCACCCTATTGTGCATATAGCAAGCTGTATTCATGGCTTCAGCCCAAAAATGATATGGAAGCTTTTTGGTATGAATCATGACTCTTGCACACTCTTGAATAGTCCTATTCTTGCGTTCCACCACACCATTTTGCTGAGGAGTGATTGGTGATGAGAATTCATGAGTGATTCCTTCAGATAAACAAAACTCTTCAAACCTGCTATTTTCAAATTCTTTCCCATGGTCACTTCTGATTCGTACAACACCATAATCCTTTTCTCGTTGAATCCTTTGACACAATTCTTTGAAAGTTGCAAATACTTCAGACTTCTCTCTGATAAAGCTTATCCAGGTGAATCTGGAGTAATCATCAACGACAACATAGGCATACTTCTTCCCACCAAGACTTTCAACTTGCATAGGTCCCATTAAGTCCATGTGAAGCAGCTCCAGAACTCTAGAAGTTGTGGTAAGATGTTGAAGCTTTTTGTGTGACATCCTTGTTTGCTTCCCAACTTGACATTCACCACATATTCTACCCTCATCAATCTTCAGCTTGGGAATACCTCTAACAGCCTCACTTGACAGAACTTTCTTCATCCCTTTCAAATGTAAGTGACCCAATTTCTGATGCCACAGTTTGGTTTCATCTTCCTTTGACATCAAACAGGTAGACAAACTTTCTGATTCTTGAGGATTCCACAGATAGCAGTTATCCTTAGACCTGGTTCCCTTCATGACAACTTTATTTTCTTCATTGGTTACTAGGCATTCAGATTTTGTGAAATTTACTTTGAGTCCTAGATCACATAGTTGGCTTATACTGATCAAATTTGCAGTCAGCCCTTTGACAAATAGAACACGATCCAGATTTGGTTGTCCTGTGTAGTCCAGCTTTCCAACACCTTTTATTTCACCTTTTGATTCATCCCCAAAAGTGACATAATTGGTAGAGTGAGGCTTGATATCTGACAAAAATTTCTTCACACCAGTCATGTGTCTTGAACAACCACTGTCAAAGTACCAATCTTCCCTTGCAGATGTTCTGAGAGAGGTATGTGCTATGAAACCAGCCATCATATATCTAGGAGTCCATCTTTTCTTTACTTTAGCCCAATTCTGTCCTTTATTTTGTTGATGGGCAGTTTTGGGATAACCATGCAAATTGTAGCAAAAGGACTTTAAGTGACCAATCTTTCCACAGTAATGACATCTCCATGGTTTATACTTTGAACTACATACTATTTTCTGGTGTTTCATCTGATGTTGAAACATGTGATTTGACATCTCCTCCTCTTGCTTTATTTTCTGAGGAACAAACTTTAATACAGACTTCTTGTAGTTCTCTGCTTGATTGTTAAAACCAAGACCTTGTACATTTCCAGCATTTTTTCCAATCTGACGAATCTCATCCAGCTGCGTGGAACCATTGTTCAGCATTCTTATAGATTTGGTCATATTGTCAAGTTTTGACTTTTGCCATACAACCTCCTCTTTAAGATCAGCAATGATTGATAGATGCTCTTCCTTCTCAGCTTCTAGTTGAGCTATCAGAACCTTCTGTTCTAATATTATCTGGCACCTCTCTTCATTCTTGATACACAACTCTGAGAACCCAGTGATAACTTCCTGCTTAGTGAGTTCTCCAATATAAGATTCTTTGTCAGAATCAGACTCGCAAGTTGTTTCTCTATCAGATTTACAGATTCCAGTCAAGGCTGTCACCAATTTTGCTGATTCTTCTTCAAGATCACTCTCAGACTCTCCTTCTGACCAAGACACAGATAAGCCCTTCTTCTGCCTTTTGAGATACGTGGGACACTCAGTTTTTATGTGCCCAAATCCCTCACATTCAAAACACTGAACTCTCTTCCCTTGATTGGAGTCTTCTTCAGTTCTGGACTTTCTGCCTCCATCCTGGTTTTTATTGATGTCAAGTGACTTGTTCTGAACATTTGCTCTTGACTTCCAGTCCATCCTTTTCAACACTTTGTTAAATTGTTTTTCAAGCAATACCAGATCTTTAGACACCCCTTCATCTCTGACCAGGTTACCTTCATCGTCTGAATCACCAGCATTTGACACAAAAGTTGTACTCTTCTTCTTTTTAGACTTTTCACTGATCCCCAATTCAAATGTTTGAAGTGATCCCACAAGTTCATCCACTTTCATCTTATCTATGTCATGCGCTTCCTCTATAGCAGTCACTTTCATGTCAAATCTCTTAGGTAGAGATCTGAGGATTTTTCTAACCAGTTTGCTATCAGACATCTTTTCACCTAGGGCACTTGAAGCATTAGCTATCTCAATAATGTTCATGTGAAAATCATGAATGCTCTCATCTTCCTTCATCTTCAAATTCTCAAACTTGGTAGTGAGAAGCTGAAGTTTTGACATCTTCACCTTTGAAGTCCCTTCATGAGCAACCTTCAAGACCTGTCAAGCCTCTTTTGCAATGGTGCAGTGTTTAATCAACCTGAAGATATTTTTGTTAACACCATTAAATAATGCATTCATGGCTTTGGAATTTCCCAAGGACCCTTTGTAGTCTGCATCATCCCAGTCTTCCTCTTCCTTCACCACATCAGTAGGATTACCTTTTCCATCTCTAACCTTTGGGGGTTCCCATCCTTTGATAACAGCTTTCCATGCTTGATCATCCATGGATTTGATGAATGCTACCATCCTTGGTTTCCAGTAGTCATAGTTAGAACCATCAAGCAGAGGTGGTTTGTTCAAAAATCCTTCATCCTTGTCCATTGCACCAGAAAGTACCTTCCCTGAATCTCACCCAGAACCAAACAAGGGTGTAAGCTCTTGATGCCAATTGAAATTCTGGCACAGATATCAGATGTCCTACACAGATGTTGAGACACTGATATCCAAGACAATGAACAAGTTAACAATAATAATAACAGTGCAGAAAGTAAAGAACACAGTGATATGTTTACCCAGTTCGGATCAACAATCCTACTCTGGGGGCTACCACGCCAGGGACGAAATTAATATGCGATAGTATCAATTCACAGATCATACAGCAACCACACCCAGTTACAATCCGCTCACTTAATCACTACCCTTCCTATGACTTCTACCTAAGACTCACCTAGGTATGAGGCCCTCCTCAAATCCCTCTTCAATCACAACCCGTGACTGGTTCCTTTCAACACAAGAAACAAAACGAAAGCCACACTTTCAAAACACACAATTCTCAATACTTCAAAGCTTATGAGAATTGACACACGAGAAACTCAATGCTTAAAAGCTTATGAGTAACTGACAGAACTTACAACACAAAACCAGTCCTTGTACTGTTATCAGAATGATACCAGTTAGGCTCACAAATAACACTCAAAAACCCTAACAAAACACACGTAAGTTCCACACCTAGACTAGGTTTACACCAGTCAATATATAGCATTAAATCTGGACTGGATTGGGATTCAAAACGCAGCAAAGAGACTGCACACAATTCTGCAAAATAAACTCCAAGAAAATAGGTCTTCAATCTAAAGTTTCCTAATATGTCTCCATATTTAGAAAATGTTGAAAATCCGAAAACCAACACACAAAAACCAACCCAAAATACTTTGTATGCCACATAGGATAACTAAATATTCACATAATATTCAGTAACAAATACCAACAACAGAATCTTCCTTTTAAACCAAAATCAGACGCGATGTCCTATGATCCAGGATGCGACATCTTTATCCGACATGTTAAATGCAGAATATTAGAACATCTTGTTTCAACATCTTGCTGCTAGAATAGTTTTAGCAAAATAAATGCCAATCACAAAATCAAAGAAATAACACTTGTTTCAAGTGGATTCGCCGGATAACCCATTTGCATTCAATTTGTCTAAATTGGTGGGGCGAGTCAAACCTAAAGCTTAATGTAAACACATGCTTTGAAATTTATTTTGTGTAACTTTCTGTTAGGTTTATATTTATTTATTTATAATTTCATACTATATGACATGTTGAGTTAGTCTTGTTTTTTTTTTAATTCTTTGTTTTACTGTCAAATAGTGTGTTTGCTTAGTCAAAGTTGTTAGCATGTTAGTGGCATTGAGGACCAAGTATTTAGGAGGCAATTACTTTGTAACTGGTGTAGTATATATTGTTACATCTGAATTAATAAATTAATATACAGTTTTTTTGGCTCAACAATTCTTATTTTGACAAATGCTATGAGAGCGGTTATACAAAAACTGACAATAATCTGGTGGTGATTGGGAAGGGAAACACAAAGAGAGTAATCAAGGGAGGATCTCTAGGTAGGGTAAACATAGAGAACCGAGATACGATTACTGAGAGTGAGTGTGTTCCAGAAGAATTGAGAATGGGTGACGCAAATTTCGCGGAGGCTTGCATTCTGATCTTTGATGGAGACTATGATCACTGGAGTCTCTTGATGGAGAACTTGTTGCGTTCCAAGGAGTATTGGACGGTAGTGAAAGAGGGCTTCACAGAACCAGCCACGGGAACAACACCAACCGCAGAACAAACTAAAGCTTTGGGGGAAATAAGGGTAAAATATTTTAAGGCTAGGAATTATCTATTTAGTAGCATAGATAAAACTGTTCTTAAGATGATTACAAAGAACGAAACTGCCAAGGAACTTTGGGAATCCATGAAAACAAAATTCTAAGGCAGTGCCAGGGTTAAAAGAGCTCAAATTCAGGCTTTAAGGAGAGAGTTTGAGGTGTTGGAGATGAAGGAAGGAGAGACGATTAACGACTACTTTGGCAGAGTCGTGATTGTTCTAATTCCATGAGAAATTATGGAGAAGTGGTTGAAGAGGTGAAGATTGTTGAGAAAATACTTAGGATTCTGAAGGACAAATTTAATTATGTGGTATGTTCGATAGAAGAGTCTAAGGATCTGGATGAATTGACTGGGTGAGCTACAAAGCTCTTTGCTGGTGCACAAACAGAAGCTGGTCAGGAAAACTGTCACATTTGATCAAGCTCTAAGGGTTAGAGTTGAGTATGGTAGAGGAAGAAGTAGAGGTTGTGGTAATTATTAGGGAAGAGGTAGAGGAAACAGTAGTTCAAGAAGCAAGGAAACGGTTGAATGTTTTCATTGCCATAAATTAGGCCATTACAAGAACGAGTGTCCTGAGTGGTCCCATCAGGCACGTTACACAAGTGAGTTCAATGAAGAAATGTTGTTGATGGCTATGGAAAACGATGAGCAACATGATGCTTTGTGGTTCTTAGACTCATGTTGTAGCAACCACATGATGGGCAGAAAACATTGGCTTACACAACTCGATGCTTCCTTTAATTGCAATGTCAAGTTAGGCAATGACATGAAGTTGGAGGTTCTCGGCAAAGGGACCATAAAGGTGAAAATTGATGGTACTGTTGTTGTTATCCAAGATGTCTACTATGTTCCAGGACTACAGAATAATCTATTCAGCATAGGGCAAATGCAGGAGAAGGCTCTAATATTTCTGATCAAGCGGGGAACTTGCAAAGTATTCCATGAGAACAAAGGCTTGTTGTTTAAGACATCGATGAAGACAAACAAAATGTTTGTGCTTCAAGTAATATCTTTAGGCAGTAAAGTAGCTGAGCAAGGGCAATGCTTGATGGTGTCAAAATCTAAAAAGGAGAATCTCGAGCAAAGGCAATATCTTTAGGCGGTAAAGTAGCTGAACAAAGGCTTCACCAAGTGCCCATATGAACATACTTTGTTCATCTATGCTCATGAATCTGATGTACTCCTTGTGAGTTTGTATGTGGACGATATCATGCTCACAAGTAGCAATGAGAAATTTGTGAAAGAATTTAAGGCATCAATGCAGTCTAAGTTTGAAATGACTGACTTAGGCCAAATGATGTATTTTTTGGGTGGAGAAGTCAACCAAAGTGATCAAGGGGTTTTCATCTATCAAAGGAAGTACACGAATGAACTTCTTGACAAGTTTGGAATGTTGGACAGTAATACGGTGAGAAATCTTATTGTGCCCGGGACAAAACTAAGTATTGAGGAAAATGGAGTGCTTTTGGATGAAACACAATACAAATAGTTGATAGGAAGTTTATTATTCCTCACTATGACCAGACCGGACATCATGTTTGTGGTGTGTCTTCTAAGCAGGTATATGACGAAACCTACAAGGCTACACATGATGGCTGCAAAACATGTGCTAAGATATTTAAAGGGAACTGCAGAGTTCGGTATAAAGTACCACAGAAAGGGACAGTGGAAGCGCTTAATTGGATACACTGACAGTGACTTTGCTGGGGATACGGATGATAGAAAGAGTACCGGCGGCTATGTGTTCTTCTTGGCGGGAGGAGCGATCTCATGGGCGTCCAAGAAGTAACCGATCCTAACTTTATTAACAACCGAAGCTGAATTTGTTGCAGCAGCTTCATGTGCTGCACAGTGTATATGGCTAAAGCGAATTCTTGAGCAGATGGGATGGTTCGAGAGTGTTGTAGGAGCAACCACTGTGTTCTGTGACAACCATTCTACCATTAAACTGTCCAAAAACCTCGTGCTACATGGACGGAGCAAGCATATCGATGTTCGTTTCCATTTTCTCAGGGATTTGGTCAGAGATTGAGTTGTAGAGCTCGGGTACTGTGGTACCAAGGTGCAGATAACGGACATTATGACCAAGGTCGTGGGGCTTGAAGTGTTTGAACAACTGAGAGCACAATTTGGAGTCAAGAAGAATGAGAAGACCTTGGATGTTACTGGTGTTTAAATTCAACTTAAATATGTTGAGTTTAGGGGAGAATTTGTTAGGTTTATATTTATTTATTTATAATTTCATACTATATAACATGTTGAGTTAGTCCTTTTTTTTTTTTTTTAATTCTTTGTTTTACTGTCAGTTAGTGTGTTTGCTTAGTCAAAGTTGTTAGCATGTTAGTGGGGAGTATTTAGGAGGCAGTTACTTTGTAACTGGTGTAGTATATATTGCTACATCTGAATTAATAAATTATTACAATTTTTTAGGCTCAGCAATTCATATTTTGACACTTTCATCGTACCATTTCATCTTCTTATTCATGTTTTACCCCAACACAAGATCTATGTATTTAAGAATTTTTCATTAAATAATTGTTATTGTTGTTTGAAGCGGTTTAATTGTTGCAAGTGTTTTCTAGTATAATATAAAAAGAGTATTTCTTATTACACCACCCTTGTTTCTTAGGCACCAACTGAATTTTCGGTTTTGCCCCTTTATTCCGGATGTGCACATCCGGACGCACCAATTTTTTTAAAATTTACATTTTTTCCCGGATGTGCACATCCGGTAAAAGATCTTATTTGCAAATCCGGAACAAATGCTGAAGCAGAACACCAAAACCAGAAATGTTTCTCACATTCATAAAATAAAATCGGGATTACATTGAGAAAATCGGCATGGGATCGACAGAAATTTAAATATTACAAGATCAATAGCCCGGTGGACGCTTGCACATCTCTAAGATGTCACCGACCGTTCTTCGGATTTTGACGGTCGCCTCGAACTCGGTCGGGAATTGTTCCTCGTAACCCAAATAAGTTTGCCACATCGCTCTAACATCGTCTTGGTTCTTGAGCTCAACAAGGATGTAAGCGACGTTCCCTTCGTTGTCAACCGAATGTGAACGATACTGAAGCTTCGCAACCTTCCGTTTGTCTCCGTAAGGTAGGAGATGTTCGATGTCGTCAATGATTTGGTCGAGGGGGATGTCTCTCGTTATCGTAAACTTTTGACCGCGTGTTTTGCCGTCGGTGAAGGAGACACTTGCGGCATACCAACGGAATTTGATTTGATACAATTGAGACATTTTGAGGTTTTGTGAAAGATATCAAATGAAACCCCTAATTTATAGAAAAGTTAGGGTAAAGTTATTTCTGCCCAAGTTAGTTCCGGATGTGCAAATCCGGGCAAACCCTACCAATATTACTTCCGGATGTGCACATCCGGAAGTTGGCCGGATCTGCAAATCAGAATGTTTTACTGATACAATTTTAAACCAGAATTGAGCAGCTTATGCAGTGCAATAAAATTCGTAAGTGTATTAAAAAGTCATATGGATAAAAATACAATATATTTCACTTCAATAATGTACATTGTGTCGTATGCTTATACAAAAGAGTTAAAGCAAAATTCTCCGTCTAAATCTATTGGAGCTAGAACTTTCGATTTTTCCGCATTTGATGCCTTTTCAATTGCGTGCAATCTTTCGAATTCAAGCTGCCTTTCGACAAAATTATCCGGCCAAGACTCGGCAATTGCGGTTGCATGCGTCGCCCATTGCGGTGATTTAGGTGGTATCGGGCATCCGGGTTTCAAGATAACTTGTACGAAATGTATTGATTTCGCAAGCCATCCGATACACATGATACGATCATTTGGATTCGACGTAACGCCAACCATCTCAAACAATGGAAGACGATACTTGTTTGTCTTGTAGGTGCTATCGAGAATGAGCACTGTCGAGAACGTGTTGAACAACTTGATGGAATCCGGATGAGTCCAAAAAATATCTCAGACCGTAATTCCATCATCGCGATATCTGTACCGAGACACGTAAACGTTGTCCTCCAACACTTTCAACAGTTGTTGCATCTCACTCTTATCTCCCCTAATTGCCTTGTTCGTTTGATACCGAATGTTATACACTTGCTTTATGTTTGCAACATTTTCGGGTTCTTTTCGTTTCAACGTCGCAAGTATATTCTTCGGTTGGACAAGGTTCAAGGTCATGTCGGCTATACATGTCTTCTCTTTCGCCTTGAGCCGGCATACACTTGGATGACCTTGTAGCTTTGAGCACATTTCGTGGTTATGTATACCACAACGAACGGTAAATCTCCATTTCTTGGAAACTAACATGTAACCACCAATCTTAAAAGGGCACTCACATCTTCTAGTACCAGTCTCGTCTTTCTTTAACTTCCGTAGAGGTGCTTGATATTTTCCGCTTCTTTCGCACCCTAAAATTACAAAAGCTTTTCTTCTATCCGACCCATTATCCGATCTCCCGATATTTACACCGAAGCCGAGCTCAATAGTCGTCCTACGAATGTATGCAATCATGCTTTCACGATCATCAAAGTCTTGCTTGTTGTTAAAGTCACCGCCGACATCAACCGACTTTACGAGCATACCTTCATCTTTCGAGGAAATCGGCGCAACTAATTCTTTTGTCATGTTATCGGGATGCACCATCTCTATTTATAAACAAGAATAGAACCATTAATATGTATAAATAAGATTTATTCAAAAATGCTGAAAACTTAAATTAATTGGCTCCAGCCATGTTTCCGGATCTGCATATCCGGAAATGTTCATGCTCAATTTGTTCCGGATGTGCACATCCGGAAGTAGCGTAACTTATTTTCCAAAAAATGTAGATTGATAATGTGAGCAATGTAGTGGATGAAGTTTAATGTTTACCTGAAATTTAGTGTTTCCTTGCTCCCTTTGATTTGTTGCACCAAAAATTTGAACTTTTTGAGTGAGAAATGGGATTGATGAAATAGGGTTTTTTGAGTGAGTGTGGAAGAAGAAGGTTGATTATGGGAAGGGGGGAGTGATCATGCAGCTTTAAATATTTCAGAATATTGTCCGGATATACAGACCCGGATATACACCGGATATGTACATCCGGTAAAAGTTCTTAATTTTTAAGGTTCCGGTGCATCCGGATGTGCACATCCGGAATTAGGGGACAAAAAAATAATTTTACATAGTGCCTAAGAAACTTGGGTGGTGCATTAAGAAACACTCTATAAAAAAATACTAAGTATGTTTTCTAAAATCTAGCAATTGCTTTCAAACAAAGTTAAGAAATTTGTTTCTATTTAATTGAAAAGGTTGTTTTATCCCCGTATGTTTTGGTCAAAGTTTTCGTCCAGAGAAATATTATCCTGATCCTCATCTTAGTTATGGAGGTGAAGAGACAGCAAAAAGAAATTTGAAACAATTATCAAATTAAATATTTCACATTTAATTTTTTTTGTTTAAGCCTAATAATTTAACAATAAGACAATTATGTGAAGATGAAGATTTGAACACCACACTCTCTCTTCTCATAATTATATAGTTTAATAAATAAATTACACTTATCTCCTCTAAGATCTATTAAAATTATATTAAAATCCCTTCTAATTTTAAAGAGTATGTCGTTGTCAAACATAGGGATGACAATGAGCAGAGTATGAGTAAGGTACTATGGTACCCGTTCTCATACTCGTAGTTGAAAAAAAATTTCGTACTCAAATTCATACTCACTTAGGTATCAAAATTGACACATATCCCCGTATTCTATAGATATATAAGTGTCCGTACTCATATCCGTTATCCGCATTTTTAATAAAATTAAATATATGAAGTATAAAATATCATAATATTTTAAGTTTTTAAAAATAATAAAAAAATTTTAAAAATTTTTATTGTTGAATTATAAAATAAATTATCACTTATATTAAATATGTAGTAGTTTAAAATTGATTTTTTTAATAAATTTTATAAACATTTATTTTTATATAATAATATAAATTAAAATATATAAATATATATTGTGCGGATATGGGGCGAGATGGATACTAAGGTGTCCATATCCGCACCCATCCCCACTTATATAAGTGAGTAATTACCCGAGCCCGTATCCATACCCGATTTTGCTAATTTTTACCCTACCCATTATGAATAATTTTGTGAATTTCCACTAGGGATGGGCCAAATTGTCATCCCTAGAACATATTTAGAAAAGGTGATATAATATTCCCTAAAAAGAATTACATTTATTAATACCTATGAAAACGAAAACTCATGTGAAGTAGAAATACTGAATCTTCACGTCACTTTTGTTTGGTCCCGACAGAGTATTTGCGATAAACATTGTCGCTACTTCCATGCACTAAACATTATCACTACTTTCTCATATACTACAATTTTCATTGCATATGCTCTTACATCACCAATTATATATAAACCTTCTAGAACACATACACCATATTTATAAAAAACACAACATTTGAAACACACTTCAATTCAATTCAACCTCAAAATAACATCATTAATTTTCCAACCATGATTCAGCAAACAAACACTAATGATGTTCCTCATTTTGTATTATTTCCTTTAATAGCTCAAGGACACATTATCCCTATGATAGACATAGCTAAACTCTTGGCACAACGTGGTGTTATTGTGACAATATTTACCACACCAAAAAATGCATCTCGTTTTAGTTCTGTTCTTTCTCGTGCTGTTTCTTCTGGCCTCAAAATCAATCTGGTAACTCTCAATTTTCCATCAAAAGAAGCTGGATTACCCGAAGGGTGTGAGAATTTCGACATGGTGGAGTCAAAAGACATGAGATTGAATCTCTTCCATGCAATTACCATGCTTCAAAAACCAGCTCAAGAGCTGTTTGATGCGTTGACGCCGAAACCAATTTGTGTTATTTCTGATTTTTGTATTCCTTGGACTTTACAAATAGCTGAAAAGCATCAAATTCCGAGGATTTCATTTCATGGTATTTCTTGCTTCTGTCTCCAATGCTTGCTAAAGGTAAATGATTCAAAGATTCTTGAAAGTATCGATTCAGAATCTGAGTATTTCACTGTGCCTGGTATTCCTGACCACGTTCGAGTCACCAAAGTGCAAATACCAGGAGGAACAGTACCAGAAGATTTGAAGGAGTTTAAAGAGAAGATGAATGAGGCTGAAGTAAAGTCATATGGTGAAATCATAAACACTTTTGAGGAGTTGGAGGAAGCATATGTCAAGGATTACAAGAAAGAAAGAAATGATAAAGTGTGGTGTGTTGGACCTGTTTCCCTTTGCAACAAAGATGGGTTGGACAAGGCACAAAGAGGTAACATGGCTTCAATAAGTGATCATCATTGCTCAAACTGGCTAGATTTGCAGCAACCGAAGTCTGTGGTTTATGCTTGTCTTGGAAGTTTATGCAACTTAGTTCCTTCACAGCTTATAGAACTGGCCTTAGCCTTGGAAGCAACAAAAAGGCCATTTATTTGGGTTATTAGGGAAGGAAATAAAAGTGAAGAGTTGGAAAAATGGATTAGTGAAGAAAGGTTTGAGGAAAGGAACAAAGGGAGAGGCCTTATAGTTAGAGGTTGGGCTCCACAAGTGGTGATATTATCACACCCTTCAATTGGAGGATTCTTAACACATTGTGGTTGGAATTCGACACTTGAAGGGATAAGTGCTGGTGTGCCAATGGTAACTTGGCCATTATTTGCTGACCAATTTCTAAATGAGAAGCTTGTTACTCAAGTGTTGAGGATTGGAGTGAGCCTTGGGGTAGAGATTCCAACGAGGTGGGGAGTAGAAGAGAAGTTGTGTGTGTTGGTGAAGAAGGAAGGTATCATGGAAGCAATAGGTATGGTGATGGATGAGGGAGGAGAAAGTAAAGAGATAAGAGATAGGGCTAGTAAGTTAAGTGAAATAGCAAATAGTGTTGTTGAAAAAGGTGGTTCCTCTTATCTAAATATGACCTTGCTTATCCAAGATATCATGCAACAAAAATCAAAGAGCAGAGTTGAAACATGAAGAAATGCAATTTATAACATTGTAAAGTATGACTGAATGAGCATCAATCAGTGTAATATTCAGATTCAAAGTATACCAGAAAAATCACTTATTTAATAAATTTCAATCGTCTCTTAATCTAGGTAGAGAAACAAAAAAAGATTATGCAAGCTAATCCAACACCACTACCTTAAAAGTGGTCACCTTCGATATCAAGTTCACTAGGCATGTTTCTAGTTAAACTCCTGTACGAGAAGTCGTCGTCAAGATTCTCCATAGTTCACAAGGAACATTTTTTCATTATTGAGGTAAATATGCAAATCTTAGCCTCACTATCAAGAGCTACAACAATTAAACAGATGTGTCGCAAATATTGTCCTCACTTTCATCTGCCTCTACATAAATAAAAGTTGAATCACCATAAATCAATGAGAACTTTAGCACGATAACATCACAATAAATTTATGTGAGATGCATATGAAATGAATTTTTCACACAATTTTAAAGGGATGCCAAACTGGATCTAAGGTGTAAAGAAGCAAGGCATAATATTTAGAGGAAAACTGAAAGGATACTCTTACCCTTAAATCATTGTTGTTTTCATTTTATTGTATCATAATAGTTGCATGCAGAAAAAATAAATTCATGTACATGACAATTTTCAATTGAACATGGCAAACAGAAACAGAAAGTAATTAATTACGCCTATGATATATAAAATATCTATAAACAGAACTACTCTAACAGAAGTGCTGACCCTGAAATCTGCTTGACTAAGAACTTCTTTAGTGGATACTACGAATTCACTCCTTATGGCGGGTTTTCGTGCAGCAAGTTTTGTAAGATCAAGATCCTGTATGAAGATATTGCACAGATCAGAAAATTAATTCGATAGGGCTTGTACAAAAGAAACATCAGATAAATTTCTATAAATACATATAACCATAGCAATTATTGATTAAAGCACACACAAGAAGCTAATGATGATCTAAAATTAACATATCAGCACTATCGGTCCATATACCGAATCTTAATAGTACAGATGGATATGTTGTTTCTGTAATAGTCAAGAAATATTTCCTATCAGACATCTGTTAGGATTGACCACATCTAAAGATCAATTCAGACATAAACTATAAGCTTCCCTCATATCAAACAAAATTAAAAAGATAAGAAAGAGATCACATATATACAGAACTATACGTTGATCCCTTGTGAAAAGTGGTATCATATCAATAAGAATAATCATCTTTATCGATTTCTTCAGGATCAAATTCAAAGTATCTGGCAGCATTATTCAGTTTCCCATCCAATCCATCAGATAATGTATCAAAACTTTGTTCCAGATCATCCAACAGCTGGGAACTTCCACCAGATCTAGAAACATAACCCTAAAACACAGTAATAAAAACTTAGTAGGTAATTTGCCTCTTCCCTTTGATCCTCGCCACAATATTTAGTGTTTAGAATCTTTATCTCTTGTCCAATGTCAACCACTGATACTACTGCAATTGAGGTTGTTCTAGTAATATGTAGGATTCTCTAACTAACCTACCATGATCTTTTTGTTTATCATATTTTGTTCTATTTTTGTTTTTTCATTGGTTCTGTGAAATAATTTCCAATTAAACACTATCGCCTATTTTGCAGCAATAATTGTTGTTAAGGTATTTTAATTTGTGTGTGTAGTAAAAGACATCAAGTAAGTGGTGGATCCATTATTCCAGAATCACAATTTATAACTCTCGCAATGGATAAGTTTCTAAACGACGCGGAAAGGGAGAAGCCAACAAGATTCACTGGTCAACAGCTAAGAATTGCAACACACAACTATTCCAACTTGCTGGGATCTGGTGGATTTGGAACAGATTACAAAGGAATTTTCAGTAACGGAACAATCGGAGCTGTGAAGGTTCTATGCGGCAGTTCTAACATGAAAATTGACGAACAATTTGTGGCAGAAGTTGGAACAATTGGTAGAATTCATCACTTCAATCTCGTTAGGCTATACGGATTTTGCTTCGAAAAAAACTTGATAGCGCTTGTTTATGAATAGATGGCGAATGGATACTTGACAGATTTGTTTCATGAAAAAAAAGGCTTTGGGATATGAAAAACTTCATGAGATTGCAAATGGTACAGCTAGAGGTGTCAAAAAAGCCCTAAATGATAAAGCCCCAATAATTAGGCCCCTTGTTGGCCCTATTTAGGCTCTTTATTAAATGAATATTTTCTTAACCCCTTATTTTTAAGCCCCTTCATATTTTTGTCTTTAATGGGGCCCAAAATCTAATTTATTTGAAAGAAAATATTTTATATTATAAAACCGATTTTTTTCTAAAACATATTTTTTTTAAACTGTTTTTTTCCTAAAATCGATTTTTTCTAAAAATAAAAAAAAAATGATTTTTTCAGAAAATAAAAAAACAGATTCTTTTCGAAAATAAAAAAACTGATTTTTTTCGAAAATTAAAAAAAAACCAATTTTCCTGAAAATAAAAAACCGGTTTTTCCGAAAATGAAAAAAAAAGCCGATTATTTACTAAAATAAAAAAAAAACACGATTTTTTTCAGAAAAAATAAAAAACCGATTTTTTCCGAAAATTAAGAAAAACGATTTTTTTTTTTTAAAAAACCGATTTTTTCCGAAAATGAAAAAAATCGATTTTTCCCGATAATGAAAAAAAACCGACTTTTTCCGAAAATTAAAAAAAAAACTGCATTTTTCCGAAAATAAAAAAAACCGGATTTTTCCGAAAATGAAAAAAACCAATTTTTTCCGAAAATGAAAAAAAAACCGGTTTTTTTCGTAAATAAAAAAAATCGATCCGAAAATAAAAAAAAAACCCGATTTTTTTCGAAAACTAAAAAACCCGGCGTTTTTTTCCGAAAAAAATAACAAACTGATTTTTTTCGAAAATGAAAAAAACCGATTTTTTTTAATATAAAAAAAATCGATTTTTTTCGAAAGTAATATAAAACCCGATTTTTTCCGAAAATGAAAAAAACCGGTTTTTTTAATATAAAAAAACCGACTTTTCCGAAAATAAAAAAACTGATTTTTTCGGAGTATACAAAAACCGATTTTTTCCGAAAATGAAAAAAACCGGTTTTTTCCAAATATAAAAGAACCGAAATTTTCTGAAAATGAAAATAACCGATTTTTTCCGAATATAAAAAAAGAACCGAATTTTTTCGAAAATGAAAAAAACTGATTTTTTTCAAAAATAAAAAAAATTGTTTTTTCTCGAAAATAAAAAAAAAAATTGATTTTTTTCGAAAAATAAAAAGATTTTTTCTAAATATAAAAAAAAACGATTTTAAAAAAAATTGATTGAAAAAATCTATTTTAAAAAAAAAAAGTCAAATTTTGAAAATGTTGGGGCTTTGAGGCCCTACTTGAATTTTAGAGGCTCTTAATTTAGGGGGCCTACATATTTTAGGGCTCATTTATTTTTAAAATTTTAAACCCTTCTATTTTTTGGGGCCTTGAAATTTAGGCCTCAGCCCCCTAAATTGACACCTCTAGGTACAGCAAGAGGCATTGTATACTTGTATGAAGGGTGTAAACAAAGAATAATCCACTATGATATAAAGCAGGAAAATATTGTCTTAGACATGAATTTCAACCCGAAAGTTGCTGATTTCGGTGTTGTGGTGAACATGTTGGAAGGTTCATTAGAAATTCTCCAGACTCTGAACCCTTTTGAACACTTGTTTGATGGAACTAATTTTGCTATTCAATCAGTGCAAGTGTCAAATACTTATACAACTACTGTTACTTCTTCTGCCTCTTCTGTTATGGTAAGTGATTCAAGCATTGTGTGCGCTACTCCTATTATGAGAAAGTATGAAATTGAATTGGCATCAAGCATAGTGTGATGAAATGCATATGCTACTTTATAGGAAGGATTTCATGCTGTAATTAAGTATTATTACCTCATCTTTCTATATGAATCTCATACATTGAACATTCAAACTTTTCAATCTTTTTCCCAATGTTATTTTACATAATATCTCTTCTCAACGTCAAATGTGGGTTTGTGAAGCTAAAATTCTAGTTTCTAATCTATGTTATTTTCCACACTGTCAAAATGAAATTTTCCAAACACATGCTACACTAGATTCATAAATTCAACAGGTACAACATGTAACAAAAAATCAAAATCAAATATTGAAAACACGGCTTTAACAATGGTACCTGGAAAAGTCCAAGTAGAAAGGTTTATGAGGAAATGAGTGTGATGAACCCTATGTTGCAAATTGCAAAAACAAAAATAAGGTGAATAAGTACTTGTGACTGACCGATAAAGAGAGTGAGAGAAAGACCAAACGGCGGAGACGAGACTGCCGGAGCTTCTTCTGACCGAAAGGGCGCGGCTGCGGCGGGCGGCGAGAGAGGGAGTGAGATTCTGTTATGATACAATACAACGTCGCCGTTTTGTCTTCTTTGGTTCTAAAAAAAGAAAATATATGTTCCATTACGATTTAAAAATATTTATTTTTTTATTTTTTTATTTGATTAAAGATTTTTTATTTTATTTAAAAGAATTTAGATTTTTTGTTTTATTTAAAAGAGTAAAGAGGTATTAAGATAGATATAGGTAAAAATAAAATAGATCTAAGTTCTAAATGAAGAAAATATAAAAATAAACTTTTGAATTTTTCATTAAACTCATCAGCATCAAAATTACACTTTAAATTGTTAAAAATATATTGATTTTCATTAATTTATAAAATTAAATAGATGAGTCTTAAAATATTTATAGTATGATCGATAGATATTAAACATGGTAGGTGTGGTCTATATAGTTGAATAAATCTATGATGGATATGGATGATAATTTGACTCATCTCCAATAGGTATCCATAAAATTATCTATAATGGGTAGGATAAAAATCCGCAAAAATGAGTACGGATACGGACTCGGATAATTACCCATTTAAATAAGCGGGGATAGATGCGGGGATGAGCACCTTAGTACCCAGTCCGCTCCATATTTGCACAATATATATTTATATATTTTAATTTATATTATTATATAAAAATAAATATTTATAAAATTTATAAAAAATAAATAATTTTAAACTACTACGTATTTAATATAAGTGATCATTTATTTCAAAATTCAACAATACAAATTTTTAAAAACTTTTTAATATTTTTTACGAACACATATATACCCATAGAATACGGGGATGGGTGTCAATTTTGATACTCAAACGGGTATAAACTCAGGTACTGAGATTTTTTTCAACTGAGAATATGAAAATGAATATTATAGTACCCTACCCATACCCAGCTCATTGTCATCCCTAACGATGGATGGAATTCTTGTAACTTTTCATCAATATTGTATGATTATTCCGATTTGAATCAATACGACGAATTATTATAACCCTTCAGGGGAAAGGGTATGCCTCCTATCTACTTTCTCTTTAAATATGTCTTAGAACATATCATCATGTTATTACATATTTATTCATCAATGTTCGAGGAAGATCATATCCTGCAAAAATGGTATTAGAGATTATTGAAAAGCATAAAACATGTAACACCACAATTTAATTATGCGCTTATTTTATTATTTATGTAAGGGTTAAATATGTATAAGGTCCTTGAAAATAATCCAATATTTAAGTTTGGTCCCTATAAATATTTTCTTTAAGGTTTGGTTCTCCTAAAGTTTTCCGTTTCTAGCCGTAGTTCTTCCCGTTAGTTTTCACTAACGGAGGATGATGTGGCGTGCCACATGTGTATCCATTCCTTGCCAACTGTGTTTTATTTCATTGACCAATTTTTTCACATGCACCTACTTTTTCACCTGCACCTACTTTTTCAATTTATTTGAGTATAATATTCATTTCACTCTACAACTCCTTACATTTAATAAATGACCACATAGTTTGTTTTTTTTCTTCATTTTTTTGCAGAGTTCATCAAATTAACAACATTAATTGCAAGAGAGCCTCGTATTTTGATTTGTTCCTCTCTTGTAAATTCTTTTCGTTCATCAAATTAACAACATTAATATTTTTGTGATTTGTTCACACATACATACTTCTCTTAACTCTCTTTTACAAATTTGTTGGCTAGAATTGTTTCTATAACGTAGTTTATTTCTTCGTTTAAGGGTGAATGCCAAGGGCATGAGTGAAAGTTGCAAGTGGGTTGAAATGTTCGAAGATGTTAGAGCTGTCGTCTTTTGTGTTTCCCTAAGTGACTATGATGAGTTATCTCTTGCACCAGACATTGATGATAGTTTTAGTACATTTATGTGAATTGTCGTTGTGAATCCTGGAGATTTTGTATTCATGATGATAGCATTTAATAACGAGTGATTACAGTTATTGTGTTTTTTATTTCTCCTGTGCAGGTCCTGCTACGGTTGTTTGCGACTACATGAGCTATGTGTTCATGTTTCTATCAGTTGCCACTTCTAATATGGTTGTTACTGCCCTTGCGAAACAGGTTATTTTATTTGTTTACACAAATATTGACTAATATTTTTGTTT
Source organism: Lathyrus tuberosus (assembly GCA_022829125.1). Classification (NCBI taxonomy): domain Eukaryota; kingdom Viridiplantae; phylum Streptophyta; class Magnoliopsida; order Fabales; family Fabaceae; genus Lathyrus; species Lathyrus tuberosus. The sequence continues at coordinate 2,083,931 of JALAZF010000152.1, read as the reverse complement.
TATTTAGTGATTAATGTGTATGGTTGAACTTTACATTAAGGTTTGGTTAGTGTTGAGTGCATGACATATTACGAAAAAATCATGCAAATGAGCCACTTTTCATGAGATGGAGGGAGTATTTATTACTAATATTTAATTCTCTGATGTGAGGGGTTGAAAGTTTTTATGTCAAAATTGATGCTGAAATACTGCTAGAGTCATGGTTTTCTATTTCATGTAGCAGAGTTGATGTTATGTTGAAGTATTGTTCAATATAATGGTAGAATTTATCTTCATATTTAATTAAATCTCTTGGCAGAAGATATATCATCTTTTTTCTATGTTCTGAACAAGCATGTGGCTTTCCTCTTTCTAGTTTTACTTAATATTTTAAAATCTGTGTGAGCAACCTTTTTTAAATTCCTTTTACCATTGACCAAGCTTAATATAATACCAAGTCTCAAGTCTCAACCCATGCTTTATATGGCTTGACTAATATAGTAACTATTAGCTTATTAATTTTCATTGTTTAATCTGATATAGTCTTGGTATGAAAGATTCCTGGGGACCCTTGAAAGCTTTGGCCACTGCTAGTGTTTTAAATGGCATTGGTGATATAGTTTTGTGCACCTATTTAGGCTATGGAATTGCAGGGGCTACGTGGGCTACAATGGCATCACAAGTATGCTGAACTAACTCTTATGCATCATCATATTTTAAATTGTATTTATATATGGTTCCTCCTATTTTCAAATCACTCAAATAAACTGAAAAAGTAGAGTGAAATGAATATTATAGAGTTTGTAGGAGAAACTGAAAAAGTAGAGTGAAATGAATATTATAGAGTTTCTGTAATATTATAGAGTTTGTAGGAGAAACTGAAAAAGTAGGCTATGGTAATGTTGGTTTCTGTGTTTGTAGGAGAAACTGAAAAAGTAGAGTGAAATGAATATTATAGAGTTTCTTTTGGTTTCTGGGTAATGTTGGTTTCTGTTGGTTTCTTTTTTTAATGAGTTGTAGAGTGAAATGAATATTATACTCAAATAAACTGAAAAAGTAGGTGCAGGTGAAAAAGTAGGTGCAGGTGAAAAAGTTGGTCAATGAAATAAAACACAGTTGGCAAGAAATGGATACACATTGGCACGCCACATCATCCTCCGTTAGTGAAAACTAACGGGAGGGACTACAGTTAGAGACGGAAAACTTTAGGAGGACCAAACCTTGAAGAAAATATTTATAGAGACCAAACTTGAATGTTGGGTTATTTTCAGGGATCTTATACATATTTAACCCTTTATTTAATTTAATTGAGTAATTTATTTAAATAATTATTTTTGTGAATATATGACATGTTTGGTGGGTGACGGTATTTGTAGTGTTTTGTGTTAATTAATGGATTTAATGGTTAATTGTTGAGGTTCACTTATAATCTTTGAACCCTTATTGAGAAATGAATAGAAAAACATATTTAACCTAAACTAAGTCCAATTGTTAAATTAACTGGTAGCCTAAGTTAGCTTAGTAGTATATAAACTATAAATATACTAGTTCTCTCAGGTTGTGGAGAGAGGTTAATTGTTGGTATTCACTTGTAATCTTTGAACCCTATTGAGAAATTGCATAGAAAAATGATTTAACAAATTCTCTATTCTTCTTCTTCCTTATTCTCTCCGTTTTGTAAAACCTAATAGGATTTCTTGTGTTTGTTCAAGAAATTCAAATATTTTTCTCATATTTTGGTTGTTCTTGACGACATCAATTCACAACAATGACAAAATGAATGACAAAATGAATGACAAAATATCATGGTGATAGTTTATCAAACTATCAAGAATATAGAATATATGTTGTATATGATGATCGTACTAATATGACAAAAGTGTCATGATTTGATGATAAATTGTAACTACTATCAAGAGTACATGAAATAATCATAGACGTGACTATTTGAAACAGTAAATCAAAGTTTATTAAAGTTTGGAAAATCTTGCAATTCTTTGACGAAAGGGTTAACAAAGATATGATGTCTTTGGATATAATTGAAGACAATGAAGACCTCGTTAGGGATGTGGAACAAGCTCATATCTAATTAATCATCAATAGTGGAAATTTAACTCAAACTTAATTAATATTAAGTATTGAGTTCAATGATGAAAGTATACTATTAGAGGATTGAAGTACTTGACGTTAGATACATCCCAAGGGGTAAAAGTACTTGGACCATAAGAATAAATGTGGTAGGATGAGGTTTTTCTCTTAATAGACATATAGCATATGTTTGTTGGAATGCATAATTATGGGTGCATTTTTTATATAGTTTACTTATATGAGAATGAAGTGGTGCCGCTTCATAGAGTTCAAGGGCTTGACTCTTAAATTCTCATAAAAAGGATATATGACACAAGGCCTTATTAAATGTGTCATATTAATAATTCGATCAACGGGCCGAGATTTCATGTGTGAGTTCTGCACGCTTGTTCTAATGAATAATTGGTTCAAAGCTTTTCTACCAATCTATTCGGGGATAAGTGAAAACTTAACTTACTAAGTAATGGTTCAAATCATAAGATACCTTTATTTGAAACCATGAAATTTCTTTAATAATAGATTTAGATATATTTTGAAAATGGTGGGGGGTTGTTGGAGAAATTTTCAAAATATTTAATTGAAAAATAATAATGATTAAATTGATGTTATGAATCATTTCAATCATAAGTTGCTATGTGGTGTAGTAGTTGGGAATTTTGATATTTGGCCAGAATCGAACCAGTGTGTGGTATATGATGCGGCACGCGAATTCAACATGTTTACCACTAGACCATTACAATTGTTTGGTATAAATATGAACGTAATATTATATATTGTTTCAAATATCTAGTAATTCAAAGGTTACTTTTCTTCACCAATTGGCATGAATTTCTTTATAAAATCGATATAACTTGTAGACCTAAATAAATTTCTAAAAGATGTTTTGGCCAGAATCGAACCAGTGCATGGCATATGATAGGGCACGCAAATTCAACATGTTTACCACTAGACCATTGCAATTGTTTGATATAAATATGAACGTAATATTATATATTTGTTCAAATATTCAATAATTCAAAGGTTACTTTTCTTCACCAATTGACATGGATTTCTCTATAAATAGAGATGATTTGTAGACCTGAATACACACGAAAGTTACTTGTTTCAAGTGGCAAAAATTATATCTAATTCATTCTTTTATTTTTCTAATGCACGAGAATAAATGAGAGAACTGTATTCTGTAAAATATCGTGGATCGATATGTTTAATGTGAATTTGCGATTCATGTTAAAATTGACAAAGTATTCTGAATGAAATTCGTCGGATTACCCATTTGCATCTAATTTACTTAAATTGGTGGAGGCGAATCGAACTTAAAGCTTACTATAAACACATGCTTTGATATTTATTTTGTGCAATTTTCATCGTTACGTTTCATCTTCTTATTCATGTTTTACAAGATACCCCTTAAATAATTGTTATTGTTGTTTGAAGCGGTTTAATTGTTGCAAATGTTTTCTAATATAATATAAAAAATACTAGATATGTTTTCTAAAATCTAGCAATTGCTTTCAGACAAAGTTAAGAAATTTGTTTCTATTTAATTGAAAAGGTTGTTTTATCCCCTTATGTTTTGGTCAAAGTTTTCGTCTAGAGAATATTATCCTTATCTTAGTTATGGAGGTGAAGAGAGAGCAAAAAAAAAACTTGAAACAATTATCAAATTAAATATTTCATTTTTTTTTTTTTTTTGTGTTTAAGCCTAATAATTTAACTATAAGACAATTATGTGAAGATGAAGACTTGAACACGAAACTCTCTCTTCTCGTAGTTATATAGTTTAATAAATAAATTACCCTCATCTTCTCTAAGATCTATTAAAATTATATTAATATCCCTTCTAATTTTAAAGAGTATGTCGTTGTCTAACATATTTAGAAAAGGTGATATAATATTCCTTAAAAAGAATTACATTTATTAATACCTATGAAAACGAAAACTTATGTGAAGTAGAAATACCGACATAGAATTTGCGGTAAACATTGCCGCTACTTCCATGCACTGAACATTATCACTACTTTCTCATATACTACAATTTTCATTGCATATGCTCTTACATCACTAATTATATATAAACCTTCTAGAACACATATACCATAGTATCTATAAAAAACACAATTGAAACACACTTCAACTCAATTAAACCTCAAAATAACATCATTAATTTTCCAACCATGATTCAGCAAACAAACATTAATGATGTTCCTCATTTTGTATTATTTCCTTTAATAGCTCAAGGACACATTATCCCTATGATAGACATAGCTAAACTCTTAGCACAACGTGGTGTTATTGTGACAATATTTACTACACCAAAAAATGCATCTCGTTTTAGTTCTGTTATTTCTCGTGCTGTTTCTTCTAGCCTCAAAATCAATCTAGTAACACTCAATTTTCCGTCGAAAGAAGCTGGATTACCGGAAGGGTGTGAGAATTTCGACATGGTGGAGTCAAAAGACATGAGATTTAATCTCTTCCATGCAATTACCATGCTTCAAAAACCAGCTCAAGAGCTGTTTGATGCGTTGACGCCGAAACCAAGTTGTGTTATTTCTGATTTTTGTATTCCTTGGACTTTACAAATAGCTGAAAAGCATCAAATTCCGAGGATTTCATTTCATGGTTTTTCTTGCTTCTGTCTCCAATGCATGCTCAAGGTAAATGATTCAAAGATTCTTGAAAGTATCGATTCAGATTCTGAGTATTTCACTGTGCCTGGTATTCCTGACTACATTCGAGTCACCAAAGTGCAAATACCAGGAGGAACAATACCAGATGGTTTGAAGGAGTTTAAAGAGAAGATGAATGAGGCTGAAGTAAAGTCATATGGTGAAATCATAAACACTTTTGAGGAGTTGGAGGAAGCATATGTTAAGGATTACAAGAAAGAAAGAAATGATAAAGTGTGGTGTGTTGGACCTGTTTCCCTTTGCAACAAAGATGGGTTGGACAAGGCACAAAGAGGTAACATGGCTTCAATAAGTGATCATCATTGCTCAAACTGGCTAGATTTGCAGCAACCGAAGTCTGTGGTTTATGCTTGTCTTGGAAGTTTATGCAACTTAGTTCCTTCACAGCTTATAGAACTGGCCTTAGCCTTGGAAGCAACAAAAAGGCCATTTATTTGGGTTATTAGGGAAGGAAATAAAAGTGAAGAGTTGGAAAAATGGATTAGTGAAGAAAGGTTTGAGGAAAGGAACAAAGGGAGAGGCCTTATAGTTAGAGGTTGGGCTCCACAAGTGGTGATATTATCACACCCTTCAATTGGAGGATTCTTAACACATTGTGGTTGGAATTCGACACTTGAAGGGATAAGTGCTGGTGTGCCAATGGTAACTTGGCCATTATTTGCTGACCAATTTCTAAATGAGAAGCTTGTTACTCAAGTGTTGAGGATTGGAGTGAGCCTTGGGGTAGAGATTCCAACGAGGTGGGGAGTAGAAGAGAAGTTGTGTGTGTTGGTGAAGAAGGAAGGTATCATGGAAGCAATAGGTATGGTGATGGATGAGGGAGGAGAAAGTAAAGAGATAAGAGATAGGGCTAGTAAGTTAAGTGAAATAGCAAATAGTGTTGTTGAAAAAGGTGGTTCCTCTTATCTAAATATGACCTTGCTTATCCAAGATATCATGCAACAAAAATCAAAGAGCAGAGTTGAAACATGAAGAAATGCAATTTATAACATTGTAAAGTATGACTGAATGAGCATCAATCAGTGTAATATTCAGATTCAAAGTATACCAGAAAAATCACTTATTTAATAAATTTCAATCGTCTCTTAATCTAGGTAGAGAAACAAAAAAAGATTATGCAAGCTAATCCAACACCACTACCTTAAAAGTGGTCACCTTCGATATCAAGTTCACTAGGCATGTTTCTAGTTAAACTCCTGTACGAGAAGTCGTCGTCAAGATTCTCCATAGTTCACAAGGAACATTTTTTCATTATTGAGGTAAATATGCAAATCTTAGCCTCACTATCAAGAGCTACAACAATTAAACAGATGTGTCGCAAATATTGTCCTCACTTTCATCTGCCTCTACATAAATAAAAGTTGAATCACCATAAATCAATGAGAACTTTAGCACGATAACATCACAATAAATTTATGTGAGATGCATATGAAATGAATTTTTCACACAATTTTAAAGGGATGCCAAACTGGATCTAAGGTGTAAAGAAGCAAGGCATAATATTTAGAGGAAAACTGAAAGGATACTCTTACCCTTAAATCATTGTTGTTTTCATTTTATTGTATCATAATAGTTGCATGCAGAAAAAATAAATTCATGTACATGACAATTTTCAATTGAACATGGCAAACAGAAACAGAAAGTAATTAATTACGCCTATGATATATAAAATATCTATAAACAGAACTACTCTAACAGAAGTGCTGACCCTGAAATCTGCTTGACTAAGAACTTCTTTAGTGGATACTACGAATTCACTCCTTATGGCGGGTTTTCGTGCAGCAAGTTTTGTAAGATCAAGATCCTGTATGAAGATATTGCACAGATCAGAAAATTAATTCGATAGGGCTTGTACAAAAGAAACATCAGATAAATTTCTATAAATACATATAACCATAGCAATTATTGATTAAAGCACACACAAGAAGCTAATGATGATCTAAAATTAACATATCAGCACTATCGGTCCATATACCGAATCTTAATAGTACAGATGGATATGTTGTTTCTGTAATAGTCAAGAAATATTTCCTATCAGACATCTGTTAGGATTGACCACATCTAAAGATCAATTCAGACATAAACTATAAGCTTCCCTCATATCAAACAAAATTAAAAAGATAAGAAAGAGATCACATATATACAGAACTATACGTTGATCCCTTGTGAAAAGTGGTATCATATCAATAAGAATAATCATCTTTATCGATTTCTTCAGGATCAAATTCAAAGTATCTGGCAGCATTATTCAGTTTCCCATCCAATCCATCAGATAATGTATCAAAACTTTGTTCCAGATCATCCAACAGCTGGGAACTTCCACCAGATCTAGAAACATAACCCTAAAACACAGTAATAAAAACTTAGTAGGTAATTTGCCTCTTCCCTTTGATCCTCGCCACAATATTTAGTGTTTAGAATCTTTATCTCTTGTCCAATGTCAACCACTGATACTACTGCAATTGAGGTTGTTCTAGTAATATGTAGGATTCTCTAACTAACCTACCATGATCTTTTTGTTTATCATATTTTGTTCTATTTTTGTTTTTTCATTGGTTCTGTGAAATAATTTCCAATTAAACACTATCGCCTATTTTGCAGCAATAATTGTTGTTAAGGTATTTTAATTTGTGTGTGTAGTAAAAGACATCAAGTAAGTGGTGGATCCATTATTCCAGAATCACAATTTATAACTCTCGCAATGGATAAGTTTCTAAACGACGCGGAAAGGGAGAAGCCAACAAGATTCACTGGTCAACAGCTAAGAATTGCAACACACAACTATTCCAACTTGCTGTAATTTAACCTTATTACTATGGGGGGACTGATTACGTAAGTTGGGCAAAATAGAGGGAAGAAAACTGTAATTTAGCCATATTATTATTATTTTGTTGAAACTAATATAATTATGTGGTAAAAAATAGAATAAAATGAACGTGATTTATTTTATTATTATTATTATTATTATTATTATTATTATTATTATTATTATTATTATTATTATTATTTTGTGTTAAATTTGAAATTATTTTTATATGTTCTTAAAAAGAGATTAAAGAAACATTCGTTAATTATAATTTTAAAAAACTGAATTTAAAAAATATTATTCATAAATGTTCTTGAATATTTCAAAATTGATATATACTTGCATGTTAGACACTCGCACGAATATGGAACGAATATGAATATCATATTTATTCATCTAGTATTATATGTGTCCATGAATATTCATGACCATCTCTAGTTCTAAGTCACCCACTAAACATTTGAATATAGTCACAAAGGGTTTTAAATTGTAATTGGAGGATTTTGTTTCTGCCTCCTTCTCGAGGTGGTTGGGCTAATATGATCCTAAACCAAATATAACTTTTTCATTCATTTTTGGATCAAATTTTGATTTGTTATAATCAATTTTTTATATTTTAATAAACAAATATTGATTTGTTTTTTTTTTTTTTTTTTTTTGTTTTAGTGTTGTTTGTATTATTTAAAAACATTTATGAAGGGAAATTATTGCATAGAAACACATATACCTATATTTTTAGAAACAACTAATAAAGTGCTGTATTTTCAATCAAAATTTTTAATTTATTTTAAATTTAATTTCTTTTTTTAATTTGAATTATGGGGGGTGGACGGTGATAATGAAGAGGAGATAAAATTTTATTTTTACTTTTTAATTAACAAAAAAATTGTGATTGGTTGTTATAAAAAGTACGTGCTATGTTAGTTTGTGTTGGAGAAATTTTCAAAATATTTAATTCAAAAATAATAATGATTAAATTGATGTTATGAATCATTTCAATCATAAGTTGCTATTTGGTTGAGAATGTTGATATTGGCTCAAAGGTTACGCGTTCAAACCCTTATATGTAAACATTTTTGGATTTATTTGTTAAATTAACAAAACAAATTGCCAAAAGATGTGCTAGCCATAATTGAACCAATGTCTGGTCTATGATGGGGCACGCAAATTCAACATATATCAATATTTATTTATGTTAAGTTTTATATGTGCCATAAATTTATGTATGTATGCTTTATAAATTATTCATGTATATGAATTTGGATAATTAAGAAAATATTTGATTATGTTGTATACTTAAATGTAAAATACATGGTAAATATTATTATTTGATGCAAGTAATTTATTTTAGTTAATAATGCATTATATATGGATGAAATGATTTGGTAAAAAAACCATGAATTTAAATTTATAATGCATGTATTGATAACATAAAATGATGTAAATAAAATGTTGAAATATCAAGAACAATAACATGTTTGAATTGTATATTTTATTTATGCAAGAATTTTTTATATTTAAAATTATTTATCTCATATTATATGTGTATCATAATATGAAAATATTATTTCTTGTTCATCTTGATATTAAAAGTAATTTGAGTATATTTTAGATTATCATAAGTTGACAAATATTTATGGAGAAAACTTATAAATGCAATTATTGAAATATGAGAAGTTAAGAGACATTTGATAAACCGTATGACTGAATAGCATTACTGGAATTGCGTTATATAAGAAATTATACAGCTTATTGCATTAATTACAAATGGGAATATCCTATTCTATTCTAGAATATACTAATGAATATCCTATAGAATATTTTCTTTCTATATCTATATATATACAAATATCAACACTCCCCCTCAAGCTTGAGCATATAGGTCAAATGCACCAAGCTTGCCACATATATAATTAGTTCTGGGATTTCGCAGGGATTTTGTAAACACGTCTGCCAATTGATCATTAGAGTTGACAAACTTTGTGACGATGTCACCTGATTCAATCTTCTCTCTGACAAAGTGACAGTCTATCTCAATATGTTTGGTCCTCTCATGAAAGACTGGATTTGAAGCAATGTGCAACGCAACTTGATTATCACACACAAGTGTCATTGGTCTTGCTTCTTCAATTTGAAGCTCCTTGAGTAACTGTTTTAACCAAATAAGTTCACATGTTGCCATTGCCATGGCCCTATACTCTGCCTCGGCGCTTGATCTTGCAACTACGTTTTGTTTCTTACTTTTCCAGGATATAAGGTTTCCTCCAACAAGTACACAATACCCAGAGGTGGATCGTCTATCAATGGGTGATCCTGCCCAATCAACATCGGAGTATCCAACTATCTGAGTATGTCCTTTATCTTCATACACAAGACCTTTTCCTGGAGCACATTTGATGTATCTCAGAATCCGGATAACAGCATCCATGTGTTCTTGACAAGGGGAATTTAAGAATTGGCTTACCACACTGACTGCAAAAGAAATGTCTGGACGAGTGACTGTGAGATAATTCAACTTTTCAACCAATCTCCTATATCTTCCTGGGTCAGATAGAGGCTCCCCCTGATTGGGTAGGAGTTTGACACTTGGATCCATAGGAGTATCAGCCGGTTTAGCA